>JAVJIX010000005.1:14497500-15097500 GCA_036785185.1 Paratrypauchen microcephalus
AGAAGTGGGATCCCGCCACAGTAGTCACATTTGGTGTCAGGAGTGGGATCCCGCCTAGTGGTCACATTTGATGTCAGAAGTGCTGCCCCGCCACAGTGAGTCCGCAAATTAACATGATGCTAAGAGGAGGAAGAAAAGCTGAGGAGCCAGATGAAGGAAATGCTGTAACATCTGACCCCCAAGAGGGCACAAGTGGGTCCCATGATAAAGTGGAGGAGTTGACTGCTCTCGTGAAAGCATTGATCGAGAGGCAAGATGCCAGAGAGAGGAAGCAGGAGAAAGACCAGCTTCAACAGGAGCAGCGCTGGAAGGCCATGCAGCGGCAGTTCCAGCAAATCCAGCAGCAGCAGAGGAGGTCCGAGCACTCTGAGTTGTATGTGCAAGGACAAACTGAGCCATCAGGTGACTATGATGAGGATGATGGTGGTGAAGATTATGGCCCGGACCCTGGCGGCTATGGCTACAGACCGCAGAGGGAGCCCAAACTGCCAATCTTGACCCCAGAAGATGACATTGAACATTTTTTAATCACATTTGAGCGGATGGCCCAAGTTTGTCATTGGCCAAAGGAAGAGTGGGCGGTCCGCCTTGTCCCCCTATTGACTGGCAAGGCACGCAGCGCTTTTGTGCAGATGGACATTCGCCACTCCAACAATTATCAAAAAGTGAAGGGGGCAATACTATCAAAGTATGAAATTACAGATGAAACTTACCGTCGACGCTTCAGGTCCCTGAAAATGGAGGCAGAAGAGACGCCGCGGGAACTGTATGTGCGACTAAAGGACTTGCTGAACCGGTGGCTGCAGCCTGAGAAAACGTCAGCAGAGGGCGTCTGGGAGAAGCTCATCCTGGAGCAGTTTCTCCGTATGGTCAGCCCAGAGCTCGAGGTCTGGATCCGGGAAAGGGACCCTGCTAGTGCGGAGGAAGCTGCTCGTCTTGCAGAGGCTTTCCTGTCTGCCCGCAAAGGACCCAGAGCCAGCTACTTTGGACGGGAGCCCCGCTTTGTTCAGCCAAGTAAGTCCTATGGGGGTGATCAGGGTTGTGGTCCTGTACCCGGGGGGTTTAAAAGTAGGCCATCTCCACCTTATCAGACACGCCCTGCTAAAAAACCATCAAACAGGTCTCAGACACAGGAAGTCAGGTGTTATAACTGCAACAACTTGGGCCATACACAGAATTTCTGCCCAGCTCAAAAGTCAAAACCCTCTCTGTTGTGTTCAGTGCCTAGGCCGGCTGCAGTACTGACCATGGAGAGTAGGGGGTGCACAACACCTGTGCTGGTTAATGGCCAAAAAGTTAAAGCACTGTTGGACTCTGGTTGTTTCCAGTCTGTAGTCTTGTCCAGTTTGATCCCAGAGGAGAGGCGCTCTAAGGAGACTATACCACTTACCTGTATCCATGGAGATGAGCATACCTACCCAACAGCTGAGGTTTACATTACAGTAGGAGGTCAAACTTACCTGTTAAATGTAGCCTTGGTACAAAATTTGCCATACAGTGTTATCCTGGGCAATGACATCCCAACACTATTGGATCTCATGGCTCAGGGTGACGGAAGAGAAGGAGGAAAAGACGGCAACCATGTCACTGAAGAACCCAAAAATGAACCGGTCAATTCAGTAAATGTCCTCACCAGAGCTCAGAAAGCTAAGGCTATGTTTGAGGAGCTTCCTTTTTGGGAGGAAGAGTTGGAGGATCAGCCAGGGAAGGCTAGAAAACCCAAAGCTCAGAAAAGGAGAGAAAAGTATGCAGGTTCGCCCACAGAAGTCAAGGTATCGAAACCACTCAGTCCAGTTGAGTTTGAGATTCCATTGGACATAGGGACACTCCAAAAACAGGACCCTTCCCTAAAACCCTGGTTTGAGAAAGTGTCAGGTCAGCCAGGGGAAACAAAGTGTTTGGAGGAAACAAAATGCATAGTCAGGAATGGTATTTTGTATCAAGTAAATGACAAAAGTGAAGCGCTTGCCTTACCTCACCAGTTCAGACAGCAGGTAATGGAACTGGGCCACTCCATCCCCTGGGCCGGTCACATGGCATTTCAAAAAACACTGCGTCGAGTTGGCAGTCGTTTTGTGTGGCCAGGCATGTATACACAAATTTCAAAATTTTGCAAAACTTGTGAAAAATGCCAATTAACTGCAGGGAAAGGAGTTAGCCAGGCCCATTTGCAACCCCTGCCCATAATTGGTACCCCATTTGAAAGGATCGGAATGGACATTGTTGGTCCGCTTGAGAAAAGTTCTGCAGGAAACCGTTTCATTTTGGTCCTGTGTGATTATGCCACTAGATATCCTGAAGCATTTCCACTGCGCTCAATTAAAGCGAAGCAAATTGCAAATTGTCTATTGCAGCTGTTTTCTAGAGTGGGTGTGGCTAAAGAGATTCTGACCGATTGTGGTACCAATTTTATGTCCAAGTTGTTGAAACAGGTCTACCAGCTGTTGGGGGTTAAGGGGATCAGGACCACACCTTATCACCCCCAGACGGACGGGCTGGTAGAGCGCTATAATAAGACGCTAAAACACATGCTGCGCAAGTTTGTTTCCACCACAGGGGCTGATTGGGACCAGTGGCTGCCATATCTTTTGTTCGCATATAGAGAAGTCCCACAGGCATCCACTGGCTTCTCCCCCTTTGAACTGCTCTATGGACGCCAAGTACGGGGGCCATTGGATCTTCTAAAGGACTACTGGGAGCAAACAGAGACTGAAGGTGACAACATTATTGCTTATGTAATCAAAATGAGGGAGAGACTAGAGGCCATGTCTGCACTGGCCCAGGAGAACCTGAGGGAGGCGCAGTTGCAGCAAAAGACATGGTTTGATCAAAAGGCAAAGGATAGACTCTTCAGCCCAGGCCAAAAGGTACTATTATTGTTGCCTACAAGTGAGAATAAGCTGTTGGCTAAATGGCATGGCCCTTATGAAGTTACAAAACAGGTTGGAAAAGTAACTTATGAACTGCATATGCCAGAGAGACAAAAGAAACACCAGGTTTTTCATGTGAACCTCCTCAAAGAGTTCCATGAGCGGCAGGGGCCTGCACAGCAGCTATTGGTTCGGGCTGTGCAGGACATAGAGGAAACAGAAAAGTATTTCCCTACCGGTGCTAAGGAACTGGTTGCTGTTGACCTCTCCCACCTCTCTCCCTCTCAACAGGAGGACATTCAGCCACTGCTTGACCCATTCCTTTTCCAGGAGACCCCGGGCTTCACCTCTTTAGTCCAGCACAAAATACGGCTAAAGAAGGATGCTCCAGTACGCCAGAGGAGCTACAGGATCCCTGAGCGGTTGGTCCCTGTGTTGCAAAAGGAAATCAAGCTAATGTTGGCGCTAGGAATAATTGAAGTGTCAAGTAGTGAATGGTGCAGTCCTATTGTACTGGTACCTAAGAAAGAACGGCTCTTTGCGCTTTTGTATTGACTTTAGGTATCTCAACGCGATATCTAATTTTGATCCCTATCCAATGCCTCGGATAGATGACCTGTTGGAGCGAGTCGGGCGGCGTCCTACATTACTACCTTGGACCTCAGTAAAGGCTACTGGCAGCTGGCACTGGCCCCAGAGGCAAAGGAGCTGACTGCATTCCGGACACCATTTGGTATGTACCAATTCAAAGTAATGCCGTTTGGTCTGCAGGGGGCACCAGCAACTTTCCAGCGCCTGATGGACCACATACTGCGGGATGTGTCTGATTTCTCGGCTGCATACCTGGATGACGTGGTTGTGTACAGTAGCAACTGGGAAGAACATCTGTACCATCTCCAAGAGGTTTTGCAGAGAATCAGAGCAGCGGGACTGACCATCAATCCCCGGAAGTGTGCAATGGCCCATAACGAAGTGCAGTACCTTGGTTTCACCATCGGCTTTGGGAGGATCAAACCCCAGGTCGAGAAAATGGAGGCAATACGCTCGTTCCCGGTCCCCACCACAAAAGGAAGGTGAGGGGATTTATTGGATTAGTGGGGTGGTACAGGAAGTTTGTGCCACATTTTTCTGAAAGAACTGCCATATTAACCAATTTGACTAAGAATGCAGCTCCAAACAAGGTGTGTTGGACGGAGGAGTGTGAGCAGGCATTTAAGGACTTGAAAGAGGCCATCTGTACAGGGCCAGTCCTCCATAGCCCTGACTTCAGCCAGCCCTTCATCCTCCAGACGGACGCCTCTCAAACTGGCCTCGGGGCGGTTTTAATTCAAGAAAAGGAGGGGGAGAGGAGGCCGGTTGTTTTCCTGAGTCGGAGGCTGTTGGATCGGGAAACCAGGTACTCGACAGTTGAAAAGGAGTGCTTGGGAGTAAAATGGGCTGTTGACTCTCTCAGATACTACCTGCTTGGACGTCACTTTCTGTTGGAGACAGACCATCGCGCTCTCCAATGGCTGCATAAAATGAAGGATGCCAACAACCGCATCACTGGATGGTACCTCTCCTTGCAGCCATACAACTTTACAGTCCAGTACCGGCCCGGAAGAGATAACATGGTAGCGGACTGTCTCTCCAGGAGTGCTGAGGAGGAGGCTGCGCCTTAGGAGAGGGAGGGGGAAATGTAACGAACAGGCCGTTCGTTACGGAATGAGTATCCACACATGCACTTTCATAGACTTTGCACTTTATATATTTACATTGCACCTTTAGAGCACGGAGCACTTACAAGATACGCTAATTTGCACATATAAGATTGCACACATTTGTATTGTTTTAAAGTATTTATTGAAAACATTTTTAGCGTTTGTCACGGAGTCCGGTCGGGCGGGTGCTTCCGGTAATGGTGGCCGCCGGTCTGTGGAGACAAACGACAACAATCAATGTGCAATATGTGCCACTTTTTAAATTAGTTGTGTCTTGTGTGTGTTTGCGTGTGTGGGATGTGGATATTTTAAAGTGTGAAAGTGGTATGCGTGGGTTGAGTTGTGGTTTTACTTACCTGTGTCTCATGTCCAGGTGTCTGGCCAAAAGATTCCCCGGGGGACCAGACACCATTTAAGAGTTCCGGGCCAGCTCAAGACAGCGGACATCGGGGGGAGGAAATGCCACCTATTTTAATTGGGTTTATTCATTTTATACTTTAGGTGTTTGGTTTCTAAGAGTTTATTTTTGTATGTGGGTTTTATATGGTTTATTTGATGATGGGTATTTTATTGGAGGATTTTAACTTAGTTTTAAACAGCTAAGGTTAATTATACACCCCTTGGAGTTTTTATGGTTTTACCCAACAGTATTTAAGCCACCTGTAACCTATCATTGATTGCTCTGCTGCTGGAGAAAAGCCACGCTCCTATCCTCCGTGCACCTTAATGTATTTTGCACTGCACTTTGCACTTGAGCACTTTATATTTTTTGTGCAAACTGAAAAAAACATTAAAAAACTGTGGACCACGTCAACCCTGCCTCCAGTATCTGTTTGTGGAACTCACTGCAATCCAGCCGCTCTACCCGTCTTGGTCACACATATATATTTAAAATAGTTAACTTCATTTTTAAGCTGTTAGCCTTACACATGTAGGCTGCCAGAATGGGCCTTACCGTTCCATATACTAGGTGAGGCACACATGGGACCTTATAACAGGCTTGGCATCAGATAGTGTGCCTATAGACATGGGGTTGATGGCTGTTTATACAAGTGTGGACTCTGCTAGAAGCCCTGTGCTTGTGTGCCACAGACAGATCTGCAGTGTGCTGCCAGTGGGTGCACGTGAGAAGAAAAGCACATGTCAGGGGATTACAGAAGAGACCACCCCTCTAAAAATCTGAACCTTTTGGAGCTCTAATGCAGCCCTCGTTTCCTAGTCTTTGTGAAGTGAAAATTCAAGCCTCAATCTCACCCCAAATAACACCACTTACCTGAGAAAACATGCACTTTATTCTGAAAATGTGCCCAGCACACATGCTGTATTAATGCTGTCTCTGTTGGGAAATCATGCCCCATCATCTCACACATTGTATTAATACATTTCAATTAGCTTATAAAGGGATTCATTGCTAGATCATGCAAAAAGATGGATATAGTAAAAGTAATTGTTGAGTGACTTGTCACAGAGGAGTTTGACAATACTCCTTCCATATTTGCTTTGTTTCTATTTAGGGCCCATATTACGCTATTATCTGATCTATACTATAATGCTTCCTCATCAAAAACATGTTTTTTGTTTCATTCACACATGTCTAACACACAAATCCTGCATATTTAGGCTGTGTTTTTCTCTCAGACTGAAAACACTCCTCCTTATGATCCCATGTGGTAATACAGAAAGTGCTCCACTGTGTTTTAAACTCCGTACACCTTTACTAGAATCATTTAAATTATTTCAGCCCTGAAATTGCCAGTCTCTACTGAACAAACTGTTGACTTGAAAATTACCACTTCATGATCTCACAAAGGGGAACAGGGCATTTTGAGCTTGAACAGACCAGTTATAAAGGATTACTCAAATACGTGTGTGTGTGTGTGTGTGTGTGTGTGTGTGTGTGTGTGTGTGTGTGTGTGTGCGTGCGTGCGTGCGTGCGTGTGTGTGTGTGTGTGTGTGAATGAAACAAAACAAAACTACAGCATACAGCAGGTAACAGCATTCTAACATGGATAAAAGGTCATAGGAATCAATTCTGTCTAATATTTAAACAATTTAAACATACCTCCAACATACCTCTCAGGCTGAAAGGTGCAAGTGTCTGTATCAGAGAGACAAAGAGGGCACTGCTGGGGCTCCAGAGTAGGACTTGATGAAGGACTTTGAGTGGGTACTGATGGGTTTGGCCTGAGTCCGGAAGGCTGTCAAACTGAAGAACACCTGGGGCCACTGGGAGTAAGACAGAGGGACAGAGAGATAAATGGAAGAATACTCTTGTGATGTGTTTCACAACCATATACAAATAAAAAAAATACATGAACTACAATTTAGTGAAAGTCATTAGGATTTCAACCATTCAACAAAGAGGCCATGGAGGTCAGGGTATATTAAACCTTATTGCATCTACTCTTATTTATTGTGAATTAAATAATGTTGAGTAAATAAAAAACTACTAATAAAAATATCCGACACTTCTCCTGGAAATTTTTCTAATCAGTGCATCCACCTACTTAGTATGTATAGACAGCACTTAAACACTATACTATAGACCTGCTCATATGTCCAGTGCTTATGTAACTACGGTGAACTGGCCAAGTGACATCACACCTGAGCCACTCAGACAGGGAGAAACAAGTGCACAGGGTTAACAGCAGAGAGACAGAGTCAACCTACTCTCTAATGTACAGACCTAATGGATCATTTTCAGTGCCATAGGGTAGGAGATTGTTGGATTATTATGAGTATGACTATAAATACTTATGTCTAGATATTTAAAGTATTTGAAGGCCATACATATCACCAGTGAGCCTGAAAACAAAACAAAAAATTCTGCAAATATTCTACCCCAAACCAGACAACAGATGGAATTTAGCACACCAGCTATAATCTTTACATATACACGGGAACTGTTACAGGTTTTTGATATGCACTTTCAAAATAAAACTATAAAATAATTCATCTCCATCTCTATAAAAGAAATAAAGATCCACAATGATCACATAGACACACACTACACAAACTCCCAGAACACACATCTATCTTATTTTTATTCTGTAGCGCTTTGAGATTTGGTATCAAATGTTTAGTGCAATGCCAAAAATGTATTATTATTAATGTCACTGACCTTTCCTCTGGCTTGTTTTCACATTAGCCCAATTTGCACCTCCCGAATGGCAAAACCCCAAAGTCCAATCAAGCACAAATTAGAATTCCCTGGGCCTTGCACTCTCCAGGCCTATAGAAAGAGAACAGCATGTTCCTGACCATCAGTGAGTGAATCAAGACACTAAATGTGTATGTATGTGCTATAAACAAGATGTGGCCAGCTACTGTGGCCACCTTACTGTATTCAGCAATATTTTTGAAGGTCATGTGTTGAATGCAGCAGATTTAAATTTAAAAGACATTTAATGTGCAAGACTGAACAAATTGCATCTGTAGAGAGTTGTGTTAGAAATATAGAGACTGAATAAATCCTATTTGGGGAGTCAGATGGCAAACGCAGCCGCTTGCAGTCCACTGATAGTGAGAGGAGTTAAATATAAACCCAGTAAGCCCCTCAACAAAGGAGTATAAGGCTACGTTCACACTGCAGCCTGAAACGACCCAAATCCGATTTTTTTGCCTCTATGCGACCTGTATCTGATCTTCTAATGACAGTGTGAACGACACAGATCCGATTTTTTCAAATGCGATCCAGGCCACTTGGATATGTGGTCCTAAATCCGATACATATCCGATCTTTTGACATGCGACTGCAGTCTGAACGGCCAGGTCGCATTCATCCGACCTGAGTGTGTTTCCTCCAATGAGAGTGGTACAAGTAGGCGTTCACAAATGTGCACAAATGTTCTTCTCGTCATGCGAAAATAGTATATAAACTCGTATCAGTGAAGCGGCGAAGCGCGTAGCAATCTCACCCCTCCTGCCTGTGACTCCGCACCCACATGTTCCTTTCTGCACACGTCGCTGCCACTGCCCCGCAAAACGCTGTGGCCAATAAACCTCGTCCTTCTCCTTCTCCGTCTCCTCCTTAAAACAAATAAGCTGTACATGTTTTGGCTCCGGCACGAAAGCAACTTTAGGCTACTTCCGTAAACATTGAGCGCGTTCACTGCGTGTGACGTCATCGTGTCCTCCAAGGCGCATGCGGGACACTTTTGGGGAGTTTAGCGTTCACACTGGAGATCACATACAATTCGCATTTAACTGGAAATGTGAACGGCCTCGCAAAAAAATCGGATTTCACAAAAAAATCGGAATTGAGCATTAAGCCCTGCAGTGTGAACGTAGCCTTAGATGTGAGAAGGGAATGGGGACAAGGGCACACACTCACAGCAGGTAAACTACTCATCTATGGCTGCTCAATAACAAATGTCCCACACTGTGTCCTCTGTTTCTGCCCAGTTTCCAGAGGTGGACAATAGTGACGTCCATGTTTTGGTTTGGAGGTAACACTAGTACTTTCAAGGCAACAGTTTGTCTTGGACTTTTTAATACTAACGACAAATATTGCTTTTGTAAGACATGTAGGCTAAACAGAACTAATTATGTTATCATTTCACTATTTTCCATCCTCAACTTACATGTAGACACACTGTGAAAATCTCTGTAACACTGTCTCCCTCGCTGTCAAATTTCACCACTTCTGTGCAAGGCTAACAGAAACACTCAGACATTCAAGGGAATAGACACATACCAGGCTTAGACAGCTCACCAAATCTCTCTCCTCTAAACAGGGCAACCACTTATCATAATAAGTAAGTGCTGAGGTGATTATGGTGCCCCATCCCAAGATTAAACCTGTCACACTTTCCATGTCTGGGAGGCAGTGCGTTTCACAGGTAAACCCCTGACCCTCACAGCCCCCCCTGTTGGACTACTATCTGAATTATTGAGAAAGGTCATAGTAGAGCTTTTCAGGCCTGGATTGGTGCTTGATACTTCAGACCAGATACTAGCACGGTGTAACTTTCTCTCCTCAACAGTTGCTCATTTGCATCCTCTTTACAGCCAATGTTGGCAGCCTTTCTCTTTTGGTTTTAAGAGGAAGGCCCCTGACCCTGAGTTCTGCACATAGACAAAGCATTAGAGCATTATGTACAGGGTCTGGCATTAGGCAGTTCATTCATCTTCAAAGAAAATTATTGACACCAAGCCAAGGACTTCCAGCCTGTCTAAAAGTGAATTATATGTGATGTCTTTGAACCAGCTGATACGTTTCTATTCTGATAAGATCCATGAAAGGAAAATAAGCAAGTGTTGAGAACATTCTATTATCCTAATACTTTTTTTCAAACCATCGGAAAGTGCACACTGCTAATATCTCTAAATCCTAGTTTGCAAGGAACAATGTGAAACTGGCAATAAACAGCATATGCAATATGAGCTTTCAGATCAGAGGTTTAGGAGATTAGCTGGGTCTGAATGACAGATGGAAAAAACATACTCCCTAGAGCGATGAGTAAGAGGTCATGGTAAAGAACACACTGATAGATTGATATAAGACAGATGAAATGAGTTCTTTTGCTGCATTATATTCTATTGAATGGACACAAACAATTTACTGTGACAAGCATTTACCTAAAGAAGAAGAAGGAAGTGTATTTAGAAACACTGGAATGCCAAACACGAGGAATAAGTGTAGACTCAAGGTAAAAGTAAGCTCGAAGGTTGTGTCATACTATTGCTATTCCTGAGGGAATGTGCAACTAGAAAGAGATGAAAAACAGACACAGTAAGAGCCAAATAAATCTGGAGTGAGAAGACAGGTTGTCATCATCCATGTGACAGCAAGGATTAAGTTTCCAGTAGCACTATACTGGCAGCATGGGGAAAGCCAAGCAGGTCAGGAACCGGGCATGTGTGGGAATCCTCCATCTAATGTTATGTAAGAGCTAATAGCCCCAACTGTCACAATACAACAACAATCAGATTATAAGATATGTGTTGCACTATTAAACTGAGTGTTTGATGTATTAGCAAAAAAAGACCAAAAATAGACAAAAAGAAATAAATCTCTCTGTTAGATAAAAAATAATATATGTCTTGTCTATTTAAAACTTCTAAAGAATATATATCTTGGAGTAGTTTTTGATTCCAATTTAAATTTCAGGTAACATATAAAGAAAATTTTGCATATAATTAAATTCAGTCTGTCAGACTTTAAACACATAAGACCTTCTCTGACTACAGAATCAGCAAAGGCTTTAGCCACATAACCTACTGTTATACCACATGGTCTCACACTTCAGAGGCTTTTCGAAGCCACTAAAGTCTCTCTTCAAGAAAACACTGAAAACTTTGAACAAAAAGCCTTTACAGTATCATTATTGTAACATTTTAAGTAAGTAACATAACATTTAACATTTTGGATTTTGATAGTTATCAGATATTTATGGATGCTTGCCTCATTTTTAAAGTTTTAAATGGGCTTGCTCCTCCCCCCTTACTGGATTTTATAAGTAAAAAAACCTAGCGACAGAGTAAATACCAGAGCATCGACCAGAAGAGACTGTAACATAAAAAGGCGTAGGACTAAATTTGGCCAAATGGTGGTGTCTATCAGAGGCTCACAGACGTGGAACACACTGCCAGCCCACGTCAGGAACTGTGGCACCTATTCAGCCTTTAAAAGGGTTCTGAAACATTGGTTGAAAACTAACCAGACATGCTCACACATGTAGATTATTCTGACTTTTGGGGCCACATAAACTCTGAGATGGGTCTATTGCAACGACATGCTCTTGGTGAAATGTCTATTGTGTATTCTGTTTTCTCTGTTTGTGTGAATGTGTTTTGTTCTTACCTGCCTTAGGACTACGGATGTAAATTAGCTGTTGTGCTAACTCCAGCATATTTACATTGAAGCTCTCTGCTGACATGTTGATTAATATGCATTGTCCTAATTGAAATAAATAAATAATATATAACATATATATATGTGATATGGTGTTCCAAAATGAGAATTCTGTTTGAAATATACTACATAGAAATACAATATACAACTATGACTGTTGTAGACATTTCTCCAACAGCCCACATGGGACACCTTTTTGCATTAAAGGAACTCACAACTTATTGTATAGATATGAAAAGACTTGTTATTCTTGAGCTATTATGCTGCAGAAAAATGTAAAAACAATACAAACCTGTACTATAGTAATAACTTTATATTTGTTTGCAATATACTTAATATTAAAATATCATATTGCCTTTATGGAGCAGCTTCTAGTTCCCTGAAACAGTAAGGTATTTTAGTATTGTAAATCACTCCTATAAATACATTTTTTTATTATGCTAGGGCCAAAGGAATGTAGAGATGATTGGATTTACATTTTACTACAGTTTAAACACAGTGTTATATAAAAAGCCACATAGTCTGAGAGCAAGGAATAAATGTTCTTTCACTCTTGACTCCACCAAACATTTTCTCACCATTCTTGACATACCAATAGAAAATTAATCATTTATACATTTACACATGAACTGTGGCACTTGTTAAGAAAGCCGCAGATTCAACACCTATATGTTAGAAATATCAAACATGTTTAACTACAGCTGTATTCAGACACGTGTTGTGAGTGGTGCGTTAGGTAACTACTACATATGCCCTCGGTCAAGAGCCTTATGACTGTTAGTCAGAGGAAAACCATATGATATGCAGAGCTCAACATAACTGGTGTGAGTAGTCAATGGTGGGGCATTTGGTAGGAGCTTACATTACTAAATATTTTCTTATACAAAAGATGGCATTGTTGGAAAGTATGTATTACCAAATTCAAATTTTGATTTATAATAATCAGATAAGATAAGATAAGATAAGATAAGATAAGATAAGATAAGACTTTATTGATCTCACAAAGGAGAAATTCACTTACCACATTAGCTTCAGGCAGCTTAGTGCAAAAGAAAGTTAAGAAAGTTTAAAAAAAAGGTAAGAAAGTTAAAAAAGTGCACGTTTAGACTATATAGTTATACAGTCTGAGTAACATCAAAAAGTGTACAAGTATACAAGTAAAAAGAGGAAAAAAAGGAAAGAAGGGTCGGAGCTTCTGCAACAGGCAGCTGGCGTCCCAGCGCCATCTTGGAAGAGACTAAACTGTTAAGGATCCATACTCACTAACAATCTAAAATAATAAGTCTATATTCACTTCCCGATAATAATATACCATAACTAGCAATGAGTTTCACGGAAAAGAACAAAAGGCTGATCATTTGCAAACTTTACTCCATTCCAGCTTTGATTCTCTGACGCAGGCCAGCGCCCAGGCATCAGCAAAGGTCAGAGCTGAACAGAGGAAGAACAACAGTAATGTAACCCTAGACTGGATGCAGCTCACACACTCACACAACATCTCCACTGTTCTGAATGTGGCCCAGGACCAGAGAGTGGGTCTACAATACACAGCCCGAGGAGCCAATGTCTTCAGTTTGTCCCATGTAACAAAGGCACTTGTTTCCTCAGACAACCTTGTCTTGTCATTTAGTATCACGCTCAGTTATGTCACAACAGGAGCTTTATAAGAAAAATGCAGAGAAGCCTTTTCTACCATTTATGCACCAATAATGGAAGTGTATTGGTCGTCAGTATGGACAGTGTGTTTCTTCTACTTAACTACAGCTAGAAGTAAAAATATTTTGTACTGACAAACAACTACAACAGCATCCAGCATGGGGGACAAAACTTGACTTATAATTTAGATTTAACATAAAGTGAAATTGTCAAAAATAAAATCGTAATATGGGCAAGTTTGCCAAAATGGTCACTTAAGATTCCCATATGAAAAGAATGAAACTTTATACTAACATGAGAATCTACTGAGGATTTACTAAGGAAGTATTTTGAGCAGTTGGGTAGTTGGGTTATGTTGATGCAATGCAATTTCAGTGCACATGTTAGATTCTGCATTGTCAAAAAAGCAAGTACAAACATAATTAAAGCCGCAAGCGGCGTTGGTCGGGACCTCGCACCTGCGTTTGTTCGTCTTACTGAGACGCACAGCCATACCAAATTTCGTGTGCCTGGCACAATTATCTCACTTCCTGTTGGGCGTGGCCATGACATTGTAGATACGCTGTCAGAACAAACCCTGTCAGACCCTGTCAGACCCTGTCAGACTCTGTTAGACCCTGTCAGACCCTGCATGTGGCCTCCATGCTGAGGCCTACATGAACCTTCGATGCTTGTCCCCACATTGCTGCTTGCAGCTATATCAGATCAAAGGTACAAAGATCAAAGACCTTTGATCAGGGCGTTGCCTAGCAACAAATACCTCCCATTCATAACTCATCACTCCCATTCAATAAATACCTAACTTTATCGATCCGCCGTATCGTCATATTACCGCCTATTTGAAAATCCTTCGCAATTTAACATCTCCAACGTCTTAAGATTATGTTCACCAAAATTTAAGCCCATCTGAGGTACGGTGTAGGAGAAGTGTTTCAAATTCCATTCTATGTCCAATACCCAAAAATCACACAAAAGCCCAATTATCTCACTTCCTGTTGGGCGTGGCCATGACATTGCAGTGAGGCGTTTGTTCGTCTTATTGAGATACACGTCCCTACCGAATTTCGTGCGCCTATCTTAAACGGTATGCCAGCCCCGAAAGACAACGCGCTAGGGGGCGCTATCGAGCTCCTGGGGGTCACTGGGGGACGGGACTTTGTGTGGTCGTACTGGCAGCACTTTGTGATGCCCGTGCAAAGTTTCGTTCGTTTTGAAGCATGGGAACATGCTCAAAATTGCCCCAGCGAGTGTGAACAAGAACAAGAATTAAAGCCGCAAGCGGCGTTGGTCGGGACCTCGCACCTGCGTTTGTTCGTCTTACTGAGACGCACACCCATACCGAATTTCGTGTGCCTGGCAAAAATGGTAAGCCATATCGGACAATTTTTCCTGTTAGGGGCTCAGCTAGCGGTAGATTTCTGACAGTTCACTGGCCTGTCATATGGGGGCGCTATTTCAGACTGCCAGTTATTTGGCATGAAAATCTTGGTAGTCCTCATCTACATTACCCTGTGAAGTTTTAGTCTGCGGAAGAACTCTCAAATTCAATAAAAACCTCCCATTCATAACTCCCATTCAATAAATACCTAAGTTTAGTGATCCGCCGTATCGTCATATTACCGTCTATTTGAAAATCCTTCGCAATTTAACATCTCCAACGTCTTAAGATTATGTTCACCAAAATTTAAGCCCTGAAGAACTCCAAATTCAATAAATACCTCCTATTCATAACTCATAACTCTGATTCAATAAATACCTAAATTTATCGATCCGCCGTATCGTCATATTACCGCCTATTTGAAAATCCTTTGCAATTTAACATCTCCAATGTCTTAAGATTATGTTCACCAAAATTTAAGCCCATCTGAGGTACGGTGTAGGAGAAGTGTCTGCTAAATGAAGTGGTGACACACCTCCTATTGCATTTGGCACTTTCAAATGGTAGCAAAATTCATCAGGCCGCCATTTTGTCATCTTACAAGATATCAAAAATCCCTTTGCAATTTAACATCTCCAATGTCTTGAGCTCATACACCAAAATGTACGCCCATCTGATGTACGGTGTAGGAGGAGTGTTTCAAAATGAAGTGGTGACACACCTCCTATTGAATTTGGCACTTTCAAATGGTAGCAAAATTCATCAGGCCGCCATTTTCTCATCTTACAAGATATCAAAAATCCCTTCGCAATTTAACATCTCCATTGTCTTGAGCTAATGTACACCAAAATTTAAGCCCATCTGATTTACGGTGTAGGAGGAGTGTTTTAAAATCCATTGTATGTCTTATCACACAAAATCGCAATACAAGTCTTTTTATCTCACTTCCTGTTGGGCGTGGCCATGACATTGTAATTACAATTTTGTTCATCTTAGTGAGATACACACCCATACCAACTTTCGTGTGTCTGGCTGAAATCGTATGCCACCCATGATCCTCTTTGTGTTAAAATGCTAATTTGCTATACATTTTCTGACAGTTCACTGGCCTGTCATATGGGGGCGCTATGTCAGACTGCCAGTTATTTGGCATGAAAATCTTGGTAGTCCTCATCTACATTACCCTGTGAAGTTTTAGTCTGAGGAAGAACTCCAAATTCAATAAAAATCTCCTATTCATAACTCATAATTCACATTCAATAAATACCTAACTTTATCGATCCGCCGTATTGTCATATTAGCGCCTATTTAAAAATCCTTCGCAATTTAACATCTCCAACGTCTTAAGATTATGTTCACCAAAATTTAAGCCCATCTGAGGTACGGTGTAGGAGAAGTGTTTCAAATTCCATTGTATGTCCAATATCCACAAAATCACACAAAAGGCCAATTATCTCACTTCCTGTTGGATGTGGCCATGACATTGCAGTGAGGCGTTTGTTCGTCTTATTGAGATACACGTCCCTACCAAATTTCGTGCGCCTATCTTAAACGGTATGCCAGCCCCGAAAGACAACGCGCCAGCCCTGAAAAACAACACGCTAGGGGGCGCTATCAAGCTCCTGGGGGTCACCGGGGGACGGGTCTTTTTGGAGGCGTAGCTGCCGCCCTACGTGATGCCCGTGCAAAGTTTCGTTCGTTTTGAAGCATGGGAACATGTTCAAAATTGCCCAAAAGCGTGTTAAAAAAAGTGTCCCAAGAATAATAATAATAATAGAGAAACAGAGCGAGAACAATAGGAATATTAAAGCCGCAAGCGGCGTTGGTCGGGACCTCGCACCTGCGTTTGTTCGTCTTACTGAGACGCACACCCATACCGAATTTCGTGTGCCTGGCAAAAATGGTAAGCCATATCGGACAATTTTTCCTGTTAGGGGCTCAGCTAGCGGTAGATTTCTGACAGTTCACTGGCCTGTCATATGGGGGCGCTATGTCAGACTGCCAGTTATTTGGCATGAAAATCTAGGTAGTCCTCATCTACATTACCCTGTGAAGTTTTAGTCTGAGGAAGAACTCCAAATTCAAACAAACCTCCCATTCATAACTCCCATTCAATAAATACCTAATTTTATCGATCCACCGTATCGTCGTATTACCGCCTATTTGAAAATCCTTCGCAATTTAACATCTCCAACGTCTTAAGATTATGTTCACCAAAATTTAAGCCCATCTGAGGTACGTTGTAGGAGAAGTGTTTCAAAATGAAGTGGTGACACACCTCCTATTGAATTTGGCACTTTCAAATGGTAGCAAAATTCATCAGGCCGCCATTTTGTCATCTTACAAGATATCAAAAATCCCTTCGCAATTTAACATCTCCAATGTCTTGAGCTCACGTACACCAAAATTTATGCCCATCTGATGTACGGTGTAGGAGGAGTGTTTTAAAATCCATTGGATGTCATATCACACAAAATCCCAATACAAGTCTTCTTATCTCACTTCCTGTTGGGCGTGGCCATGACATTGTAATTACAATTTTGTTCATCTTAGTGAGATACACACCCATACCAACTTTCGTGTGTCTGGCTGAAATCGTATGCCACCCACGATCCTCTTTGTGTTAAAACGTTCATTTGCTGTACATTTTCTGACAGTTCACTGGCCTGTCATATGGGGGCGCTATGTCAGACTGCCAGTTATTTGGCATGAAAATCTTGGTAGTCCTCATCTACATTACCCTGTGAAGTTTTAGTCTGAGGAAGAACTCCAAATTCAATAAATGCCTCCCATTCATAACTCATAACTCCCATTCAATAAATACCTAAGTTTATCGATCCGCCGTATCGTCATATTACCGCCTATTTTAAAATCCTTCGCAATTTAACATCTCCAACGTCTTAAGATTATGTTCACCAAAATTTAAGCCCATCTGAGGTACGGTGTAGGAGAAGTGTCTGCTAAATGAAGTGGTGACACACCTCCTATTGAATTTGGCACTTTCAAATGGTAGCAAAATTCATCAGGCCGCCATTTTGTCATCTTACAAGATATCAAAAATCCCTTCGCAATTTAACATCTCCAATGTCTTGAGCTCATGTACACCAAAATGTACGCCCATCTGATGTACGGTGTAGGAGGAGTGTTTTAAAATCCATTTTATGTCATATCACACAAAATCGCAATACAAGTCTTCTTATCTCACTTCCTGTTGGGCATGGCCATGACATTGTAATTACAATTTTGTTCATCTTAGTGAGATACACACCCATACCAACTTTCGTGTGTCTGGCTGAAATCGTATGCCACCCACGATCCTCTTTGTGTTAAAGTGCTCATTTGCTGTACATTTTCTGACAGTTCACTGGCCTGTCATGTGGGGGCGCTATGTCAGACTGCCAGTTATTTGGCATGAAAATCTTGGTAGTCCTCATCTACATTACCCTGTGAAGTTTTAGTCTGAGGAAGAACTCCAAATTCAATAAATACCTCCTATTCATAACTCATAACTCTGATTCAATAAATACCTAAATTTATCGATCCGCCGTATCGTCATATTACCGCCTATTTGAAAATCCTTCGCAATTTAACATCTCCAACGTCTTAAGATTATGTTCACCAAAATTTAAGCCCATCTGAGGTACGGTGTAGGAGAAGTGTTTTAAATTCCATTGTATGTCCAATTTTTAAAAATCACAAAAAAGGCCAATTATCTCACTTCCTGTTGGGCGTGGCCATAACATTGCAGTGAGGCGTTTGTTCGTCTTATTGAGATACACGTCCCTACCGAATTTTGTGCGCCTATCTTAAACGGTATGCCAGCCCTGAAAGACAACGCGCATTCATAACTCATAACTCACATTCAATAAATACCTAAGTTTATCGATCCGCTGTATCGTCATATTACCGCCTATTTGAAAATCCTTCGCAATTTAACATCTCCAACGTCTTAAGATTATGTTCACCAAAATATAAGCTCATCTGAGGTACGGTGTAGGAGAAGTGTTTTAAATTCCATTGTATGTCCAATTTTTAAAAATCACAAAAAAGGCCAATTATCTCACTTCCTGTTGGGCGTGGCCATGACATTGCAGTGAGGCGTTTGTTCGTGTTATTGAGATACACGTCCCTACCGAATTTCGTGCGCCTATCTTAAACGGTATGCCAGCCCCGAAAGACAACGCGCTAGGGGGCGCTATCGAGCTCCTGGGGGTCACCGGGGGACGGGTCTTTTTGGAGACGTAGCTGCCGCCCTACGTGATGCCCCTGCAAAGTCACGTTCGTTTTGAAGCATGGGAACATGCTCCAAATTGCCCAAAAGCGTGTGAAAAAAAAAGTGTCCCAAGAATAATAATAATAGAGAAACAGAGCGAGAACAATAGGGACCTCGTGCCCCTTCGGGCTCGGTCCCTAATTAAAGCCGCAAGCGGCGTTGGTCGGGACCTCGCACCTGCGTTTGTTCGTCTTACTGAGACGCACACCCATACCGAATTTGGTGTGCCTGGCAAAAATGGTAAGCCATATCGGACAATTTTTCCTGTTAGGGGCTCAGCTAGCGGTAGATTTCTGACAGTTCACTGGCCTGTCATATGGGGGCGCTATGTCAGACTGCCAGTTATTTGGCATGAAAATCTTGGTAGTCCTCATCTACATTACCCTGTGAAGTTTTAGTCTGAGGAAGAACTCCAAATTCAATAAAAACCTCCCATTCATAACTCCCATTCAATAAATACCTAAGTTTATCGATCCGCCGTATCGTCATATTACTGACTATTTGAAAATCCTTCGCAATTTAACATCTCCAACGTCTTAAGATTATGTTCACCAAAATTTAAGCCCATCTGAGGTTCGGTGTAGGAGAAGTGTTTCAAATTCCATTGTCTGTCCAATATTACAAAATCACACAAAATGCCAATTATCTCACTTCCTGTTGGGCGTGGCCATGACATTGCAGTGAGGCGTTTGTTCGTCTTATTGAGATACACGTCCCTACCGAATTTCATGCTCCTATCTTAAACGGAACTCCAAATTCAATAAATAACTCCCATCCATAACTCATAACTCATACCTAACTTTATCGATCCGCTGTATCGTCATATTACCGCCTATTTGAAAATCCTTCGCAATTTAACATCTCCAACATCTTAAGATTATGTTCACCAAAATTTAAGCCCATCTGAGGTACGGTGTAGGAGAAGTGTTTCAAATTCCATTGTATGTCAAATTTCACAAAAAGCCAATTATCTCACTTCCTGTTGGGCGTGGACATGACATTGCAGTGAGGCGTTTGTTCGTCTTATTGAGATACACGTCCCTACCGAATTTCGTGTGCCTGTCTTAAACGGTATGCCAGCCCCGAAAGACAACGCGCTAGGGGGCGCTATCGAGCTCCTGGGGGTCACCGGGGGACGGGACTTTTTGGAGGCGTAGCTGCCGCCCTACGTGATGCCCGTGCAAAGTTTTGTTCGTTTTGAAGCATGGGAACATGCTCCAAATTGCCCAAAAGCGTGTGAACAAGAACAAAAAAAATAATAATAATAGAGAAACAGAGCGAGAACAATAGGGACCTTCGTCCCCCTTCGGGCTCGGTCCCTAATAATAATAATTAAAGCCGCAAGCGGCGTTGGTCGGGACCTCGCACCTGCGTTTGTTCGTCTTACTGAGACGCACAGCCATACGAAATTTCGTGTGCCTGGCACAATTATCTCACTTCCTGTTGGGCGTGGCCATGACATTGTAGATACCCTGTCAGAACAGACCCTGTCAGACCCTGTCAGACCCTGCATGTGGCCTACATGCTGAGGCCTACATGAACCTTCGATGCTTGTCCCCACATTGCTGCTTGCAGCTATAGCAGATCAAAGGTACAAAGATCAAAGACCTTTGATCAGGGCGTTGCCTAGCAACAAATACCTCCCATTCATAACTCATCACTCCCATTCAATAAATACCTAACTTTATTGATCCGCCATATCGTCATATTACCGCCTATTTGAAAATCCTTCGCAATTTAACATCGCCAACGTCTTAAGATTATGTTCACCAAAATTTAAGCCTATCTGAGGTACGGTGTAGGAGAAGTGTTTCAAATTCCATACCTAACTTTATCGATCCGCCGTATCGTCATATTACCGCCTATTTGAAAATCCTTCGCAATTTAACATCTCCAACGTCTTAAGATTATGTTCACTAAAATTTAAGCCCATCTGAGGTACGGTATAGGAGAAGTGTTTCAAATTCCATTCTATGTCAAATACCCCAAAATCACACAAAAGGCCAATTATCTCACTTCCTGTTGGGCGTGGCCATGACATTGCAGTGAGGCATTTGTTCGTCTTATTGAGATACACGTCCCTACCGAATTTCATGCTCCTATCTTAAACGGTATGCCAGCCCCGAAAGACAACGCGCTAGGGGGCGCTATCGAGCTCCTGGGGGTCACTGGGGGACGGGACTTTGTGTGGTCGTACTGGCATCACTTTGTGATGCCCGTGCAAAGTTTCGTTCGTTTTGAAGCATGGGAACATGCTCAAAATTGCCCCAGCGAGTGTGAACAAGAACAAGAATAATAATAATAATAATAGGGAAACAAAGCAACAACAATAGGGACCTTCGTCCCCCTTCGGGCTCGGTCCCTAATTAAAGCCGCAAGCGGCGTTGGTCGGGACCTCGCACCTGCGTTTGTTCGTCTTACTGAGACGCACACCCATACCGAATTTCGTGTGCCTGGCAAAAATGGTAAGCCATATCGGACAATTTTTCCTGTTAGGGGCTCAGCTAGCTGTAGATTTCTGACAGTTCACTGGCCTGTCATATGGGGGCGCTATGTCAGACTGCCAGTTATTTGGCATGAAAATCTTGGTAGTCCTCATTTACATTACCCTGTGAAGTTTTAGTCTGAGGAAGAACTCCAAATTCAATAAAAACCTCCTATTCATAACTCATAACTCCCATTCAATAAATACCTAAGTTTATCGATCCGCCGTATCATCATATTACCGCCTATTTGAAAATCCTTCGCAATTTAACATCTCCAACGTCTTAAGATTATGTTCACCAAAATTTAAGCCCATCTGAGGTACGTTGTAGGAGAAGTGTTTCAAAATGAAGTGGTGACACACTTCCTATTGAATTTGGCACTTTCAAATGGTAGCAAAATTCATCAGGCCGCCATTTTGTCATCTTACAAGATATCAAAAATCCCTTCGCAATTTAACATCTCCAATGTCTTGAGCTCATGTACACCAAAATATACACCCATCCAATGTACGGTGTAGGAGGAGTGTTTTAAAATCCATTTTATGTCATATCACACAAAATCGCAATACAAGTCTTCTTATCTCACTTCCTGTTGGGCGTGGCCATGACATTGTAATTACAATTTTGTTCATCTTAGTGAGATACACACCCATACCAACTTTCGTGTGTCTGGCTGAAATCGTATGCCACCCACGATCCTCTTTGTGTTAAAACGCTCATTTGCTGTACATTTTCTGACAGTTCACTGGCCTGTCATATGGGGGCGCTATGTCAGACTGCCAGTTATTTGGCATGAAAATCTTGGTAGTCCTCATCTACATTACCCTGTGAAGTTTTAGTCTGAGGAAGAACTCCAAATTCAATAAAAACCTCCTATTCATAATTCATAACTCCCATCCAATAAATACCTAAGTTTATCGATCCGCCGTATCGTCATATTACCGCCTATTTGAAAATCCTTCGCAATTTATCATCTCCAATGTCTTAAGATTATGTTCACCAAAATTTAAGCCCATCTGAGGTTCGGTGTAGGAGAAGTGTTTCAAATTCCATTGTCTGTCCAATATTACAAAATCACACAAAATGCCAATTATCTCACTTCCTGTTGGGCGTGGCCATGACATTGCAGTGAGGCGTTTGTTCGTCTTATTGAGATACACGTCCCTACCGAATTTCGTGCGCCTATCTTAAACGGAACTCCAAATTCAATAAATAACTCCCATCCATAACTCATAACTCATACCTAAATGTATTGATCCGCTGTATCGTCATATTACCGCCTATTTGAAAATCCTTCGCAATTTAACATCTCCAACGTCTTAAGATTATGTTCACCAAAATTTAAGCCCATCTGAGGTACGGTGTAGGAGAAGTGTTTCAAATTCCATTGTATGTCAAATTTCATAAAAGGCCAATTATCTCACTTCCTGTTGGGCGTGGACATGACATTGCAGTGAGGCGTTTGTTTGTCTTATTGAGATACACGGCCCTACCGAATTTCGTGCGCCTATCTTAAACGGTATGCCAGCCCCGAAAGACAACGCGCTAGGGGGCGCTATCGAGCTCCTGGGGGTCACCAGGGGACGGGTCTTTTTGGAGGCGTAGCTGCCGCGCTACGTGATGCCCCTGCAAAGTCACGTTCGTTTTGAAGCATGGGAACATGCTCAAAATTGCCCAAAAGCGCGTGAACAAGAACAAGAATAATAATAATTAAAGCCGCAAGCGGCGTTGGTCGGGACCTCGCACCTGCGTTTGTTCGTCTTATGGAGACGCACACCCATACCGAATTTCGTGTGCCTGGCAAAAATGGTAAGCCATATCGGACAATTTTTCCTGTTAGGGGCTCAGCTAGCGGTAGAATTCTGACAGTTCACTGGCCTGTCATATGGGGGCGCTATGTCAGACTGCCAGTTATTTGGCATGAAAATCTTGGTAGTCCTCATCTACATTACCCTGTGAAGTTTTAGTCTGAGGAAGAACTCCAAATTCAATAAAAACCTCCCATTCATAACTCCCATTCAATAAATACCTAAGTTTATCGATCCGCCGTATCGTCATATTACTGACTATTTGAAAATCCTTCGCAATTTAACATCTCCAACGTCTTAAGATTATGTTCACCAAAATTTAAGCCCATCTGAGGTACGGTGTAGGAGAAGTGTCTGCTAAATGAAGTGGTGACACACCTCCTATTGAATTTGGCACTTTCAAATGGTAGCAAAATTCATAAGGCTGCCATTTTGTCATCTTACAAGATATCAAAAATCCCTACGCAATTTAACATCTCCATTGTCTTGAGCTAATGTACACCAAAATTTACGCCCATCTGATGTACGGTGTAGGAGGAGTGTTTTAAAATCCATTGTATGTCTTATCACACAAAATTGCAATACAAGTCTTTTTATCTCACTTCCTGTTGGGCGTGGCCATGACATTGTAATTACAATTTTGTTCATCTTAGTGAGATACACACCCATACCAACTTTCGTGTGTCTGGCTGAAATCGTATGCCACCCACGATCCTCTTTGTGTTAAAACGCTCATTTGCTGTACATTTTCTGACAGTTCACTGGCCTGTCATATGGGGGCGCTATGTCAGACTGCCAGTTATTTGGCACGAAAATCTTGGTAGTCCTTATCTACATTACCCTGTGAAGTTTTAGTCTGAGGAAGAACTCCAAATTCAATAAAAACCTCCCATTCATAATTCATAACTCCCATTCAATAAATACCTAAGTTTATCGATCCGCCGTATCGTCATATTACCGCCTATTTGAAAATCCTTCGCAATTTAACATCTCCAACATCTTAAGATTATGTTCACCAAAATTTAAGCCCATCTGAGGTACGGTGTAGGAGAAGTGTCTGCTAAATGAAGTGGTGACACACCTCCTATTGCATTTGGCACTTTCAAATGGTAGCAAAATTCATCAGGCTGCCATTTTGTCATCTTACAAGATATCAAAAATCCTTTCGCAATTTAACATCTCCAATGTCTTGAGCTCATGTACACCAAATTTTACGCCCCTCTGATGTACGGTGTAGGAGGAGTGCTTTAAAATCTATTCTATGTCATATCACAGAAAATCGCAATACAAGTCTTCTTATCTCACTTCCTGTTGGGCGTGGCCATGACATTGTAATTACAATTTTGTTCATCTTAGTGAGATACACACCCATACCAACTTTCGTGTGTCTGGCTGAAATCGTATGCCACCCATGATCCTCTTTGTGTTAAAATGCTCATTTGCTATACATTTTCTGACAGTTCACTGGCCTGTCATATGGGGGCGCTATGTCAGACTGCCAGTTATTTGGCATGAAAATCTTGGTAGTCCTCATCTACATTACCCTGTGAAGTTTTAGTCTGAGGAAGAACTCCAAATTCAATAAAAATCTCCCATTCATAACTCATAATTCACATTCAATAAATACCTAACTTTATCGATCCGCCGTATTGTCATATTAGCGCCTATTTAAAAATCCTTCGCAATTTAACATCTCCAACATCTTAAGATTATGTTCACCAAAATTTAAGCCCATCTGAGGTACGGTGTAGGAGAAGTGTTTCAAATTCCATTGTATGTCCAATATCCACAAAATCACACAAAAGGCCAATTATCTCACTTCCTGTTGGGCGTGGCCATGACATTGCAGTGAGGCGTTTGTTCATCTTATTGAGATACACATCCCTACCAAATTTCGTGCGCCTATCTTAAACGGTATGCCAGCCCCGAAAGACAACGCGCCAGCCCTGAAAAACAACACGCTAGGGGGCGCTATCAAGCTCCTGGGGGTCACCGGGGGACGGGTCTTTTTGGAGGCGTAGCTGCCGCCCTACGTGATGCCCGTGCAAAGTTTTGTTCGTTTTGAAGCATGGGAACATGTTCAAAATTGCCCAAAAGCGTGTTAAAAAAAGTGTCCCAAGAATAATAATAATAATAGAGAAACAGAGCGAGAACAATAGGAATATTAAAGCCGCAAGCGGCGTTGGTCGGGACCTCGCACCTGCGTTTGTTCGTCTTACTGAGACGCACACCCATACCGAATTTCGTGTGCCTGGCAAAAATGGTAAGCCATATCGGACAATTTTTCCTGTTAGGGGCTCAGCTAGCGGTAGATTTCTGACAGTTCACTGGCCTGTCATATGGGGGCGCTATGTCAGACTGCCAGTTATTTGGCATGCAAATCTTGGTAGTCCTCATCTACATTACCCTGTGAAGTTTTAGTCTGAGGAAGAACTCCAAATTCAATAAAAACCTCCCATTCATAACTCATAACAATAAATACCTAAGTTTATCGATCCGCCGTATCGTCATATTACCGTCTATTTGAAAATCCTTCACAATTTAACATCTCCAATGTCTTAAGATTATGTTCACCAAAATTTAAGCCCATCTGAGGTACGGTGTAGGAGAAGTGTCTGCTAAATGAAGTGGTGACACACCTCCTATTGCATTTGGCACTTTCAAATGGTAGCAAAATTCATCAGGCCGCCATTTTGTCATCTTACAAGATATCAAAAATCCCTTCGCAATTTAACATCTCCATTGTCTTGAGCTCATGTACACCAAAATTTACGCCCATTTGATGTACGGTGTAGGAGGAGTGTTTTAAAATCCATTGTATGTCTTATCACACAAAATCGCAATACAAGTCTTTTTATCTCACTTCCTGTTGGGCGTGGCCATGACATTGTAATTACAATTTTGTTCATCTTAGTGAGATACACACCCATACCAACTTTCGTGTGTCTGGCTGAAATCGTATGCCACCCACGATCCTCTTTGTGTTAAAACGCTCATTTGCTGTACATTTTCTGACAGTTCACTGGCCTGTCATATGGGGGCGCTATGTCAGATTGCCAGTTATTTGGCATGAAAATCTTGGTAGTCCTCATCTACATTACCCTGTGAAGTTTTAGTCTGAGGAAGAACTCCAAATTCAATAAAAACCTCCTATTCATAATTCATAACTCCCATTCAATAAATACCTAAGTTTATCGATCCGCCGTATCGTCATATTACCGCCTATTTGAAAATCCTTCGCAATTTATCATCTCCAATGTCTTAAGATTATGTTCACCAAAATTTAAGCCCATCTGAGGTTCGGTGTAGGAGAAGTGTTTCAAATTCCATTGTCTGTCCAATATTACAAAATCACACAAAATGCCAATTATCTCACTTCCTGTTGGGCGTGGCCATGACATTGCAGTGAAGCGTTTGTTTGTCTTATTGAGATACACGTCCCTACCGAATTTCGTGCGCCTATCTTAAACGGAACTCCAAATTCAATAAATAACTCCCATCCATAACTCATAACTCATACCTAATTTTATCGATCCGCTGTATCGTCATATTACCGCCTATTTGAAAATCCTTCGCAATTTAACATCTCCAACGTCTTAAGATTATGTTCACCAAAATTTAAGCCCATCTGAGGTACGGTGTAGGAGAAGTGTTTCAAATTCCATTGTATGTCAAATTTCACAAAAAGCCAATTATCTCACTTCCTGTTGGGCGTGGACATGACATTGCAGTGAGGCGTTTGTTCGTCTTATTGAGATACACGTCCCTACCGAATTTCGTGCGCCTATCTTAAACGGTATGCCAGCCCCGAAAGACAACGCGCTAGGGGGCGCTATCGAGCTCCTGGGGGTCACCGGGGGACGGGACTTTTTGGAGGCGTAGCTGCCGCCCTACGTGATGCCCGTGCAAAGTCACGTTCGTTTTGAAGCATGGGAACATGCTCCAAATTGCCCAAAAGCGTGTGAACAAGAACAAAAAAAATAATAATTAAAGCCGCAAGCGGCGTTGGTCGGGACCTCGCACCTGCGTTTGTTCGTCTTACTGAGACGCACACCCATACCGAATTTCGTGTGCCTGGCAAAAATGGTAAGCCATATCGGACAATTTTTCCTGTTAGGGGCTCAGCTAGCGGTAGATTTCTGACAGTTCACTGGCCTGTCATATGGGGGCGCTATATCAGACTGTCAGTTATTTGGCATGAAAATCTTGGTAGTCCTCATCTACATTACCCTGTGAAGTTTTAGTCTGAGGAAGAACTCCAAATTCAATAAAAACCTCCAATTCATAACTCATAACTCCCATTCAATAAATACCTAAGTTTATCGATCCGCCGTATCGTCATATTACCGCCTATTTGAAAATCCTTCGCAATTTAACATCTCCAATGTCTTAAGATTATGTTCACCAAAATTTAAGCCCATCTGAGGTACGGTGTAGGAGAAGTGTCTGCTAAATGAAGTGGTGACACACCTCCTATTGAATTTGGCACTTTCAAATGGTAGCAAAATTCATCAGGTCGCCATTTTGTCATCTTACAAGATATCAAAAATCCCTTTGCAATTTAACATCTCCATTGTCTTGAGCTCATATACACCAAAATTTACGCCCATCTGATGTACGGTGTAGGAGGAGTGTTTTAAAATCCATTGTATGTCTTATCACACAAAATCGCAATACAAGTCTTTTTATCTCACTTCCTGTTGGGCGTGGCCATGACATTGTAATTACAATTTTGTTCATCTTAGTGAGATACACACCCATACCAACTTTCGTGTGTCTGGCTGAAATCGTATGCCACCCACGATCCTCTTTGTGTTAAAATGCTCATTTGCTGTACATTTTCTGACAGTTCACTGGCCTGTCATATGGGGGCGCTATGTCAGACTGCCAGTTATTTGGCATGAAAATCTTGGTAGTCCTCATCTACATTACCCTGTGAAGTTTTAGTCTGAGGAAGAACTCCAAATTTAATAAAAATCTCCCATTCATAACTCATAATTCACATTCAATAAATACCTAACTTTATCGATCCGCCGTATCGTCATATTACCGCCTATTTGAAAATCCTTTGCAATTTAACATCTCCAACGTCTTAAGATTATGTTCACCAAAATTTAAGCCCATCTGAGGTACGGTGTAGGAGAAGTGTCTGCTAAATGAAGTGGTGACACACCTCCTATTGCATTTGGCACTTTCAAATGGCAGCAAAATTCATCAGGCCGCCATTTTGTCATCTTACAAGATATCAAAAATCCCTTCGCAATTTAACATATCCAATGTCTTGAGCTCATGTACACCAAATTTTACACCCATCTGATGTACGGTGTAGGAGGAGTGTTTTAAAATCTATTCTATGTCATATCACAGAAAATCGCAATACAAGTCTTCTTTATCTCACTTCCTGTTGGGCGTGGCCATGACATTGTAATTACAATTTTGTTCATCTTAGTGAGATACACACCCATACCAACTTTCGTGTGTCTGGCTGAAATCATATGCCACCCACGATCCTCTTTGTGTTAAAGTGCTCATTTGCGGTACATTTTCTGACAGATCACTGGCCTGTCATATGGGGGCGCTATGTCAGACTGCCAGTTATTTGGCATGAAAATCTTGGTAGTCCTCATCTACATTACCCTGTGAAGTTTTAGTCTGAGGAAGAATTCCAAATTCAATAAATGCCTCCTATTCATAACTCATAATTCCCATTCAATAAATACCTAAGTTTATCGATCCGCCGTATCGTCATATTACCGCCTATTTGAAAATCCTTCGCAATTTAACATCTCCAACGTCTTAAGATTATGTTCACCAAAATTTAAGCCCATCTGAGGTACGGTGTAGGAGAAGTGTTTCAAATTCCATTGTATGTCCAATATCCACAAAATCACACAAAAGGCCAATTATCTCACTTCCTGTTGAGCGTGGCCATGACATTGCAGTGAGGTGTTTGTTCGCCTTATTGAGATACACGTCCCTACCAAATTTCGTGCGCCTATCTTAAACGGTATGCCAGCCACGAAAGACAACGCGCCAGCCCCGAAAAACAATGCGCTAGGGGGCGCTATCAAGCTCCTGGGGGTCACCGGGGAACGGGTCTTTTTGGAGGCGTAGCTGCCGCCCTATGTGATGCCCGTGCAAAGTTTCGTTCGTTTTGAAGCATGGGAACATGCTCAAAATTGCCCAAAAGCGTGTTAAAAAAAGTGTCCCAAGAATAATAATAATAATAGAGAAACAGAGCGAGAACAATAGGGACCTCGTGCCCCTTCGGGCTCGGTCCCTAATAATAGAGAAACAGAGCGAGAACAATAGGGACCTTCGTCCCCCTTCGGGCTCGGTCCCTAATTAAAGCCGCAAGCGGCGTTGGTCGGGACCTCGCACCTGCGTTTGTTCGTCTTACTGAGACGCACACCCATACCGAATTTCGTGTGCCTGGCAAAAATGGTAAGCCATATCGGACAATTTTTCCTGTTAGGGGCTCAGCTAGCAGTAGATTTCTGACAATTCACTGGCCTGTCATATGGGGGCGCTATGACAGACTGCCAGTTATTTGGCATGAAAATCTTGGTAGTCCTCATCTACATTACCCTGTGAAGTTTTAGTCTGAGGAAGAACTCCAAATTCAATAAAAACCTCCCATTCATAACTCATAACAATAAATACCTAAGTTTATCGATCCGCCGTATCGTCATATTACCGCCTATTTGAAAATCCTTCGCAATTTAACATCTCCAATGTCTTAAGATTATGTTCACCAAAATTTAAGCCCATCTGAGGTACGGTGTAGGAGAAGTGTCTGCTAAATGAAGTGGTGACACACCTCCTATTGCATTTGGCACTTTCAAATGGTAGCAAAATTCATCAGGCCGCCATTTTGTCATCTTACAAGATATCAAAAATCCCTTCGCAATTTAACATCTCCAATGTCTTGAGCTCATGTACACCAAAATTTACGCCCATCTGATGTACGGTGTAGGAGGAGTGTTTTAAAATCCATTTTATGTCTTATCACACAAAATCGCAATACAAGTCTTCTTATCTCACTTCCTGTTGGGCGTGGCCATGACATTGTAATTACAATTTTGTTCATCTTAGTGAGATACACACCCATACCAACTTTCGTGTGTCTGGCTGAAATCGTATGCCACCCACGATCCTCTTTGTGTTAAAGTGCTCATTTGCTGTACATTTTCTGACAGTTCACTGGCCTGTCATATGGGGGCGCTATGTCAGACTGCCAGTTATTTGGCATGAAAATCTTGGTAGTCCTCATCTACATTACCCTGTGAAGTTTTAGTCTGAGGAAGAACTCCAAATTCAATAAAAACCTCCTATTCATAATTCATAACTCCCATTCAATAAATACCTAAGTTTATCGATCCGCCGTATCGTCATATTACCGCCTATTTGAAAATCCTTCGCAATTTATCATCTCCAATGTCTTAAGATTATGTTCACCAAAATTTAAGCCCATCTGAGGTTCGGTGTAGGAGAAGTGTTTCAAATTCCATTGTCTGTCCAATATTACAAAATCACACAAAATGCCAATTATCTCACTTCCTGTTGGGCGTGGCCATGACATTGCAGTGAGGCGTTTGTTCGTCTTATTGAGATACACGTCCCTACCGAATTTCGTGCGCCTATCTTAAACAGAACTCCAAATTCAATAAATAACTCCCATCCATAACTCATAACTCATACCTAAATTTATTGATCCGCTGTATCGTCATATTACCGCCTATTTGAAAATCCTTCGCAATTTAACATCTCCAACATCTTAAGATTATGTTCACCAAAATTTAAGCCCATCTGAGGTACGGTGTAGGAGAAGTGTTTCAAATTCCATTGTATGTCAAATTTCATAAAAGGCCAATTATCTCACTTCCTGTTGGGCGTGGACATGACATTGCAGTGAGGCGTTTGTTTGTCTTATTGAGATACACGTCCCTACCGAATTTTGTGCGCCTATCTTAAACGGTATGCCAGCCCCGAAAGACAACGCGCTAGGGGGCGCTATCGAGCTCCTGGGGGTCACCAGGGGACGGGTCTTTTTGGAGGCGTAGCTGCCGCCCTACGTGATGCCCCTGCAAAGTCACGTTCGTTTTGAAGCATGGGAACATGCTCAAAATTGCCCAAAAGCGCGTGAACAAGAACAAAAAAAATAATAATAGAGAAACAGAGCGAGATCAATAGGGACCTCGTGCCCCTTCGGGCTCGGTCCCTAATTAAAGCCGCAAGCGGCGTTGGTCGGGACCTCGCACCTGCGTTTGTTCGTCTTATGGAGACGCACACCCATACCGAATTTCGTGTGCCTGGCAAAAATGGTAAGCCATATCGGACAATTTTTCCTGTTAGGGGCTCAGCTAGCGGTAGATTTCTGACAGTTCACTGGCCTGTCATATGGGGGCGCTATGTCAGACTGCCAGTTATTTGGCATGAAAATCTTGGTAGTCCTCATCTACATTACCCTGTGAAGTTTTAGTCTGAGGAAGAACTCCAAATTCAATAAAAACCTCCCATTCATAACTCCCATTCAATAAATACCTAAGTTTATCGATCCGCCGTATCGTCATATTACCGTCTATTTGAAAATCCTTCGCAATTTAACATCTCCAACGTCTTAAGATTATGTTCACCAAAATTTAAGCCCATCTGAGGTACGGTGTAGGAGAAGTGTCTGCTAAATGAAGTGGTGACACACCTCCTATTGAATTTGGCACTTTCAAATGGTAGCAAAATTCATAAGGCTGCCATTTTGTCATCTTACAAGATATCAAAAATCCCTTCGCAATTTAACATCTCCATTGTCTTGAGCTCATGTACACCAAATTTTACGCCCATCTGATGTACGGTGTAGGAGGAGTGCTTTAAAATCCATTGTATGTCTTATCACACAAAATTGCAATACAAGTCTTTTTATCTCACTTCCTGTTGGGCGTGGCCATGACATTGTAATTACAATTTTGTTCATCTTAGTGAGATACACACCCATACCAACTTTCGTGTGTCTGGCTGAAATCGTATGCCACCCACGATCCTCTTTGTGTTTAAATGCTCATTTGCTATACATTTTCTGACAGTTCACTGGCCTGTCATATGGGGGCGCTATGTCAGACTGCCAGTTATTTGGCATGAAAATCTTGGTAGTCCTCATCTACATTACCCTGTGAAGTTTTAGTCTGAGGAACAACTCCAAATTTAATAAAAATCTCCCATTCATAACTCATAATTCACATTCAATAAATACCTAACTTTATCGATCCGCCGTATTGTCATATTAGCGCCTATTTGAAAATCCTTCGCAATTTAACATCTCCAACGTCTTAAGATTATGTTCACCAAAATTTAAGCCCATCTGAGGTACGGTGTAGGAGAAGTGTTTCAAATTCCATTGTATGTCCAATATCCACAAAATCACACAAAAGGCCAATTATCTCACTTCCTGTTGGGTGTGGCCATGACATTGCAGTGAGGCGTTTGTTCGTCTTATTGAGATACACGTCCCTACCGAATTTCGTGCGCCTATCTTAAACGGTATGCCAGCCCCGAAAGACAACAGGCCAGCCCCGAAAAACAACGCACTAGGGGGCGCTATCAAGCTCCTGGGGGTCACAGGGGGACGGGTCTTTTTGGAGGCGTAGCTGCCGCCCTACGTGATGCCCGTGCAAAGTTTCGTTCGTTTTGAAGCATGGGAACATGTTCAAAATTGCCCAAAAGCGTGTTAAAAAAAAGTGTCCCAAGAATAATAATAATAATAATTAAAGCCGCAAGCGGCGTTGGTCGGGACCTCGCACCTGCGTTTGTTCGTCTTACTGAGACGCACACCCATACTGAATTTCATGTGTCTGGCAAAAATGGTAAGCCATATCGGACAATTTTTCCAGTTAGGGGCTCAGCTAGCGGTAGATTTCTGACAGTTCACTGGCCTGTCATATGGGGGCGCTATGTCAGACTGCCAGTTATTTGGCATGAAAATCTTGGTAGTCCTCATCTACATTACCCTGTGAAGTTTTAGTCTGAGGAAGAACTCCAAATTCAATAAAAACCTCCCATTCATAACTCATAACTCCCATTCAATAAATACCTAAGTTTATCGATCCGCCGTATCGTCATATTACCGCCTATTTGAAAATCCTTTGCAATTTAACATCTCCAACCTCTTAAGATTATGTTCACCAAAATTTAAGCCCATCTGAGGTACGGTGTAGGAGAAGTGTCTGCTAAATGAAGTGGTGACACACCTCCTATTGAATTTGGCACTTTCAAATAGTAGCAAAATTCATCAGGCCGCCATTTTGTCATCTTACAAGATATCAAAAATCCCTTCGCAATTTCACATCTCCAATGTCTTGAGCTCATGTACATCAAAATTTACGCCCATCTGATGTACGGTGTAGGAGGAGTGTTTCAAAATGAAGTGGTGACACACCTATTGAATTTGGCACTTTCAAATGGTTGCAAAATTCATCAGGCCGCCATTTTGTCATCTTAAAAGATATCAAAAATCCCTTCGCAATTTAACATCTCCAATGTCTTGAGCTCATGTACACCAAAATTTACGCCCATCTGATGTACGGTGTAGGAGGAGTGTTTTAAAATCCATTTTATGTCATATCACACAAAATCGCAATACAAGTCTTCTTATCTCACTTCCTGTTGGGCGTGGCCATGACATTGTAATTACAATTTTGTTCATCTTAGTGAGATACACACCCATACCAACTTTCGTGTGTCTGGCTGAAATCGTATGCCACCCACGATCGTCTTTGTGTTAAAGTGCTCATTTGCTGTACATTTTCTGACAGTTCACTGGCCTGTCATATGGGGGCGCTATGTCAGACTGCCAGTTATTTGGCATGAAAATCTTGGTAGTCCTCATCTACATTACCCTGTGAAGTTTTAGTCTGAGGAAGAACGACAAATTAAATAAATATCTCCCATTCATAACTCCCATTCAATAAATACCTAAATTTATCGATCCGCCGTATCGTCATATTACTGACTATTTGAAAATCCTTCACAATTTAACATCTCCAACGTCTTAAGATTATGTTCACCAAAATTTAAGCCCATCTGAGGTACGTTGTAGGAGAAGTGTCTGCTAAATGAAGTGGTGACACACCTCCTATTGCATTTGGCACTTTCAAATGGTAGCAAAATTCATCAGGCCGCCATTTTGTCATCTTACAAGATATCAAAAATCCCTTCGCAATTTAACATCTCCATTGTCTTGAGCTAATGTACACCAAAATTTACGCCCATCTGATGTACGGTGTAGGAGGAGTGTTTTAAAATCCATTGTATGTCTTATCACACAAAATCGCAATACAAGTCTTTTTATCTCACTTCCTGTTGGGCGTGGCCATGACATTGTAATTACAATTTTGTTCATCTTAGTGAGATACACACCCATACCAACTTTCGTGTGTCTGGCTGAAATCGTATGCCACCCACGATCCTCTTTGTGTTAAAGTGCTCATTTGCTGTACATTTTCTGACAGTTCACTGGCCTGTCATATGGGGGCGCTATGTCAGACTGCCAGTTATTTGGCATGAAAATCTTGGTAGTCCTCATCTACATTACCCTGTGAAGTTTTAGTCTGAGGAAGAACTCCAAATTCAATAAAAACCTCCTATTCATAACTCATAATTCACATTCAATAAATACCTAAGTTTATCGATTTGCCGTATCGTCATATTACCTCCTATTTGAAAATCCTTCGCAATTTATCATCTCCAATGTCTTAAGATTATGTTCACCAAAATTTAAGCCCATCTGAGGTTCGGTGTAGGAGAAGTGTTTCAAATTCCATTGTCTGTCCAATATTACAAAATCACACAAAATGCCAATTATCTCACTTCCTGTTGGGCGTGGCCATGACATTGCAGTGAGGCGTTTGTTCGTCTTATTGAGATACACGTCCCTACCGAATTTCGTGCGCCTATCTTAAACGGAACTCCAAATTCTATAAATAACTCCCATCCATAACTCATAACTCATACCTAACTTTATCGATCCGCCGTATCGTCATATTACCGCCTATTTGAAAATCCTTCGCAATTTAACATCTCCAACATCTTCAGATTATGTTCACCAAAATTTAAGCCCATCTGAGGTACGGTGTAGGAGAAGTGTTTCAAATTCCATTCTATGTCAAATTTCACAAAAAGCCAATTATCTCACTTCCTGTTGGGCGTGGACATGACATTGCAGTGAGGCGTTTGTTCGTCTTATTGAGATACACGTCCCTACCGAATTTCGTGCGCCTATCTTAAACGGTATGCCAGCCCCGAAAGACAACGCGCTAGGGGGCGCTATCGAGCTCCTGGGGGTCACCGGGGGACGGGTCTTTTTGGAGGCGTAGCTGCCGCCCTACGTGATGCCCCTGCAAAGTCACGTTCGTTTTGAAGCATGGGAACATGCTCCAAATTGCCCAAAAGCGTGTGAACAAGAACAAGAATAATAATAATTAAAGCCGCAAGCGGCGTTGGTCGGGACCTCGCACCTGCGTTTGTTCGTCTTACTGAGACGCACACCCATACCGAATTTCGTGTGCCTGGCAAAAATGGTAAGCCATATCGGACAATTTTTCCTGTTAGGGGCTCAGCTAGCGGTAGATTTCTGACAGTTCACTGGCCTGTCATATGGGGGCGCTATGTCAGACTGCCAGTTATTTGGCATGAAAATCTTGGTAGTCCTCATCTACATTACCCTGTGAAGTTTTAGTCTGAGGAAGAACTCCAAATTCAATAAAAACCTCCCATTCATAAGTGATAACTCCCATTCAATAAATACCTAAGTTTATCGATCCGCCATATCGTCATATTACCGCCTATTAGAAAATCCTTTGCAATTTAACGTCTCCAACATCTTAAGATTATGTTCACCAAAATTTAAGCCCATCTGAGGTACGGTGTAGGAGAAGTGTCTGCTAAATGAAGTGGTGACACACCTCCTATTGCATTTGGCACTTTCAAAAGGTAGCAAAATTCATCAGGCCGCCATTTTGTCATCTTACAAGATATCAAAAATCCCTTCGCAATTTAACATCTCCAATGTCTTGAGCTCATGTACACCAAAATTTATGCCTATCTGATGTACGGTGTAGGAGGAGTGTTTTAAAATCTATTCTATGTCATATCACACAAAATCGCAATACAAGTCTTCTTATCTCACTTCCTGTTGGGCGTGGCCATGACATTGTAATTACAATTTTGTTCATCTTAGTGAGATACACACCCATACCAACTTTTGTGTGTCTGGCTGAAATCGTATGCCACCCACGATCCTCTTTGTGTTAAAGTGCTCATTTGCTGTACATTTTCTGACAGTTCACTGGCCTGTCATATGGGGGCGCTATGTCAGACTGCCAGTTATTTGGCATGAAAATCTTGGTAGTCCTCATGTACATTACCCTGTGAAGTTTTAGTCTGAGGAAGAACTCCAAATTCAATAGATGCCTCCTATTCATAACTCATAATTCACATTCAATAAATACCTAAGTTTATCGATCCGCCGTATTGTCATATTACCGCCTATTTGAAAATCCTTCGCAATTTAACATCTCCAACGTCTTAAGATTATGTTCACCAAAATTTAAGCCCATCTGAGGTACATTGTAGGAGAAGTGTTTCAAATTCCATTGAATGTCTAATATTACAAAAATCACACAAAAGGCCAATTATCTCACTTCCTGTTGGGCGTGGCCATGACATTGCAGTGAGGCGTTTGTTCGTCTTATTGAGATACACGTCCCTACCAAATTTCGTGCGCCTATCTTAAACGGTATGCCAGCCCCGAAAGACAACGCGCCAGCCCCGAAAAACAACGCGCTAGGGGGCGCTATCAAGCTCCTGGGGGTCACCGGGGGACGGGTCTTTTTGGAGGCGTAGCTGCCGCCCTACGTGATGCCCGTGCAAAGTTTCGTTCGTTTTGAAGCATGGGAACATGTTCAAAATTGCCCAAAAGCGTGTTAAAAAAAGTGTCCCAAGAATAATAATAATAATAGAGAAACAGAGCGAGAACAATAGGAATATTAAAGCCGCAAGCGGCGTTGGTCGGGACCTCGCACCTGCGTTTGTTCGTCTTACTGAGACGCACACCCATACCGAATTTCGTGTGCCTGGCAAAAATGGTAAGCCATATCGGACAATTTTTCCTGTTAGGGGCTCAGCTAGCGGTAGATTTCTGACAGTTCACTGGCCTGTCATATGGGGGCGCTATGTCAGACTGCCAGTTATTTGGCATGAAAATCTTGGTAGTCCTCATCTACATTACCCTGTGAAGTTTTAGTCTGAGGAAGAACTCCAAATTCAATAAAAACCTCCCATTCATAACTCCCATTCAATAAATACCTAAGTTTATCGATCCGCCGTATCGTCATATTACCGCCTATTTGAAAATCCTTCGCAATTTAACATCTCCAACGTCTTAAGATTATGTTCACCAAAATTTAAGCCCATCTGAGGTACGGTGTAGGAGAAGTGTCTGCTAAATGAAGTGGTGACACACCTCCTATTGCATTTGGCACTTTCAAATGGTAGCAAAATTCATCAGGCTGCCATTTTGTCATCTTACAAGATATCAAAAATCCCTTCGCAATTTAACATCTCCATTGTCTTGAGCTAATGTACACCAAAATTTACGCCCATCTGATGTACGGTGTAGGAGGAGTGTTTTAAAATCCATTGTATGTCTTATCACACAAAATCGAAATACAAGTCTTTTTATCTCACTTCCTGTTGGGCGTGGCCATGACATTGTAATTACAATTTTGTTCATCTTAGTGAGATACACACCCATACCAACTTTCGTGTGTCTGGCTGAAATCGTATGCCACCCACGATCCTCTTTGTGTTAAAATGCTCATTTGCTATACATTTTCTGACAGTTCACTGGCCTGTCATATGGGGGCGCTATGTCAGACTGCCAGTTATTTGGCATGAAAATCTTGGTAGTCCTCATCTACATTACCCTGTGAAGTTTTAGTCTGAGGAAGAACTCCAAATTTAATAAAAATCTCCCATTCATAACTCATAATTCACATTCAATAAATACCTAACTTTATCGATCCGCCGTATTGTCATATTAGCGCCTATTTGAAAATCCTTCGCAATTTAACATCTCCAACATCTTAAGATTATGTTCACCAAAATTTAAGCCCATCTGAGGTACGGTGTAGGAGAAGTGTTTCAAATTCCATTGTATGTCCAATATCCACAAAATCACACAAAAGGCCAATTATCTCACTTCCTGTTGGGCGTGGACATGACATTGCAGTGAGGCGTTTGTTCGTCTTATTGAGATATACGTCCCTACCAAATTTCGTGCGCCTATCTTAAACGGTATGCCAGCCCCGAAAGACAACACGCCAGCCCCAAAAAACAACGCACTAGGGGGCGCTATCAAGCTCCTGGGGGTCACCGGGGGACGGGTCTTTTTGGAGGCGTAGCTGCCGCCCTACGTGATGCCCGTGCAAAATTTCGTTCGTTTTGAAGCATGGGAACATGCTCAAAATTGCCCAAAAGCGTGTTAAAAAATGTGTCCCAAGAATAATAATAATAATAATAGAGAAACAGAGCGAGAACAATAGGGACCTTCGTCCCCCTTCGGGGCTCGGTCCCTAATAATAGAGAAACAGAGCGAGAACAATAGGGACCTTCGTGCCCCTTCGGGCTCGGTCCCTAATTAAAGCCGCAAGCGGCGTTGGTCGGGACCTCGCACCTGCGTTTGTTCGTCTTACTGAGACGCACACCCATACCGAATTTCGTGTGCCTGGCAAAAATGGTAAGCCATATCGGACAATTTTTCCTGTTAGGGGCTCAGCTAGCGGTAGATTTCTGACAGTTCACTGGCCTGTCATATGGGGGCGCTATGTCAGACTGCCAGTTATTTGGCATGAAAATCTTGGTAGTCCTCATCTACATTACCCTGTGAAGTTTTAGTCTGAGGAAGAACTCCAAATTCAATAAAAACCTCCCATTCATAACTCATAACAATAAATACCTAAGTTTATCGATCCGCCGTATCGTCATATTACCGTCTATTTGAAAATCCTTCGCAATTTAACATCTCCAACGTCTTAAGATTATGTTCACCAAAATTTAAGCCCATCTGAGGTACGGTGTAGGAGAAGTGTCTGCTAAATGAAGTGGTGACACACCTCCTATTGCATTTGGCACTTTCAAATGGTAGCAAAATTCATCAGGCTGCCATTTTGTCATCTTACAAGATATCAAAAATCCCTTCGCAATTTAACATCTCCATTGTCTTGAGCTAATGTACACCAAAATTTACGCCCATCTGATGTACGGTGTAGGAGGAGTGTTTTAAAATCCATTGTATGTCTTATCACACAAAATCGCAATACAAGTCTTTTTATCTCACTTCCTGTTGGGCGTGGCCATGACATTGTAATTACAATTTTGTTCATCTTAGTGAGATACACACCCATACCAACTTTCGTGTGTCTGGCTGAAATCGTATGCCACCCACGATCCTCTTTGTGTTAAAACGCTCATTTGCTGTACATTTTCTGACAGTTCACTGGCCTGTCATATGGGGGCGCTATGTCAGACTGCCAGTTATTTGGCATGAAAATCTTGGTAGTCCTCATCTACATTACCCTGTGAAGTTTTAGTCTGAGGAAGAACTCCAAATTCAATAAAAACCTCCTATTCATAATTCATAACTCCCATTCAATAAATACCTAAGTTTATCGATCCGCCGTATCGTCATATTACCGCCTATTTGAAAATCCTTCGCAATTTATCATCTCCAATGTCTTAAGATTATGTTCACCAAAATTTAAGCCCATCTGAGGTTCGGTGTAGGAGAAGTGTTTCAAATTCCATTGTCTGTCCAATATTACAAAATCACACAAAATGCCAATTATCTCACTTCCTGTTGGGCGTGGCCATGACATTGCAGTGAGGCGTTTGTTCGTCTTATTGAGATACACGTCCCTACCGAATTTCGTGCGCCTATCTTAAACGAAACTCCAAATTCAATAAATAACTCCCATCCATAACTCATAACTCCATTCAATAAATACCTAACTTTATCGATCCGCCGTATCGTCATATTACCGTCTATTTGAAAATCCTTCGCAATTTAACATCTACCACATCTTAAGATTATGTTCACCAAAATTTAAGCCCATCTGAGGTACGGTGTAGGAGAAGTGTTTCAAATTCCATTGTATGTCAAATTTCACAAAAGGCCAATTATCTCACTTCCTGTTGGGCGTGGACATGACATTGCAGTGAGGCGTTTGTTCGTCTTATTAAGATACACGTCCCTATCGAATTTCGTGCGCCTATCTTAAACGGTATGCCAGCCCCGAAAGACAACGCGCTAGGGGGCGCTATCGAGCTCCTGGGGGTCACCAGGGGACGGGTCTTTTTGGAGGCGTAGCTGCCGCCCTACGTGATGCCCCTGCAAAGTCACGTTCGTTTTGAAGCATGGGAACATGCTCCAAATTGCCCAAAAGCGTGTGAACAAGAACAAGAATAATTAAAGCCGCAAGCGGCGTTGGTCGGGACCTCGCACCTGCGTTTGTTCGTCTTACTGAGACGCACACCCATACTGAATTTCGTGTGCCTGGCAAAAATGGTAAGCCATATCGGACAATTTTTCCTGTTAGGGGCTCAGCTAGCGGTAGATTTCTGACAGTTCACTGGCCTGTCATATGGGGGCGCTATGTCAGACTGCCAGTTATTTGGCATGAAAATCTTGGTAGTCCTCATCTACATTACCCTGTGAAGTTTTAGTCTGAGGAAGAACTCCAAATTCAATAAAAACCTCCCATTCATAACTCATAACAATAAATACCTAAGTTTATCGATCCGCCGTATCGTCATATTACCGTCTATTTGAAAATCCTTCGCAATTTAACATCTCCAACGTCTTAAGATTATGTTCACCAAAATTTAAGCCCATCTGAGGTACGGTGTAGGAGAAGTGTCTGCTAAATGAAGTGGTGACACACCTCCTATTGCATTTGGCACTTTCAAATGGTAGCAAAATTCATGAGGCTGCCATTTTGTCATCTTACAAGATATCAAAAATCCCTTCGCAATTTAACATCTCCATTGTCTTGAGCTAATGTACACCAAAATTTACGCCCATCTGATGTACGGTGTAGGAGGAGTGTTTTAAAATCCATTGTATGTCTTATCACACAAAATCGCAATACAAGTCTTTTTATCTCACTTCCTGTTGGGCGTGGCCATGACATTGTAATTACAATTTTGTTCATCTTAGTGAGATACACACCCATACCAACTTTCGTGTGTCTGGCTGAAATCGTATGCCACCCACGATCCTCTTTGTGTTAAAACGCTCATTTGCTGTACATTTTCTGACAGTTCACTGGCCTGTCATATGGGGGCGCTATGTCAGACTGCCAGTTATTTGGCATGAAAATCTTGGTAGTCCTCATGTACATTACCCTGTGAAGTTTTAGTCTGAGGAAGAACTCCAAATTCAATAAAAACCCTCCTATTCATAATTCATAACTCCCATTCAATAAATACCTAAGTTTATCGATCCGCCGTATCGTCATATTACCGCCTATTTGAAAATCCTTCGCAATTTATCATCTCCAATGTCTTAAGATTATGTTCACCAAAATTTAAGCCCATCTGAGGTTCGGTGTAGGAGAAGTGTTTCAAATTCCATTGTCTGTCCAATATTACAAAATCACACAAAATGCCAATTATCTCACTTCCTGTTGGGCGTGGCCATGACATTGCAGTGAGGCGTTTGTTCGTCTTATTGAGATACACGTCCCTACCGAATTTCGTGCGCCTATCTTAAACGAAACTCCAAATTCAATAAATAACTCCCATCCATAACTCATAACTCCATTCAATAAATACCTAACTTTATCGATCCGCCGTATCGTCATATTACCGTCTATTTGAAAATCCTTCGCAATTTAACATCTACCACATCTTAAGATTATGTTCACCAAAATTTAAGCCCATCTGAGGTACGGTGTAGGAGAAGTGTTTCAAATTCCATTGTATGTCAAATTTCACAAAAGGCCAATTATCTCACTTCCTGTTGGGCGTGGACATGACATTGCAGTGAGGCGTTTGTTCGTCTTATTAAGATACACGTCCCTATCGAATTTCGTGCGCCTATCTTAAACGGTATGCCAGCCCCGAAAGACAACGCGCTAGGGGGCGCTATCGAGCTCCTGGGGGTCACCAGGGGACGGGTCTTTTTGGAGGCGTAGCTGCCGCCCTACGTGATGCCCCTGCAAAGTCACGTTCGTTTTGAAGCATGGGAACATGCTCCAAATTGCCCAAAAGCGTGTGAACAAGAACAAGAATAATAATAATAATAATAGAGAAACAGAGCAACTTCAATAGGGACCTTCGTGCCCCTTCGGGCTCGGTCCCTAATAATAATTAAAGCCGCAAGCGGCGTTGGTCGGGACCTCGCACCTGCGTTTGTTCGTCTTACTGAGACGCACACCCATACCGAATTTCGTGTGCCTGGCAAAAATGGTAAGCCATATCGGACAATTTTTCCTGTTAGGGGCTCAGCTAGCGGTAGATTTCTGACAGTTCACTGGCCTGTCATATGGGGGCGCTATGTCAGACTGCCAGTTATTTGGCATGAAAATCTTGGTAGTCCTCATCTACATTACCCTGTGAAGTTTTAGTCTGAGGAAGAACTCCAAATTCAATAAAAACCTCACATTCATAACTCATAACAATAAATACCTAAGTTTATCGATCCGCCGTATCATCATATTACCGCCAATTTGAAAATCCTTCGCCATTTAACATCTCCAATGTCTTAAGATTATGTTCACCAAAATTTAAGCCCATCTGAGGTACGTTGTAGGAGAAGTGTCTGCTAAATGAAGTGGTGACACACCTCCTATTGCATTTGGCACTTTCAAATGGTAGCAAAATTCATCAGGCCGCCATTTTGTCATCTTACAAGATATCAAAAATCCCTTCGCAATTTAACATCTCCAATGTCTTGAGCTCATGTACACCAAATTTTACGCCCATCTGATGTACGGTGTAGGAGGAGTGTTTTAAAATCTATTCTATGTCATATCACAGAAAATCGCAATACAAGTCTTCTTATCTCACTTCCTGTTGGGCGTGGCCATGACATTGTAATTACAATTTTGTTCATCTTAGTGAGATACACACCCATACCAACTTTCGTGTGTCTGGCTGAAATCGTATGCCACCCACGATCCTCTTTGTGTTAAAACGCTCATTTGCTGTACATTTTCTGACAGTTCACTGGCCTGTCATATGGGGGCGCTATGTCAGACTGCCAGTTATTTGGCATGAAAATCTTGGTAGTCCTCATCTACATTACCCTGTGAAGTTTTAGTCTGAGGAAGAACTCCAAATTCAATAAAAATCTCCCATTCATAACTCATAATTCACATTCAATAAATACCTAACTTTATCGATCCGCCGTATTGTCATATTAGCGCCTATTTGAAAATCCTTCGCAATTTAACATCTCCAACGTCTTAAGATTATGTTCACCAAAATTTAAGCCCATCTGAGGTACGGTGTAGGAGAAGTGTTTCAAATTCCATTGTATGTCCAATATCCACAAAATCACACAAAAGGCCAATTATCTCACTTCCTGTTGGGCGTGGCCATGACATTGCAGTGAGGCGTTTGTTCGTCTTATTCAGATATACGTCCCTACCAAATTTCGTGCGCCTATCTTAAACGGTATGCCAGCCCCGAAAGACAACGCGCCAGCCCCAAAAAACAACGCACTAGGGGGCGCTATCAAGCTTCTGGGGGTCACCAGGGGACGGGTCTTTCTGGAGGCGTAGCTGCCGCCCTACGTGATGCCCGTGCAAAATTTCGTTCGTTTTGAAGCATGGGAACATGCTCAAAATTGCCCAAAAGCGTGTTAAAAAATGTGTCCCAAGAATAATAATAATAATTAAAGCCGCAAGCGGCGTTGGTCGGGACCTCGCACCTGCGTTTGTTCGTCTTACTGAGACGCACACCCATACCGAATTTCGTGTGCCTGGCAAAAATGGTAAGCCATATCGGACAATTTTTCCTGTTAGGGGCTCAGCTAGCGGTAGATTTCTGACAGTTCACTGGCCTGTCATATGGGGGCGCTATGTCAGACTGCCAGTTATTTGGCATGAAAATCTTGGTAGTCCTCATCTACATTACCCTGTGAAGTTTTAGTCTGAGGAAGAACTCCAAATTCAATAAAAACCTCCCATTCATAACTCCCATTCAATAAATACCTAAGTTTATCGATCCGCCGTATCGTCATATTACCGTCTATTTGAAAATCCTTCGCAATTTAACATCTCCAACGTCTTAAGATTATGTTCACCAAAATTTAAGCCCATCTGAGGTACGGTGTAGGAGAAGTGTCTGCTAAATGAAGTGGTGACACACCTCCTATTGAATTTGGCACTTTCAAATGGTAGCAAAATTCATAAGGCTGCCATTTTGTCATCTTACAAGATATCAAAAATCCCTTCGCAATTTAACATCTCCATTGTCTTGAGCTCATGTACACCAAATTTTACGCCCATCTGATGTACGGTGTAGGAGGAGTGCTTTAAAATCCATTGTATGTCTTATCACACAAAATTGCAATACAAGTCTTTTTATCTCACTTCCTGTTGGGCGTGGCCATGACATTGTAATTACAATTTTGTTCATCTTAGTGAGATACACACCCATACCAACTTTCGTGTGTCTGGCTGAAATCGTATGCCACCCACGATCCTTTTTGTGTTAAAATGCTCATTTGCTGTACATTTTCTGACAGTTCACTTGCCTGTCATATGGGGGCGCTATGTCAGACTGCCAGTTATTTGGCATGAAAATCTTGGTAGTCCTCATGTACATTACCCTGTGAAGTTTTAGTCTGAGGAAGAACTCCAAATTTAATAAAAATCTCCCATTCATAACTCATAATTCACATTCAATAAATACCTAAGTTTATCGATCCGCCGTATTGTCATATTAGCGCCTATTTGAAAATCCTTCGCAATTTAACATCTCCAACGTCTTAAGATTATGTTCACCAAAATTTAAGCCCATCTGAGGTACATTGTAGGAGAAGTGTTTCAAATTCCATTGAATGTCAAATATTACAAAAATCACACAAAAGGCCAATTATCTCACTTCCTGTTGGGCGTGGCCATGACATTGCAGTGAGGCGTTTGTCCGTCTTATTGAGATACACGTCCCTACCAAATTTCGTGCGCCTATCTTAAACGATATGCCAGCCCCGAAAGACAACGCGCCAGCCCCGAAAAACAACGCGCTAGGGGGCGCTATCAAGCTCCTGGGGGTCACCGGGGGACGGGTCTTTTTGGAGGCGTAGCTGCCGCCCTATGTGATGCCCGTGCAAAGTTTCGTTCGTTTTGAAGCATGGGAACATGTTCAAAATTGCCCAAAAGCGTGTTAAAAAAAAGTGTCCCAAGAATAATAATAATAATTAAAGCCGCAAGCGGCGTTGGTCGGGACCTCGCACCTCCGTTTGTTCGTCTCACTGAGACGCACACCCATACCGAATTTCGTGTGCCTGGCAAAAATGGTAAGCCATATTGGACAATTTATCCTGTTAGGGGCTCAGCTAGCGGTAGATTTCTGACAGTTCCCTGGCCTGTCATATGGGGGCGCTATGTCAGACTGCCAGTTATTTGGCATGAAAATCTTGGTAGTCCTCATCTACATTACCCTGTGAAGTTTTAGTCTGAGGAAGAACTCCAAATTCAATAAAAACCTCCCATTCATAACTCATAACTCCCATTTAATAAATACCTAATTTTATCGATCCGCCGTATCGTCATATTATCGCCTATTTGAAAATCCTTCGCAATTTAACATCTCCAACGTCTTAAGATTATGTTCACCAAAATTTAAGCCCATCTGAGATACGTTGTAGGAGAAGTGTCTGCTAAATGAAGTGGTGACACACCTCCTATTGAATTTGGCACTTTCAAATGGTAGCAAAATTCATCAGGCCGCCATTTTGTCATCTTACAAGATATCAAAAATCCCTTCGCAATTTAACATCTCCAATGTCTTGAGCTTATGTACACCAAAATTTACGCCCATCTGATGTACGTTGTAGGAGAAGTGTTTCAAAATGAAGTGGTGACACACTTCCTACTGAATTTGGCACTTTCAAATGGTAGCAAAATTCATCAGGCCGCCATTTTGTCATCTTACAAGATATCAAAAATCCCTTCGCAATTTAACATCTCCATTGTCTTGAGCTCATGTACACCAAAATTTACGCCCATCTGATGTACGGTGTAGGAGGAGTGTTTTAAAATCCATTGTATGGCTTATCACACAAAATCGCAATACAAGTCTTATTATCTCACTTCCTGTTGGGCGTGGCCATGACATTGTAATTACAATTTTGTTCATCTTAGTGAGATACACACCCATACCAACTTTCGTGTGTCTGGCTTAAATCGTATGCCACCCACGATCCTCTTTGTGTTAAAACACTCATTTGCTGTACATTTTCTGATAGTTCACTGGCCTGTCATATGGGGGCGCTATGTCAGACTGCCAGTTATTTGGCATGAAAATCTTGGTAGTCCTCATCTACATTACCCTGTGAAGTTTTAGTCTGAGGAAGAACTCCAAATTCAATAAAAACCTCCTATTCATAATTCATAACTCCCATTCAATAAATACCTAAGTTTATCGATCCGCCGTATCGTCATATTACCGCCTATTTGAAAATCCTTCGCAATTTATCATCTCCAATGTCTTAAGATTATGTTCACCAAAATTTAAGCCCATCTGAGGTTCGGTGTAGGAGAAGTGTTTCAAATTCCATTGTCTGTCCAATATTACAAAATCACACAAAATGCCAATTATCTCACTTCCTGTTGGGCGTGGCCATGACATTGCAGTGAGGCGTTTGTTCGTCTTATTGAGATACACGTCCCTACCGAATTTCGTGCGCCTATCTTAAACGGTATGCCAGCCCCGAAAGACAACGCGCTAGGGGGCGCTATCGAGCTCCTGGGGGTCACCGGGGGACGGGTCTTTTTGGAGGCATAGCTGCCGCCCTACGTGATGCCCGTGCAAAGTTTTGTTCGTTTTGAAGCATGGGAACATGCTCCAAATTGCCCAAAAGCGTGTGAACAAGAACAAAAAAAATAATAATAATAATTAAAGCCGCAAGCGGCGTTGGTCGGGACCTCGCACCTGCGTTTGTTCGTCTTACTGAGACGCACACCCATACCGAATTTCGTGTGCCTGGCAAAAATGGTAAGCCATATCGGACAATTTTTCCTGTTAGGGGCTCAGCTAGCGGTAGATTTCTGACAGTTCACTGGCCTGTCATATGGGGGCGCTATGTCAGACTGCCAGTTATTTGGCATGAAAATCTTGGTAGTCCTCATGTACATTACCCTGTGAAGTTTTAGTCTGAGGAAGAACTCCAAATTCAATAAAAACCTCCCATTCATAACTCCCATTCAATAAATACCTAAGTTTATCGATCCGCCGTATCGTCATATTACCGTCTATTTGAAAATCCTTCGCAATTTAACATCTCCAACGTCTTAAGATTATGTTCACCAAAATTTAAGCCCATCTGATGTACGTTGTAGGAGAAGTGTTTCAAAATGAAGTGGTGACACACCTCCTATTGCATTTGGCACTTTCAAATGGTAGCAAAATTCATCAGGCCGCCATTTTGTCATCTTACAAGATATCAAAAATCCCTTCGCAATTTAACATCTCCAATGTCTTGAGCTTATGTACTCCAAAACTTATGCCAATCTGATGTACGGTGTAGGAGGAGTGTTTTAAAATCTATTCTATGTCATATCACAGAAAATCGCAATACAAGTCTTCTTATCTCACTTCCTGTTGGGCGTGGCCATGACATTGTAATTACAATTTTGTTCGTCTTAGTGAGATACACACCCATACCAACTTTCATGTGTCTGGCTGAAATCGTATGCCACCCACGATCCTCTTTGTGTTAAAACGCTCATTTGCTGTACATTTTCTGACAGTTCACTGGCCTGTCATATGGGGGCGCTATGTCAGACTGCCAGTTATTTGGCATGAAAATCTTGGTAGTCCTCATGTACATTACCCTGTGAAGTTTTAGTCTGAGGAAGAACTCCAAATTCAATAAATACCTCCTATTCATAACTCATAACTCTGATTCAATAAATACCTAAATTTATCGATCCGCTCGATCCGCCGTATCGTCATATTACCGCCTATTTGAAAATCCTTTGCAATTTAACATCTCCAATGTCTTAAGATTATGTTCACCAAAATTTAAGCCCATCTGAGGTACGGTGTAGGAGAAGTGTCTGCTAAATGAAGTGGTGACACACCTCCTATTGCATTTGGCACTTTCAAATGGTAGCAAAATTCATCAGGCCGCCATTTTGTCATCTTACAAGATATCAAAAATCCCTTTGCAATTTAACATCTCCAATGTCTTGAGCTCATGTACACCAAAATTTACGCCCATCTGATGTACCTTGTAGGAGAAGTGTTTCAAAATGAAGTGGTGACACACCTCCTATTGAATTTGGCACTTTCAAATGGTAGCAAAATTCATCAGGCCGCCATTTTCTCATCTTACAAGATATCAAAAATCCCTTCGCAATTTAACATCTCCAATGTCTTGAGCTCATGTACACCAAAATTTACGCCCATCTGATGTACGGTGTAGGAGGAGTGTTTTAAAATCCATTTTATGTCATATCACACAAAATCGCAATACAAGTCTTCTTATCTCACTTCCTGTTGGGCGTGGCCATGACATTGTAATTACAATTTTGTTCATCTTAGTGAGATACACACTCATACCAACTTTCGTGTGTCTGGCTGAAATAGTATGCCACCCACGATCCTCTTTGTGTTAAAGTGCTCATTTGCTGTACATTTTCTGACAGTTCACTGGCCTGTCATATGGGGGCGCTATGTCAGACTGCCAGTTATTTGGCATGAAAATCTTGGTAGTCCTCATCTACATTACCCTGTGAAGTTTTAGTCTGAGGAAGAACTCCAAATTCAATAAAAACCTCCTATTCATAATTCATAACTCCCATTCAATAAATACCTAAGTTTATCGATCCGCCGTATCGTCATATTACCGCCTATTTGAAAATCCTTCGCAATTTATCATCTCCAACGTCTTAAGATTATGTTCACCAAAATTTAAGCCCATCTGAGGTTCGGTGTAGGAGAAGTGTTTCAAATTCCATTGTATGTCCAATATTACAAAATCACACAAAATGCCAATTATCTCACTTCCTGTTGGGCGTGGCCATGACATTGCAGTGAGGCGTTTGTTCGTCTTATTGAGATACACGTCCCTACCGAATTTCGTGTGCCTATCTTAAACGGAACTCCAAATTCAATAAATAACTCCCATCCATAACTCATAACTCATATCTAATTTTATCGATCCGCTGTATCGTCATATTACCGCCTATTTGAAAATCCTTCGCAATTTAACATCTCCAACGTCTTAAGATTATGTTCACCAAAATTTAAGCCCATCTGAGGTACGGTGTAGGAGAAGTGTTTCAAATTCCATTGTATGTCAAATTTCACAAAAGGCCAATTATCTCACTTCCTGTTGGGCGTGGCCATGACATTGCAGTGAGGCGTTTGTTTGTCTTATTGAGATACACGTCCCTACTGAATTTCGTGCACCTATCTTAAACGGTATGCCAGCCCCGAAAGACAACGCGCTAGGGGGCGCTATCGAGCTCCTGGGGGTCACCGGGAGACGGGTCTTTTTGGAGGCGTAGCTGCCGCCCTACGTGATGCCCCTGCAAAGTCACGTTCGTTTTGAAGCATGGGAACATGCTCAAAATTGCCCAAAAGCGTGTGAAAAAAAAAGTGTCCCAAGAATAATAATAATAGAGAAACAGAGCGAGAACAATAGGGACCTTCGTCCCCCTTCGGGGCTCGGTCCCTAATAATAGAGAAACAGAGCGAGAACAATAGGGACCTTCGTCCCCCTTCGGGGCTCGGTCCCTAATAATAATAGAGAAACAGAGCGAGAACAATAGGGACCTTCGTCCCCCTTCGGGGCTCGGTCCCTAAATATAGCTGCAAGCAGCAATGTGGGGCCAAGCAGCGACCCAGCCTAATTCGATGAGATGCGTTGGATCAGTCTTCGCCCGAGGATCCCAGGGATACCAAGTTTCTGAAAATCGGACTTACGCTTTAAAAGTTACAAGCAGAAAAGTCCCTCAAATTTTGACCCGTTGGTGGCGCTAGAGGATTTGAGCTGAGGCCCTGTCATTTTTTGTGTGGAATCCTGGGACAGACTAGAATAAGTCTGAAAAGTTTGAAAATAATCCTATGAAGGGATCCCGAGATATGAGCTCACTTCCTGTTTGGCGACTTTTAGGATGCGTTTGATTGGCTCTCACGACAAAACGATAAGAGATATCAAAGCTCCAGGCAAGTTTCTGATGAGGCTCAGTCCACAGATGCTATGTACCAAATTAGAGTAAAATTGGTCCAAAATTGAGTGAGGAGAAGCATTTTATTGATTTCCACAAAATCCAAAATGGCGGACATTCTATTCCGGTGAACATGACGTCATGGGGTGCATTTGATTTGACTAGGCCCAAGGATTGTAGGGATACCAAGTTTTTGAAAATCTGACTTACGGTTCAAAAGTTACAAGCAGAAATGTCCCTCAAATTTTGACCTGTTGGTGGCGCTAGAGGGTTTGAGCTGGGGCCCTGTAATTTTTTTGTGGGGAATCCTGGGACAGACTAGAATACATGTGAAAAGTTTGAAAATAATCCTATGAAGGGTTCCTGAGATATGAGCTCACTTCCTGTTTGGCGACTTTTCGGACACGTTTAATTGGCTGTCACGACAAAATGATAAGAGATATCCAAAAACCGGGTAAGTTTCTGATGCGGCTCAGTCTAAAGACGCTATGTACCAAATTAGAGCACAATTGCTCCAAAATTGAGGGAGGAGAAGCATTTTGAATATTTTTCATAAAATTCAAAATGGCGGAAAATCTTACCCGCGGAAAATGACGTCACAGAATGCGTTGGATTCGTCTTGCCCCAAGGAGTCCAGTGAGGCCAAGTTTTAGAAAATCGGACGTACGGTTCAAAACTTACAAGCCGAAATGTACCTGCAACTTTGAGCTGCTGGTGGCGCTAGAGGGTTGGGGGTGGGGACGTAAAATTTGTTGAAGGGCATCATGAGACTGTCTAGAATGTGGATGCACACCATTTGTTGTGGAAATTACAAGTTAAGTTGTAGAAACAGAAGAATTTTATTGATTTTCACAAAATCCAAGATGGCGGACATTCTATTCCGGCAGACATGACGTCATAGGATGCGTTGGATCAGTCTTCGCCCAAGGATCCCAGGGATACCAAATTTTTGAAAATCGGACTTACGGTTCAAAAGTTACAAGCAGAAATGTCCCTAAAATTTTGACCTGTTGGTGGCGCTAGAGGGTTTGAGGTGGGGACCTGTAATTTTTTGTGGGGAATCCTGGGACAGACTAGAATACGTGTGAAAAGTTTGAAAATAATCCTATAAACGGTTCCCGAGATATGAGCTCACTTCCTGTTTGGCGACTTTTCGGACACGTTTGATTGGCTGTCACGTCAAAACGATAAGAGATATCAAAAAACCGGGTAAGTTTCTGATGAGGCTCAGTCCAAAGATGCTATGGACCAAATTTGAGCAAAATTGGTCAAAAATTGAGGGAGGAGAAGCATTTTGAGTGTTTTTCATAAAATTCAAAATGGCGGAAAATCTACCCTGACGGAAAATGACGTCACAGGGTGCGTTGGATTCGGCTTGGCCCAAGGAGTCCAGGGATACCAAGTTTTTGAAAATTGGACATACGGTTCAAAAGTTACACGCAGAAATGTACCTGAAAATTCCTGCAACTTTGAGCTGCTGGTGGCGCTAGAGGGTTGGGGGTGGGGGCCTATAAATTGCTGTGGGTAATGAGGAGACTGGCTGGAATGTGCATGCCAAATTTCACAACTTTTTACCAGACGGTTCTAGGGGTTGCCATAGACTCCCTATGGCGGAAGAATATTGTTTAAATATAGCTGCAAGCAGCAATGTGGGGCCAAGCAGCGACCCAGCCTAATTTGATGACATGCGTTAGATCAGTCTTCGCCCGAGGATCCCAGGGATACCAAGTTTTTCAAAATCGGACTTACGGTTCAAAAGTTACAAGCAGAAATGTCCCTCAAATTTTGACCTGTTGATGGCGCTAGAGAGTTTAAGCTGGGGCCCTGTAATTTTTTGTGGGGAATCCTGGGACAGACTAGAATACCTCTGACGAGTTTGAAAATAATCCTATGAAGGGTTCCCGAGATATGAGCTCACTTCCTGTTTGGCGACTTTTAGGACGCGTTTGATTGGCTCTCACGACAAAACGATAAGAGATATCAAAGCTCCAGGCAAGTTTGTGATGAGGCTCAGTCGAAAGATGCTCTGTACCAAATTAGAGCAAAATTGGTCCAAAATTGAGTGAGGAGAAGCATTTTATTGATTTCCACAAAATCCAAAATGGCGGACATTCTATTCCGGTGAACATGACGTCATGGAGTGCATTTGATTTGACTAGGCCCAAGGATTGTAGGGATACCAAGTTTTTGAAAATCTGACTTACGGTTCAAAAGTTACAAGCAGAAATGTCCCTCAAATTTTGACCTGTTGGTGGCGCTAGAGGGTTTGAGCTGGGGCCCTGTAATTTTTTGTGGGGAATCCTGGGACAGACTAGAATACATGTGAAAAGTTTGAAAATAATTCTATGAAGGGTTCCCGAGATATGAGCTCACTTCCTGTTTGGCAACTGTTAAGACGCGTTTGATTGGCTATCACGACAAAACGATAAGAGATATCAAAAAAACGGGTAAGTTTCTGATGAGGCTCAGTCCAAAGATGCTATGTACCAAATTAGAGCAAAATTGGTCCAAAATTGAGGGAGGAGAAGCATTTTGAATGTTTTTCATAAAATTCAAAATGGCGGAAAATCTTACCCGCGGAAAATGACGTCACAGAATGCGTTGGATTCGTCTTGCCCCAAGGAATCCAGGGAGGCCAAGTTTTAGAAAATCGGACGTACGGTTCAAAACTTAGAAGCCGAAATGTACCTGCAACTTTGACCTGCTGGTGGCGCTAGAGGGTTGGGGGTGGGGACGTAAAATTTGTTGAAGGGCATCATGAGACTGTCTAGAATGTGGGTGCACACCATTTGTTGTGGAAATTACAAGTTAAGTTGTAGAAACAGAAGAATTTTATTGATTTTTACAAAATCCAAGATGGCGGACATTCTATTTCGGCAGACATGACGTCATAGGATGCGTTGGATCAGTCTTCACCAAAGGATCCCAGGGATACCAAATTTTTGAAAATCGGACTTACGCTTCAAAAGTTACAAGCAGAAATGTCCCTAAAATTTTGACCTGTTGGTGGCGCTAGAGGGTTTGAGCTGGGGATCTGTAATTTTTTGTGGGGAATCCTGGGACAGACTAGAATACATGTGAAAAGTTTGAAAATAATCCTATAAACGGTTCCCGAGATATGAGCTCACTTCCTGTTTGGCGACTTTTCGGACACGTTTGATTGGCTGTCACGACAAAACGATAAGAGATATCAAAAAACCGGGTAAGTTTCTGATGAGGCTCAGTCCAAAGACGCTATGGACCAAATTTGAGCAAAATTGGTCAAAAATTGAGGGAGGAGAAGCATTTTGAGTGTTTTTCATAAAATTCAAAATGGCGGAAAATCTACCCTGACGGAAAATGACGTCACAGGGTGCGTTGGATTCGGCTTGGCCCAAGGAGTCCAGGGATACCAAGTTTTTGAAAATTGGACATACGGTTCAAAAGTTACACGCAGAAATCTACCTGAAAATTCCTGCAAATTTGACCTGCTGGTGGCGCTAGAGGGTTGGGGGTGGGGACCTATAAATTGCTGTGGGTAATGAGGAGAGTGGCTGGAATGTGCATGCCAAATTTCACAACTTTTTACCAGACGGTTCTAGGGGTTGCCATAGACTCCCTATGGCGGAAGAATATTGCGTAATAATAGGAATCAATAGAAACACTATGGGTGCCTTGCAGCTACCGCTGCCTGGCCCCAATAATAGGAATCAATAGAAACACTATAGGTGCCTTGCAGCTACCGCTGCCTGGCCCCAATAATAATAGAGAAACAGAGCAACTTCAATAGGGACCTTCGTGCCCCTTCGGGCTCGGTCCCTAATAATAGAGAAACAGAGCAACTTCAATAGGGACCTTCGTCCCCCTTCGGGCTCGGTCCCTAATAATAATTAAAGCCGCAAGCGGCGTTGGTCGGGACCTCGCACCTGCGTTTGTTCGTCTTACTGAGACGCACACCCATACCGAATTTCGTGTTCCTGGCAAAAATGGTAAGCCATATCGGACAATTTTTCCTGTTAGGGGCTCAGCTAGCGGTAGATTTCTGACAGTTCACTGGCCTGTCATATGGGGGCGCTATGTCAGACTGCCAGTTATTTGGCATGAAAATCTTGGTAGTCCTCATTTACATTACCCTGTGAAGTTTTAGTCTGAGGAAGAACTCCAAATTCAATAAAAACCTCCCATTCATAACTCCCATTCAATAAATACCTAATTTTATCGATCCGCCGTATCGTCATATTACCGTCTATTTGAAAATCCTTCGCAATTTAACATCTCCAACGTCTTAAGATTATGTTCGCCAAAATTTAAGCCCATCTGATGTACGTTGTAGGAGAAGTGTTTCAAAATGAAGTGGTGACACACCTCCTATTGCATTTGGCACTTTCAAATGGTAGCAAAATTCATCAGGCCGCCATTTTGTCATCTTACAAGATATCAAAAATCCCTTCGCAATTAAACATCTCCAATATCTTGAGCTTATGTACTCCAAAATTTATGCCAATCTGATGTACGGTGTAGGAGGAGTGTTTTAAAATCTATTCTATGTCATATCACAGAAAATCGCAATACAAGTCTTCTTATCTCACTTCCTGTTGGGCGTGACCATGACATTGTAATTACAATTTTGTTCGTCTTAGTGAGATACACACCCATACCAACTTTCGTGTGTCTGGCTGAAATCGTATGCCACCCACGATCCTCTTTGTGTTAAAACGCTCATTTGCTGTACATTTTCTGACAGTTCACTGGCCTGTCATATGGGGGCGCTATGTCAGACTGCCAGTTATTTGGCATGAAAATCTTGGTAGTCCTCATCTACATTACCCTGTGAAGTTTTAGTCTGAGGAAGAACTCCAAATTCAATAAATACCTCCTATTCATAACTCATAACTCTGATTCAATAAATACCTAAATTTATCGATCCGCCGTATCGTCATATTACCGCCTATTTGAAAATCCTTTGCAATTTAACATCTCCAATGTCTTAAGATTATGTTCACCAAAATTTAAGCCCATCTGAGGTACGGTGTAGGAGAAGTGTCTGCTAAATGAAGTGGTGACACACCTCCTATTGCATTTGGCACTTTCAAATGGTAGCAAAATTCATCAGGCCGCCATTTTGTCATCTTACAAGATATCAAAAATCCCTTTGCAATTTAACATCTCCAATGTCTTGAGCTCATGTACACCAAAATTTACGCCCATCTGATGTACCTTGTAGGAGAAGTGTTTCAAAATGAAGTGGTGACACACCTCCTATTGAATTTGGCACTTTCAAATGGTAGCAAAATTCATCAGGCCGCCATTTTCTCATCTTACAAGATATCAAAAATCCCTTCGCAATTTAACATCTCCAATGTCTTGAGCTCATGTACACCAAAATTTACGCCCATCTGATGTACGGTGTAGGAGGAGTGTTTTAAAATCCATTTTATGTCATATCACACAAAATCGCAATACAAGTCTTCTTATCTCACTTCCTGTTGGGCGTGGCCATGACATTGTAATTACAATTTTGTTCATCTTAGTGAGATACACACCCATACCAACTTTCGTGTGTCTGGCTGAAATCGTATGCCACCCACGATCCTCTTTGTGTTAAAGTGCTCATTTGCGGTACATTTTCTGACAGTTCACTGGCCTGTCATATGGGGGCGCTATGTCAGACTGCCAGTTATTTGGCATGAAAATCTTGGTAGTCCTCATCTACATTACCCTGTGAAGTTTTAGTCTGAGGAAGAACTCCAAATTCAATAAAAACCTCCTATTCATAATTCATAACTCCCATTCAATAAATACCTAAGTTTATCGATCCGCCGTATCGTCATATTACCGCCTATTTGAAAATCCTTCGCAATTTATCATCTCCAATGTCTTAAGATTATGTTCACCAAAATTTAAGCCCATCTGAGGTTCGGTGTAGGAGAAGTGTTTCAAATTCCATTGTATGTCCAATATTACAAAATCACACAAAATGCCAATTATCTCACTTCCTGTTGGGCGTGGCCATGACATTGCAGTGAGGCGTTTGTTCGTCTTATTGAGATACACGTCCCTACCAAATTTCGTGTGCCTATCTTAAACGGAACTCCAAATTCAATAAATAACTCCCATCCATAACTCATAACTCATATCTAATTTTATCGATCCGCTGTATCGTCATATTACCGCCTATTTGAAAATCCTTCGCAATTTAACATCTCCAACGTCTTAAGATTATGTTCACCAAAATTTAAGCCCATCTGAGGTACGGTGTAGGAGAAGTGTTTCAAATTCCATTGTATGTCAAATTTCACAAAAGGCCAATTATCTCACTTCCTGTTGGGCGTGGCCATGACATTGCAGTGAGGCGTTTGTTTGTCTTATTAAGATACACGTCCCTACTGAATTTCGTGCACCTATCTTAAACGGTATGCCAGCCCCGAAAGACAACGCGCTAGGGGGCGCTATCGAGCTCCTGGGGGTCACCGGGAGACGGGTCTTTTTGGAGGCGTAGCTGCCGCCCTACGTGATGCCCCTGCAAAGTCACGTTCGTTTTGAAGCATGGGAACATGCTCAAAATTGCCCAAAAGCGTGTGAAAAAAAAAGTGTCCCAAGAATAATTAAAGCCGCAAGCGGCGTTGGTCGGGACCTCGCACCTGCGTTTGTTCGTCTTACTGAGACGCACACCCATACCGAATTTCGTGTGCCTGGCAAAAATGGTAAGCCATATCGGACAATTTTTCCTGTTAGGGGCTCAGCTAGCGGTAGATTTCTGACAGTTCACTGGCCGGTCATATGGGGGCGCTATGTCAGACTGCCAGTTATTTGGCATGAAAATCTTGGTAGTCCTCATCTACATTACCCTGTGAAGTTTTAGTCTGAGGAAGAACTCCAAATTCAATAAAAACCTCCCATTCATAACTCATAACAATAAATACCTAAGTTTATCGATCCGCTGTATCGTCATATTACCGCCTATTTGAAAATCCTTCGCAATTTAACATCTCCAACGTCTTAAGATTATGTTCACCAAAATTTAAGCCCATCTGAGGTACGGTGTAGGAGAAGTGTCTGCTAAATGAAGTGGTGACACACCTCCTATTGCATTTGGCACTTTCAAATGGTAGCAAAATTCATCAGGCCGCCATTTTGTCATCTTACAAGATATCAAAAATCCCTTCGCAATTTAACATCTCCAATGTCTTGAGCTTATGTACACCAAAATTTACGCCCATCTGATGTACCGTGTAGGAGGAGTGTTTTAAAATCTATTCTATGTCATATCACAGAAAATCGCAATACAAGTCTTCTTATCTCACTTCCTGTTGGGCGTGGCCATGACATTGTAATTACAATTTTGTTCATCTTAGTGAGATACACACCCATACCAACTTTCGTGTGTCTGGCTGAAATCGTATGCCACCCACGATCCTCTTTGTGTTAAAACGCTCATTTGCTGTACATTTTCTGACAGTTCACTGGCCTGTCATATGGGGGCGCTATGTCAGACTGCCAGTTATTTGGCATGAAAATCTTGGTAGTCCTCATCTACATTACCCTGTGAAGTTTTAGTCTGAGGAAGAACTCCAAATTCAATAAATATCTCCCATTCATAATTCATAACTCGCATTCAATAAATACCTAACTTTATCGATCCGCCGTATCGTCATATTACCGCCTATTTGAAAATCCTTCGCAATTTAACATCTCCAATGTCTTAAGATTATGTTCACCAAAATTTAAGCCCATCTGAGGTACGGTGTAGGAGAAGTGTTTCAAATTCCATTGTATGTCCAATATCCACAAAATCACACAAAAGGCCAATTATCTCACTTCCTGTTGGGCGTGGCCATGACATTGCAGTGAGGCGTTTGTTCGTCTTATTGAGATACACGTCCCTACCGAATTTCGTGCGCCTATCTTAAACGGAACTCCAAATTCAATCAATAACTCCCATCCATAACTAATAACTCCATTCAATAAATACCTAATTTTATCAATCCGCCGTATCGTCATATTACCGCCTATTTGAAAATCCTTCGCAATTTAACATCTCCAACGTCTTAAGATTATGTTCACCAAAATTTAAGCCCATCTGAGGTACGGTGTAGGAGAAGTGTTTCAAATTCCATTGTATGTCAAATTTCACAAAAAGCCAATTATCTCACTTCCTGTTGGGCGTGGACATGACATTGCAGTGAGGCGTTTGTTCGTCTTATTGAGATACACGTCCCTACCGAATTTCGGGCGCCTATCTTAAACGGTATGCCAGCCCCGAAAGACAACGCGCTAGGGGGCGCTATCGAGCTCCTGGGGGTCACCGGTGGACGGGTCTTTTTGGAGGCGTAGCTGCCGCCCTACGTGATGCCCCTGCAAAGTCACGTTCGTTTTGAAGCATGGGAACATGCTCCAAATTGCCCAAAAGCGTGTGAACAAGAACAAGAATAATAATAATTAAAGCCGCAAGCGGCGTTGGTCGGGACCTCGCACCTGCGTTTGTTCGTCTTACTGAGACGCACACCCATACTGAATTTCGTGTGCCTGGCAAAAATGGTAAGCCATATCGGACAATTTTTCCTGTTAGGGGCTCAGCTAGCGGTAGATTTCTGACAGTTCCCTGGCCTGCCATATGGGGGCGCTATGTCAGACTGCCAGTTATTTGGCATGAAAATCTTGGTAGTCCTCATCTACATTACCCTGTGAAGTTTTAGTCTGAGGAAGAACTCCAAATTCAATAAAAACCTCCCATTCATAACTCATAACAATAAATACCTAAGTTTATCGATCCGCCTTATCCTCATATTCCCGTCTATTTGAAAATCCTTCACAAATTAACATCTCCAACGTCTTAAGATTATGTTCACCAAAATTTAAGCCCATCTGAGGTACGGTGTAGGAGAAGTGTCTGCTAAATGAAGTGGTGACACACCTCCTATTGAATTTGGCACTTTCAAATGGTAGCAAAATTCATCAGGCCGCCATTTTGTCATCTTACAAGATATCAAAAATCCCTTCGCAATTTAACATCTCCATTGTCTTGAGCTCATGTACACCAAAATTTACGCCCATCTGATGTACGGTGTAGGAGGAGTGTTTTAAAATCCATTGTATGTCTTATCACACAAAATCGCAATACAAGTCTTTTTATCTCACTTCCTGTTGGGCGTGGCCATGACATTGTAATTACAATTTTGTTCATCTTAGTGAGATACACACCCATACCAACTTTCGTGTGTCTGGCTGAAATCGTATGCCACCCACGATCCTCTTTGTGTTAAAACGCTCATTTGCTGTACATTTTCTGACAGTTCACTGGCCTGTCATATGGGGGCGCTATGTCAGACTGCCAGTTATTTGGCATGAAAATCTTGGTAGTCCTCATCTACATTACCCTGTGAAGTTTTAGTCTGAGGAAGAACTCCAAATTCAATAAAAACCTCCTATTCATAATTCATAACTCCCATTCAATAAATACCTAAGTTTATCGATTCGCCGTATCGTCATATTACCTCCTATTTGAAAATCCTTCGCAATTTATCATCTCCAATGTCTTAAGATTATGTTCACCAAAATTTAAGCCCATCTGAGGTTCGGTGTAGGAGAAGTGTTTCAAATTCCATTGTCTGTCCAATATTACAAAATCACACAAAATGCCAATTATCTCACTTCCTGTTGGGCGTGGCCATGACATTGCAGTGAGGCGTTTGTTCGTCTTATTGAGATACACGTCCCTACCGAATTTCGTGCGCCTATCTTAAACGGAACTCCAAATTCAATAAATAACTCCCATCCATAACTCATAACTCATACCTAACTTTATCGATCCGCCGTATCGTCATATTACCGCCTATTTGAAAATCCTTCGCAATTTAACATCTCCAACATCTTCAGATTATGTTCACCAAAATTTAAGCCCATCTGAGGTACGGTGTAGGAGAAGTGTTTCAAATTCCATTGTATGTCAAATTTCACAAAAAGCCAATTATCTCACTTCCTGTTGGGCGTGGACATGACATTGCAGTGAGGCGTTTGTTCGTCTTATTGAGATACACGTCCCTACCGAATTTCGTGCGCCTATCTTAAACGGTATGCCAGCCCCGAAAGACAACGCGCTAGGGGGCGCTATCGAGCTCCTGGGGGTCACCGGGGGACGGGTCTTTTTGGAGGCGTAGCTGCCGCCCTACGTGATGCCCCTGCAAAGTCACGTTCGTTTTGAAGCATGGGAACATGCTCCAAATTGCCCAAAAGCGTGTGAACAAGAACAAGAATAATAATAATTAAAGCCGCAAGCGGCGTTGGTCGGGACCTCGCACCTGCGTTTGTTCGTCTTACTGAGACGCACACCCATACTGAATTTCGTGTGCCTGGCAAAAATGGTAAGCCATATCGGACAATTTTTCCTGTTAGGGGCTCAGCTAGCGGTAGATTTCTGACAGTTCACTGGCCTGTCGTTATTTGGCATGAAAATCTTGGTAGTTCTCATCTACATTACCCTGTGAAGTTTTAGTCTGAGGAAGAACTCCAAATTCAATGAAAACCTCCCATTCATAACTCATAACTCCCATTCAATAAATACCTAAGTTTATCGATCCGCCGTATCGCCTATTTGAAAATCCTTCGCAATTTAGGTACGGTGTAGGAGAAGTGGGGGGCGCTATCGAGCTCCTGGGGGTCACTGGGGGACGGGACTTTGTGTGGTCGTACTGGCAGCACTTTGTGATGCCCGTGCAAAGTTTTGTTTTGAAGCATGGGAACATGCTCAAAATTGCCCCAATTATCTCACTTCCTGTTGGGCGTGGCCATGACATTGTAGATACCCTGTCAGAACAGACCCTGTCAGACCCTGTCAGACTCTGTTAGACCCTGTCAGACCCTGTCAGACCCTGTCAGACCCTGTCAGACTCTGTTAGACCCTGTCAGACCCTGCATGTGTCCTCCATGCTGAGGCCTACATGAACCTTCGATGCTTGTCCCCACATTGCTGCTTGCAGCTATATCAGATCAAAGGTACAAAGATCAAAGACCTTTGATCAGGGCGTTGCCTAGCAACAAATACCTCCCATTCATAACTCATCACTCCCATTCAATAAATACCTAACTTTATCGATCCGCCGTGTCGTCATATTACCGCCTATTTGAAAATCCTTCGCAATTTAACATCTCCAACGTCTTAAGATTATGTTCACCAAAATTTAAGCCTATCTGAGGTACGGTGTAGGAGAAGTGTTTCAAATTCCATACCTAATTTTATCGATCCGCCGTATCGTCATATTACCGCCTATTTGAAAATCCTTCGCAATTTAACATCTCCAACGTCTTAAGATTATGCTTACCAAAATTTATGCCCATCTGAGGTACGGTCTAGGAGACAGTTCACTGGCCTGTCATATGGGGGCGCTATGTCAGACTGCCAGTTATTTGGCATGAAAATCTTGGTAGTCCTCATCTACATTACCCTGTGAAGTTTTAGTCTGAGGAAGAATCCATCCATAACTCATAACTCCCATTCAATAAATACCTAAGTTTATCGATCCGCCGTATCGTCATATTACCGTCTATTTGAAAATCCTTCGCAATTTAACATCTCCAACGTCTTAAGATTATGTTCACCAAAATTTAAGCCCATCTGAGGTACGGTGTAGGAGAAGTGTCTGCTAAATGAAGTGGTGACACACCTCCTATTGCATTTGGCACTTTCAAATGGTAGCAAAATTCATCAGGCCGCCATTTTGTCATCTTACAAGATATCAAAAATCCCTTCACAATTTAACATCTCCAATGTCTTGAGTTCATTTACACCAAAATTTACGCCCATCTGATGTACGGTGTAGGAGGAGTGTTTTAAAATCTATTCTATGTCATATCACAGAAAATCGCAATACAAGTCTTCTTATCTCACTTCCTGTTGGGCGTGGCCATGACATTGTAATTACAATTTTGTTCATCTTAGTGAGATACACACCCATACCAACTTTCGTGTGTCTGGCTGAAATCGTATGCCACCCACGATCCTCTTTGTGTTAAAATGCTCATTTGCTGTACATTTTCTGACAGTTCACTGGCCTGTCATATGGGGGCGCTATGTCAGACTGCCAGTTATTTGGCATGAAAATCTTGGTAGTCCTCATCTACATTACCCTGTGAAGTTTTAGTCTGAGGAAGAACTCCAAATTCAATAAAAACCTCCCATTCATAACTCATAACAATAAATACCTAAGTTTATCGATCCGCCGTATCGTCATATTACCGCCTATTTGAAAATCCTTCACAATTTAACATCTCCAACGTCTTAAGATTATGTTCACCAAAATTTAAGCCCATCTGAGGTACGTTGTAGGAGAAATGTTTCAAAATGAAGTGGTGACACACTTCCTATTGAATTTGGCACTTTCAAATGGTATCAAAATTCATCAGGCCGCCATTTTGTCATCTTACAAGATATCAAAAATCCCTTCGCAATTTAACATCTCCATTGTCTTGAGCTCATGTACACCAAAATTTACGGCCATCTGATGTACGGTGTAGGAGGAGTGTTTTAAAATCCATTGTATGTCTTATCACACAAAATCGCAATACAAGTCTTTTTATCTCACTTCCTGTTGGGCGTGGCCATGACATTGTAATTACAATTTTGTTCATCTTAGTGAGATACACACCCATACCAACTTTCGTGTGTCTGGCTGAAATCGTATCCCACCCACGATCCTCTTTGTGTTAAAACGCTCATTTGCTGTACATTTTCTGACAGTTCACTGGCCTGTCATATGGGGGCGCTATGTCAGACTGCCAGTTATTTGGTATGAAAATCTTGGTAGTCCTCATCTACATTACCCTGTGAAGTTTTAGTCTGAGGAAGAACTCCAAATTCAATAAAAACCTCCTATTCATAATTCATAACTCCCATTCAATAAATACCTAAGTTTATCGATCCGCCGTATCGTCATATTACCGCCTATTTGAAAATCCTTCGCAATTTATCATCTCCAATGTCTTAAGATTATGTTCACCAAAATTTAAGCCCATCTGAGGTTCGGTGTAGGAGAAGTGTTTCAAATTCCATTGTCTGTCCAATATTACAAAATCACACAAAATGCCAATTATCTCACTTCCTGTTGGGCGTGGCCATGACATTGCAGTGAGGCGTTTGTTCGTCTTATTGAGATACACGTCCCTACCGAATTTCGTGCGCCTATCTTAAACGGAACTCCAAATTCAATAAATAACTCCCATCCATAACTCATAACTCATACCTAAATTTATCGATCCGCCATATCGTCATATTACCGCCTATTTGAAAATCCTTCGCAATTTAACATCTCCAACATGTTAAGATTATGTTCACCAAAATTTAAGCCCATCTGAGGTACGGTGTAGGAGAAGTGTTTCAAATTCCATTGTATGTCAAATTTCACAAAAAGCCAATTATCTCACTTCCTGTTGGGCGTGGACATGACATTGCAGTGAGGCGTTTGTTCGACTTATTGAGATACACGTCCCTACCGAATTTCGTGCGCCTATCTTAAACGGTATGCCAGCCCCGAAAGACAACGCGCTAGGGGGCGCTATCGAGCTCCTGGGGGTCACCGGGGGACGGGACTTTTTGGAGGCGTAGCTGCCGCCCTACGTGATGCCCGTGCAAAGTTTTGTTCGTTTTGAAGCATGGGAACATGCTCCAAATTGCCCAAAAGCGTGTGAACAAGAACAAAAAAAATTAAAGCCGCAAGCGGCGTTGGTCGGGACCTCGCACCTGCGTTTGTTCGTCTTACTGAGACGCACACCCATACCGAATTTCGTGTGCCTGGCAAAAATGGTAAGCCATATCGGACAATTTTTCCTGTTAGGGGCTCAGCTAGCGGTAGATTTCTGACAGTTCACTGGCCTGTCATATGGGGGCGCTATGTCAAACTGCCAGTTATTTGGCATGAAAATCTTGGTAGTCCTCATCTACATTACCCTGTGAAGTTGTAGTCTGAGGAAGAACTCCAAATTCAATAAAAACCTCCTATTCATAACTCATAACTCCCATTCAATAAATACCTAAGTTTATCGATCCGCCGTATCATCATATTACCGCCTATTTGAAAATCCTTCGCAATTTAACATCTCCAACGTCTTAAGATTATGTTCACCAAAATTTAAGCCCATCTGAGGTACGTTGTAGGAGAAGTGTTTCAAAATGAAGTGGTGACACACCTCCTATTGAATTTGGCACTTTCAAATGGTAGCAAAATTCATCAGGCCGCCATTTTGTCATCTTACAAGATATCAAAAATCCCTTCGCAATTTAACATCTCCAATGTCTTGAGCTCATGTACACCAAAATATACACCCATCCGATGTACGGTGTAGGAGGAGTGTTTTAAAATCCATTTTATGTCATATCACACAAAATCGCAATACAAGTCTTCTTATCTCACTTCCTGTTGAGCGTGGCCATGACATTGTAATTACAATTTTGTTCATCTTAGTGAGATACACACCCATACCAACTTTCGTGTGTCTGGCTGAAATCGTATGCCACCCACGATCCTCTTTGTGTTAAAACGCTCATTTGCTGTACATTTTCTGACAGTTCACTGGCCTGTCATATGGGGGCGCTATGTCAGACTGCCAGTTATTTGGCATGAAAATCTTGGTAGTCCTCATCTACATTACCCTGTGAAGTTTTAGTCTGAGGAAGAACTCCAAATTCAATAAAAACCTCCTATTCATAATTCATAACTCCCATTCAATAAATACCTAAGTTTATCGATCCGCCGTATCGTCATATTACCGCCTATTTGAAAATCCTTCGCAATTTATCATCTTCAATGTCTTAAGATTATGTTCACCAAAATTTAAGCCCATCTGAGGTTCGGTGTAGGAGAAGTGTTTCAAATTCCATTGTCTGTCCAATATTACAAAATCACACAAAATGCCAATTATCTCACTTCCTGTTGGGCGTGGCCATGACATTGCAGTGAGGCGTTTGTTCGTCTTATTGAGATACACGTCCCTACCGAATTTCGTGCGCCTATCTTAAACGGAACTCCAAATTCAATAAATAACTCCCATCCATAACTCATATCTCATACCTAAATTTATTGATCCGCTGTATCGTCATATTACCGCCTATTTGAAAATCCTTCGCAATTTATCATCTCCAACATCTTAAGATTATGTTCACCAAAATTTAAGCCCATCTGAGGTACGGTGTAGGAGAAGTGTTTCAAATTCCATTGTATGTCAAATTTCATAAAAGGCCAATTATCTCACTTCCTGTTGGGCGTGGACATGACATTGCAGTGAGGCGTTTGTTTGTCTTATTGAGATACACGTCCCTACCGAATTTCGTGCGCCTATCTTAAACGGTATGCCAGCCCCGAAAGACAACGCGCTAGGGGGCGCTATCGAGCTCCTGGGGGTCACCAGGGGACGGGTCTTTTTGGAGGCGTAGCTGCCGCCCTACGTGATGCCCCTGCAAAGTCACGTTCGTTTTGAAGCATGGGAACATGCTCAAAATTGCCCAAAAGCGCGTGAACAAGAACAAGAATAATAATAATAGAGAAACAGAGCAACTTCAATAGGGACCTTCGTGCCCCTTCGGGCTCGGTCCCTAATAATAATAATAGAGAAACAGAGCGAGAACAATAGGGACCTTCGTCCCCCTTCGGGCTCGGTCCCTAATAATAATAGAGAAACAGAGCAACTTCAATAGGGACCTTCGTGCCCCTTCGGGCTCGGTCCCTAATAATAATAATAGAGAAACAGAGCAACTTCAATAGGGACCTTCGTGCCCCTTCGGGCTCGGTCCCTAATAATAATAGAGAAACAGAGCGAGAACAATAGGGACCTCGTGCCCCTTCGGGCTCGGTCCCTAATAATAGAGAAACAGAGCAACTTCAATAGGGACCTTCGTCCCCCTTCGGGCTCGGTCCCTAATAATAATAATAATAGAGAAACAGAGCAACTTCAATAGGGACCTTCGTGCCCCTTCGGGCTCGGTCCCTAATAATAATAATTATTATTCTTGTTCAGAATAATAACAGACTCTGTTAGACCCTGTCAGACCCTGCATGTGGCCTCCATGCTGAGGCCTACATGAACCTTCGATGCTTGTCCCCACATTGCTGCTTGCAGCTATATCAGATCAAAGGTACAAAGATCAAAGACCTTTGATCAGGGCGTTGCCTAGCAACAAATACCTCCCATTCATAACTCATCACTCCCATTCAATAAATACCTAACTTTATCGATCCGCCGTGTCGTCATATTACCGCCTATTTGAAAATCCTTCGCAATTTAACATCTCCAACGTCTTAAGATTATGTTCACCAAAATTTAAGCCTATCTGAGGTACGGTGTAGGAGAAGTGTTTCAAATTCCATACCTAACTTTATCGATCCGCCGTATCGTCATATTACCGCCTATTTGAAAATCCTTCGCAATTTAACATCTCCAACGTCTTAAGATTATGCTTACCAAAATTTATGCCCATCTGAGGTACGGTCTAGGAGACCCCCCACTGGGGGTCCCCCAGTGGGGGGTCTCCCAGGGACCCCCAGGTCCCCCAGGGACGAGACTTTGTGTGGTCGTACTGGCAGCACTTTGTGATGCCCGTGCAAAGTTTCGTTTGTTTTGAAGCATGGGAACATGCTCAAAATTGCCCCAGCGTGTATGAACAAGAATAATAATAATTAAAGCCGCAAGCGGCGTTGGTCGGGACCTCGCCCCTGCGTTTGTTCGTCTTACTGAGACGCACACCCATACTGAATTTCGTGTGCCTGGCAAAAATGGTAAGCCATATCGGACAATTTTTCCTGTTAGGGGCTCAGCTAGCGGTAGATTTCTGACAGTTCACTGGCCTGTCGTTATTTGGCATGAAAATCTTGGTAGTTCTCATCTACATTACCCTGTGAAGTTTTAGTCTGAGGAAGAACTCCAAATTCAATGAAAACCTCCCATTCATAACTCATAACTCCCATTCAATAAATACCTAAGTTTATCGATCCGCCGTATCGCCTATTTGAAAATCCTTCGCAATTTAGGTACGGTGTAGGAGAAGTGGGGGGCGCTATCGAGCTCCTGGGGGTCACTGGGGGACGGGACTTTGTGTGGTCGTACTGGCAGCACTTTGTGATGCCCGTGCAAAGTTTTGTTTTGAAGCATGGGAACATGCTCAAAATTGCCCCAATTATCTCACTTCCTGTTGGGCGTGGCCATGACATTGTAGATACCCTGTCAGAACAGACCCTGTCAGACCCTGTCAGACTCTGTTAGACCCTGTCAGACCCTGTCAGACCCTGTCAGACTCTGTTAGACCCTGTCAGACCCTGCATGTGGCCTCCATGCTGAGGCCTACATGAACCTTCGATGCTTGTCCCCACATTGCTGCTTGCAGCTATATCAGATCAAAGGTACAAAGATCAAAGACCTTTGATCAGGGCGTTGCCTAGCAACAAATACCTCCCATTCATAACTCATCACTCCCATTCAATAAATACCTAACTTTATCGATCCGCCGTGTCGTCATATTACCGCCTATTTGAAAATCCTTCGCAATTTAACATCTCCAACGTCTTAAGATTATGTTCACCAAAATTTAAGCCTATCTGAGGTACGGTGTAGGAGAAGTGTTTCAAATTCCATACCTAACTTTATCGATCCGCCGTATCGTCATATTACCGCCTATTTGAAAATCCTTCGCAATTTAACATCTCCAACGTCTTAAGATTATGCTTACCAAAATTTATGCCCATCTGAGGTACGGTCTAGGAGACCCCCCACTGGGGGTCCCCCAGTGGGGGGTCTCCCAGGGACCCCCAGGTCCCCCAGGGACGAGATTTTGTGTGGTCGTACTGGCAGCACTTTGTGATGCCCGTGCAAAGTTTCGTTTGTTTTGAAGCATGGGAACATGCTCAAAATTGCCCCAGCGTGTATGAACAAGAATAATAATAATACGGAAACAAAGCAACAACAATAGGGACCTTCGTCCCCCTTCGGGCTCGGTCCCTAATAATTAAAGCCGCAAGCGGCGTTGGTCGGGACCTCGCACCTGCGTTTGTTCGTCTTACTGAGACGCACAGCCATACCAAATTTCGTGTGCCTGGCACAATTATCTCACTTCCTGTTGGGCGTGGCCATGACATTGTAGATACCCTGTCAGAACAGACCCTGTCAGACCCTGTCAGACTCTGTTAGACCCTGTCAGACCCTGCATGTGGCCTACATGCTGAGGCCTACATGAACCTTCGATGCTTGTCCCCACATTGCTGCTTGCAGCTATATCAGATCAAAGGTACAAAGATCAAAGACCTTTGATCAGGGCGTTGCCTAGCAACAAATACCTCCCATTCATAACTCATCACTCCCATTCAATAAATACCTAACTTTATCGATCCGCCGTGTCGTCATATTACCGCCTATTTGAAAATCCTTCGCAATTTAACATCTCCAACGTCTTAAGATTATGTTCACCAAAATTTAAGCCTATCTGAGGTACGGTGTAGGAGAAGTGTTTCAAATTCCATACCTAACTTTATCGATCCGCCGTATCGTCATATTACCGCCTATTTGAAAATCCTTCGCAATTTAACATCTCCAACGTCTTAAGATTATGCTTACCAAAATTTATGCCCATCTGAGGTACGGTCTAGGAGACCCCCCACTGGGGGTCCCCCAGTGGGGTCTCCCAGGGACCCCCAGGTCCCCCAGGGACGAGACTTTGTGTGGTCGTACTGGCAGCACTTTGTGATGCCCGTGCAAAGTTTCGTTCGTTTTGAAGCATGGGAACATGCTCAAAATTGCCCCAGCGTGTATGAACAAGAATAATAATAATACGGAAACAAAGCAACAACAATAGGGACCTTCGTCCCCCTTCGGGCTCGGTCCCTAATAATAATAATACGGAAACAAAGCAACAACAATAGGGACCTTCGTCCCCCTTCGGGCTCGGTCCCTAATAATATGTAGACTAGTTGGCAGAGGTCAACCTGTTATGCAAATACAACACAAAGTTTGCTGAATAGAAGTCACTGCTGTTGTGGTGATTATGTAAGCCTTTAAGCAGTACCAACTTTAGGATGTCTGTGTGAGCTGTTTGGAGTAGGAACTGGGCTGAAAAGGGTTTTGATTAATTAGAGGAAAACATCCCCTGGCCGCCCATCCACCCGGGGCTCTGTACTGAAACACACCTGCAGAGCTTTGAGATTTGACTGACATCATGGAACAGTTTTAATGGAATGGGAACAAAGAAACCAGGAAATCAACACAGCCCACAGCCCGCACACATTCCTAACAATAGAGAGGGACAAATTTCATTTATTTTATTATTTAAACTTACATTTTATTATTCAAATAACTATGCAGTGAATACAGGCAGGTGATGAGATGTGGTACTGTACTGAGATTCTCAATCTCAATAGTTTTAATAGAAATCCTGGCAGACTCCACACATTCCCTGCATGAGGTGTTTAAGCTCCTCCCCTCAGGCAGGAGATACTCGGTGCACAGGTGTAGGACAAATAGACTTAAAAACTCATTTGTCCATCTCCACCATTATTGGTCTTTAACATAAATTTTAAATGGAATGCCATTGTGCCATCACACTTATTTAACTTTTTTATTTAACTTAAAGGTCTTTTTTTACCATGTTGTTTTTGTTCTTGTGTCCTTGGCCACTGTCATGAACTGTGTGGTTGTATGAATTGAATATGTTATCACTACGAAACAATTACCCCTTGGTAACCTAATAAAGTGTTGAAGTTGAAGTAGATCAATGGATCTCTCGCTGATACTGAAACCAATATTGACATTGATGTACTTCTAAAAAACAATCAATAAACAGTTATGGCCAGAGCACCTGTGTCTATTGAAGCTAGACATATTGCACTTTCACTCCTACCACCTCCACAATTGCTTCCCTGCAACAGTATTGAACTGTGTGCAACTAATTACCACATCACTACAGAGAGAGACTGGCCATTCATAAAGCTTTCAATAGGAGTGACGCAAGTCCCTGACCTGCTAGCTGCCCTGGCCTGGTGCTGGTCAGTTGTACTCCACAGTTCTACTGGCAGCGGGACAAGGTTCGCATCACGAGGCAAATGCCTGTGGTCGTCTGTCTGAAATTATCCCTTGCAGATCTGGCATCCAACCTATGAAGATGAGAGGTGTCAATTGTGATATATACTATAGTCTGCGCTCCATTGTATAGGCCAAATGATTTTAAATATCTATATTACATTTTAATAAATAAAACACACAAATAACCTGTGTGTGCAACCTGTAGATATGTTTTTTGACAATAAAGCTGACTTTGAACTTTAATAACAGCAATAATAGTACATGGTAAAAAGTGTTGCAAAAGTGCAGGGGAAGAAGTAAACAATATAATAAGAATATGTAATAAAATGTAATAAAAATACAAAGTAAAATACAGTGGAATGTATTTATGTGTTTTAGTTTTAGTTTTTTCTCGAGTGATGCAGAAAAGAGGGAGCCACTGAACTGTGTTCATGTATGTTATTGAACTATTGCTTCTGACTAGGTCTTCCAGATCGGACTTGAAATATTCTAGTGATCTTGTTTCTACACTGGTCTGGGGAATATTTATTCTGTTTTAGAAAGTACACACATAGGCTATGATCACTGAGAATCACAGGCTATAATAGATTCACGACATAAAAATTTAGTCTTACTTTTTGTACCTTTTGTCAACATAATACCTATTCTGAAAAAAAAAGTTTGTCACAATCTGCCGAAACCCGGGATCGAACCAGGGACCTTTAGATCTTCAGTCTAACGCTCTCCCAACTGAGCTATTTCGGCGGATGAAAGCGATATTGGTCATAAATCAATTTTATATGAAATGTTAGGTAACGGTAAAGTTACGAACGTTAGAAGTATAGAAAACAAATTGTTGTAAAATAAATTATAACTAAACCCCCTCTCCCGCCCCCCAGCGAACATACAATATAACAACGTAGTAATGACTGCTGATGTTTTAATTGTAATATGTATAATTCAAATATATACCATTATATATACCATTTCTACTGTAGAATCCCCTAGTTCCTGCATCCGTAATGCCAGCATTCCTCGTATTCTGACCAAGGAACTATAAAATAACCGTGGCTGGGACAAACAAACCAAGCAGCTAGCCTAGCCGTAAGCAGCTAATCATAATCGCAGCCAAACACAATTCTTTTCTTAACGCACCGCGCCATCTAGTGCATTTAGTTGGAAATAACAACTGCGCAAAAGAAAAAAAAATAACATGGGCTATTTGTGGGAAAATAATATAATTAATAATACTGTAGTCAACCTTTACCGGGTCATGTATTACCAAGATGGCAGCATCGAGTAAATTTCCCAAAGTTGTAAACGTTCAAGAAAGTGCCAAAGTCTTGACTATAACATTTTGCAAATATCGCCAGCCACTCACTTACCAAGACCTATGTGGAAAACACTATCTATAGCCTTTGTACACGGATCTGGTTTTTTTATTTTATCATAATGGAAAATGTAACTACTGTCTACTGGGAAGCCTATAAGTAAATTTCAAATTCTTAATATTTATTTATTTATTTATTTATTTATTTATTTATTTATTTATTTATTTATTTATTTATTTATTTAGCCTATCCTGGAGGGTTCGCTCTGAACTGACCGAAAATTAAGCCCAGATTATGTTGTTAGTGTCTGGTGACTGTAAAAACTGGTGATGCAGATAGAGGGCGGAACTTTGTCCCAGGAACCAATCAGTGCCCAGTCCGCCAACAAGATAACTAGCAGTTAACTTGAGAGCACAATGACTAACTTCTGATGGCAACTTTATATCCGTTTCCCCATTCCCCTCCAGAGTAACAGAGAAGCGGTGTTGATGGAGCTCCTCGGGTCTCACAGAAATACGAGATGACACTGTGGGACGAGCGCGTCTGGGCCCTTTTCAGGTGCCAGTGGAGGCAGACGGTGACCTACTGGAGCGTCTTCTTTAGCTTCGGTCTGTGCATCGCCTTTCTGGGGCCCACCATTCTGGACCTGCGCTGCCAGACGCACTCCACGTTGCAGCAGATCACCTGGGTCTTCTTCTCGCAGCAGTTCTTTCTGCTCCTGGGCAGCAGCGTCGGGGGCATTTTCAAGAGGACGTAAGTCTCACAAAAATGACATTCTCAAAAACAATGAATAGGTGAATAATGAAGAGGTGCAAAATTTCAGCAATGCTATAGTCAAAATATTACCTGGCCAGCCAAATGATATCTCTCTGTATTTCCTATACAGCGCGTACAGTGATGAGTCATGGATTCTTCCAGGCAAGTCAAAATAGGTTCATGCTACTTAAAAGCTTATAACTTAAAACTTTTACAAAATGTTAAGTGGTAACATATTGAAATGTACAGTATATGCTTAAGTTGACTTTTGAATTGAAGAATTGAATGGAACCATAAAATTAATGGCAAACATACATGACTTGAGTGACTGAATCCAAATGAGGCAGACAATGAGGCAACTTGATTGGCAAATGATAAGCAGTTAAAAGCCAATGTGTCTAAGCCCTCTAGATCAACACTTTTGTTTTTCACTGTCTGCATTTATAACAACACTGAGACCAACACTGAGTATGTTCCTGAATACGAATATAAACCAACTCCTTAGAGACAAGGTGAACATAAGGTAAATGTTACAAGTGAAGAACGATTAGATAAACATACTGGGCAAATGCAGCCTACTGTAAGTGCAGCATTTCGATAACCTTCCTGTGACAACAAAAACAGCCTCCTAAGCTAAGGTCACAGCCTGCGTATTCTCAAAATACCTGGCTACGTGTAAATGGGGCCTAAATTTCTTGTGACCGCTAAAATGAGAAGCTCTTTGGTATTTTCGATTTGTAAAAGTAGCTCAGCAGAGAAAATGTTGGAGATTCCTGATCTAAATGAATTGTAGCTCTTTAAAGATCCCATATTACTCTATTTTCTGATCTGTTATAATGTTGTTTCCTCATCACAAACATACCTGAAGTTGTGTTTTGTTTCACTCACACTTTTAACACACAAACCCTGCCTATTTAGTCTGAGTTCTTCTCTCAAACAGAGAACACTCTTTTCCACCTTGTGATGTCATGTGGTTATACAGGAAGTGCTCCACTGTGTTTTTAAACTCCATACACCTTCACTAGAATCATTTGGCTCATTTCAGCCCTGGAATTGCCAATCTCCACTTAACAAAAGGTAAAAAGGAACTTGAAAACTACCACTTCATGACATCACAAGGTGGAACAGAGCATTTTGAACCTGGGAGATATAGCCAGACTAATAAATCAGGGTTACTCAAACATGTGTGAATGACACAAAACACAACTCTAAGTCTGTTTTTGAGGAGGTAACAACGTTTTAACATGGCTTAAAGCTCACAAGAGGCAATTTTGCGTCATATGGAACATTTAAAGTCCTGGTCTGCTTCAGTTCTAGTACCAAGTCTACATTGGAGTAAAAAAAGTGAACTCTGTGTCAGTCATGTCAATTTTCTTACTCAGTTAAGGGATTTTAAGAGGTGTATGAGTGAAGCTGGATGCAATAAAGGTTTCACATCATTAATCCCCAAACACCACACCTCAATCTAAAACCCATATTAACATGAAAGAAACTATGATGATTGTGACGCACGATCCTTAGCGTCATGTGGAGGTGAGGCCAAATGAACAGGAAAAATAATGACTAACCATTTACAGCATCTAGACATAGTTATATATTTTATTTGTGTATATACAGGTATTATGGCATTTAAAACTAAAGGTATGTTCTCAGATACTGGTTGATAATAGTTTAATATAGTTGTATTATCATTTAAAGAATACTGCATATTAAGACAAGCTAATCTAAATACATGTACTCAACCTTTCTGTTATGCAGGCAAACTGAACTCAAATGCAACACAAAGAATGCAGTCAAACATAAGTCAGTTCAGTTTAACAGAACGTGTCCTATCACAGGCAACACAACTCAGGCTGACAAACACCGAAGGAATGTCTTTATGTGAACTTAAATATCCAGCAAAACTGGGAAAATCTCTAATAGAAAACAAGCTGGGTATAAACACAGATGCAGACCTGAACAGGGTAATATTCACAATCATAATACAGAATGCACAACGGCAACAACAGAAGTTTTTCAGATACAGAGCTGGAGAGTGTTTCTTGACTGGTTGTGGGTGGCCAAGTTGTCTTGGAGGCATCAGTGTAAGAAGCACAGCCCAGGATGGTTTCTTTACATGGCAGCTTTATTTCAATTACACTATGATCAAACAACAACCTCTATCTACAAAAGGGGTCCCACTTTTGGCTGGCCACTACCAACTATTTAGGCTGTAGAAGGCTGTAGAAGGCTGTAAAAGACGGTCTCGTGTCACAGGTAATATACCATGGCAAGACTGAGCACAGCAACAAGACACAATATACTGCATCAGCAAGGTCTCTCCCAGACAAAGATTTCAAAGACTGGGGGTTTCAAGATGTGCTGTTCAAGCTCTTTTGAAGAAGCACAATGTAATGGGCAATGTTGAGGATCATAGACGCAGTTGTCGGCCAAGAAAACTTAGTGCAGCAGATGAAAGACACATAAAGCTTATTAGCCTTTGGAATTGGAAGCTGTCCAGGCAATCCCTATTTGGAAAAAAATAAAGATACAAAATTTTTAGCAAATTTTGCCTTTATTAATCAATAATGGACTGAGTAAATATTAAATAAAATTACTTATATATATTTATGATACCACAACAATCAAAACGTTTTTTTAATAGACTATGGGGGCCACCATAGTCTCCTCTGTTAATGGGAAACACTGTCACTTTGTCACATTGTTCCACAGTATCATGTGCATTTTGTACCATGATGTATAATAAATACATGGCATTTATATAAAGACAAAATAATAATTAAAATTACAGACAGTATGTTGATACTTTCCAACCAGTAATTTGTATTATTTATTGAAAGCTGTAATTGTCAAAAGCTTTTAATAAACTTCCTGACAATGTACGGTGACAAAACATTCCACTGGCAGCATTAAATCAAAAATGGTGAAAAACCTGTTTTGCAAATTGAGTCCATGATGTAAGTTAAAATAATAATCTGTATCAAAATAATCACACTAATCAAAACACAAGTTAAAAAGTCATTATAACATAGTATTAATAGAATAAAATCATTGTAAAATTACAACAAAGCAACTTTTACAGGCATAAACAATTTTCTTCTCTTTGTTTCACTTTTTGTTTTTTAGAAGTGTAGTAGAAACCCCTCTCAGGAACCATTTTCAACCGGATAAGAATATATATATCTTACAGTATATACACATACATATCAATATTACAGACTGACAGATGTTCAGTAAATCCTCTATTCACGGGTTTTGGTTTTCTGGTGGTTTGACTATTGAACAGATAAAATATTTAGTCATTAATTAATTGCTGTGGCAGCAGTCCTAACTTTTCATCTTTCTGAAACCCATGGATACTTTGTGCATTACATATAGAAATCTGTTAATCCTGTGGGATGATTGCTGTGTTGTTTATTATGTCCTTTTGTTTGTTGTTCTCAGGTTGCTGTTTTCCCTGACGGCTCTCTTCGCATGTACCCTCATTATCTCACTAGTATTTCTCCTAATACCACTATGCTACAATGTGATAATGCTTTCCATTGCACTGGCCATTGCTGGTATGGCCATGGGAGTGATCGACAATGTTGCCAACCTACAGCTGGTCAAACTGTACCAGAAAGACTCAGCCATCTTCCTTCAGGTAATATAGTCTTTATATTTGACTATTTGACAGATAACATAGTCAAATGAATGTAAAGGCACTTCTGACTTGTGCCCCTTGTTGTACACATTTGGGTGGTAACAGTATTTTCTTTGCAGGCATTACACTTTTTCATTGGCCTGGGAGCACTGGTCAGTCCTTTAGTGGCTGATCCCTTCCTTGCAGATGACTCCTGTATTCTGGCAGCCAACGTGACAGCAACCAACTCAAGCTTTAACCTTGAGCATATTCGCAACACTCTTGCAGGACCTGGCTCCGCGCTAACAAATATGTCTGAATATCCCCTGCACATAAAGGGCATGGCGCTCACACAGGTGTCATATGCTTTCTGGATCATGGCTCTTATCAATGTAAGTTCCTCTAATGACATTAGCTAATAAATTTGTTTATTTGGAAGGGACAATGCATATTAATGAACACATAATTTGTATAAGATCACACAAACCGACGTAAATATGCCGGATTTAGCACAGTGCTAATTTCCCATCCGCAGTCCCAGACATAAAGATATAGCATACAATAGAAAATATGTTGCAGTTGCAGACATTAGACAATTTAGTACATGTGTTATGATCACAAACATAAAAACAATTTAGTATCTATACAATAGTAGCATATAATTCAGTAAATTACAGTAAAAATACAATTGATGGGCTTAGCCTAGAGTGCGGATTAAAAGGTGCTTCTCAGTGTGCGTAATAAGGTGCCTGTTATTAAGGTGCCTATTCTATTTACAATGTGGATTTTTGTAGTGTGTGCATGTAAGTGTGTGTGTGTGTGTGTGTGCTTCTTGTATGTCATGGCTATTGTGTTATATGATTACAGTTTTGATTCCTTTTCAGCCATATTTTAAGATGTGTTTTAAAAGAAGCAAGAGTTGGACTAATTCTGATTGATATAGGTATTGTGTTCCAGTTTTTGCATCCTGTAATTGAAAGAGTATTCTGAGCAAAGTACCTGTACTGGAGTCGCCTCCACCTCCTGAGGAGACTGAGGTCCTTTGGAGTGTGCAGGCCTCTGCTTAAGACTTTTTATGACTCCGTGGTGGCCTCTGCTCTCCTCTACGCTGTAGAGGGGGCCCCGAGCAGCACAGAACGGGACAGAAAAAGACTGAATAAGCTGGTTAAGAGGGCCAGCTCTGTCCTGGGCTGTCCTCTGGACCGTGTAGAGGAGGTGGCTGAGAGGAGGGTACTGGCCAAATTCATGTCCATTAAGGACGATACCTCTCATCCTCTGCACCGGACTGTAGAGGAGCTGAGCAGCTCCTTTAGTAGCCGACTAAGACACCCCCAGTGCAAGAAGGAGCGCTACTGCAGATCCTTCATCCCCACCACCATCAGACTGTATAATTCTAACATATAGGGCCAGACGTGCAATATCCTCCTTTTTCATGTTGATGCTTGTTGTTACTATTATCATTACTACTATTTTCCATTATTATTATTATTACGTATCACTATTTGTATTATTTATTACTTACTTTATCCCCTCCCTGCCTGCATGCACTTTTTCCCTCTTGTCCAAATGTCCTGGAGCTACTGTGGCGAGTAAATTTCTCCTGCGTGAGATCAATAAAGGCTTATCTTATCTTATCTTACTGTACCTCACAATCCCCCCTGGTAGATGATCTGGTGCTGGACTCAGGTTTTCTTTTTATATACTCCCTGAGCGGTGATGGGGCCTGGTCATGTAGGGATCTGAAAATGATGCAGCTATTTTGAAAGAATTTGAAGTTATCAAAGCTTAACAGATTATATTTTTCTAAAACATTGCAGTGATGAAATGATTGCGGCTTCTTATCAAATACTTTTATGGCTTTTTTGTAAAGCTGTTCAATTGGTTTTAACGCAGTGGGCCCAGCAAACGACCAAGTTGTGAAGCAGTATTCTATATGCGAAAGTATCATACAATGGAGGTATGATTTTGCTGCCTCTGTTGTAATAAATGGGCGTATTTGTTTAAAGTTTTGTAAGTTCAATTTTACCTTGTTGGTTACCTTTTTTATTTGTTTTTTGAATGTGAGATTGGCGTCTTTCACGACTCCAAGATATCTGAATTGTGTTACTAACTCCAGTTCTTGCTTCTCCAGAAACACCCCAGTATGGCATGAACCTTCTGTCTCTCTTGCATTTATTTAAGTATAGGCTTTCTCTATCTCCTAACTCGCTTGTGCTAACAGAGATTCTCACAGAGAACTTTAATGCCCTACTGTGGAACATCCCAGAAAAATCTCTATAGGGACAAATAGGTGCCAATCTCTCCACCAGAAAATGTACATAGAGCACCTTAAGGGAGCATTATGTAACTTTTTTATGTGGGTGGTTTCATAATCCCTTGTAATCAGAGACCAAACCTGTTGTGGACTCTGTGTTTTCAAAGTTGTATTACATTCTTTTGAACATTGAATCTACATGACTGACTTTAATCATGTGCCTTTATTGTTACCCTATTGTGGGAGGGATTAGAATCATGTCTTCTTGGCACAGGGTTGCAGAACTGGTTACGCCCAAACTCCTGCCCTCCTGCCATCTAATTACTTAAATATAGCTAATATTTGGTTACTTAATTTGTCAGTTCATTGCTAATGTTATAATTATAGTTGCCTAAAATTGGAGTAGTCTAATATCCTTTTCTAGAAACAAGATTTGTTTTTCTTTATTCATTTTTTAATTGAATTGTTTGCTTGCTGTATTTTACAAGCTGTTTTTTTTTCCACGTTTCACTGGAGAGTGGCATTGGTATGAAACAAGAGGGCACATTTCAATTTATTATGGTTTAAGGTGTATTTCTCCCACAAGGATTATTACGTGTAACTAAAGTTTTCATTTAACACTGAGGTGGGTATTTTAAAAGTCATTGTTATTGCAGTGCTATTTTCGATGCATTTAATCATGCGTCATAATCACCACTCCCTTTTTTGTTTGCAACACTGGCATGTTTATTATGCCAGTTAAATTTCCATGATCATGACATTTCAAGTCTGATGTGACCAGGTAGATTTTCTTCGCTATACAGTTCTGGAAAAAAATAAGAGACCACTGCATTTTTTTTCTGAAATCAGCATCTCTACATGTATTACAGCCATTCCATTCCAGCGTCTGTTGAATTCCAACACAAACACAAAGCTGAGCTACTTTAGTTCTTGCACCAGGAGTGGAATAAAGTCACCCGCGAACAATGTGAGACACTTCTGAACTCTTCTTAAGTGTAAACATTAGTATTATGTTGTTTTAAAATGAATTTGATCTTGTTTCTTTGCATTGTTTGAGGTCTGAAAACATGTATCTTTTTTGTTATTTTGACCATTTGTCTGCAAATAAACGCTCTAAATGATAATATTTTTATTTGGAATTTGGGGGAAATGTTGTCAGAAGTTTATAGACTCAAACAAAAATGTTCCTTTTGCCCAAACACATACCTACAGTTTAACTAGTAAAACCAGAAAAACTGATCATTTTGCAGTGGTCTCTTATTTTTTTTCCAGAGCTGTATGTGTCTCTGCAGCAGTAGCATTTCTCTGTGAAAATAAAAAGAGCAAAGATCACAAATTGAATCAGCTGACAGGACATGCTTCACGCCAATGGCCTCTTTGTTTCTAAAATGGATGTTCTGTATGTGTGCTTGCAGCTGCCTGTGCCCATAGCCGTACTTTACCTGATGTACCATGAGAGGCTGCTGTCCTGCTCCAGAACAAGCCCCCCTCTGCTGGAACAGAGCCCAAGTGGCGACGCTGAACAAGGTATGCCCCAAGTGAGAGCTGTCATGAATCATACAGAGGCCTCAAGTTCAGAACACTCAGACATGCGTAAATTCAAATACAACAACAACAACAAAGAGTGAGTGATGAAGGGGATCCATTTATAATTAAAGCACTATGTAACTTTTTGGTTGAGGGTCCGTCATCTGCTTATTTCTATAGATACAGCTCTGGAAAAAAAATAAGAGACCACTGCAAAATGATCAGTTTTTCTGATTTTACTGCTTATAGGTATGTGTTTGGGCAAAAGGAACATTTTTGTTTGAGTCTATAAACTACTGACAACATTTCCCCCAAATTCCAAATAAAAATATTATCGTTTAGAGAATTTATTTGCAGAAAATGACAAATGGTCAAAATAACAAAAAAGATACATCTTTTCATACCTCAAACAATGCAAAGAAACAAGATCAAATTCATTTTAAAACAACATAATACTAATGTTCACACTGAAGAAGAGTTCAGAAATCAATATTTGGTGCAATAACCCTTATTTTTAATCACAGCTTTCATGTGTCTTGGCATGCTCTCCACAAGTCTTTCACATTGTTCTTGGGTGACTTTATTCCACTCCTGGTGCAAGAACTGAAGTAGCTCAGCTTTGTGTTTGTGTTGGAATTCAACAGACGCTGGAATGGAATGGCTGCAATACATGTAGAGATGCTGATTTCAGAAAAAAAAATGCAGTGGTCTCTTATTTTTTTCCAGAACTGTATATCCTTGCTCTGCCTGGAATGTTCCATAGTATGACATTAAACAGCTCTACCTTACACTTATTCAATTAGAAGTGATTTTATAGCTGAAAAATACCTTGAAAAACAGGCATTCTTCTATGAGCGAGGTTGTCTTGTTGTAACTTGGTCTGGTTTGGCCTCCCTGAAAATAGAAAGGTTTAATACCATACTGTGAAACATTCCAGACAAAGCAATAGCATCTTCATAGAGAAAAGCATTTGACAGACCCTCCATCAGAAAAGTTACACAATGCACCTTTAAAAGTCAGTTTTGTGAAACTATAATTCAAATAGTGATAATGTTTCTCGTTTCCCTAGCCCACAAGAATGTGTTCAGGTGCTGTAATCTGAATAAAGTCAGAGATCGTCCAGCCACTTTCTTTATCCTCCAAATTGTGGGCGGAGCCATACTGTTTATCACTGATGGAATTATAGTAAGATCTCTATTCCCAAATGCAATCTTCCTATGCAATTTGGTACAGTGTAAGGTTTGATGAATTTGCTTCTTACAAATGTACTGTTCTGTTTTTGTTGTAGGGTTCATACGCAGGCTTTGTGTACACCTATGCTGTGTCCCCTCCTTTGCTTATGACACACAAGACTGCTGGATATCTGGACAGCATATTCTGGGCCGCCATTACTCTAAGCAGACTGGCATTTATCTACCTGTCCTACAGATACCCTGCTCCCAAACTGATCATCTTCTGTTTGGTAAGAACACACAGAGATATGTAAATACTAGTGTTAGGTTTTCTGAGCATTGTCTTGATTAGTCAGAGTTGGCTCTGGTTTAATTAAACAAAACTTGTTTAACTGTAAAAGGAACCAACCAAATATTGAGATATGACACTATTAATCTTTCTAAAAGTATATGTTCAAAAAGAACACCTTTCTTTGCGCAGAACCTCTTTCAGTAAGTGATGAGCAGCAAGTGGCGGTAACAAATGGGAAAGAGACAACAAATGCCACCTGTCGTGTTACTTTAACTCAAATATTTAAACAGGATATGCAATGCGTGGAAGTTTGAAGCAATGTCTGTATGATTTGTTTTGTTGATATGAATGAAAACTAGAACACATTTTCCTATAAAAGCCTTCTACAGTATATTTTCTCAAAACATCCTGGAACTTAAGGAGGATATATTTGATTAGTTATTTAAAGTTATCACAATCATTCCCAACTGCATAGTTAAAAGTTAACTCTTTGTTTGCCAAAACCCAGGATTGAACCATGGATGTTCAGATCTTCAGTCTAACACTGTCCCTATTTTGGGTTTGTATGGTGGGCCTCTGGCAGTTCAACAATGGGAAGTGCTGATACAACTGCTGCAGGTCTATAGCGAGGGGGAAGGCTGAGGTTGAAATTCATTATAATTCATTTACCAAATCAGTCTTATTGCTCCTCAGATCAGACTCAAAATCATTGTGTTAGGCTTCCCATACTAACACTTCCTCTAATATACTGTATAGGACAGTTACTTTTATTATTTATGGTAGAGCAGCACACAGCTTTTGCTCTATGACATTTTGTATGAATTAAAGCTCCACTGTAATGTTCTTTTTGTGGGCTGCTCTACGATATTGAAAAATATAGATTTGACAAGAACTAAATGACTAATAATTTGAAGTCGGTACAGAGCACAGGGACTGAACAACCTCCAGATAATCTCCAGATAAAGACTGTTGATAAGCGAAACAGTTTTGCTTTTCAGTTAAAGCATTTTGGACCAATGAACAATTACATTTTCTGATACTATCTCCAAACATATTATTGACGACACAATAACTGCATAATGTATTCATATTTACTTAGACCTAATAGGAGATAAAAGGAGAAGTTCAATTTGGATTCTACCTGGACGACTGAGGGACTTTTCACGCATCTTAGACCTAATAGGCTTGTTGTGTCTTGTGCGTTCTCAGATAGGGGTGGTGCTGATCCATGGGCTGCTGATGCTCTTCTACACCAGTCAAATATTCCTGTTCATTGGGACCACTGTACTGGGCCTGTGCATAAGCAGTGTGTTCCCCTCCATGCTGGCCTTCACTGAGGATGCACTGGAGTACAAAGGCAGGCCACTCATTCATATCATATTGTTGTCGATTGTTGTTTATGCTGTGTTTTTTTTTTTTTTTAGTTTAGTTTATTAAGGACAGTGTGCAGTTTCATTAAAAAGATGTCTGCACCAGATTTAGCTCAAAGCTAATTTCCATCTGCAGTCCTCACATCATAAAATACAATACAAAAATACGATAAAATGCAATTATAAATACAATAAAAATACAATACAATATAATAAAAAGAAATCACATATCAAATACAAGGTACAATCTTAAAAGGCTAGAGCAGGATAAAATCTTAAAATATAAGCAATTCTAAAATAAACAATCTCAAAACAATTCTGTACATTATCCGACATTTAAAGTGCGTGCATATTCATAAGCGCATACAGGTAGTAATCACACGCATAATTTAGGAGCAAGGTCATTGAGAGCAAGGTGAACGCTGATGATAATAACCCCCTTTCATTACTTTTATAAAGAGCAGCAGCTGCCGAATGGTACCCACGAGGGTATCATCCGACAGCCACCTACCTAACTGGTACTATTATTTTGAGGTGAAGCTTTAGAAATAGGGCCTTTGCCAACAGAGGATACCCACGAGGGTAACCTCTGTTGGCCAACTACCGTCTGGTATTAGTGAGAGCAGGACTGACTGTCCAGGAGCCAGCTTTTAACGGCTCGAGAGAATGTTAAAAAGTCTGCCATGTCCTTTATATGACTCGGGAGTCTGTTCCACTCCGTCGCAGCTTTATAAGAAAAGGCTGATTGGGAGAAGGCAGTTCTCCTTTTTGGGACATCGCAGTCTCCCCTCGAAACAGACCTTAACACTCGGCTGGTGAGCCGAGCGCGTGGCAGGACATAGGTGTTAAAGGTCTTATATGATCCAAAATCGACTCTTGTGAGCTTTATATAATTTCATTAAAAACATACCTGAAGTTGAGTTTAGTTTCATTCACACATGTTGTAATCCTTTATTATTAGTCTGTCTACATCTCTAAACCCCAAACTGTTCTGTTCCACCTTGTGATGTCACAAAGCTGTAGTTTTCAATTTAACAGCTACCTTTTACCTTTTGTTCAGTAGAGATTGGCCTTTCCAGGGCTGAAATGACCCAAATGATTCTAGTGAATGTGTACATAATTTAAAAACACAGTGGAACACTTCCTGTATTAGCACATGGCATTACAATGTGGAACAGAGTGTTTTCTGTTTGAGAGAAGAACTCTAAAAATGAAGGATTTGTGGGAATGAAACAATACACAACTCAAGTTCTGTTTGTGATGCAGCACTATATATAACACTACATTTTATATGGGCCTTTTAAGACATCAGTGCCATAATCTGTTTATGCTTTTCTTGCCTGATATAAAAAAACTGTAATTTGGAGTACCATAAAGGTTGTCTTTTGGAAGCTATGAATGTCATGTCAATGTCATGTCAACAGTTAATTTGAATACCAGATACAGTTAAAAACCAAACATAAGTAGGCCCACAGTTGAATGAGTGAAACTTCATGCCTAGAGTGATAAGCAGTAACCGGGTTAATATTTAAATACAAGACCACAATTATGGGCTGTGAAGATTAGCCTAGAAAGTTCCTAAAGGATTGTACTTACAGGTCTGTTATTATTACGGTGAGAATAATTGCCGTGACAGGATGACTTGATTCACTAGGTCAATAATTGTCTGTTACATAGGAGGTGTAAATCGTGCCTTGCTCAAAAGCCTTCCTTTAGGCTGCTGAAACCCAGGATCAAACCAGGGACCTTTAGATCTTCAGTCTAACACTCTCCCAACTGAGCTATTTCAACTCCTGAGGGCCCTTCAATAGCAGTTCTACAGGCGCATTACTATAGGCAGGGGTAACAGGTCTGTAGGCGTGTCAGTTTTGTCAGTGTGGGAGGGTAAACTTTCATGAACAGTATTTTTGTTGCTCTGTAGTTTTTGTTGCTCTGTAGTTTTTATTGTTGTTGTTATTCTAAGGTAAGACGCTTCACGCAATTCAAAACAGACAAAACACAAAATATGAAAATTTAAATTGTAATTAATATGTCGTGGTTGATTAGCAATTGGCTGGTCATTCATCCCTGGGTAAGAACTTGGCATTACTCTCCAAGTTTTATGTAAACATTAATTAGAATATTCTATAGCATAGATGCTACAGCTTCCCTCTTATGGCTTCAAAGATTATTTAAAAACAACTTTCCTGCTGGCAGAAGTCTAACGGAAAAAAAACATCCATCCTTTACTTCTGTTACTAAACCGTTCTATAATTTGGTGTGCAAAACACATACAATACATGGCTCTATAATTTTTTAAAAAGGTTGAAACTTCACTACCTCCTAAGACCCATCTCCGTCAAGTGAAATAGTAAGATTTGGTCATCTTCAAATGTTAAGTACTGCACTAATTCAAATGGACTTGTCATTTGAAGTTTACAGTAGTGTAGTCATGGTTACGATATGTTTGATGTCAGTACTATTCTTCCAACTGACTTAATGTATTATACTACTCCACTTAGTGAAACTTGGCTGCCGAAACCCAGGATCAAACCAGGGACCTTTAGATCTTCAGTGTAACATTCTCCCAACTGAGCTATTTTGGATCCTTGGGGCCCATCAATAGTTCTACAGGCACATCACTATAGGCCAAGCATGTCCAGATTATGGCCCATGGGCCAAATGCCCTCAGACAATTTTTTTCTTGGCCCTCAGGCTTCCAGGTGAATTGGCCCAAATTACCTTGAGATGAACTTAAGATGCGTGAAAAGTCCCTCAGTCGTCCAGGTAGAATCCATGATCAAAGGAGAAGTTCAGTTTGTCAACTGGACAAAGTTTGTTTGGTTGAAAACGTTTCGCCGCTCATTCGAGAGGCTTCGTCAGCTCTGGCCCTCATGCTGTTTCGACCCTGTTTATATCTAGCTGCAATCTAGTTTATATCTAGCTGCAAAGTAGATAGCTCCTCCTTTGCAGCTAGATATAAACAGGGTCGAAACAGCATGAGGGCCAGAGCTGACGAAGCCTCTCGGATGAGCGGCGAAACGTTTTCAACCAAACAAACTTTGTCTAGTTGACAAACTGAACTTCTCCTTTGATCTTGAGATGAACGTTTGACTACAAGTTTTTTGAAAATCTATCTTGATTTCAATGATTTACTGTACCGAGCACCAGTCTATGGCCCTCGATCGGCCCTGTGCTTCATCTGTGTTTAGATATGTGGCCCTTGATGAAAAAAGTTTGGACACCCCTGCTATAGGCAGTGCTAACATGTCTGTAGGCGTGTCAGTCTTGTCAGTGTGAGAGGGTAAACGTTCATGGACATACAGTATTTTTGTTGCTCTGTAGTTTTTATTGTGGTTGTTATTCTAAAGCAGTGCTTCTCAAATAGTGGGGCGGGCCCCCCTGGGGGGGCGTGGCGTGATGCCGGGGGGGGCGCGTATGACCCTGGGAAACATGTTTTTTTGCTGTACTGTACTAGAACTAAGTGTAATTGCACATCAACAACAGTAGTTGGCAGTGGCGTTCTCACATGCGATTTACGCACAGTCTCACCATTAACAAAACATCCTCTGTCACAGAAAAAAACACGTATATTCCACTGAGTCGTGTCCTTTAGTCCGACAGAAGCTGACGCATCAGTGGCACAAGGAGAGAGCGGTTTTTTTCAGTGCTTTTAGCTTATGCAAATGAGGTGGTTTTAAGTTTCATTTCTGTAAAACGTAAACAAATGTGCGCAAAGCATTAAAAACACATTAATATTTGAGTCCTCAGTGCAGTCTTTGTTGCAAGTTTCTTTCTTTTTTTTGTTTATAATGTTAATAAAAGCATACAATGGTGTTCTCATAACAATTTTCTAGACAAATAATACTATTTATAGTCGCGCGCAGGAAGGGGGGCGTGAAATTTTTTCTTCTTCCTAGGGGGGGCGTCACAGAAAATAATTGAGAAGCACTGTTCTAAAGTAAGACGCTTCACACAATTCAAAACAGACAAAACACAAAATATGAAAATTTTAATTGTAATTAATATTCCAACAGGAGTTCAAACTAAGATTTTGTAGATTCTCATTACAGATTATAGTGTTATATTAACCTACAGTTAAAATGAAAGCTTTGATTTCTCTGCCACAGGTTGTGCAACGACTGTCCTGGTGACTAGTGCTAGCACTGGAGAAATGCTTATGCAGCTTTTAGTTGGATCTGTAAGTTTAATTAACAATTTATTTTCCCCTAACCAAAAATATTTGTTTATCCTCTACAAGTTATTTTGTATTTCCATCTTTACAACATTGTCTAAATTGTTACAGGTGATACAAGACTATGGCAGTTATGCCTTCATGCTGTGCTGCATGATAGCGTCCTTTATTGGATTCTGTCTGTTTCTTCTGTTCCTCTATGTGCATCGTCTCCACAAAAACATCTGCAGTCCCAGCACAGGTAACTATGATACAAGGGGAAGGTCAAGCACATGATACTAGTGAGCAAAGGCTATGAGAGAATAAACATACTAAGTTGATAGGGCTGAGACTGTTAAAGGCACAAGCAAAAGTAAATAGAATATTTTAATAAACATGATTCAAGTAGAAGAGCAAAAAAGCACTAGTACAAACAAAAAAGCACTAGTAAAACGGGCATGTTAAGGATGGATATAATAATAATAAGTACAATAATATACAATAGTACTTTGTAACATGGAAAACACATGCAGAAAAAAGTGTCCTATCCAATGTTTATCTTGCCTGCCTATACAAAAATGAATGAAGGATCTTAGGGTCTCTTGGGGTCTTTGAGTCTGGCCATGTGAATACCAATTTAATATCAGCCACTGTTAATATCCACACTCATAAAATAAAGCACATAGTAACTACAATTGACAAAACACTCATGCCTTGATGACCACAAGATAAAAGCAATTTTTATAGTTAATTAAACATACATATATTGCTGTGAATCTAGTGTTGCCATATTTACCTAAAAAGATGCATTTCACATTAATAGCTGTAGATACAAAATTTATGTCAAACAAAACAAATCTTGGTTTTGCCATGTCAACTTTTAATGAGAAAAAAAACATACATGCACTGCCCTCCTCAGGTCACACAACTTATTACAGTTTTGCAATTCTATTTTCTTTGTGTTTCAGATTGCACCAAGGACATGGATATGAAGAAAATACCGCCATCTCTAACAGAATCTTGAATGAAGTGAATATAGCGTTATGAATGCTGGACATTTATGCCTTGAACATTTACTGGACAATACTACATTGCATTTTGTGAGAAATTATCTGTGTAGCTTGCCTGGCAACTCCAGAATAAGATCTCTCTGTATTTTTATACAGATATCAGTCTGGCCGCCATGCCCAATGTTGTGTCTCAATCCGTGATTGTGCAATCAGATTAATTTTTTTCAGTGGCGCAAGTGAAATGAAGGAGCTTATTGGTCACTTATGATTTACAAATAAAATCTAAATGATCTCACCTCATATTAACAGTTAAGTGCTATGCTCGCTGATTTTGCATTTTCCTTTATTTTTTCCAGTATGGACAGACCATGTCCTTGACTGGCTACTCCACCTGTCAATTATGTGAAATGGGGAGATTCATTGGTGACTGGACTCACATCTGTGTATTGTGCATCTTAGGCAACTGTATAGTCTTTTTATTAGCCTTTCTAATGGTGCAGTATATGCTACACAGTCATGTTTTGTGTTTTTCCATTAGTGTTTTTAAGAACTTTTCAAGTCAGCTTTTGAATGCATTATTCTGACTACCAATTGGGTATTTAGTCTTGCAGCTTGACAGCAAGTTAATAGAATGCAAGACGAGAGAACTGTATTGCCCAAAGACACAATGGCATGATCTGGTTATACAGTTGAGCCCCATGACACATGAAACGATGCTGTGAGTAGAGTTAGATATGTTTTATTATTGGTCTCTTCTCCTACACCAAAATGCCACTTAAATGAGCAGCATGTAAACATTTGGAAAGGCATTAAACAGAACATTTTAACCCAAGCAACAAATAAGTTTTTTACATGTCAAGATGAGGTCAAAGAGGAACAAGATACAAATGACAGAGAGGAAATGAGGAATCCCTTACATAGATTTTAATATATATTTTTAACCACAACCTGTCCAACAGAAACTGTAGAAGAGTGCATGTTGATTAAAAAGGCTATGGGTTCATTATTCCTATATTTTTTCCTATAATATATTTTAAAATAAGAACAAAATAAGAGCTGCCAATTATATTAGACTCATCCTGAATAAACTTTGATTACTTTGCAGCATAGTGCCTGATTACAAAGTCTGTATGTTATTAAACACACACAGGTTGAATATATATATATTTATATTTTTTTTTACAAAAAATACTAAGTGCTAGGCATTATGCCCCTTTGGGAAAATATACACTCATTTTATCAAACATCTGAATTGCAAAAAGAGTGAATCAAATAGTTACAGGAACCCCGAAAGAGTGCAAACATCATATCACAACATCTGCTTTTACAATATCGACACAGAATATCGAAACACTTTACATACAAAACATAGATTCTGAATGTCCCATAAGGCTTTGATTTCCCACAGCGCAGCCACTCACAACAAAGAACTTGTCATGAAACAAACATGCACAACTGAAGCATGAGATCAGACAACCCAAAATAACTAACTAATCTAACTATCGGTTCTTTACAAAAATAGAAATGAATCTTAAAACTCTAATGGCATTACAAGAAAAGCATTACACATAAATGATTAAAAGATTATTATAGATATATTGATATTTATACACTTTATCACAAGTTATCACAAACATTTAGGAGCTGGCTGGAAAGAGACGTGGCTGCCACCTTTAAAGGTGAAACATTTTACATGCTGTGCATATTTCCCACAATGCCAAGTACAAAGTATGCAAATTGTCTGAACACCTAGGCAGTAAAACATAATCAGACTTCCATTTAACAGAAATCTATTCAATGGACAAAGGAACAAGGACAGGCAACTGGCAATTATCAATTTGAGCATTATGTATAGCATTAACTATAGATGTACAATAAGTAAATGAGAACAAAAGGTTAATGTGTCTAAACTAATTATGTTTTAGTGAAAAGACCTCTACAGCTGTGGTAGTAAATGAAATATAGATTGCATCCCAAAGATGCACAGCACATACAGTGCACACTTTGAGGTTTTGCACCAAAGCATCAAAAGTGAATTAAGGATCGTAGACCTTTGCAGAGATGCCGTTTACATGTAAATCACATTTTTCTACTGATAGAGGTGGGCATGGCTAAGGTAAGGCACAATGTACTGTGACTTTTGGCTCCAAAGGGGCAATGTCGTGGTTGATTAGCAATTGGCTGGTCATTCATCCCTGGGTAAGAACTTGGCATTACTCTCCAAGTTTCATGTAAACATTAATTAGAATATTCAATAGCATAGATGCTGCAGCTTCCCTCTTATGGCTTCAAAGATTATTTAAAAACAACTTTCCTGCTGACAGAAGGCTAACAAAAAAAAACATCCATCCTGTTACGAAAACGTTCTATAATTTGGTGTGCAAAACACATACAATACATGGCTCTATAATTTTTTAAGCAGGTTGAAACTTGACTACCTCCTAAGACCCGTCTCCATCAAGTGAAATACTGTAGTAAGGTTTGGTTCATATTGGAATGTTAAAATGCATTTCTCTAAGTACTGCACTAATGCAAATGGACTTATCGTTTGAAGTTTACAGTAGTGTACTGGACAGTCATGGTTACTACATGTTTTGCTTATCTGATGTCAATACTATTCTTCCAACTGACTTAATGTATTAGACTGCTCCACTTAGTGGAACTTGGGGTTGGATTGAAGCTTTAAATAAAGGATGTTAAACTTGATGATTCTTAGTCTATTTGTTGCCTGCAGATAGAAACTATGGCTTCTCTGTAATACATACATTTACATTCCTCTGGTACAGTGACAAATGCTCTCTGGTCTTTCCTACTCTTATCTAAAGATTGGGCTGAAATGATTGGCATAGGAGTAGCATGGTTCATGTGTCACTATAAGACAGTTAAGATTTGGTATGGCTATCACCTTAAAGAGCAGCAGAGAAGGCTTGACGTAGGGGGCAGAAAGTAATTAAAAGTTCTACAAGTAAACACGCAGATCATAAGGGCACATCTATACCATTTAAAATGAAAAAGCACAAAAGTAGCTACGATTTTACAAGGTGTGTTTTTGGCAGCAACAGGAACAATATTAAAAAGGAAAGATGCTTAATGTCCAGCAGTTGCCATAAAAATCTTCTCACATTGTTCTTTATTGTCTGGATCTTCTAAAGTCCAGACATTGATTCATAGAAACTGTTCATACGGAAAGTAGAAGCATTCAACGGTGAGATGTGTGCATTAGCAAAGATTCAGATAGTGCGTAGTGTGTAGAGCACCAATGTCCCTTGGAATGAGGCCCACACAGCTTGGGTTTGGTTAGGTTAAGCTGTTCATGTCTTCTGAGGGTCTGGAGAGATGGGGCCTGGAGTGTTGGTCCCATCCAGGCTGTGAACGGGGATCTGGAATGAAGGGGTGAGCACAGAGGGGAACTGAAAGAAGGTGGGAAAAAACAAGAGTCAGAATCAGACATTAAAAAAAACATTAAGTGGAAATAAGAGGAGGACTGACTTGGAATAGGTGGCCTCCTTGGCGCCGTGTGGCAGGACTCAAAGGAGCAACTGGACTGAGTGTGCTCCAGAAGTGGATGTTGGACAGAAGAGGGCTCGGGGTCAGCAGCAGGGTGGGAGTCTACAATACAGAAGATTGAGCACCAGCGCTTTATAGATCATTATCATATCACCACAGAACATATCAATGAAGTGATGGGACAGTGAAATGATCACCTTTGATAATTTCAGACATACCACTTTACTCCTCTAATAAGATGTTATCTTATGCATAATTTCTGCATTTGATGTTAAATCGAGATAAGCGTCACGTTAATACAGTGCTTCTCAAATAGTGGGGCGGGCCCCCCTGGGGGGGCGCGGTGTGATGTCAGGGGGGGCGCGTGTGACCCTGGGAAACATGCTTTTTTGCCGTACTGTACTAGAACTAAGTGTAATTGCACAACAGTAGTTGGCAGTGACGCTCTCATTCTTGCTCTGGGGCAGGGGTCGGCAACCTTAAATACGCGATATATGCACAGAACAGAAAGGATTTTTTGTTTTGTTTTTTCAGCGCTTTTAAAAGCACATGGCTTATTTGCATAAACTAAGTTTTGTTTCTGTAAAACATAAACAAATGTGCCCAAATCTGCATTAAAAACACATTAATATTTGAGTCCTCAGTGCAGTGTTGTAAGTTTCTTTTTTTGTTTTTAATGTTAATAAAGGATACAATGTTATGCAGAGGCGTACTAATAACAATTTTCTAGACAAATAATACTATTAATAGTCACGCGCAGGGAGGGGGGCGTGAAATTTTTTGTTCTTTCTAGGGGGGGCGTCACAGAAAATAATTGAGAAGCACTGCGTTAATACAATGCAGTGGTACCTCACCTTACGAAATTAATTTGTTCCAGAAGTGGTTTCGTAACGTGAATTTTTCATAAGTTGACTAACTATTTCAATGGAAAAGGCCTGATCCGTTCCAAGTTTTTTTTTTATAGTGTAACTTTTTTTTTATAGTGTAACATTTGTGTTCTGCGTCCTGATTGGCTAAGAGACTGTAGAAACCAGGTCTAGACCAGAACTAAACCAGGTCTAAACCTGGACTGGATCTGGACTAAACCAGGATTATCCCGGGACATGGCAGTGCCGTTGGATGAGTGCGTTGCTCGTGTCTCCGCGCTCCTAGCGCGTTCCGCGCTAGAGCTAAGAGGCCGAGAAAGACGCTCTTTCAGCGGGAATAAGAGCGGGGTGGGGCGGGCTCTGGTTCTAGCTGATCTACAGAGCCGGGGCGCCGGCACTGTGAGCTCAGAGGCCGAGAAAGGTGCTCTATCGGCGGGCAAGACCGCGGGGTCTCGCTCGGGGCGGGCTCTGGTTCTATGTGACTTCCAGGTCTAGACCAGAACTAAACTAGGTCTAAACCTGGACTGGACCAGGTCCAGACCCGGACCAAACCGGGACCAGACCACAGCCCTAAAACATGTAGAACAATTGTAGAATACAAAGTTGTCCTACCTCGTGGACCTCTCCCACCCTGGGCCACCTCTAGAACCTAACCCCGTGTGTGTTGATAAAGTGTATTTACGTTTCGGGGCGTGCATGTGAGCGCGCATCTGAGCGCGCATTAATTGAATTTTTGAGATTTCGCGTTTCGTAACTTGAATTTTCTTTCGTATCTAGAGACCAAAATTTAACGTGAAGGCGTTTCGTAACTTGGATTTTTCATTTGTAGAGTCTTTCGTAAGGTGAGGTACCACTGTATATGAAATCCATTTTTAAATTATTCAGCAGGAACATATCTTGTAATGATGTAATGCCTGTAAAAGCATCAACTTGAAATAACACAAGAAGAGCATGTAAAAATTTCATCTTCAGTCTAGAGCAGGGGTCGGCAACCTTCACCACTCAAAGAGCTATTTGGACCCGTTTCACAGAGTAAAGAAAACACTGGGAGCCACAAAACCCTTTTGAAATTTAAAATGAAATAACACTGCATATAACAGCTTTTTTTTGCCTTTGTGCCATAGAATTACATTTTGAAAATGAATTAACTAAAATAAAATACATTTTAATTAAATACAGTGGTCACTCGCTATATCGTGGTTCACTTTTCGTGGCCTAGCTGTTTCGCAGATTTTTTTTATTCCAATTTTTTTATAGTGTATTAACGCGCATTTCTGCGTCCTGATTGGCTAAGGGACTGTAGACCTTTGCCGATTCGTCAGTCATTCTCCTCCGTGTCTCCTGTACAGGATGCGTTCAGTTTGCCAGAGTTATATAAATGTTCGATAGCAGTGTGACTCTGAAGTGCTGTATGTTTGTAAGTTTTCTCCCTGACAAAACCCGCCACAGCGAAGCGGTGCCAGGACAAAGAACTAAAAATACACTTAGGTTTCGGTCTATAATACTGTGCTTTGTTGTTGAAAATCTACGAAAGTTTGAGTGTTTAAACGAGAGAAATGTGAGAAAACATTAATTCACATCAATTAAAGGGATATTCCAGGATTTTTGACATGGGGGCTCATTTCCGAGTTAGCCAGAGTGCTGCAGAGATGTGGAGACACTTTTTAGCGAATTTCATGCAGTCCTTCCAGCTGCAGAGTTTTCAGATGCTAGGCTAGCGCAAGTCAATGGTAAATGGTAGCCGGATTTAAATCAGGCTTACCCACTCCATAGTGCACCCGAAACAAGTCAAATATAACGGCAGACTGTCGATGTAAATATATGTTGATTGAGTAATTTTTGAAATAAAACTGACTGCGAATAGCATGAATCATTCCATATCTGAGGGACTAGCTTCGCAGCAGCAGCGGAATTTTACTTTACTCTAGTTGGTTGTGAAGTGACCAATCACGTAAACAGAGAAGTGAGAAAAGTCGTAGTAGGGAAGACCACAGAGTGAAGAGGTGAATTTTAAAAGAACTACCGGGCAAAATGGTTTTTCAGTGTGCATTTAGAAAATGTACAAATAAAGCCCGCAGGTGAGCACCACAAAGTTTTCACAGCTTTCCGGTGCACGATCGAGAAAGGACGCGACTGTGGCTTGTAGCTGCTGGCTTAGACATCAACACACCGGTGGAGACGCTACATAAACAGAAGATTTGCAGTGATCATTTCGGACCAGACGACTATACCAAATCCCTTGGAAAGCCTAGTCTGACAACCACTGCAGTACCATCTGTCTATCCAAGCGCAAGATTCCGTGATGAAGAACAGGTTTGTACCTTTTTTACCCAAGCTTGCGCCTGTCGTTATGTTAGCGTGCTGATCGATTGAAGACGACTGTGCTAGAGCTTTTGCTTCACTCTTGTAGTCCGGCTGACAGAAAAGGCATGCACGCTCATAAAGTTGTTGCTAGCCCGTGAACATTCATGTAAAGGTAACGCTATGTGTTATAGCTTGGCAGAGTGGAATAATAGGCTCAAGCTCACATGCGCATGCAATGCAATGCAAATTTATATGTCGTTTCACAGTGACGCGATTTACAGAAGAGATGTTTACACTGTTGAGCACGAAACGGAAAAGACAGCCCCGCATTGATCGTTCATTCCAACGAACAATGCAACAACCTGGTTTTCTGTAGCTGTAGCGGGGGCTAACTCATCGACACTCTCTTGCGTTCTGCCCTTTCAACATCCACCTCTCTCAACTTTTCGTCTGTATATTCCAAGCATCGGGGAGACCTCCAAACTTGGCCATGTCTGGATTGAAGAACAGGGCAGGCTACTGTACTCTACGGCTAACGATGACAGCTGAAGGTAAACAAATATCAGCTGGAAACCTAACTGCAAGGTGATATCACTCCGCCCATGCCTAGCTAGATCGGGAAAAAAACGCGCTGTTGCATAAGGACATAAATCCTTTAAAGTACAAGGTTGATTATATTTCTAAAATTGTTCCATCAACACAGACATTTGCATCAACAGTCTGGCGTTATAGTTGACTTGTTTTGGGTGCACTATGGAGTGGGTAAGCCTGATTAAAATCAGGCTACCATTTACCATTGACTTGCACTAGCCTAGCAACTGAAAACTCTGCAGCTGGAAGGACTGCATGAAATTCGCTAAAAAGTGTCTCCACATCTCTGCAGCACTCTGGCTAACTCGGAAATGAGCCCCCATGTCAAAAATCCTGGAATATCCCTTTAAGTGTAGAATGTGTGTGGTGAGGCGTTTACAACCTTAAAACATGGAGAATAATTTTAAAATATAAAGCTGACGACTTCGCAGATTTCGCTTGTTGTTGGTTATTTTTAGAATGTAACCCCGTGATAAACAATGGACCACTGTACTGAGCCGCATCAGAGGGATCAAAGAGCCGCATGTGGCTCCGGAGCCGCGGGTTGCCGACCCCTGGTCTAGAGTCTTGTTGCTGTGTGAGAATTATAATTTTTTGCAACTGCTTTACCTACTACCTTTACAACCTTTATTCCACTGTATATGCAAAAAAATAATTAGATGTATTTTTGAATTTTAAATGTTAATATTTTAGCACTGACCAGATTCCTATTTTACTTTATTATTCTTGTATCCATGGTTATTGAACAGTACTTTGGGGGAGTTCATCTGTTTATAATAAGCTTAACCTTTACCTTGACCTTACAGAGTACATTACCTGTAGCATTGCTGGTGTGAGCGACGCGGTGGGTAGAGAGGGACTGCAGAGGTTCATAGGGGAGAAGTCTGAGGCGGTGACGAGCAGAGTGGGTGGGCTTATTTGCAAAATTTTGGGTAGCTTCCGGGCCTTTCCTGAGCTTTGAGTGGCAACTGTGCTGATGCTGCTCACTAGTGGGATGTGCTCGTCTGTGCTCTCAGCTCCACTGTTATCCACCTGAAAACACAATTCACACATGTAAACAAAAGCTGCTTACAAATCCAGCTGACTCATATGATGCATATTGCTTGCATTCTCCTCTGCCTGGTTCATGGTGCACTCTAGGGACTGGGGGTCTGCCTGCTGGGAGGACCCTGAATCTATATCCATGTCAATGACCAGTTCTTGAGACGAATCCACCACCAGGTTGGGAGAGGGGCTTGTTGTGCTCAGGTCGGGGATGTTAAACTGAGGGTCCGCTGGTCGCATCGGTTCAAACGTATAGGCAGACTGTTGGGGCATGGAGGAGTGTACACTGATGTCCTCCTGTCTGGGCAGTGGAACCTGGAGTGGGTCCATTTGGGTGGACATCAGGGCTGTCTCTATGGCAACCTCAGGGGGTGGGGGCCCTGGTGACTGCTTTGGTGGCGTGTTTCCAAACTTGATGACAGAGGGCAGGACAGGGGTGTGTTGCTGTGGCGGGGATAAGGCGTCCTGGCAGGGGGATGCTGTGCTCTGTCCCCTCTTGTCTGACATTTTCTCGGCCGGATTCTCGATTTTGATGGACTTAAAAAGCTGGCAACGATTTTGCAGTGAGTTGAGAGTAAAGGAGGTGTACAGGCCTGAGTGAATATAGTCATTACGGTTTGACTGCTTGGTGCTTGACGACAGAGCACTAGAGACGACAGATGCCTTGTTTTTGTCAGTTATGTCGACCTCTTGTGCAGTGCTATCATTCTTTTTCGAAAGTGGTGTGATGCTCCCCAGAGCCGTGTCCGCCCCTTCTGTTCTCATGGCACCATCACCTTTAAGGATGTCAGGATATGATACAAAACGATAGACAAACTTCTGACCATTCACCTTCTTTATGATGTTCTGTAGAAAAATAAAGCACAAAAAAGCATGTTACATTTTACTCTCCATGCAACTAATAGACTCAGAGTCACAAGATTAAGCTATGTAAATTTTGTGTCTGATTTTGTATACCATACATTTTAAAAAGTTTGCACTGTTGTTCTAATTCAGTAAATAAAAAAAACTAATTTAAACATTAACATTTCAATGAACTTAAGAATGTAGCTCTGGGTAGTGGCCAGCTTGCAGCAGTACTGACACAGAAACGTACAGTATTATCTATTCATCAAACATATGCACAACAGAAGCCACACAGAAAGAGGACCTAGGTAACATTGGGGGTCCTGTATGCTGACCACTGAGCATGAGTATCAAACCCAAAATCTCTTAACTAAAGATGAGAACATTTTCCTTGACACTAGAGGAATGTCATGGCAATTTACTTCATCCCAAGTCTTAAAACTAAAAATAAAACTCACAGACTGTATGGCAAAACTGTCTGCTGAATGCAGAATCAAAGTAAAAGTAAAAATACAGAGGGGTCTTTAGTAAGAAACCTCAGAAAAGTCTAGTGTGTGGTGGACCACTCTGTTTTCCTGTCTGAGCCAAAGTAGTTGTTGATGGTGAAGTCAAACATACCAAAGCAGCGCCCACAGGGTCAGACTCAGCCCATGTCAGACCACAAGCTGAGTGGGAGACAGAGAGCTTTAACTCTCTTCTCTGTGCTACTGTGAGCAATACTATTTAGTTGTCAGGAGCCAGCTTCCTATAGATATACATAATACACAAATACCTGGCTAAAATGTCTATCTAAAATCGTTCACTACTATTTGATACACTGAGGGACTCTTCACGCACTATTTGATACAGTTGTGACAGTCATTGTACCTTTAACATCACTGACTGTCACCTGTGTATGACTAATTGCTTATGAGAACAATACCTTACAACAACACCAAGAAGAATTAAATGAAATGCTTAGTGGTTGTTAGCAGAGTCATTCAAAGCCTCCCAAAACCACGGCTTCTGCAAAATGTAGACAGGTTTGACTAATTAAGCTCTAAATTCTCAACATAACTTCAATGATATCTAAGTAAATCAGGCAGGAGGTTGTACTCAAATGGGTTGATTTCAGAGAATGTCCCTTATATCAGAAGAATAAAGTTCTTTACCTTATCATAATAGTATCGAAGTGCTCTGCTGAGTTTGTCATAGTTCATATTTGGCTTGTTTTTACGCGCTCCCCACAGCCGGGCCACCTCCTCGGCCTGCAGCAGTTTGAACTCCCCTTCCTCATTGGTCCAGCAGATGAGTTGCTCATTGTTGGAATCCAGTAGAAGCTGAAGGAGGAACTGCCACAGGGTGACAGAATTGTCCATGTCTCACTGAGGAACATACAAGACAAGGCATGTGAAATCATTGCTTAAAACTCATAAAACTGTTTCATTTTTATTTCAATCAATCAAACAATATTAATAAAGCGCTTTTCATACAGCATGTAACACAAAAGACCTACAGTTAAGCATAAAAGTGCCACTGAGATTTCAAACCCTCTTTTACAGGGGAGAGAAAACTGGAGCAACACCAATATCCTTTAAAATAAAAAGCGTCACTCAGTCCAGTCATCAGACTCAATGGCTTTCAGTGAGGTGAGGCCAGTGTAGATTATGTTTAGAGGCGGACAATGTTGACAAACATTAGCTATCATTTCTACATCAATAATGACACTATAATAAGGAATTCTATCAGAAATGTGCTAAATCATGCCTCTAAATGTCTTGCTTGAAGTATTGCAAAAATGTAAATTCATTAAAAGAAAGCAAAACACTAGTAATTAAACTTACAATACATCACCCATCTCTCAGTTAGGGCACACAAAACCTATAAGTATGCCACAATATACAAGGAAAAGTAAGTAGCCAACTGTATTAAACACGATTTCAAAAGAAAATGTATGACTGATGTGGTTTTGCAACATGTCAACCTTTAAAACTTAACATTCTGCATTTACATGCCATATGCATTAGTGTCAACTTTCTCAATAATACTATATTATTATTATTAGAGGTGTCATTTTATGAAAGACAAACAGCCCCAGTTCGCTTGCATGTGTGTTTCTGTGCCTAAGCCTCTTATCTAAAGGATGAGTAAATCTGAGTTGAATCATAATCAAATCTGCTAAAGCTGCAGACACATACCCCCCCACATGCAATCTGTCCCACGCTCGCTCTTGTTAATAGCGACGCAGGAAAAAAGGACACTTAAAATGTGGCCAGCAAAAAGCGTACATTTGAGAATTGGGCAAGACATTAACAGCAGACAAGGACACATCATAATAAAGTAAGGTTGCTCGTAAAATATTATTTTTTTTATAATGGCCTCTACCAGATCAGCAGTTGTCATTTGATCTTTTGATAGATTTCTCCTGTCAGTCAACAAGCAGCCCCAACTAAAACCAAAATGTAAGACCACTTGTTGATGGAGAGCCTCATATCTCTTAAGACTTATAAATGCCACCAGTCACGTTACAATGTATCCCCTTAAGAGCATGTATATACCCATACTGTGCAAAAACACCAAAGAGACAAACAAGTTCACGCGATGACGTTAGTTTGCCAAGTGAAAGGTAAGGTAGCTGTGGCCATAGCTCACGTTAGCTTGTTTGCTAATATTAACCTACCTCGTTCACAGAGACCGCTGAATTTCTTCCAAATCGTCCAGCAGTTTCAGTATATTCTCCACACATTGTTGGAAAGCCGTTTTACCATGCTATAGTCCATAAAAGAAGTTTGAAATGCTCATCTAAAGCCATATACCTGAGGAGGACAGATTATAAACTGTCTACTACGGCTTCTGCGGACGATAAATCCTTTCAACAGGAAACTATGCTGCGTTCACTGAACCTCGTTCCTATCTTTCACATTGTTTCTTGAATGTTTTTAATTTGACTTTTTATCCAACAATACTGGTGTATACAATGCATCCCAAAAGTTTGTCATTACTCATACAGTTGCGTTATCGTTTTTACGTACATTCCAACGGTGATTTAATTTCTGACAATAAGTACTGTGTGTTTAACTTCGACGTGAGTCAACTTTCACCCCCAAAAAACAAAATTTCTGATGGAGCATGAATGTTGACAACACTGAAAACAGTGTGCCCACGTCCACGCGAACCCCGCGTGGAAACCGAACAAACACGGGCTAAAAACAAGTTGGACAAATGGATGCCGCATTGAATTGCAACTTCCTAAAATAACCACATGAGGGCAGTATAGGCCAATGGCACATGAGCTGGATAGGCTAACTTAATGTGACTGCATATTGTACAATATTATGCATTCATATAGATGTATTTATTTAAAGGGACAATGCAGATTAATGAACATACAACATACGATATAAATATGTCAGAATTGGCCCGATGGCTTTTTTCCGTCTGAGGTTCCTGGCAGGACAAGCTTCAACATTTAGCACTGTGCAGACATAATAACATGAATAGTGGTCGCCCGGTATCATTGTGGGGACTGAAATCAATTAATTTAATTAGGCTTCATTAAGATTACACCTTTACAGTCTATGGCATCTATAGGTTTACTTGAAAGTTGGCGCATTTCTTTCCACTAATCAAATGACTGAGTTCTGAACCCTCAGCCACATAACTACAGAAGGCTTATATCACACATTGAATACTGCCAAATAATGAGAAATTGATCTTTGTGTCAAATTGTTTCATGTGGTTTGGTACAGTACCTACAGAGAAAAAAAAAAATATATGCAAAATATAAAATATATATCTGCAATGAAACGTATAGAATTCCGAAGTTCCCTGCACCATATTTAAAATGGGCAAAGGGGGAATGCTGTCACCTATAGCAAGTTCTGAGGTCTAGTGTCTATAGAAATGATTTGTTGGATTTGGGGCAACATTCATTTGTGGATTTTTCTTTTTAATTCTTAAGAGAGGATGTTATCAATAGTGTGAACAGACTTACCCTCCATCTACATGGCATCATATTCTTTCTCTATAATCTAAAAAACAACTGGAGAATCACTATTTCCTCTCTCTTTCCTTGATGAGTAAGCTATAAATCATGTGATTGTGTATGTGTTCTTGTTGCAGCATATATAACCAACATAAGTCATTGTAAAGCTATTTAATGTTAAATCGAAATGCTTCTCGTTGTCACATTTGGAGAAACCAAAGGGAAAAAGAAAAGTTTTCACCTCAGGTTTCCACCCTGACTGTGTGAGCAAGAAGCTGGTGCATCTATGTTTCCATAATAGCATAATGAAAAAAACAGGGGGGCACAGAGCTATGGGAACATAGAGCTGACCCCAAAGAAACTGGAAATAGCATGAATTGATCTTATGAGCATCTTAGTGTTTGTCCATCACATCCAAACTGGGACTAGACCAGGACAAAACCCAAAAGTAAACCTGGACTATCAAAACTAAACAAGCACTAGAACAGAACCAAACCAAGCCCATATCAGGATTAAAACTAATCTAGGACCAAATAAAGATAAGTGTGAACACACAAGCCTGCTCTGTTTTTTGGTGCCCTACAGTCAATATTTGAAATTGACAACCATTTCTAAAATTTTGTCTTGTGACTAGACTAAAAGTTTTTGTAGTTCATGTCAAGATTTGGTCAAAGGAATGTGTTTTGTTTTAGTAAACCAAAATACTGTGCTAATCTAATTGACAAAAAATTCTGTACTTTTAGTCACAGTCATCATGGATTAAGTTTTTCTTATAGTCAGAAAAAAATATGACTTTCACAAAAACGGACTAAATATAATAGCTGACCAAATGAACAATTAAATCCTGCTATGCTGTACTGTCTCATTGTGGCCTCACAGTTCTTGTGACTAGAGTAGTTCTTTCCTGAAGAGGAAGTACGAAGTAGGGGGGTTTCCTTTCACTAATGAGATATGGCCGTGGACAGTAATCTAATAAGAGTGACCCACAACAGCAGGGGTTACAATAGGACACCTCAGTTTTGTGGTTTTAAACAAAACCATAGTGCACATTCAACATTTCCCCTAATCAGGGCATGAAATTGAACTTGATACACTAATTTAAATAGCATAGCTACTGTTCTTGCCCACGATTTGCAATATGAATATATGCTCGTGGCCTCTCTGAATCTTTCAATTTCACTTTTCTCACATCTTGTGCAGGGAAAAAACAAATTTCTTCTGACTTTAAAACTTCAAACTTATGTAACAATGACACATAGAAACAAAATAGCAAATATAATTTTTAGTATTTTTTATTTATTTTTACAAATAGGAAAATAGCATTTATTGTATTCCAAAAGAAAAAAACAGCCTGTTGGGCAGACTGACAGAGGGCCAAGAGAGATGATTAGTGAATGTGGTCTGGATGTAGGTCAGTGGAAGCAGCCTGGAAGGCTCAGACAGATAAACATGTCTGTCTGCTGTGAGCCGACAAACTCAACAAGCACAGATGCAATACAGTTCCAAATGTAATGCTAATAGATATAAATTCACTGTTGTATGTTGCTACATGCATGAATCCTTTTCAAAGCACCAAAACCATCCAACAGGATACAATTAAAATCAAGTGTCTATAGTAAATAGCTAGTTCTATAGACACATACCAGTTCTGTGAAGCACTGAAGAATGAGCACCATAACTATCCGTTAAAACCACAAGAGCTGCAAGTGTTGCCAAACCTTCTATTGAATTCCTCTTTTTTGGCATTTTTGTTTGATACATTTTGCAAGACTGTCATATGGGCACAACTGATTCTCTTTTTCACTAACACAAGTGCACTTGAGACCAGCAGCTCAAGCTTAATGCATCATGAATGAGTAAAATGGGAATCTAAATCCCCGACCGTATTCTGTTTGACATTCCACACATTGATCACGCTTCCATCAAACCCATGTAAGTGACCGTCAGCTTCTGGAGCAACACCACTGAATAGCTTAATGCACTGATTGAAGTTAGATAAAAACATCTATATAAAGGCTACAAGCTTTGTACATGTTATTTCTGTCCTTACTGTTCATTACATTTATATTGAGTATGTTACAATACACATGATTGAGTAGTATTTAGCTGCCTGTCCAGCTCTTGACACAGTTAGCTTCTCTTGCTTCTAAAACCAGCAGAATACATACAGTAGCAGCTACTGTAAAGTGTACTGAAAATGAATGGGCAGTACTTCACATCACATTTGCACCATTGAGCATAAGTTGAACACATAGGCCGTGAAGAACTAGGCCACTGATTTGTCAGCATATTAAGAGACTTTCAGAAGAATGAGCTTATAACCCTGCCATGTAGCAAGTGTGTCCTTGCTATCTCAGAACCAAAAGAGGGATATCTGTTCTGGCATCCCCACTTCAGAATCACAGTTAGATTACAAAATATGAACAAAAACAGGACCAATGTTGTTTGTTTTGTGAGATGGACAAAGGCATCCGCTTGAGATTAGGACTGTGAAAGGCAAACAGGTCAGGGGCGAAGGGGAGCTTGACAAGGCAATAAAGGCCGATACTCGACGCACTTTATGTTATGCATAAGAGCTTTTAAAAGAGCCAACTAGAAAGCTAAATATCTTAAGTGTTTGGTTGTGACCGAGTGCTTTAATCAGGATTTTATCCTACAAAACTGGTCTTGAATCATACATCTGGCCATGTGAAAAGCCATCTTTGAAGCCTCATGATCATAACACATGGCAGACATTTAAAACTAAATAAACAGGAATAAAAGTACAAAATGTTGGAAGATTAGTTTTGTGGACCCTGAAGGCTGGCTTGGTGGAACTAAATAGGGATGCACCAATTCTACAGTCCGCCCATCAAAATCTCATTAGCAATATTTTCCAATCCATTTGATCCATTGAGTTAGCAGCTTATAATATTTTCAACTAAATTCAAAAGAAGAAGTAGGTGATAAAAACATCAGAAACAAGACTTCCTATTTAGAAAAGAGCATCAATCTGGCTTATTTTTTTAGATCAAAAAGCCATGTAACAAATAGTACTTTTTTCCAGGATTCATACCATTCAGGTAGCAGCAGCTGCAGGGCAGTATTGAACTACAAAGTAACCACATAAATGTTAGCTCATTGGTTTCAATGATGATAGTCTTGTCTGAGGTACATTTGAGGGAAAACCCTTCAAAATACAAAGTCAGAAATGGTCTGAAATCACTTACTTCTCATTAATCTCAATCATTTAGAATGAATCTAAATATACCAAATTTATGTTTTCATCTACTATAAAAATAGCAATAGCATTAGCAGCAATGTGCAACCGCATTCTGTTATATACAAAATGAATTTGAGTGAATTGCTCTTTGAGCAAGTTCCATTCTGTAACAGATCATGGTTTTCAGTCTTTTTCTGAACCATAATATAATATTGGATTGGTGCATCCCTAGAACCGTTGGAGAGCATAGTAGTGACAACAGAGCACCGGTTGCTTCTAACAACAGAAGTACTGTGAGATAGGTCTCTGCAGAATGACTCCTGTTGTGTTTTGGGTTGAAGGCCAGGAAATCCATTTGGAAAGTTTTTTCCTGAGGTGACAAAGTGCTTGTTGCACTTATATGGGCAACTCACTAGGGCCAGTTCAAAGTAAAAAGCAGTGGTAAAAAAAAAAAGAAAGAGGAAAAAAAGGGCAGCGACCAGCTCTTAGAATCCACCAAAAGTTCAGGATGACACAGCTGTGTGCCTCTGGCCGTAGTCGGGACTTTAGCCTGGCAGTAAGCGTCACATGGTGGTTCGGATAATCCGACTGGGTCTGGAGCTGCGGTGCACCTTGGTGTGTTTTGAAAGATGGTCACTGCGGGCAAACTTCTTCTCACACAATGAACACTCATAGGGTTTGATGCCTGAGTGTGAGCGGCGGTGACGGGACAGCTCATCTGAACGGGAGAACCTGGGTACAACAGAGTCCATCAACAACAGGGAGTATAAAGGATTAAAGCACTTCAGGTTACATGCTATGTATGAAACACTTTATAAATAACATTAGATTGATTAGTGAATTGGGTTTCAGTAGAATGAGGAAAAGCATCTAAACAATCTAACATAATATACAGTCTAATGAAAAAAAAAAAATCAAGAATATCCCCTTGGGTCAACAGAACCTGTGAGTCAGTGGGCATACTGTTGTCTTAAGAGATTGGAAATGAAATTTGTAATGAGGGGAAGCTAAAGTTTATTGAACGTACCTCCATCCACAGTCAGGCCAGCTACATGTGTATGGTTTTTCTCCTGTGTGTCGACGGAAGTGTGCCTTCAGGTGGCTGCTCTTGGTGTACATCTTCCCACAGCCAGGATGGGAGCATTTATGGACCCTCTCTGTGGTGGGAACTCTGGACATGCGGGGGGCCACCGCGTTCAGGACACCATTCCCCTGGCCCCCTACTCCAGTGACACCTGTAATCTCAACAGTCCTCATTGTGATGGGCAAAGGGGCAATCTTAACATACTTCTGGTCGGTTGTCTTGGCGTCTCCGTTGTTTAGAGATACCAGTGTGGCTGTGGTCGTGGCAGCAGAGGGAACCTGGGGTGCCAGCAGAGTAACATTCTGTCCAGTAGCCCCTTGGAGGCCCATTACAAGGTGGGTGAGCCATATGCCGCTGGGGGTACCTGGGGAAGTTGCTGCTGGAGTTTGAGGCTGGGCAAGAGGTACGGGCTGTATCTGCAGGACCAAAGGAGTCCCTAGGAGCATAGGGGGGCTCACAGTGGGACAGGGGGTCACTAAGGAGGCAGTTTGTGATAAACTGGTGTGCTCTTTCTTTGGGGTGAGTGAAGTGCATTGTGGGGGGCTAGTCTCAGGCTCACTGCCTGTCTCTGTGGGACTTGGAGGATCTGCAGTGGATGTGCATGGCAGAGGGGAGGCCTCCTCTTTCGGGGTGAGCAGCCCATCTTGGACAACATCCATCTTTTCCTTGAGGAACTCCTCAATGTCCTCCAGTGTGGGGGAGAAAGGGGACGGCAGGTGAAAGGGGAACTCTGGAAGTGTGGATTCCTGATTTGAAGCCTCATCCTCTCCTACAATTCACACAAAAATACAGTTTAGGCATGTGAGACTTTTATGTGCATGATTAGTTTTATGTGTTAAAGACGTGAGTTAAAGATCATGAGCAATGACTTAGAAATACCACTACTACATCACGAAACCATTATTTAACTCAAATAATTATTTAACGCAAATAAAAGCATTTTGTCTTCTGTAATTAATGATTGGGTAAATTAAAGGAATAGTAACGTTTTTACAATCTGAACCTTATTTCTGTAATAAACCAACGTGATTTACTCACCCATTGTACTTTGGTGTCATTTGGAGCATTTCCGGAGATTTTGTAGTTTAGCGATATCCGTAACGTGAGTGCTAGGGGCATACGGTTGTGGTCACCAAATGACACAAACTTAAGCACTTTTCAGATGAAAAAAGCTCAATGTTAGTCTACACTTTCGCTGGAGTCAAAAATGGCCTGTAATCCGATATCCATCCATGGTTTCAATTGGATGACAAGGACAGTGCGCATGCGCGCATTCACAGCTGATTTGCAGACGCTCTCAGCTCTCGGTTACAGTCATAAACATCTCCGCTTGAGAACACCCGAAATGGTGAGAACATGCATTTATCCCGGTTGTGAAAACAAAATGACAGCTTGGACGAAGTTGAGTTTTCACAGGCTTCCTCATCACAATCCGGAGTTATTGAAGCTGTGGCTAGTTGCCTTGAGAATGGACCCAAACACGAAACCATGGATCGATATCAGATTACAGGCCACTTTTGACTCCAGCGAAAGTGTAGACTAACATTGAGCTTTTGTCATCTGAAAAGTGCTCAAGTTTGTGTCATTTGGTGACCGCAACCGTATGCCCCGAGCACTCATGTTACGGATAGCGCTAAACTACAAAATCTCCGGAAATGCTCCAAATGACACCAAAGTACAAAGGGTGAGTAAATCACATTGTTTTATTGCCAAAATAAAACAGATTGTAAAAACGTTCCTATTCCTTTAAACAGAAGTAATAATTTTATTAACAGGAAGATCACTTCAAATATAGATTTTTTTTTCTCAAAAAGACAACTTTCAGTCTTATCTTAAGACATAAATCAAAACTATAGTGAATCACTATTTTTCTTTGATATTCAATGTATAAATTTATAAATGCATTTGTAATCTTTTAGCTTCACATCCAGTCATTTCCTTAGATTGACAGTATTAACTGACACACATGTGTGTTTGCACTTGTCCTCATTAAGGTTTTGGTGAAAAATACCAGTTCCTCAACAGGTATTACAGACTCTATCTAAGTTTGAATATCTCTTTTGGTACAGTAATGTCAGGTAGATCAAAATGTTTGGGATTTGTTGTAGTATATAATAATCAGTGTAGAAAATTCAAACAGCTTTCCTTTGAAACAGGAAAATGAAAAAAAAAAAACATAAATAAACAAACAATTGTTCCTCACCTGGAGCACCTAAAAAAATATGCAGCTGTGCTTCCTCATCTTCATCCTCCTCCTCCTCGTCTTCATCTGGGGCGGAGCTGGAGCTGTGCATGGCGCCCAGGTCCCCCACCTCAGGACTGTCACAGGATGCTGAGCTGCCCCCCTCACTACTGGCTCCATCTCCCACACCCAGAGAGAACAGGCTGCTGTCCCTGAACAGGTCATTCTCCAAACTCAGCGTTCTGCTGCTGAGAGACACCATTGATCCAGGCCAATCACAGCTGCTGAAACCCTATCCAAGAAAAACTGTAAAGGAGAAGGGAAAGTGTTTGTTAGTCACTTCGAGCCTTTGAGCAATGCTGAGGCAGCACTGTGTATTTTACAGGAACTTTGTCCATTCTGTTGATATGAGAGGTGGACATAATGGTTTAATCTGGTCTTGTGGACACAGACTTTTTAAAAAATATATTTCAGAGAGTACAGTATATCATGGTTTTGGTAGCTACATCATAATCTATTCAGATGTATCCACAAGGTTTCTAGGGGAATATGTAAAGTGGAATAAACAGTGTTTGCTGTGAAATTGCCATCTGAAATTCTGTCAACGTTAAAGCTTTGAACTTCATTCATTAGCTTGAGTAGTAGACACATTTACTATGTCATGGTAACTGTAATTTCCTCCCCTCCATATTACATATTACAGTGGCAAACAGTCTTCAGGTAAACAACCACCAAAATTAATCCCATGGACATAATATCAAATGCAAATGCAATGATATCACACTAGTATCAAATCCACAGAGAAAAATCACCTTAAAGAGTTACACATTTGTAGCAGTGAAATATGCAGGTACATTCGTTATGGGGATTTCTGTCTATCATGTCTATCAAACACTTTGCACAATGCTTCGGTGTTTTTGATCATTTAAATAAACTTATATTTATCACACTGATGAAAATGAAATAAAAAATGTTGGCCTATGCAAAAATGTAGTGCCAGTGTAGGTAGGTACCCTATAAATTCTATAGATGTGTTCCCATATTATTGTGCAAAATAATTGTAAAGATTTTGTTATAAAAAGGTTATAGGTTATAATATATAACCTATAACATATAAGGTCAAAATAACTTAATTTGTATGTTGGTTTTCCACCAAGAGGTTTACAAAGGCCCGAACCACGTGGTGCATGTTGAATCACTTCACTACATGTTTACATCCTTGAGTCAAATCATTCATCCATTCCCCCTTATTGTTATAACCACATTCTGCAAGACATATAACCCAGTATCTGAGCAGGAATTTAGTTCATCTGCACGTAACCTGATTTTAACATATCTGTGCTGTTAAATAAAAGCATAATAACACGGCTCGCCTTCCAAACACTCGTTACGTAACGTGTTTATGAACTGGGGCAGTGTGTTAGTGTAAAGTGCTCATGCTTGAGACGCGTGGCCGATCAGTGGAGCGCTATTTTTCACCGACGTGGACAGGGAAATAGTGCGTACTGCGTCTTGGGCTCCATTCTCACATCATTAGGCTGCTTGCTGTCACACCTCGACTAAGCACATGTTGCAGCAGGGCCTCTCTCCACAGCTCTAGTGGGTAAACATGGGCCGCACTGACGCGCCCCTGCACGCACGCACGCACACACACATACATACACACACACGCACGCACTCAGATTCTAATATAGGTTATGCTTCGTGCGCAAAGACCCACCAAGGTGCTCCATAGACTTGGGCCCACGCTAAAATGGCACCCTCTGCACTGGAATGCTTCGCTCTCGAGTTCGGCCCGGACAAAACTGCTCCGCACCAAGTACGCGACTACGATCCACAATAAACTCGACCTACCTTGCGTAAGACAAACTCCTCGATGAATAAGCACCCCGCGACGTCGACTGGAGCTCGAAAGACGCTGTTTTGGGCGCTTTTCTCCGTCGTATTATTGTCGTAGCGCAGTCACATCCCGTCCTTGCCACGGGTCCATGTTGGCATTCCTTTTCCCAGCGTCACGTGATTGCATCGCTGCACAACTCGGAGGCACGGGTCCAATTCCGGGAATCTGATTGGCTGCTCGTCGCGGAGGCTCGCCCTAAAAGAAGCGCTGCAATTGGTCCCTGCTCGATAAATTCTGACTGCCATGTGTTGATGAAGTGTAGCCCGAGCCTCACTCAAAAGAGACACAGTAGCCTATTGATACAAGAAGAAATATAAACCGTAGACCAAATAATATAGACCTGCAAAAAGAACGAACGAAATAAACAGCAGGACCAGATGACTGTATAAAACACAGCCAGACTTACAGTAGAATAACCCAGATTCAAATGCGCCACGTCGAAGTAACCAATCTGAAGTGACTGAATAGGCCCAGAACATGTACCTAACTTTACAGTTTGGTGGTCTTCGTGTCATTGTCTTGATGGGCCAAGTGACATGGACACTATGTTTCTGATAGCCTACTGCATGTCTAAAGAGCACATGGACCTGGCCAGTGCATGACTTGTCTTGCGTGTTATGTTATTTAGCAATGAAACATATTTCCTGAACTGGGGGAATTTAAAAACACAAATGGAAACATGCCATTAACAACAACAGGCTATATAGGCCTAGGCCTATTTAGTGAGCAATAACTTTTAAACAGAGAAAGATACAGGGAAATGGGTTGCTTAGAAACTGTAACCGGCTTTCCTTAAAATACAATTATTTTGAGACAGTCTGATGCAATAGGCTATGTAAAAGTGTGACAACCAACGTATCCTGCGTTTTCTCGACTATTATGTCATATGTAAGAACCAGCCCCATCAGAGTATGACAGCCAACCTGCTTACACATAGGCTTACTTCTACATATTGAAGCTTAAACATGACAACGTGTCCTAACTGTAGCCCCAACTTCCCCTTTAATGGCACGGATTTTAAGCTTTGAACAGACATTTATATGGAAAATTTTAATTTTTCCTCTCAAACTCCCTCTTTATGTAATGTGATTACCAACACTGGTCTCCCTGTTATTAGGGATGTAATTAATTAATTAATCACAGTAATAGGTAAGGACAAACCATCCAATGCATGTGCATATATATATATATGTGTGTATATATATATATATATATGTGTGTATATATATATATATATATATATATATATATATATATATATATATATATATATATATATATATATATATATATATATATATATATATATATATTAATAATAAAAATAACAATACTTATTATTATTATTATTATTATTAATAATAATACTACTACTAATAATAATAATAACATTTTGGATTGGTGTGGTTTAAACAAAATTTACAGTAAAAAAGACAGGTGCAGAAGACAGCTTAGATCTGCATGAACAACATCAAAAGAGACTAAAAAGATTTTCCCAAACTGTCGAATGCCCTGCCCATCACAGATGCTACATCCATGGATGGCTACACCTCGACGGACTTTTACAATTCAAAATTCAAATATCACATTGATATTGGTATCAGATTGTATATCTGCATTGATATAGGCCTACGTTAAGCTTGCGGCGACTTGCTTCTTAGAGATCATTTGCTGCCCTCTGGTGTTTCAGTAGAGAAACTGTGCGCTCTTTGCAGCAAAGATTTTGTCCATTATATTTACCTATCTGGGAGCTGGTATCGAGTATCTGCTCCCATCCAAGTTAATATGCCCTCCACTGCTGGACGGGTATTGGCCAAGGACTCAACTCAGTGGCCTACGGACTGTTGTTGGCTCACAGGCTCAGAACATCTCAGGGACTTAGAGCCATTGCCTTTGACTGATGAGAATTGTATAGACCTTTAATGGGCTCATCTACTGATGATTTCCTCCTGCATCACTATAGCTGAACACAAGGCAGGCTGCAGCATAGACAGGCTACATGCACACAGCAGATGTGGGAGCTCATGCAGGTCTCATAGCAACAGTACACAGCAGGATGTGGCCTCCTTCCTGCATACAACTCAGGACAAATAATCGTTTTTGAGATAAAATATGAGAATAATCCCATGAGGTTAATTCCTTAAATGTGTGTGAGCACTCAAAGAACTCTTCCAAACTGAAATTATGAATAAAATGGCTCACTGAAATTCTGTAGCTTGATTTTAAAGGCACACTAGTCTATGTAACTTTGCTGGACTGCCAATTGCATGTAACCACAGAGATGTTATTGCTTTGGCTGGACTGTTCTGAAGTATGAGTCAAAGTTAACTATATTACATTAATTAAATTAAAGGTCTATGGCTTGAAAACATACTGTGAGTGGGCTCGCCTCTTCACAGATCTGACATGTAACTTCACATACTGGCATCATCACCTGCTTGTGGAACATTCTAGGCAGTAAGTAACAACATACATAACAGAGGCAAACAGGTAGTTGGTCATCCATCAAAAAAGTTATATAGTGCACCTTTAAAAAAAACTTTGAAGAAAGTCACTGAGAAGTAATGGTTGAGTCCCATTCTTAAAAGTATTCACATTTTCAGAGGCTGAATACAACAACACTGTAACTTACAACAGCTAAAATTGAAAGGCTGTTGGTCAAATTAACATTTTTCTCAACAAATCTAGATGCTGATATTACACTATTACACTACACATGCAAAAAAATCAGACTGCATGAATAATTCAGCCCACTATAGTGGATCTGCCAATCTGCATCATCGGCCCCTTGGAATCACTCCCACACCATCAGACACAGCAAAGTGTCTGGCCCATGAACACACATAAAGCTCCCGGTATTCACACTAGGCCACTAACCTACCTTGCTTGTTTCTGGGATCAGACGTTCAATTTCAAATATATTTGTAATGATCCTGCCACTCCTGGATCCCAGTCTATATGGTGTCTTGATTTGCCATGTAGACCTATTGCTTTCCTCATCTGTTGTTTGCTACTTTATTGTCCGTGGGATTTCATATTGCACAAAACATGATTTCTGGACAAATTATTTTGTTCCTTTGACTGCGAAAACTTCCATGTCAGTAGCATCTCCGAAATCATTTTGCTGATAAACAATAACGAAAGGATAATTTGTGAGTTATTTTATACTACAATTAACCACTCTGCTCTGACCGGGAGTCACTTTGAAATTAAGGGTTATTTTGTTTATCAATGGGACATATCTGTGTTTACCATCATATAAGAGCCATCCATTTCTAAACAGTAGGGTTATATACCTCACACTGCTCAAACCAATGTAATTAAGTAATAGCTTAATACATACATACTTAAATTAAATTGGCTTGCATTTACCCCTGCAAATAATTTCTATTTTTAATGGGCCTGGAGGCGTTATTGGCCAACATATGTGCAACACCTTAAAACCACTTCAACACTGGCGAGCATCAAATTCATAAATGTTGTTGGCCTTGGGTGTTTTAGTTCTGTTCCAATTAAATGACCTAAAGACACATACTAGTTGTACAATAACTGACTAGATACCACAACACCCAAATTACATTGTGCATTTCTTGTATTGGTCAATGGATAAAACAAACTTATCTGTATAAAAAGTAGGTTGCCTTTATTAGAAGCTGGGAAACCAAAAACATTATCAACATCATTAATACGGTTTTGAAAGACCACAATATTGCCATTACCAGCATCATAATCATCATTGCTTCGCACCATTTCCACGACATGCAAGTGTATTCAAGAGTTCCTTATTCAAAAGAATTACAGAGAACTCGACTGTGTCTCCTGCAGGAATCACAAGGCTTACAAATACAATGCCAGTACAATGAAGGTACATAGAAAACAAAGCAAAAATCAAAATGGGTGAGTGGAGATCCTTTCCAGTGAATCAAGTCACCAATGCTAATCTTTATCAAGTCACTGAAGGCAAAAAATATATGTACTTGGTAGTGAATTTCCAGACCATAAAATTTTGATACTAAATTGGCTGGTACCAACAAGAGGCATAAAACAATCAAATGTGCTTGTGAACCAAAGAGTTGCCTCAAGTTTGTTCTGTACATGACCCAGTCAGTTGCATCTACAGTATTGAATCTTGGGACTGCAGAGGCTATGAACATTCAAATTACTTTGCCCAAGATCACAATATCCAAGTATGTTTTTTGCTTTGACATCAGACATCACAAAGAGACCTGGTCTCCAAATCACTAGTTTTGAGATCCTTTTATGGCTTCAGGAGTTTTAAAGTGATTTGTTTAGGTTAATTATGACCAGAAACAGGACATGTGACATTCTTTAGGCCTCCACACACAATAGCAGAGCCACTACAAAAGCAAAATTACTCAAGTCATGATTAGAAAAATGCCTATAGCTGGCTTTTGGGTTGAAGTATGATGGCCGTCAAACCCTACTCTACTATTGGATTGTGTGAACTATGCCTAAATGGAATTACTGGACATGGGCAAGAGAATAGTATTGTACAGAGAGGAAAGTAGAGGGGCCCAGTCCCCTCCACACAAAGGTCATTGGAAAAGATTGGATAGGGTCTTCTTTTTCTTTAAAATCAAGATACATTTTATTTCTTTTCTTAAAAAACAAACATTACAAAAAAAATCTGAATAGAGAATTAGAACAATGAACAGGAGAAAATGACAATCATTTTGGACTAAAATAAAAAAAATAAAAAAATAAAATAAAGAAAAATCACATCTCTTACTTGCACTTACCAAAATAGGTAAAACAAAAAAAAAAACAAAAAAGAAAAAAAGGGTCACCTGGCACAACGAGTTGATTGCTAAGATGCCATGAGATGAAGGCCGATTACAGTAGCCTGAAACATCATTTAAAAGCCCAGTTTAAGCTTACGTTAGTTCAAAGGCCAAAACCTGAACCGTTTTACAAAGAGCAGCTACATAACAGTTTAGTTTTAAAGAAGCACATATACGAGTGAAGGTTAGCCACACTGTTGTCCAAGTATGAACACACCTTCCCAGTCATGGTAGAATACATCTCGAAACATTTCGTATGTGGTACACCCATGGAACAACATATGATGATTATTTAAAAGGAGGGCAAAAAACACAAACTCAAATTGTTTGAAAGATAAGCTTTTCTGTTAAAACGTGATGTTAAGCTAAAAACTGAAATGGAAAAAGAGCATGCAGTGCTGTGGGCGTCGCTAATCACAAATAACCAGTTTAACAAGTAAAAGCTTGATTAGATGAAATAACAGGACGGATGCTCACTTATTAGACTTGGGGGATGGGGGGATTAAATGTAGTGTCTCCTCACCTCAGGGTATGAGCACGTCTCTGAAGGATCTTGAATGACCCTTGGCTGGGCAACAGAAGTGCACTGACAAGCTGACAAACAAAAAGTAAGAAGTCCAAACCATTGCGCCAGGCCACCAGCAGAAGAAAAAAACAAACAAAAACAAAATAAAACTAAATGCAGAGCAACAGAAGAGAAAGAGAAGACGCATGTTCTAGTCTTCTCCAGAGGGTGCCTCCTCCTCTGAGCCATCCTCCTCCTCCTCTCCCTCCCCCTCCTCTTCCTCCTCTTCCTCTCCTCCAGTGGTCTCCTTCGTCTTCTTGGGAGCAGGGGAGCTTTCCTTCTTCTCTGCTTCTTCCTCCTCCTCCTCCACTGGGCTTTCAGGCTCCTCCTCTTCCTCCTCTTTGGGCGAGCTCTTCTCCAGGGCCTTGGTGCTTGGACGACCCTTCCCCTTGCCTTTGGCTGGACTGGGGTTCACTGTGAGGAAGGAGAAAAAAAGAACAAAAAAAGTCACCTTGAGTCATATCAAGGTAAAAACTACATTCAATAACCATTAATCTGATAAGACGCTTTTGGAAAACAGTTCCCCAAATGTGAATATGTGAAATAACTGGTTACAGTGGAAGCCTGTCTGTTCTGGGTGGCATCAATATACCACTGAGGGCAGATCGTGAGAAATAGGGATGAAGAGTGGGATCAAAATGCTCATGACAATATGTGCTGCAGCCTAAACAATCCCAAGATAAGTACAGCCTTTAGGCTCGTTATTTGATCAAACTCTGTTTATGTGGTTCCTGATTCTCAGTGGTGAAAATCCTTACCCGTTGCCTTTAGCCGGGGTTTGGGGGATTTCTTTTCCTTTCTGTTTGTCCGTCCCTGTCGAATGACCTTCTTGCCCTTCTTTTTTGAGTGACCATAGTCGCTGTCATCATCATCCTCCACCATAAAGTCTTCGTCACTTCCCGACTCATCCTCTGCATCACAAAGCACTTGTGAGTTTAACAATAAACTGTAGACAGTGGGTCATTCCTTGTGTGCTGGTACTCACGGTCCAGATAAGATTCCTCTTGTTCTTCATGCTCCTCATCCTCACTGCCTCCATCTCCCAGGAGGATCTCCCTCTGTTTTGACACTGCCTTGGAGGCAGCCTGGCGCACTGTGCGCTTTCGACTCACATCCCGGTCATCATCACTGTCATCTGGGTACGCACAGATCACACATATCATTAACAGCTTCATAAACCTTGCAATACTTATAATACTGAATATTTGGCCTCACTCTAGCTGCCCCAAGTTAATTAAAAAAAAAAAAAACTTTAAAGATGCGACATTATGCAACTTCTTGTCTGGACGTCACCCGACATCCATAGAAACATATGGATGTCATTGCTTAAAAAAAAACTGATTGACTGAGAGCAGGGTTGCCTCTCCACAAATTTGACCTGTAACTTGATCTGGTTTGGTCTCCATGAAGGTTTAATACCATACTGTGAATCATTTCAGACAAAAGCAAACCCCACCAGAAAAGTTACACAATGCACATTTAAGTTTATAAGCCAGAATTTTGCATGGTGCACTCTGATACCATTCTTACACAACCCTTTATAAATAATATCACAGTAGTGGTAGCTAAAGAAAAACCCACATGAAGCACATGCAATGTCCACACAGAAACATGCCACTCAGCAGGGAATCAAACCTGGAACCTTCTAGCTTTGAGAGCAGAGTGGTGATGGTCACTCAAATTAGAAGTTGCAAAGATTGTATTTGTTTACATACACTCAGAACATGTTAACCTCTTTGGAGATGACAGGCACCAATGTTTATTGTGCAGAAGAATGCTGTTTGTGACATGATGTGTATGGTGCGTAATTTAACAAGTACAGTGTAAAAACCAGATTACCTGCGGCGGCTCGTTTTCTCTTGGGGGTCCTCTTGCTGACTTTCTCCGGTTTTGGTTTCTTCCCCTTTTTCCCTTTTTTTTCTTCATAGTCACTTCCCCCATCCTCATCCTCCTCTTCCTCTCCAAAGTCGTTATCTTCCTCCTCGCTGCCAAAATCCTCTGTAATAATAGCCAGATTTGTTAAATGGTGCTAACAGGTTTGTTAGCAAACTTCATCTCTAGTTGTCATACTTACCAGCAGAATCATTTTTGTCTTTGGAAAGCTTCTCGTCAGAATCCTCACTGGTAATTAGAATTCAGATTAGACTCTCCTGCAGAATTACTACAGCAGTGGTGAATAACATGCACACTTTATTTAAGACTGAATTGCCCATAAACTGGCCAAATCACCCGTGACCCAATTCACATACTAGCCAAAAAGAATGGAAGATGTGGGCTAAGACACACACTCAATCTAGTAATTTTGCATTATAACTTGGTAACTAATAGATGCTGCTAACTAAGCTATTGCTATATATAGTGGCAAAACTATATACAAGCAACAACCAAATTCCTTTAAAAGGGTACAATGAGCATGTAACTTTCTGGGGGTGGCAATCATCATCATGCAATCACCTGCATGATTTTGTGGAAATACAGAGTTAAAAGAAGCTACAATAGTTTTTACGACAATAAAAACACACTTATTCCAATAATAAACCCTGCCATTGCAGTTCTGTAATAACATTTTGGAAATCCAGCATTTCCTGGTGTGCATGTGAAAGTATTGCATGAACACATCTGAGATTCTTACTCATATTCTACAAGCTTCAACAGTCTGAATGCAAGGGCTGTTCTACTACATCATAGGTCCTTAAACGACAATTATTGAAATTGTAAACAAAAACCTTTACATTATTCTAAATTCAATTGTGTGATAGGGCAGGACGAAATTGCGATAAAAATAGAATTGTGATGTCCTTCCAGTGACAATCTACTTTTTTGATAATATATTGCATATTGCAATATCACCATGTCTCATTTAACATACTGTAGCTCTGTTCAGACACTTCTCCCTCACCCACGGCTCTGAGTGAGTGGCAGCTTTCAGAACAAGCCGATGACTATCTACCTGGATTTTTTTTTTGGAAGGCAAAAAAAAAAAAAAAATCCAAACTGTACATGAATAGTGAAGTTATAATTCCTGCATTTTGCATCAGAGTTCGTCTCACCTTTCTTCCTGTGAGTTCTTTGAACGCTTGTGCTTGGGCTCCCGTGGGGCTGCGCGCACCTTCTTAGGCTTGTCACCGCCATATTCCTCATCTATGGCAATAGACAGTTAATCTAAAAGACTGAAGAGTCTCCCCAAAATACAATATAGCATTGAAACACCACAAAACATACCTACAAAGACTATACTAATGACCCTTTTTATATTATTTATATTTGTAACTGTAAATTGACCATTTGTCACATGACACATCCCCGGACCCTTACCTTCACCGTCAGACTCATTGAATTGTGAGTAGTTCACCACTTTTCGGTTCCTGCAACAACAAATACATTTTTTAGAAATTGTAAGACAGTACACAAAAAGATAAAAAAAAAGGAATATACAATGAAAATAGCATGCAATTACAGTGTTAGTTGGTAAAAAAAAGGCTACATCCTAACATAAGAGCTTCAGAGGGAACACTGCATATAAACCAACTTTAGATTGGAATGCATTTGGAGTATCCATGTGAAGCTCAGGTGTGTTGAATGGCCACATTTAAGTTTGCTTATTAATTTGGAGCCAGACTGTAGTTTGTCTAACATTTGTGTGTCCAGTGTTGGGCTGCAGACGCCTCACGTACGAATCACAGTGGGGCTCTTCGAGGGGGGTGTGGTCACTACTGAGCCTCTCCGCCTTCCTCTGACATCAACCGCTAACGCTAATTTATTACCAGCAGTGAAAATCTACACCCGCTCGCCCCACTTACCCGCTGGAGCATTTTCAAACTACACAACGTTTCCCAATATTTGTTTTGCCCAAATATACGTTCAAAAGCATTCAAAGAATAATAGTAATAATAATATAAGCTACAAGTCTGCCATGCTCAGTCTGCGCGGCAACAAGATCAAACGCCAGGGCCGACCGCCACCTCCTCGTCTTTTTTTTTTGGCTGGAGCATTAGCATTTTGAGCTGGATGAATGGGTAGCCATATTCTCATTCTCCGCGAGGGAAACATTGTGCAGGGGACTGTTAGCGAGCCACATAAAGCAGCTGGGTAAATTCACACCAACTAATTTTCCGCTTGGCCTACATAACAGCTCACGTTGGAGAGAAAACACAAGGCACGGAGTAGCGGCGGGCATGAGACATGGCGAACAGTCCACACCGCTGCCTGGGATCCATGTTAGAGAAATAGCTCTCAGACAGGGCTCATGCACACACTTGCATTATTTTTTCATAAAATAAACACGTTCACTGGGTTCAAATAAAGCACGATCAAGCCGTGCACGCAGAGCATGAGGCTACCAGCACTGTGTCGCTGTTTAGTCGGGCACGGTGGAGCACGCGTTTAGCACACCTACCTCACTGGTCTTGACATTTTGCAGGAATACTGTAGAGGTTGGGGATGTAAGAAAGAAGAAAAAGCACGAGAAAGCAAATAAATTTCCGTTCTGCAAAACACCGAGGGGAGCGAGGGCGACGTCCTACTCCAGCGTCCGGGCTTGCGGATGAAAACAAAACAGCGACTTGCTCTCCAATTTTTCTTATTTTTTACCTTCAGCTACTCAAAATGGTGAATAAAACAAACTGAAACTGCAGCCTGCGTGCAACCAAACCCCGCGGCCTTGAGGAGGGTGGATCCTTCTAGTGAAGCTCCGCCCCCAGCTGAGCCATGAGAGGAGAATCACGGCGCTGCACTGATCCTATTGGCTGGTTTGAACGACGGAAATTATCCTGATTGGACAACACTTGTGCTCGTCAAAACATTTTTCATCGTATCGTCCTCCTCCTCCATTAGCATGCTCGGTTGAAACATAGCTGTTAAGAAAACAAAAAGAGGCCCTCAGGTTGGATGCGAACATTCATTCAAAGGACTCCCCCGTGATCAGAACGCAACATTGCAATTGTAGGGAAGGCAAACGTAAATACACATGTGTATATTTCATAAAATAATGTCATTTTAAGCACGAGGTATAAGTGGTTTGGCTAACAAGCATGCTGTTTCACCTGGCACTGCAGCAGATGCAGGTAGCAGACAGACTGTGAGGTAAGACCAGTGAGATCAGTGAGAAACATGCAATTAGCAAAAACGTAGGCTGAGGCGGGTCAGTCCACTGGGCTTTTTGTTGTCCAAAACTTAAGGCATTAGGCAGTTTAGCATTGATTCAAATAACCAAGTTCAAATTCATCATACAGCTCAAATTATACAGATTAACCCTTAATAATTTCAATTTAATCATTTATGAGCAGTGTAGTCTCTCCAGCATTCAGACAGGGGAGTTTGGTGTTAGGTGTTATTATTTTTTAAAGAACAGCGTAACAGATTACTGTAAAAATACTGGCAGGTCTCATTAAATTAAAATAAGAAAATACTGAGTTACTTTCAACGCAGACATCAACACCGGCATATGTCTTGACACCTTAAATAAGAAATAGCCTAGTGAAAAACCTACAGACATGACTTTTGCTGTTAGGTGTTAGGTAAGCAGCATGTAATTCTTCAATAAAACATAAAAAAAAAACACTTATTTGATTAATTTATATTACAAATAAAATAATCCCCAAGAAATGTAACTAACTTTCTTGAGACAGTAGCTAAATAATGCAATAAGCCTATATTACAATTAGCAAGTTACTAGTAATGTGTGATTAATTCTTCAAAGTAACATCCTCAACGCTGGCTGTTTACATGCACACCAAAATCAAATTATTATCTAATTTCTCGACCTGGATAACATTATTTATATGACATGCAAACTGAAAAATCTGATATGAGTAATCATGATCAGAAAGAAATTATTTTGCTATTTACACTACTGATTGTGCAATTCCAAATGGAGATGGCCATATGACTTGATATTGCCAGTCTATATGCACATGCTTTTTTTTTTAACCCGGAAGGTTAGACCCTACATTTTTTCTGTAAAGTAGCTCTAGTATGATGTCATAGTTTAAAGTATGAAGTTTAAAGTTTTATTGCTATCCAGATAACAACAGCTGATATCATAATACAATTGTGAGTATTTGAATAGTATTTTAATCATTGCAGTCCTGCTTACATTAAAAGCAGACATACAGTCACTTAGCATTAATGGTAGGCAATGTTAAGATGCATGTGTCTTGTCCCTGTGTTCAGGACTTTTGTGAGGAGCAGCAGGTACGTTGCTATGGTGACCCAGGCAGTGACTCTCGCCTTTCTTGAGCTGCAGTCGCTGATCTTCATGTGCTCTGTATCCAGGTATTCAGGAGATCTTCAGACTACAGCGCTGGACATATTTCAGGAAGGTACAGAATCCACTGGCTTTAACCTCTTCAAGTTAACTGGCTTTGGAAACATTTTCTGAAACATTTGAGTGGATACAAAGTGCGCCATTTCTAACATGAAAGCAACTTTATGAGCTCAGACAAAACATCTCTTAAATTCTTAAATCCAAGTTGCAGCAATAACCCTTCGTAATGGCCAGGAAGTCAATGTTAAACAATTTCTTAATACCACTAGAGGGAACCATACAACTATGAAATAATTTGGTTGGGTTCTCTGGACATTTTAAAACTGATCTGTCCTTTCACCATAAAAATACACTGAAACTCTTATTAGCAGCAGCCCTTCCTGGATTCGAAGGGAATCCATTAATATTTGTACTTTTTGAAAGCTTGATTGAGGTGTGTCAGAAATGGTACATCCTAATATAACCTCCTTGAAACTTGAACCATTAAAATATTAATAGTATTTTATAATCTTGTTATTTATTGGAATCTATGGGAAATTGAAACTAAACAACTTGAATAACAAATCTTCTGAAAGAGCAGTGCCTCCAAAGTAAAATTATAAATATCATCAGAATGGTCAAATATAGCCAAAGACTGAAACTCTCAAATCTAATGATGGCAACATTTCTGGCAAATCCAGAATGATACCTGTCTGCATTTTTTTTTTTTTTATCAGTTTAACCCCCACAGGTCTTGAGTCCAACCAAATCAGATTTGTTTTTTTTCATTGATTTCTCTCACCTCAGATTAACAAAGGTTCAAGGTTCAAGGCCTCGTTATTTTCCCTGTGGGGCAATTTGTCTACAGCAGCAGCAGCAGTAACGCCAAACAGACATACACAACAAACATAACAGATTTACAACAAAGTATTAAAAATAAGTATGTAGAAAATGTATTGCATTTGGGATCAGGGACTTTTTGACTGGTTTTGCACCATGGGTTTCTGCACAAATCCACCATGTTTTTCAGTCCCTTGTGATATATTTTCCTTTCTTTTTTCCCCTGTAAGCAGCCGTATTTGTTGTGATATGGATGGACCATGTGTAATCCACCTGTCAATCACACCCATCTAAAAACAGGGAGAGTGACTTGGAACCAGACTCATATCATTTTAAAGTATTGAACAAGTTTGTATTCTGGATCCCAGGCAAGGTGGTAACTATATTTTAGTGAAATGAGTAGTCTAACCCTATAGTTTTTGTGATTTCACTGGGTTCCCAGATGGTATGGGTGGGCAAAATGTGTACTGTTAAACTTATACAGTGCTTTATACCAAATGTAGTGGTACAATAAATACCAAATAAGTATATTTTAGCCTATGACCTAAAATAAACTAAACATTAGACAAAAGGCTACTTTATCATTTTGGTCGCCTGTTTTTTGTGTGTTTAGGTTTTGTGACTGAAAAGGGTTGAGAACATTCAAGATGGAAGCTGTTTTGGAGTCTGGAAGACCTATAGGGATTGATAAAGTTTGATGTGATAGTGCCTCTTTTATAGTCCTCTATGAAGCTCGGTGTAGCAAGTAAATAATAGCCCAGTGAGTGCAGCTCTGGGTCAGCAGATTCACTAAATATTGGTGGTTTACAGTGAACAAAATGAAAAATCACGATCCAGGCTTCTTGGATAAAATATATCCTCTTTCCTTGAGAAATACAAAGCCACCTTCACATTTAAATAAGAATAAAACATTTACATTTCTCACATAAATGATTGTATTGTGTATTTTTTTATTATTATTTTATGGCTAAGTATAAATACTTAATATGATTCAACACCTCCTGTTCAGTAGTCAGTTTCATCCACAACCTTTGTATAATTTTCTTTAAGGTTAAGAAAATTTGCATTTGACCCATCATTCTTTCTTTCTGAGGCAACCAACCTGTGACGAGCAGAGGACACAGGGACACAGTTAGGCTTGCTCAGGACTATGTTAACTGAACAAAATTCAGTTAACATTGTGCACAGACAGGCTCAGGAGGCCAGAGTCAATAAGCCATCTTGCTGACAGTGTTATTGTTATTATTAGTTATTTGATTATGCTATCACATAGCTACCTAATATTATGATATGACAATGCATTGGATATGTATTACGGATTCAACGATATTCGATATGATATCGAATCGTCTGATACTGGGCTCACGATTCGATACACATGTTTGGTCGATACGCACGTGTCCCTCCATGCACTCTGTGTTGTCACTCAGATGAAGATGAAACAATGCAGATGAATCTAACTTCATCTGCATTGTTTATTTTGGCCTGAGAGGAAAATAATTATCGCTGCAGCAAGAAAACAGCTCCTTAGGAACTTACTGAAATATTCTAACAGAGGTGGGTTTTTATCTTTCAGTCACTTTTTATTTGACATTGATAGACTTGGGAATGACAAAGATATGTACTTCTAAATATTTTAGAATCACTTTTGGCTTTACATTAGCTTTAATTAAATGCGCTCATACACACATGTGACACAACTCACGATATACGCAATCTTTTTCTCAGATTGTCTCATAAGTTTTACTCAGAAAACAGTACATTGAAACATTTCTATGTAATATAACATAGTTTTAGTGTTCAGAAAGAGGATGGGAGAGTGCAGTGTGTCTGTTAAGTGCACAGACTGTAGCAGGGCAGTGTGGAGGAGCTACTGTCTGTCTCTGCTGCAGGGAGACAGAGCAGTGCGGACAGGTGTGTGCAGTGAGTGGAAAATAAACATCAAATCATCATCAAAAAAGGAAAAGTGATAGTTTAACTCCCCTAGCAGTCTATATTAAGAGTAGGCTATATTATAAATTATAAAATAGTCTGAGAAAACTCTGTTCTTAATTTTACTGAATATGAATTCTGAGCTGTAAATCATTGAACCAAATTAACTAAAACAATTCACATATAAACTACAAATTTACAGTAGTTGTACTGTAATGTATTGTTTCATCAACCTCACAGTGTTATTATATTATACTCATTAGCAGAAAAAAAGTTTATGTGTGTCATTGTAATTGGATTGATATCATGACCCATGTATCGAGATACATATTGAATTGTGGGAAAACTGTATCATCGTATCCCTAAGATGTATAGAACAAGATGACTAGCCAGTCCCTTCAAAGTGTGCGGTTTTGGCTGGCCAGTTAACCAAAGCGCTTAATATTGGAATGCTGTTTAACGTAACACTGTCTTTCCCAGTGTGTCCTGAGGATGGCACTGCAGGACCAAATGTGGGGCCTTGCTGAAGATTATGAAGTCTTCATGTGGAGGTGGGTGCCTGTTCTATTGAGTCTGCCCTGCAGTAGTGTGAAGGGGGATACAGATGTCTCCTGACCTGGCGGTAACACTCTCTCTGCAAACTATTTGTGCCAAAGTCTCACTGATGTTGTGAATTGTCAAACGCACTGAGAAAAAAGGCGCTGGGGCAAAGAACATCTAGAAATGATGCTCTCTATTCAAAAGGCTTATCTCTGCCTCCTGGAGCAATGATTGTTCTTACATATCAACCTCCTCCACTTTGGACGCTCATTCCCTTCATTTTGTGCACTGTGTTTTCAGATGAGTAGCTGGGGGCGACGCACTAGATAAGTAGAGCAACAAATACTGTGTGTGAGGAAAAGATAGAAGGCAGTACTGCAACCCTCAACCTGGTGATTTATGTAAAATAAGGGCTTAATGCGGCCACAAACAGCCCTGCGGTGTGGCACTTAAATGTCAATCTGAGGTGGGCTCACAGCAGTCCCTCAAACCTTTAAGCTCAAATCACATACATTTTCCTGTAATCATAACATTTTTAGGCTGCTCTGCATAGATATTTTCATAAAACTTAATATGCTCACATGCTCACCTGTTTTTGTTTCTGAAATAGGCTCATGCACTTACAAGATGCAAAGGCCTGGGTAATAGTTGTTTTATAAATGCAAAAAATTAATTCAGAGTTCAGTTATTCTTTATGGCCTTGAAGAGAAAATAAAAACTAACCCTTTTAAGTTAAGCTATACTTTTATATTATAACTTTACCATTCCACAAAAATGTTTACAATGACGTTAATATTAACAATATTCATCAACCTTATTCAGGGCTATTTGAGACTGGATTTGAAATAATAATAATTTAAATATTGTGATGAAAATAAGTGATGTTTGACAAATATGTTGATAAATATGATGTTTTGAATAATATTCTATCTAAAACCTAAGCTAAACTCAAGTTGTATTTGTGGTGAGATGAATCAAGCATCTAAAAACTTATGATCACTTCAGTCCCTGAGAGACATCTTACTTTTTGCGTGCTACATATTTCTTTGATACGTCCCATAAAACACCATCTGACACAGTGATATTTGGTAAACATGGCACTGCATGATGTAAATGGGAATGTTTTGTATTTTGATGCTGGTGCTTTTTATCATTTAAAATACATTAAGTTACATTTATTACATACATTTATGACATATTTTGCATAATCAAAAATATATTTGTCTTGTTCCAACCAGAAGTTTTGAGTGTTCTGCTCGACTGTTGATGTACTGTCTTTAGCTGTAAGGGTTGATGAGTTTTTACTTAAAACAAATACAATACAATTTAAATATATGAAGTAATACAATTATTTATTTCCTGTGACAGCTATGGAGCTTTCCCCATAACAAATCTTCCTTGACAGTGAAAAAACAAACATGTAAACTCCACTCAGAAAAACCCTATGCTGTCCAGGTTAATCCATAACCTTCTTCACTTCGTGTGAGGCTGGAGTGTTAACTGCTATGCCACCATGCTGCCCTTACAATATTTTATGTCAGCATACTTCTTTATTTGAGGGTTTCAATTTTATTTACTTATTTGAGGGCTTCAATTTTATTTACCAGGCTTTTATATATATATATATATATATACATATATATTTCACCAACTCCTGATTGACCAAACAGTTGCCTGCCTGGATTGATCACAAGAAAGCCTATGACTCAATTCAATGCCACACACGGATCACTGAGTGCTTGGAGTTGTACAGTATTAATAGGACTCTAAGGGCGTTCATTGCAAACTCAATGCGGTTGTGGAAAACCATCCTTAAAGCCAATGGCAAGCCACTTGCACAAGTGTCCATCAAATGTGGCATTTACCAAGGAGATGCACTGTCCCCACTGCTGTTCTGCATAGGTCTGAACCCCCTCAGCCGAATCTACAGCACAGACTCTGGAATGTTATTCGGGCATGAGAAATGTAGTAGGATGGTGACAAAGAGAGGGAAGGTAGTCCACACAGAGGGTGTCTCACTCTCAGCAGGAACAATAGCAGACATTGAGGACAGTTACAAGTACCTTGGTATCCCACAAGCAAATGGCAACCTTGAAGAGGCAACAACGAAAGTGGCTACGGCCAAATACCTGCAACGAGTAAGGCAAGTCCTAAGAAGTCAGTTCAATGGCAAGAACAAGGCACAGGCAATAAACAGCTATGCCCAGCCAGTGATCAAATACCCAGCAAGAATCATAGGCTGGCCAAAGGAGGAGATACAGACCACAGATGTTAAGACACGAAAGCTCCTGACCATGCATGGAGGATTCCATCCCAAATCCAGCACCCTGAGACTGTCCACGAGCCGGAAGAAAGGAGGCCGAGGACTAGTGAGTGTGGGAACCACTGTCCAGGATGAAACATCCAAAATCCATAAGTACATCAAGGACAAGGCCCCGAAAGATGATGTGCTCAAGCAATGCCTCAGACAGTGGAGGGCAGAGAAAGAGGTGCTGGAGGGACCATCATGGCAGGACAAGCCCCTACATGGGGTGTACCACTGAAACACGATAAATGACTATTCTAGCTGCAAATGTCTGGTTTTTGGTGCAATATCTACATAGGTGTATAGAGGCCCATTTCCAGCAACTATCACTCCAGTGTTCTAATGGTACAATGTGTTTGCTCATTGCGTCAGACGGCTAATGGATGATTAGAAAACCCTTGTGCAATCATGTTAGCACATTTGAAAACAGTTTAGCTGGTTAGAGAAGCTATAAAACTGACCTTCTTTTGAGCAGGTTGAGTATCTGTTGGATCACATTTGTGGGGTCGATTAACTGCTCAAAATGGCCAGAAAAAGAGAACTTTCATGTGAAACTCAACAGTCTATTCTTTTCTTAGAAATGAAGGCTATTCTGTGCGAGAAATTGCCAAGAAACTGAAGATGTCCTACAACAGTGTGTACTACTCCTTTCAGAGAACAGCACAAACAGGCTCTAACCAGAGTAGAAAGAGAAGTGGGAGGCCCTGCTGCACAACTGAGCAAGAAGATAAGTACATTAGAGTCTCTAGTTTGATAAATAGATGCCTCACAGGTCCTCAACGGGCAGGTTCATTAAATAGAACTCGCAAAAAACAGTGAAGAGGCGACTCTGGGATTCTGGCCTTCAGGGCAGAGTAGCAAAGGAAAAGCTATATCTGAGACTGGCCTATAAAAGAAAGAGATTAATATGGGCAAAAGAACACGGACATTGAACAGATGAAGATTGGAAAAAAGTGTTATGGATGGACAAATCGAAATTTGAGGTGTTTGGATCACACAGAAGAACATTTGTGAGATGCAGAACAACTGAAAAGATGCTGGAAGAGTGCCTGACGCCATCTGTCATCATGGTGGGGGTAACGTGATGGTCTGGGGTTGCTTTGGTGCTGGTAATGTGGGAGATTTGTTCAGGGTAAAAGGGATTTTGAATAAGGAAGGCTATCACTCCATTTTGCAACACCTTGCCATACGCTGTGGACAGTGCTTGATTGGAGCCTGTTTCATCCTACAACAGGACAATGACCCAAAGCACACCTCCAAACTGTGCAAGAACTATTTAGAGAAGAAACAGGCAGCTGGTATTCTATCTGTAATGGAGTGGCCAGCGCAGTCACCAGATCAGATTGATCTTCTCTTTATTTGTCTTTCTCTCTTATTCTAGGTAATTGCATGGCCTAATTCCTAACATCAAGCTGAGCCTTGAGAGACATGCAGGTAATCAAGTACTTGCCTTATGGTTTCCTAGTATTGGTTTAGCGCTTCAGCGACAAAGCTGTATGCCTATTCTTCCGCTCCTTTCTGCTATTTGTGTGCTCCAAAAAAAGGATTGGAGAGAAATGCTGTGAACAGGGACTTGTAAACAAAATGAAAGATGAAATGCACTCCCCACTTTTAACTGGTGTTTCATTAACAGTCCTTGCTTGAGATCCTAATTTTGTGTCATGGGTTGAAAGGTTGGCATAAAACTGCGCATGGTTTTGTGTGTTCTTGACAATTCCCTGCACTCCTCCCGAAATGAGATGTGCTGACAGTGATGCGGCTTGAAATGTAAATAGGTGTAGCATTAGTATTCAGCTAGCGCCCCATATTCACGTTTGGTCTGGGCGGATGTATGTGTATGGGTGTAGAGCAAGGTGGGGGTAGGGGGGTGCTGGGGTAACTGTGGGGAATTGCAGTATTTGATTAGGTTCCCCCCGGTTTAGTGTGAATCTCAGTAGCAAGGGTTCATCCACAGGACACCTACAATGCTGAGCACGCCAAGTTCGTTCCGCTGTTTTTGGGGCTCTGCGCGTACAGATGGTTTAGCCTGAGAGGAAAAAATTGTTAATCGCAAAAATTATATTATATTGTGTCCATGCACTTTTCTTGACCTGAAAAATCATTCTTATTAGCTAACTATGCTGGAGTACCATTAATAGTTTGGTGATAGATAATTAGATAGATAATAAACTTATGAACTGAAGCTACAAACCTGAGATCCATTTATTTGTTGAAATAGTATAGGCTGTGATATTGTGCCACATATAAGTTTTAGACAAACTAGCCTATATTAATATCATGAAACTGATTTTTGTACTTTTTAATATGGTGGAGGTTTGAAAAACACGATGTAGATGTTGTCATTTATAAAAGCACCACAAAATGTATTGTGACATTGGTGGAGGTCAGGTTTAATGAATGTAAATATGAGGAGTATTTGTGAGAGCGAAACAAATTCTGGCTCTGGCAATAACAGTTTGAATTCATCTACCTCCCATTATTATTGATTTGAAAATCTGTAAAGGGGCTTTAACAACAAAGTTCAGATACTCTCTGAATATGGAATATTAACAGCTGTATGCCAACATCCCCTACTAAATTACAATTTGGGATGGGCAGTTTTATAATTTTCCAGGACATTTTTTTTTATTTTTTTCCATGATTAATAAACACAAAGTCTTACTAACTGGGATGACCAAGGATGGGGAAATATTAATTTAATATAATGTGGGAGTTATGTTCTCAAAAATGTGAAACACAGAACAAATTATTTAGAAAAAAAGTGCTTATTCTTCACTAACATTATGCATTCTGATCATCCTAATTATTCCCTGTAATGATTTTATAAGATATGCATGTCAGATATTTTACAGATGAGAGCGGAGTTTACCATGACGGTAAAGTTAGCAATAATTAGCACGCAGCACCCCTGATTCTCAGACAATAATAACACAGTGGTCTTATTTTGACCTGAGGAGCTGCTATACAATACTGGGGGAAGATGATTTTTGCTCAGATATATGGGGATAATTTGGTTACAGGCTCTGTAAGCTTTTGCATTGAATCACAATCAGTGATGATTTTACCAAAATAGTATAGTAGCTTTTTATTGCCACATCTCTGAGCCCTAATTACATTGACAGACTTAAACTAAGCCATGCCACACCGCTGCTCCCAACTTGGCTTATCGGGGGCCTTGGCAGTCATATTCAGTTGTGAAAAACAAAAACACAACAACAAACAACACAACAAAGTGAACAAACAAGTGTCTGCTCCTGTCAGCCATGAACTACAACAATTATCCACGCACACACATACAACACAGTGCAATGCATATGTGCCACGGTGCTAATCCGGCACCTTTCATGCTGATTGTTGGCAGGGACTATAGAAGATATAGAAAGAGAGGGAGAGGGTGTGTGTGTAAGTGATGAAAAAAGTGGCAACATATGTGATTTAGAATCGTATAAGTCCTTTGAAACTCCTCGAATGAATATAAGTTGCAACAGTCCGCGCATTATTCACAGTCTTTATAGCGGTCCCTCAGATTAAATCAAGACTGACTGACATTTACGGTCTTAATGACGTACTTAAAGGCGGAGATTTTGTTCATCTTTATGCTCAAGACAAGCCATTAACACAGTTTTCTCACACACTTTTAGCTCAGTCAATTGAACATTATTTTTTATTATTTAAGCAAATGCCCTGCCAATAATCAACACTTTTTGTTTGACAAAATCCAAAATACATTGAAATATAAAAATAGAACTATATGCTTGATTTTCTTTGGGCATGTTTATGCACAAATCTTCACTTTTGTTCTTCCCTTGCGTTTCTGACCTCTGCTTTCACTAACAGACAGCAAATTATGAACCTCTTCATTCTGCAAAAAGTGTACAAATAATTTTAAAATTACTAAAAGTACACTGTAACACAGATTATAATTATTCTTGGTAATTATAAGATATTAGTAAGACGTTAAGCATTGCAATTTTTTCTGTGTTTTCCTTTGGGAGTTTCCCCATTGTCATCGGCACACACTGGTTTTCATCATTGGTGATTCCCACAGACCTATCGTGGTTATTTGTTACTTGTTAGTTTTAATAAAAGCAATACATTTTTATTACTAATTTCATCACACACACACACACACACACACACACACACACACACACACACACACACACACACACACACACACACACACACACGTTTTCTCCACAACATAAAAAACAACATTGATATCAACTAACAAAGCATTTGGGATAATCTTATTAACAATTATTTTTTAGAGTTGTAAATCACATAAATAAACAGACATTCCTTTCCGATGCCAATAAAAGTAAATCTGTAAAGTAATGTCTTGAAACCTAGGAATATTCTCTCAAACAGTGACAGAGACATACGCATATCACATATCAGGTAACCCCTTCTGTATATTTTGTTTTGTCTGTCTTATAGCTTTAACAATATTTTCACTTTTACTTATTTACTTGGACTATTACAGTTAAACTGTAAAATCATTTATCAAATTCCTAAAGTTTGTTGTAAGATTTCTGTGGAAAGGGCAAAAAGGCCAAGGAGAGCCACCTGATTGTGTCTCTGTTTGTGTATAAAGACACATCAGGATCCTCCACACTTGTTGAGAAGCTGTCACCCTCTCTCACTCTGCCGCTCCTCGGGCTCAGCGACTGCAGGGGCGGATCAAAGCCGCGTGAAGGTGGGGGTTGTGGTGGGGGTTGTGGTGGGGGTGTCGGATGAGTATTTCTGTATTTTGGGGTGAAACAGAGGACAGCCTGTCTGTGTGACACACATAGATAATCCTGTAGCTATAAGGAGCACTGAGCTGCTGCCACGGCAACCCACTCACATCAGCAGCGCACAAGTTTTGGCTCCGTTTAGACAAGGCATTTGGATGCATTTTACTGGCTCTGTTTATCTGTAGTTAAGGAGGCTATAGTTCAATACAGATAAGCGGTTTAATAAGCATGCAAATGAGTAGATAGATACAGAATATTTAAAACTTAAAGACAATGAATAAAATGCACTGATTGACGCCAGTTATAGAGCAACATTTTAAACCTTTTTTTTTTTCTATAAATTTTTACCTGTTCTCACTCTCTTTGCAAAGTTTACTGACCTGGTCTCATTGCTAAAGAAAACACTTTGCATCTCTTTTCATCTAAAGCTAAAAAAAAAAACATCCAACCATCTATAATTTATGGTTACTGGATAAAACTTGCAACTTTTCTTTCAAACAAATTATTTGCACGATAAAACTACAGGTACTCCTGGCAAATAATAGAACGTATTGTCTGTAAAGTGGGCCAGAAGGAGTGACTTGTATTTTAAAAATATTAGTAATTTAGCACTTTAAAAATATGGTAAGTCACTCTTATACAGTCTATGGGTTGGCCACGCTCTTGTAGTGCGACATACTGTAAGACACCTTTGATGCACTGTCCAATAGTGGCCACATGAGGGCACCCTCATCTGACCTGACCACACAATTTGAACGTCCTATTTGAAAGTGAAAACTTTGCTGTGTATGAGACGGTGATCCATTTTGATTCAGAATTTGCACTGAACTACCATATTCAGTGCATAGAGTATAGCAGAGTGGAGCAGAGCAACTTGATGAATAAACAGCACATGCCTCCAATGGGTGAGTAGGATCTGCACAGCTCTGATCTGTAACTACCTCTGGGGCTTCGCATACTTGTCTCCATGGAAATAGATATGTTTAATGGCATACTGTTCAACATTTCAGGCAAAGAAATAACCCCAAGCTGGTGGCGGACCTCCATCTCAAAAGTTCCAAAGTGCACCTTTAATGCAGAAGGGATGAGAACGAGTGAATATTTTACATAGTTTGACTCATAGTTTATGACGTGTCCTGTTTATTAAGTGTTCCAGTCATGACTAACATATAAAATAATATGTCAAAAAAGAACTGGACAGCAAAAAATGTATTTTTAAATGGATATACATTACAAATCAATAGTCTCACAGTCATGTTTGTATCTGCCTGGACTCCTCTCAGAACGGGAAACCAAAGTTTATGTGGAACAGAGTGGGCCATAACAGCAGAGTGGAGAGCGTTGGCCTGCAGCTAACTCCAGGCATCCTGTGACTGCAGCCTGTCTCACATAGGCACCCTGCTATAGAACTGTCACGCTCTGACAGCCAGACTGCTGCTTGTGCGTGTCAAAAGTGCACTGCAGCAGTAAACACTGAATCAGACCAGAGGAGGGGTAAACTGAAAAGAGGCACTAGGAAAATATTGGTTTAATGAATAAAGTCACAACTAAACCTTTTTAAAGGTGAGTCTAAAGGTTAGCCTAAAGTCCTAGTCATGCACAGTCCCCAAAAAGCAGAAATTCTGGAAATATGTGAATCCATTTCAGGTTACCTTGTATGGACACTGAATGTATCACAAGATAACTTGTTTTTACTTTTTGAGATATTTGTCGGTCAAAGGTTCAATGCCCACTTGAACTGAGTTCTCTCATTGTGTCCATAGGGCTAGACACTTCACCCACCTAGTATGCTTAGTATAAATGTGGTGTGTGCTGGTGGTGGTCAGAAGGCCTGATGGTGCAGATTGGCAGCCTTGCCCCCCAGGGCAGCTGTGGCTACAGTATAGCTTATCACCACTCAGTGTGGAGTGCATAAATAAATCACTGTAAAGTGCTTTGGGTGTCTTGAAGGGTGCTATATAAATGTAATTGATGATGATGGTGATGATATTATTATTATTATTATTATTATTATTATTATTATTATTTTTATTATTATTATTATTATTATTATTATTATGTGCTTCTCTGAGATGTTTGCAATCCAATATATTGATATGTTATTATTGCATGTGTAACTTTTCTGGTGGAGAGTCTGTCACCTGATTGTTTCTATGGATGTTGCTCTGCCTTGAATGTTCCACTGTATGACAAACAGCTTTACATTACATTTATTCAATTACAGATGGTTTTATAGCTCCTTCCTGTGAGCAGGGTTGCCTCTCCACGGATCTGACCTGTAATTTGGTCTGGTTTGGTCTCCGTGAAAACAAAAAGGTTTATTCCCATACTGTGAAACCTTCCAGACAAATCAATAACATTTTCATAGAGAAAAGGATTTGACAGACCCTCCACCAGAAAAGTTACACAATGCACCTTTAAAGTAATCTTAGAAGCAAAATGTATTAGACTGAATTGCTTGTTGAAAATGTGCTGCTTAGGCTAATGTATGAACACATAGTGAATGATCTGATGATATGCACATATTCAATATACAAACATCAGTATGGAATGTTACCGCTCTAACAAGGACAATGAATCGTCTGTTTTATCCATTTGCTTCTTTTATCTTGTACACAGCTTACATGCGTCTACACTGGCCCCCAGTGGGAAAGGCTTTATTAAAATGTGATTACGTGATTGCTTTGAATGCTGATTGCAGTTTTGCATGCTGAGGATGCACTGTGAGTTTGTTTTAGGTCGTGTATGGCAGAGGTGGACTGTGTCATGTAGGGAAACTAATTATAAATGACCTCTTATATGAAAAAGTAGATATTTTTACTCTTGCGTGTGTATGTGTGTGCGTGTGTGTGTACGTACGTGTGTGTGCGCGCGTGCATGCGTTTGCATGTGCGTGTGTGTGCGTGTGTGTGTGTGTGTGTGTGTGTGTGTGTGTGTGCATAACTGTGTGTTATGTGATGGGATCACAAGAGCTAGGTCAAGGTTAAAAATGAAGAGGACATTAATGTGTGTTTGCAGTCACCATCTGCCCTTGTTTCCATAAAGACTATTATCATCTCACTAAAGGGAAGGGTTAGCCCTGCTGCCTGGGTCTTAACTCAGGCTTAATGATAGTTCTAGAGCTCAAAGCCCCCACAACGGTCTGACACAACAAGGACTCCAACTGAAACAAATGAGGGTCATTTAGGCCTAATTTAATAATGTGTTTGATTAAATAAGTGGTGGTGAGTGTCAGCTTTATCATATGCACTGAAATGTTATATTAAGCTAAAAACAATTCATCATGTTGACCACATTTTCTAGTTATTTTTTATAGAAGTCTGTCTGGATGGTAGACCTGGATTGGTCCTGTTCTAGCCTTGGTTTATTTCTTAAATTATTCAGTTTAGTCCGAATGTTTATGTATGTATGTGCGTAAGTGTGAGTTGACTAATGGAGTGTAGTACATAGTTTGATGTTAAATGTGGTACAGCTCTGTGAAATATTTGAGAACTATTAAACTATTACTAAACTACTGCTAAGCTATATGTGATGTACTAAACAACCATTTCTATCTTGAGGCTATTCTTACTATTGAAGTTCTGTAAAAAAAAGAAAAAAGAAAAAGAAAAAACAAATGTACTCTTTAGGTATGCAGACTGGGTTTGAGTCACTGACCCGTAGCCCCCTCTTCAGCCATCAGGATTGCAGCCAAGCAGAAGACACATACAAATAGCTAAAATATACTAAATATTGAATAAATATTTAAGAAATTAAAGGTGACATAGCATGCATGTTGTCTGTTGAGAAAGAGGGATATTCCAGTCGGCGTTATTAAAAATATTGCAATGTATTTATTAAAATCTGTATTATAAAAAGCATAAGTTCCAAAAAACAGAAGCCTTTTGTCTGCAGATCTGCCGATGTCCAGAGGAAAACATAAATAAATGATGCTGAAGTTACCCCATTAGTCTAGTCCTGGCAGTTTGCCTGGCTAGCCAAACGATTTCCTCATCATATTCTTTAAAGAAAAAATCTGATGCTGCACGATTTCAGAAAAACAAAATACAAATATTGCATTTATGATTACATTTGCAATATATATTTAAAAAGTAGGATTCTGTTCAAAGTGCATATTGTAAATAACTCTACAAGCATTAATATTTGAGACTAAAATTATATATGAACTGATAAACTAATACAAGAATCCTCTGAACTTCAGTAAGTGTAGAGATGTAGAGAGACTGAATATTTTGTTCTCTCTGCAGAATGCATTCTGTTATCTAAAAAACAGCCTTTGAGATTTGACAATGGTGGCAACTAAAATTATGATTTTGATTTCTATTTCGATATTTTGTACAGCCATAGTTTGAATGTATTTTCTAGTTGGGACTTGCAAAGCAAAACAACAACAAAAGTGACAGCTGTATAGATTTTGTCAGTCTTCAATAAGATCAGCAAATTATGATGTTGGCCTGCTGAGCTTGAAAGTTTGATGGCTGCTTTCATCAGTGAAGATATAGGTACAGTGGTATAAGAATGCATGGCGCACTGGATTCAAGTGTTGTGACCTGCCTATAAAGGACTATTAACTGTATGCTCAAATGAAACCATTATTATCAATTTCAAGGCACATAATGATTCCAGTTTCAACTGAATGAATAGCACACTGTATAGTTGGTGACAAGAGGACAAGAGGTTGGCAGATGTCAGTGCAGTGCTCTTTTCCTTGTTGACCCTGTCAGGACCCCTCTGTCCCACCCTAGACCCTCACATATTCACACACTGCTCCATCTGACATGTTCAGGAGCAGGGTCATGCATCAACCTCAAGGACAAGGCCAATGGGATGCTCTGACTCAACCCTCTCTAGGCAGCTATGTGATTATAGGATATCTTTACAGCTTTCAAATGCATGTCAACTCCACAATTGGTAAAATAGGTAAAAAGGTAAAATGTGACACACAGATTACATTTGATGGGGGTGTACCAGAAGTAAATTTAGCTTTTCCCCCACATTAAACATGTAAAAGCACCACTTTGTAAAAAAAACAACAACAACAGACCTCTACTCTATTTTTTGTTTTGCTTTGCATGCACCCAGATATTCATGCTAAAGGGGTTGTTTAGAGATGGGAATTAGATTTAAATACCTATTTCCCAGAACAATGGATTCAAAACTGGAAAATATATATCACTGCCGCACTTTTCTAATTGCAATTCCACTTTTGTTGTTTACAGAATAGATTCCGAATGTGGATGTTTCTACATGGGTCACACAAAAAGAAAACTTAAGGATTTCAAATATGCCATTACATCACAAAACATGGTTGCAAATTACTTCAAAGCAGTTGGACATACCAACCCAAACAATCTTAAAGGTCCCATGGCATGAAATTTTCACTTTCACTGAGGTTTTTGAACGATAATGTGAGCTCCCCTACCCTGTTTAGGCCACCCCCCCATGGTTAAAAGTTGCGAAATGTCTAAACTGAGCATTTGCGATCCTTTTCTGCGTTACAAAAAATCAGAGTTGAAACGGGCGATTTTGAACAAGGCACCTTATTGACATCAAATCGAAAAAAGAAATGCAAATGCAGTTCCACCCCCGTCTGTCTGTACTCAGCGTCTCTGTAAATCACGCCCAGAGAGTTTGGACTGCGAATGCGCTAGGCAATGCGAAATGCGTTTTTTTTATTTGCCTGGAGGCACGTCCGAGTGTTTCTAGGCTCGGAAGTCCTTTATCTGAGCCTCTGGACCTTTGAACAGCAGTGGTTTAATTTTATTTTCTGTGGAAATGTGTTTATTTTTCAATGGAACGCTTCAAATCTCTCCCCCCGTGCAAAAACACTATAATGGATCAGCTGAGAGCTAGAGCGGAGAGCGGAGAGTGGAGAGTTTGGCCACGCCCCCACCCTCTACTATTGGCCATCTCTTTTCTCCTCATTTGCATTCAAGCAACAACGCCCATTATGGCCTGTTCAGAGAGAAAAAAAATACTCTTTCTCATCTTATCTCTGTTTCTCATGCACTGAGTGCTGATTTTGAAGAAGGATTCATTTACAGTATTAGGGAACCATTAAGGAGCCATATAAAAGCATCAAGAAGTACCATGTCATGGGATTTTTAAAGTCATGTTCATTACACTCAATCATTGGTCCTTTACAGACACTCCTCAACCTACGAACAAGTTAGGTTCCGAACGGCCGTTCGTTTGCTGAATTTGTTCGTAAGTCGTTATAGGGCATTCTTTAGAAGAGAATGTATGTTTAAGGCTTGTATAAGTAATCTATATGGATTTGTACTGCATTTAAATAATACTAAATAGTAACAAAACAATATGCTTTTTAAAAATATGGAAAACTGATGAGATAAAAAGAAGAGAGAGACACAGAGGCAGACGCAGTAGACACAGCTGAGAGAGAGAGCGAGCCAGCCAGCCAGCCAGCCAGCGAGAGAGAGCGTGTGTGTGTGTGAATGTATGTGTGATCGTACCGATTGTCGAACGGTTCATGTTGTATGCGCGTGCCACATTCACCATCTTCTCACCAGCATCAAGTTTCTTTATTATTGCCACCTTCTTTTCAAATGAGATGGCTTGCCACTTTTTCACATTTCCACTTTCACTAGAAGCTTTTCGCTTTTCACCAACCATATTGGATTACGGATGCAAGATAAAACAACAAAGTTCGTAACACCGCAAGTACATCTGAACACTTGGGTAGTTTCAACTGAATGGGCGTGATGCTTGGGGGGTGCTGGGCACACGATCGCAGCGCCCTGCCTGTGCATCAGCGGCAGAAAAATACGCACTACGTACTGTACTCTGAAGTTGGAATAGGCACTAAATACAAAAACTCACTTATGTACATGTACAGCACTTTTGCCCAAACATTAAACTTTTTTTTTTTTTTTTAATTTTCGACCCTGTTCGACCCTGTAACTCCGAATGTTTGTAAGTCAAATGTTCGTATGTAGAGGAGCGTCTGTATTTCTAAATTTTTATGTATGATATCGCTGTCCATGTTACAATAAAGGACTTTTATTCTTACAAAGTAAAAGAGTTCCTCAGACCTATTTTTGACTGCATTTTGCACTAGTATGTTTCCCTTTAATAGGTAATACAGTTTTAGCTATCCAGTTAGTAGTGTTGGACGGTTGATGTTTATTTATTGTTGGATGAAAATGCTTAGATCTTTGTTACCAAACCTGAGCTATAATAGTGTCAACTGTTTGTAGCAGGCTCTTAGTTTCTTGTAGTCATAAAATATAAAATCCTATTGGAATTCAAAATTCAATCAATGGGGTTGCCTGTATTGCATCACTTGCGGTCCATTTTAACACCTCTGGTTTGTCAAATTAGACGACGCTGAAGTTTTCTACAGCGATGTAATAGAGTCAATAGGGAATAATAATGTGGGGAAAATGCCTGTGTTATTCTGCTGCTGTTAACCCTGTGTATTTGAGAAGTTCATGATGCCATTGTTCGCCTCAGGCTTCTGCACAGCAGACACATCAATCACAGCAGTCAGCACTATACCCACCACCTGCTTTTTCTCAGACTTCTGGTCCTAGTATAACACACATATATAAATGGTCTGATTTCAATTATGTTTATGTTGACAAACTGATGGGAAGACTGTCAATGGCTTTGGTGGGCATGCAGATCCTTCTCACTTGGTAGTTTTAGTTTGAGCTTAAAATACCAGTTTCCATCTCAAGAAAGAATATTAACAAACGTGGATATTGCATTATGTAGCATTAATGTGGTATTGGATAGTTGTGTTAGCTGGGAGGCAGAGACGATGCCAGTGTGCAGTGGGTGCATACATGCACATGTTTGGAGAGTGATGTATTGAGCCAATCACAGGATGACGTCTCATACATCACATTTATTGCTGCTGTTTTGGCCCTAACCTTCTCCTTTCCTGTGTTGCTCCATCTTCCCTTCTTCATTTTGGGCACAAGAGTTGCCGAAGAAGATAAATAAAGTTTTCATGAGACTTCCCGGAGACAAAGAGGTGTTGCCAGAACGCTGAGAGATAGTGTTTATCCATTTGACAAGATTTAGTGTGTCAAACTTAACATGGTGCCCGACTTTAGCCTCCTGACCTCCCGGATCTGTCTACAAGAGGGGCATTACTCATCCATGCTGTGTTTTTAACAAAGCCAAACAGTAGCTTTCATAAATAATGACAGAGATCAGCACCTTAGCATTAGCCTGAATACTAATATGGCTTCTTTTCCAGAAGAGAAATATATTTACATTTTACAACAATGAGCATTTCTTTTCCTTTGTCTTTTTCAACTTTATAATCCAACCTTACACGTCCCTAAAATTTCGTATTCCCATCACTAATAGGTTTGAATGGACTGCCTTGTCTGCCTAGCCCACAGTGTTTGTCTCATGCTTTGGCTTCATCATGCTGAATAAACAGCTTCTTTGTTATTGCTAATGTCACGGAATAAAAGATCCATTTCACTGTTAATTGTCCTCTCTGTAATCTCTTCACCTAATTGTTTTTATCCTCAGAATCACTTTTGGTTTGCAATGTACCGGCAGTGTGCAATGGTTACTCATTTGACTACTAAAGATTCCCTGGTGGGCTAACAGTGCCTTCCTGCCTTCACATGCATATAGCATTAGGCCTGTCACCGTAATTACTATATCAACTTATCAATATATGAAAGCTACAACAATATTTTTTCGGGTCAATATTTATCATGTCTACATTTTCTTTGCACTACTGGGTAATTTTTGGTAATTTTTTGTATATCCAATAGCATTTAAAGGGATATGCCACCCCCAGGTCAAATTTGGGCATCTCCCCACAGTCCAGAGACTAAAACAAGTGATGAAAAGCGTTTTCCTGCTCACCCAGCCATTGTCCGAGTCTGTCGCCACTGACCGCCGCGCGAGCTGCTGCTCCTCCGCCTTGGTCACCCAAAATGACCAAGGCAAGCTCTCCGTGTTGATTTGCACATTTATTTGCACTCGATATGAATGCGCACTACACAGAAAGTAATTGGGAAAAGCATCGAGCAAATTAATTCCTTTTGGCCGAAATCTTTCTCTGGCGACGTTAGACTCCAGTCTAAGGCGGAGTAGCTGCAGATACCGTGGCGGTCAGTGGCGACAGACTCGGACAATGGCTGGGTGAGCAGGAAAACGCTTTCCATCACTTATTTTAGTCTCTGGACTGTGGGGAGATGCCCAAATTTGACCTGGGGGTGGCATATCCCTTTAAGTTGTAAAGGGTTGAATGAATAATTTCTATGACTCATTACACATGTAAACTAACTACTAGTGTTTCATCCTGCCATTTGTTCATTGCACCTCGTGATTTTTCAACAGTATTTTATATTAAGAATAGTTTGTAAAGTGTGTGGTGTAGATTTGGTTTTGTGTCAGTGACATAAATTACACTGTGTGCATAATTATTAAGCAAGATGTGGTCCAGAAGTTCTCAATAGGGTTTAGGTGAGGTAAGGAAGGGGGCCATGCCATTATTTTTTCATCTTTAAGGCCTTTACTGGCTAGCCCCTGAAAAGGTCCAACAAGCTCATCTTTAATAATACCAGCCCATACCAGTACTCCACATCCACCTTGCCATCTGAGTCAAAGTAGAGCTCTGTGCCCATTGATCCAGCCACGGGCCCATCTGGTCCGTCAAGACTCACTCTCATCTCATCAGTCCATAAGCCTTTGAAAAATCTGTCTTCAGATATTTCTTGTCCCAGTATTGATGTTTCAGCTTATGTTTCTTGTTTAATATTCAGGCTTGAGGTTTGAGGTTTAATAACATTTTGGATTAACCAAGAGCACTGTAACAACTACAGTGCTCTTGGTTAATCCAAAATGTATAATTATAAAAAGAATCGTCATAAATACAACTTGCCTAATAATTATGCACACAATATAGTTTCAATATTATTGTTTATCATCAATTTACTTACGGTACATCATACAATATATATAATAACATCAAATACTGATTTATATGTATGTTGCAACATCATTCTGAACTATGTTATGTCTTTTTTTTTTTTTTATCTTAAATATTACATTTGATCTATTTCACACTAGCTGTATAAACATATGCTATTTTCCTTCACAAAGTTGTCTTCACGTGAACAAGGATCCTGCCACACACATACTGGCATGCCTAGCCTATCTCTTCACAGTTGGTCTCACTTAGCTTTTGTGCTACACCAGCAATAACAAGCATTCATGCAAAACACAGTGCTGCACGAGCCAAGCTGGCAACCCTTGTTGGAGACAGACAGCACTTGAGATGTCAAACAGCCAGTCAACACACTCAGGCATGGGCTGATCTCTTTGTAGCAAATGTCTCTCTTCCTATAAGCTCTGTATGCAATTGGATAATACAAAACCATGAATTATTTGGTATGTGTTGTGTAAGCCTATGTTAAGTCTACTGTTGTTAGAGTTTACTTTAGTTCTGATTATTTACAGTTCAGTGCACAATTATACAGATGATTGTTCATTATTGTTATCATATTGCAGAAATATTTTCATATTCGTTCACATGATGTTAAACATTTGGTGTGTGGGTAGGCTAATCAGTTTGGAATGGACATTTGAATGATTATCAATTAAGGATGTCAACAATTAATCGACTTACGATTAATTGTCGATTAAGACGTTGGTCGATTAAAATGCATTAATTGTAACTAATCGCTAGAGAAGAGGGTGCTACTCTGGAATGTGAACACGAGATGTGAACCCACTCGTGAGAAGGACCATAGCGTTACATCCGCGGCCGGATCGAGAAGCAGTGCAAAATGTTCTCCTCCCCACCCAATTTTTGCGGCTTGGTTCGCTCCGCATCCCGCTGTCTGCGTGAACACGTGCGCGGCGCGCTGCACGTGCTCCTCCGCTCCGGGCCGTAGCACGCTCCACGTGAAAGCGCAGTGGAAGCAGCCCGCTGTCCGGCCCGGTGTGCCGCGGTGTGTGCGACTGTGCGTGTGTGTGAGTGAAATGTTTTCCCCGATCAATTCATTTTTTAATCATTTCATATCACGGAGCTCTGCGTCAAGCCGCATGTACCACGCACCTAAAAGCGCGAGTTTCGTTTTTACAAAAAACGTCCTAAATTTATTTTCAATAAAGAATGTATTTTGTTATTCAGCATCAATACATTTCTGTGCTTTTTACTAAGGAATAATTAATTGAGGAATATACAATATAATAATACTATAATATATTTTTGACTCAGTGTTATGTATACTATAGCTTATATTCTTAAAGACCCTATTGAAACACTAAAATTCAGGTGAAAAACGCCGCTTATCAATTAATCGTAAGTCGATCAATAAGGTCAGTCGACTTTAGATTAATGAATTAATCGATAATTTGCATCCCTATTATCAATCAGACCACATGGTAATAAAGAAACTACTAATGTTTTGTGTTGAAAATTACATTCTATTGTTTAAAATATGTTTTGTTTTGTTTTTTTGTTTTATTTTAATCATTGTGTTCATATCAGTATTGAGTATTGAGCCTTTTTCCTTGAGTCTGACACTAGTTTGACAAGCCAAGTGTTCAGGACTCCCTGTAGAGCTGTAACAGTTTGGCCTTAACTTAATTGTTAGTTCAGAATTATGTTGTCACAATACCAACATTTCATGCTTGATTCGATTCTAAGGAGCAGATTCGATTTTCAGTACCGATTCTGATACCACATGATATGATATTTAAAACACTCTTTCTTTAGAGAGTGGCCCATGGGCATATAGTCTGTGCTTTTATACTTGGTCCTTTGTTCCTTGTTCAGTCAGTTTGTGCCAAAATAAAAATCTGTCTATCACCTTATATCTTCAATCTCTTGTTTGAAACCCCACATAGTCCATGAAACACCAGGTCTTTGTTCCCTTTGAGAGAAAGAAGAGTTGCATTAAGACAGTTCATAGAGGAACTTAAGGTTAGGACAGGTCAGGAGGGTTGGGAAATAACACTAGCTATAGCAACGGGAAAAAACAAACTTGATCAAATAAAATGATGAATGAGACACAAGTTGTTGTTGAGGACTAACTCTTTGGAGATACTGCTGTTTTTGTTCTTCTGATTTGATTTCACACTCTGCAGACCCTACGAGACACATCCTCGTGGTGTGTGCTCAAAAGTCAGCTCAAAAATACCAAGAAAAACAGGCATTCTGGATGTGAGCACTGTTGTCTCTCCACAGATTTGACCAGTAACTTGGTCTATCTTGGTCTCCATGAAGATAAAAAGATTTAATGCCATACTGTGAAACATTACAGATAAAGCAATAACATCTCCTTGGAGAAAAGCATTTGATGGCCCACCAGAAATGTTACACAGTGCACCTTTAAACATCTGTTCTGAATTGCATTATAAATGTTTGTCAACAACATTTTAGTTCAAGTTGCTAAACAGAAGGCTAAATGTAGGCCTGTCATGATAATTACAATAATGATGTTATTGTATAGTATATGGAAGCTGGAACAATATATTTTGGGACAATATTATGGGAGGATTTTAGCCATTTTTGTTTAATAACATTTGATCTGTATAAATAAAGTGTATGGATAAATATTGGTTCGGTTTATGGGATTATCCTGCTTTGTGTCAGTGCATAAAGTAGTTTCAGTATTATCGTTTATTGCTATATTTCTCTTTACCAATAAATTGTGTTTCAAAATGTATTATTGTGACAAGCCTAGCTGAATGATTTGGGAAAAATATCAAATTGTGAGTTTACTGAAAAGCATTGTGATTGTGTTTGCAACTGGAATTTTAACTAATTGTTCAGTCTGTTCAAAGTTCCTACTTTAAATGCATTCATTGACAAAAAAGATGGAAATAGGTCTATGAATACACAATACAAACTAATACAGTAATAACATGTACTTGAGAAATTGGTTGTACAGATCTCAACTCCAGGAGTAGCAGTTTTAATGCAGAAAAAGCAATTTTGTTGTTTGTGGTGGGAATTATGGTATTACTGCCTTCATGATTTGCTGCTTGTGTCCCTTCAAATTGCAATCTCAATTAAATTACGATTAATCTTTCATGTTAGCCGTAGAGGGGATGACATATGAACACTACCCTATGTTCTAATAGTGTTTCCCAACCAGGGGTACAAGTACCCCTAGGGGTACGCGAGCACATTGCAGGGGGTACTCGGCAGTGTCGCTGTCAGGCGCAGGGGGACATTTTTTTGAATTTTTTATTCTAATTTGAGTAAATTCGAGTTAAAGAAAAGAGAGGAAATGCCTGAGAATTAATTTTTCAAATTAAGGAGATGAAATAAAATGATTTTCCTTTAATAATCCGTTGTGTCACGTTCTACTTTTGGAGAATTATCAACACATATGAGTCAAGGGGTACTCGAGGTATGACAAAAAGCCTCAGGGGGTACACAAGACAAAAAAGGTTGGGAAACACTGTTCTAATATTCAAATAAAATATAAAAATAAAAGTATTCTACATTCACAACATTTCTTTTTGTTTGCAACACATTATGAAACTCATTAATTAGGTCTGCAGGTTCTTACGAGCTGTTTACGCCATGACAGATTCATGTGCTTTTATTTAACAGTTTCACATTGACATTTAATTAACATGTAATCCAGGTCATGTGGAGATGTCTAATTTCGCTCAGCAGATGTGATGGCTCGCTACTCCAAATGCCTCTGTCCGTTGGTAAATATGAGAGGACATGACAAAAGAGCAAAGGAAGCTTCATCATTGTGCTGCCCCCGAAAATGTCCCCTGAGTTTGTTGTTAAGCACTTAAAGCAATTAGAATAGCATCCACAGCCAGCTGAGCCATTGATTACTGTTATTTAGAAAAGCAGACAGCCCCCTGATGAGAAAACAAAACTCTCTCCTTTCATCTTCACAGCATCTCACATCTGCTCACCTGTGCCTAAATAGTGCAACAACAATTTTAAAGTCACATGTTGCTACTATCCCAAAATACAGTGATTATTTTGTACAGTGCTCAAGAAGTTCAAGACTAACACAGAGACTGCAGGCAACAAATGATTTTCTCTTTCGAATCCAGTGAGAGAAGGGCTGTAGTGTAGAAACACCACAGGAGCACTGTAGAGCTCTCTGCTATCAGCTCTGGTACTGTGTGTTACTGTGGACATGTGTACTTAAACTACCAATAATATTATGAAGCAATGGATTTTCCCTTATGGAGCATTATTATCCAGTGTATCCTTTTACAAATGCATTAGATGTGGGAAAATTGGCCACACAGATCCTGTTTAAAAGGAAATCTGGAGCGGTAAGCCGAGCTGCAGATTCCTTCCCGAAACAAAGAAAAATGTATTTGTGTTTGTATCCGATAAGCCAATACTCCCTCAGGTGTGGTCTTGGGCTTGATACAGTGTGGGACAAAGCAGAGCACACAGCCCCTCACACAGGCGGGGCATTCTTGAGAGATTGTCTTGCACGTAAGGAAGGCTGGACGACTGGCACACACTGGGAACCATGGGGCCATACTGCTGGGCTCTGGCCCTGTAGACAGTAACAACAGAACCATTATGGCCAGGTGCTGGCTCAGGGGCAATGGTGGATCTGTATCTGAGCTATTCACTGTGTATAGCTTAAACCAAGGCCAATGGATAGCTGTGAGACACTGCTACAAGAAAGGATGCATATAAAATTTCAGGATATGGCCAAGTTACAAGGAGGAAAACACAACACCTGCTGTTTTATAGCTGTATTTCATGCTACTTGGATAAATACAGGTTTATTTATGATACATTTTATCTTAACCAGCAAAGATCCTGTAAGATTCAACATTTCATTCATAACTACAGCAGAGGACACTTGAAAAATCCACCACCTGGTGCACTTAATAAATCTGGCTTAAAGCAGGAGCTGCCATCATTAATATTGGTTAAGACTTTTAAACCACAGAAAACACCCTTCAGAGAGCTCTAAAATTCTCTATACACTTTATGGACTTTGGAAAAGGCAAAACCATGTGTAACAGTTTGCTACACATTACTCTTCATTGCTTAAACTTCAAAAAACAATTCTTCTCAAATCCTGACATGACAAACATGAATCACTCTTCAGCCTAATATTTCAAAGTGAGCTAGCTTCAGAAGTGGGGTGAGACAGCAGGGCTGTACGGCGGCGCTCTCGCACTTGTCACCATCAAAAGGTCACAATGATAGATCTTACATTTGTGCAGCTCTTCTTCTCCAGTGCTGTCTTCTTTCCAGCCTGGCTCCCCTGTGTGCACCAGCAGAAAATGTAGAAAACTTTGCTGTGTGTGTGTATAAAGATGAGAGGGGAAGTCTAGAAGCTGCTGCAGAGTGGGAAGACAGGAGGGGGCTGTGAGCTGTCATATTTGAGCTGAAATGTGGGTTCACGCCAAGGTTAGACTTTTCTCAGGGGTTTGGGAACCTGCTGAACGGGAGATCAAAAAGCTAAAGACAGGAGGTGAATGGTGAAATTAACACTGCCCATACTATTGCACCTGAACATCGAGGACATAATGAGGCTTGTGGGTCAGGCCACTGGTATTGATCAATACATTTACATGCAGGTACATACAGCAGATCTACAATATGGGGTAGACATAATTATGAATGTTACAACTTGTGTTGGACCAGACTATTCACCTGTCTGTGCTGACAGTATTGTTGTTTTTCAGGCACATTTGTGGTACATTGTTGCATCCAGGTGGGTCTAAGGACTAGGTCTGCCTGCATGGGACAGTTATCCAATTACTTGTTTCCTGTCAGTGTTGTTTAATCTGCTTGTCTTGTATTGGCCAATGACGGTGTCATTGTTTGATTTTCTAACATTAAGATAAAGTTAAAATAAGATAATAAAATAAGATTTATTGTATAGATAAATTTGTCTTGGTCATCAGGGGCACAATGAAAGGAATTTGTGGTTTGGCAGTGTTGGGTAAGTTACTTTATAAATGTAATCCGTTACAGTTACAAGTTACCTTGATTAAAATGTAATTGTACTGTAACTTTTTGGATTACTTTTACAAAGTAATGTAACTGATTACTTTTGGATTACTTTTGGATTACTTAAGTTTAAATGAGCATTAAACCCATGTTCAACATTTTATTTGTGAGAACTGACAGTGTGAACCTTAAAAGAGTACTAAACTGGGAGGGAATTGCTGACAGGCAATCACAGGAGGTCCACAAGAAGAGATGCCTGCACCAGACTTGTAAGATTTTCAATCAATCAAACAATCAATCAAACATTTATAAGGCGCTTTTCATACAAAATTGTAGCACAAAGCGCCTTACAGTGGTCAAGGATTAGAAGATTGACCTTTATTGATCTCGCACAGGAGAAGTTGTTTCTATATTTGACCCGGGGACCATCCCCATGATTTGTTTTGTTATTTATGCTTTGGTCAGGCCCTAAGCTGGAGGATTTTACCTATGGCGCATGTTTAGGTTTCACACAGTTTCCCAATGTCAAGTGTTCTAGCCACTGACTGCCAGCTAACTGCATTACGGTACTTCATACATTTACAATGACACCCTTGCTTGTAAAATTACACAATCACTGTTTTAGACCAGCAATGCTGTCAGGTTTCACACATTGGATTGGACACGGGTCTCTTGATATCAGGCAAAGACTTTACCACTAGATCACATTTTAGACTCAGATGCCGTCGGTCTGTCGTCGAGACGGCGCACACTCGCTCTGTCCTTAGTGCACTACGTTTCTCACATGGCCGTCTGCGAAATTGAACAGGTCCCGCCTCAGCTCAATGAGCTGGGTGGTCTGCTCCTTGTTCCCTAAAGACAAAAATATTATACTATTGCGACTAGTAATACTTGGAATTGGGACATGGCCAATGTTCCCCCTAATTTTTAATGTTTCTGAGCAAACACACTAACTCCACATCCGAAATGCACCCCCCGCGCGGCTCGCACTTTGCAGATATAAAAAAAAATGCCCCGCGGCTGAATAAAAAGCTCTTTCATCCCTGATTTACAGTGCGCTGCACAAGTTTTCTTGTGCGCTGAGAATGTGCGAACAGTGCGCAGCTTAGAGTAAACGCTGGACATGGCGACACTGTAGAATATCCAGCATTACAACAGCAAAGGAAATATAGAAGTGTAAGGGGAAAAGCATGTGAACGGTAATACAGGTGCCGTGATCTATGCCGTTACGGCCACCGTCACACATGTTTAGTGTAGTTTATGAAGAGTTTCATGTAGCATAGTTGTAGGTGAGGAGAACCAGTACGTATATTTTATAGTGACGTCGCAACTCTCACTTGTGGATGTCGCTGGCGAGTCGGTCTTTGTAGTCCCGCGCTGTGCATGCTGGGGCTTTTAAGTGTGCGGAGCGTGCATGTTTGCACGCTTGGTCCACGCCCCGATTTCCATGGAAACGACGGCGCCGTTCAGAGCTCGTCTTGACGGTGCAGGGGGAAAAAAACGAATGGAACGGCCCTTGTCGCGCCGGATATGACGCATATCCCGTTCCAAGGACGCTAACAAGCGTGCCGTCGGTGAATTGGGAAACGGCCTACGACTCGACTGTCGTCATTACGTAATGGATGCCGACGAAAAGCCAAAACCATACCGCAGAAACGATGAGCAGTTTGCCCTAAATGCACAAATTTACTAACTTTTGACTGCCTTAGTTCTGGGCCTCCCTCCAACCAATCAGAACTGGCCTGAAGCGTTTGGTTTCCGACTGGGTGGCATTGGGCCAAGTTACATCTTATCAGTGGTGGAGGGTAGCAGTGCTTACCTTAAGAGCTGTAGACTGCACGGTGAGGATACGGGAGCTCTACCGAGAGGAGTTTACGACACTACGGTGCGGAGGGGAAACACGGGAGCGCGGCAGGCAGTAGGAACCAGCCGACACCGCTCGCAGAAATGGCGGAACACCACGCTACAGCACGGTGAGGATACGGGAGCTCTACCGAGAGGAGTTTACGACACTACGGTGCGGAGGGGAAACACGGGAGCGGGGCAGGCAGTAGGAACCAGCCGACACCGCTCGCAGAAATGGCGGAACACCACGCAGCAGCACAAATTGTAATCCTGTTAAGTAATCCCCATTCTCAATGAATGTACCTGTAATCTGATTACATCGTTTTTTTCTTGTACTGTAACGGATTACAGTTACTTTTATTTTGTATCCTTTTACCGTAACGCCGTTACATGTAATCCGTTACTCCCCAACACTGTGGTTTGGGTATTGCCTCATACATACATCCATAGCAAAAGAAGATTGAATTCTGACAACTGGACAAAAGTTGACAGAATTAAGTTTTCTTTTGCTAAAGAGTAGTTCTATAACATTTCAGGAAAAACAATTACATCTTTTAAAAAATATATGGTGCACCTTTAAAGAAGACATACAGTATTTTGCTTGTGTCTGCTATAATGTAGTATATAAATGACTATATGATAACTATATGATATGAACTATGTTATAGTTATATAGTCATTATCAAATCACTCTTTTCATTTAAAACATTTTAATAATAGAAACAGGTCTGCTGCCTTCTGCGTTAGGAAACAACTGGGAGCTGATTTCGCCATAAACATCGCCACAAAAAAGTCCTGTGCAGCTGTTGGCACCTCCAGTGGATAGCTGCAGATCATGGTAGCGAGCAGCAGATTTTTTCCCCCATTTGTACCAAAAGGACTACACAGCATTGCCAAAGAAAATTAAATTGGAGAACGAAGTCAGTAGGAGTTGAAAATTAGTGATTAAAGATTGCTCAAAGATGTATGAATCACTCCAAATACAACTTCGAGTGGGTAAATAGATGGGCGAAGCACCTGTAACAAGTTGATTTTTCATAATAGGTCTCCTTTAAATGGTTTTACTTGCCATCTTCTGTTCTAGTTTCTCTGCCTGTTGGAATTCTTTGGTGCATACTTAGTTTGTAGTTCTTCAAAGAGATGCATTAGGTCATTCTACCAAGTGTGTGCCCCTCTTCAATAGTACATAATTAGTATTTTATTCTAAGAAATTCATTTGGTCATTCTACCGAGTGCTCCTCTTCAAAATAATACTATTAGTTAGGCTTTGTGGGAGTGGTCACCATCTTATGAGGTGACCCTTCCTTCCACATAATGAATTTACGTACAGTTCTCATCAGACATGGTGGGCTCATCTCTTTTCCACTCCACTGGAATAGGCAGGTGTGTGCTGTCATAGTTTTTAATTGTACGTTCTGCAGAGCCCACCTTTTTATAAAAGATTTCCATCTGACATTTGTTGGTGTTGACAGGTGGATAACAATATCCTGTGTTTTCATCTAGGGGAAGATTTGAGGTCTTTGTTTCTCTTTCAGATTTCTTCACATGCAGGTATAGAAAGTTGGCTATCCTTTTCCAGGGGGATTTCACTGGTTCACTTGAAAAATCCAAACTGTCTGCTTCATTTGTCTTCTTTGAGCACCTGGTAAAAAAGGCCACAGACCTCTGCCATCTTGTGGGCTTGTATTTTCTGCTGTGACACTCTGAGAATCCGGAAGGCTCCTACAGCATATCTATGCTGTAGGAGCCTTCCGGATGATAGAGGTTGTCAGGATGAAATGGAATGACTGTCTGCTTTCCTTCCTCCTTTTCTATTTCTTTATCTATGATGTCTTCCATTACAACACAACACGAACTGATGGCATTGATGGAAGGGGCAACATTGCTTGTCTGAAGACTCTGAGTTCCAAACAATATGCTTTCTTGCCCTGGATGTGCACCCTCTAATGTCCGTCCTTCTTCTAAAGAGGATCTGTGTGGTTGTTTGATGCCAAAGTTTTCTTAATAAAAAAAAAAGGTTTTCTTAATAGTACAAGCAGAGTCAGATCTCTTGTTCCCCTGGAACCCACTTTGTTTCAGAATGCACTGTTCTGTTTTTATTATTCATTATTTCAAAGCTTGTATGCCAACATTGCTGCTTCTCCCAAGTGCTGAGACATTGATTGAAACAAGTGGCATGCTGGGAGATCTGCGAGACAAAGAGCTTTGAGTAAAAGTGCGGAAACAATGCTGGTGAGAGGGTTTCCATCAGGATGTAACCAGAATAAACCCCTGGCTTAAAGCATGCTTGTTTATATTTAGTCTATGTTCAACAACAATAAGACATGAAAGTCACTGCAATGGCTGCTGGGTTAAAAGAACTCATTTAGTTGTGACTTTACTTGTTTTTTCCCATTTCATTGTATCTACTTTAGTTAGAATGAAAGAATAATTCATTGTGTTCTAGAAAAAGCACAAAGCAAATTTCTTGATCTGTTTTGCTTCTCTGACAAAGACACAAGCCCTTGAGTGTTGAAACTCAAATGTCATAGTTTTTATTTTCACAAAATTGTAATCAAAAATTGCTGGTTGGGGCGTGTACAAAGAATCACATAAACAGTTTGACCAGAAAATAGGTTCAATGTCCCTGAGTTCTTGGGCACACACATATAAAACCCACACTTACTGAGCACCATACTATTTTAGCTAATGCCTTCTGCCAAAACTCTTTCAATACTGGTCCTGTTTTGACCCATGTTTGCAAGCAGCAATATAAAATCATATATCATTGGTTTGGCCTCTGCAAAACTTATTAAACAGGCCAATTGCTACTTTATAAAAAACAAAACAAACAAATAAAAAAGCATGCTATTATATAAAAATGAGCTTCCAATTAGCAACCAACAAAACTAACACGACCTGTCACAGTGGATTATCGCTCCCCAACAGGACCCCCCTCCCCTCCCATCTCCACCATATCACATGCTGGTTTGCTCCGGCGGCCCATTTACATTTTTATTGGCCAATTATCTTGCTGTCTTACCAGTGCGTCTGGGAGTGTTCTGCTCCGTAATAGGGCGATTGTCAGCCTTTCACTAATTGAAAGACTTTCGGGGAGGATTAGGGAGACGTCAGAAATAAAGTTGTTTTCAGAAATCATAAACATAAGCCTTTTCTTGTGCTCACTCAAGGAATATTATTTTTGCTCCAGCAGCTGTTTATCGTATTCGTTTTTTTTTGTTTTTTTTTAAATATCAATGCACACCGCTTATCTGACTCTTCCCCTACATACAGAGGCAGACAGAAGGGCAATGGGGTGAATTAGCCTTGCATGTACTGTTTTCTATTCAATATTTTATGCATCACGTCATGTTATAATGTAAACCTTTGACAGGGCGGAGACACGGAAGCCAGAATCAAATATGCTCCAGTGTTATCCTGCAATATCCTTCCCCATGTGAATTGAGCAGGGGACTCATAGGTTTGCTCATGGCTCTGTTCTTAAAGCTGCCATAGTAAAGTGCAGGGGGTCCCAAAGGAGTTGTGAGCCACTGCGTTGGGGTTCATGAGATGATCCCAAGATGTAATTGAAAAAAAAAACATGACAATATGACAAAATATGACGTGCGGTATTATTTGCAGCATTGTCATTGTTTAGAAACCATTTTAAAATGGCCATTCCATTTTTTTTTTCTCCACTGGTTTCATGGATGCTGTGTTCTAAATGTCCTCTTAGGTCTATATTCCGAATTGTAAATTTACACTGGAACACCTTGTGATCTCAGAATTCCTATTTGCAAAAGTGGGTAACATTTCATAGCCCCGAGCTCCACCCACCCTGTGATATTGAAGTTTGATATCCGACAGTTAAAATGCTTGATTTTATTTGTGTTATTTTCACTTTAGATGCTCTGTACTGTCCACCTCCTTCTGTTAACCTGCTTCTGCAACGTCTGAGGCTCTGCAGTTAGAAATCTGCTGTTATGTCTCTGTTTTGCTAATGGATACACAAAGCTAATGACAACCAAAAAAGTTATTTGATTTGGAAGTAACAAATGTAATATAATTGTAGTGGTCAGAAACTCTGAGAAAACGTAACGCCAAGGTCTGAGCTCCAAGCATAAATGCAACGCAACATGAGCACACCTGCATTTTTTAAAACCTTGGCAGTGACAACATTTTTGGAACAGAAAAACAAATGCCTCTGAAATTAGGAAGCAGAATGTCCATATAATTAATAGAGAAAACCTCACATACCTAAACACAATGGACACACAAGGCACCACCATTCACAGCATTCAGGTGATTCTTCTAAAGGCTCACAGATTGTAAGCTGCTACTGACATGAGTGGACTTGTTGTCACATTCATATTTTAATCCCTTTCTAATGTGAAGTCTGTGTTGTTAAGTAGCTACCAGTAAACTCTCAATCCACATGCTCTGTTTTTTTAGACCAAAGTACAGACAAAAGCCATATGGTGTCCTCTCAATTCAAATGTAGAGCATAAATCAGGCTTTAAGAGGCAGTACAAATATGTTGAGGTAAAGTTAAACAACATTCTTTTTGTGCTCACTATGGCAAGAGTAAAAAAAAGTACATACTCAAAGATTAAAGACCTCTTAACCCTAACTATAACCTCCCATTCTTTGAGATCGACAACTCTGGAATACACTGAAATTATAGTGTGTATGACAGGCTTTGATGATTCTCTAATTCTGATGTAATTTGGTGGGATAAAACCTTTTAAAAATATACAAGACTAAAAGATAGTTTTACACCAATCAAGAAGTAATTTGTGAAGAAAAATATGTTGAAAAATACCGGAAGTAAAGAGTGCTATTTTCGAGAGCTCCGCATTGGTAACATCACGCTATAAGGATTCCGTCCAAAAATTCAACACAATTTACACTTACAAAACACTTTTCCTGTTACTTTAAACATCATTACAACAAAATAAAGATTTTTTCTTATAATTTTATTTTTGTCAAATAATAGGCCTACTGTACAATATGGTTGCTAGGTAGGAGTTATGGAAATCCCTAGCGTGATGTCATTATTTCCATCTAGGAAGTACAATTTGAAACCTATAAGATGGCCAAACTCGGAAAATAGTAAAATCTTAAATATAATTATCTTAACTTTGTCCAACCTGTCATAGGCGCTTCATGCATGAAAACAGTATGGGCAGAAGGAGGTGGAATGAACCACTCTGCAAAAAAGCCTGGCCAAAATTTACCATATAAACACTTAAATCCATCAGAAAATGACTTAAAAGTAGTGGAATTATCTGTCCATGCAGCAAGATAATTTGACTTAAAATAAACTACCTCTAGACTAGAATTAAGCAGTCTCAGAACTAGTAAGTAGATAATAAATCTGAAAACAAGATGAATAACCTGATATAAATGTTCAAATCTTGGCCAGATCAGAGAAATTTGCAGTGCCCCTGAGTGTCCCCTTTGCCTATCACAAAAGGCAGGGAGAGTCACAGAGATAAATCCTAAACCCTATAACTTTCAAAACATTAAATATTTTGTTTATTAAAGCTATTGTTTTAGAGGTAGAGCTGTAATTAGTTATCTGTTAATTAGTTATTTTGTTGGCCTCTAGCAGTTTTGGATCAGCAGGTTGAATATGTACCGATATTTATGTCTATTCAGTACGTTCAGCAACTTCCAGTTAAATAATTTAATTGGTTATTTCATCTCACAGATTGCTGGAAGTGGTGCAGTTTGTGTCGCTTGTTTTTTTTTTTTAAACAAATGCTAACAGCGCTAACCAGATGTTATTAAAGAGCATATGGGGAACAAACTTTAAAGTCTTTGTCACCACATTTCTCTAATACTTTGGAAACTCTGTAACATATTGTCCTCAGGTGAGCCACACATTTAGAAGCACATGGGCTTCATAAATATTTGTGAGATTTAGCACACCAAGTTCCTGGAAAGAAACAGGGGAGTTGGCTGGATCCTTTGGCCTTTAATCGGATAGCTGGGCGGAACAGCTAGTCCATCTTTGCTCCATTAATCATTACAGATCATAGAGACAAAGACGACATGAAATGGAGAAAGGGCATGTCATGTGGAAAAGGTCATTGCCCAGATTTAAACTCATGAAGCTCCAAGGCCCTACTTTGTCTGCTATATTTTGACTGTTCCCTCAAAAAGTTTAAAATACATGTAAAGTATACCTGTCACAGTAATTACTTCATCCATCAGTAATTTATATATTTATCTTGTGTACATTTTCTTTTCGCTATGGTTTGAAATTATTTTTTGTAGTACAATTAAATCTGAGGGTTGAATTAACTTTTGGAATATACATACAAACTGAGTACTATACTGTCTCATTGAGCTTTGTATTTGTTGCAGCCTATATTAAAAATATATTGTACATTTACAAAAGGGGTTATTTAGAATATCCTAATATTTAAAGTATATTGTACATTTACCAAAGCGTTTACTTAGGATGCCCTACTTTAGGGTTTTTGTGTCAATAGATTCAGAATTATGTATTGTCATGATATTTTCTGAGGCAATATGCACCCTTCAAAATGTGTTATTGTGAAAGGCCTAATGTAGAGTGTAGTTATAAATAATACATAAAAATCTGGTTATGAAGTCTGCCTGAATTTGATCAAACTAAACAGTATGATCAGGTGAATACGTCATATGGAGGGCTCAAACTGGAGCGTCAGAGGAGCTTCCATGTGTTTAGATGCTTAGGCTTTATTGATTGCTGGCTGAGGAAATAAGTGGCCGCCACTCTTTAGTTGTGCCACAGCGCAGAGGCTCTTGGGTAAAAGACACATGCAACACTTAGGAGCCAATTATGCACATGTACACAAGACTGCATACCCTGACACACAATGTTCACATGTACACAAGCAGACTCTCCCTTCCATCGCGCACTAGGACACATTCATCTTAGTTTAATGACCCACAGGGACCAGCAGAGTGCTTACCTTCCCACACAATGCTCACATGTGCTCAGACCACAACTAGTAAAAGTCTCACACAAGTTAAACACGCCACACTTGATTCGTGCCATCAGACTGGTGACCAAATGTGGCTAGAATTTAATTAATAAATAATTATCAGTGAATTAAGAATTACATTTCGGCATTTAATTTATTTCGTTTTTAATAATACTGCAACCAAATGTTTTCAGTTTTAGTTATTTGATTAATTTCATTAGCAAAGATGCCAATGTATTTGTATCATGATTATAACTTTTGCTTTCATTTGCACAAATATTTCACATGAACTAGACTTCCTCTCCTATTGCTGTATTTGAATGGTTATTTACATTTCAATTTGGTGTTTTTCAGACTTGGCATTGACTTTACCTAATATTTTTATGAAGTAAGCCAAGTTATTTTAGCCTGTTAAAACACATATGTAAAAACAAAGACATCTCAATTTTGAAACCAGTGTCTGCCAAAAATATAATGCAACAGTATGTCTGTGTTACATAAACCCTACAAAATACACACACGTGAAAATATGCTACTGTCATAGACATAAACCAACCTGCACTTTGTTTCCAATTTGTGTTGGATGTGCTCTAATCTGTGGTATTCTTCTGCAGCGCTTCCTGCGCTCCATACAGACACACACTCATCTTATTTTAATGCGTCTGAAGGGGAGGCACTCTGCAGCACAGCAGGGGGCTTCCCAGCAAGTCACGAAAGCACTCAAAACATACACGGCTGCTCACGCTACCAGCATACGCATACAACACACATACACGGCCCTATATATGCATACATGCAAGTCGGCACACTGCAGCCACTAAATATAACCCTCGCCTGATGACTGTTGTGCGATGATTGCAGTAGAAAGTCCAAGTCATGTGATTTCCGTGACTGGGAGGCTGGAGACAGTCTACCAGTGTGAGACGGGGATACAGGAAACTCTGCTACAGGCTGTCCTCATCTGACAATGTCTGTGCCATCAAGTAATCATCACGATCAGTTTTTTTTTTTTGTTTAGAGACGATGTAAATTTGGGCAAGGAAAGTGCATTTTACATGGAAAAAAATGCATAATAGTAATTTGAGAATTTTAGAACACACACCCAAACTTTTTAAGATGATAATGAACTGGAGCTTATTTTTGTGGCAATTTGATTGGACAATGAATCCTTTCAAATGCATTTCTGATTTGGCCTTTTTCACAAAACACCATCTTTGTATAGTTAGTTTAAAATGCCTTAGCCTTGATAATGCTTGTAGTGCTATGTGAGCATTTACAACATCCTTTGTTCTGATTTTTACATTAATTCATCAGTATTTTTTTATTATTATTTGTTACTATATTATTAATCATTTTCTGTAAACTATATCCCTAAAGGACTGCCAATGTTTTATAATCCTTCAGCTGCTTTTCTTTCTACAAATGAATACGCTTGTTGAACACCTGATTTGTAGACAAAATGGAGGCTGACACATTTATCAGCAGAACTTATGAGGCTGTTGATTTATTCAGGTCATTCCAGTCTGTGTTCAAATGGCTGCTTGTCAGTTTGACTTTTTTGCACAGTGTTTCTGTTCTGTGACTTCATTAACGGCCAACCCCTGATAAATCTGCTGGAGAGGGTATTCCCTGCTGGCAGCGCAGCTTTTTTATTAATCAATAATGGCAACTCATGGAACACAAGCAAAGAAGGGGAAAACGCTTGTTAAGACTTTGAAGTATCAAAGTTGCATTCACAAAGTCTGGCCCTTGGAAATACGTCAGCATAAGCAAGAATCCATAAAGATGAACGATCATGTCTGCAGAGACTTACATTGTCTCCATGTACACATGTTTGACTGCTCATGGCCATGATCTTTTGCCAGACAAGCCAGTTCCTTCTACATTCGAAATCTACATTCTGTTTGAATCTTAAAAGGTCTGGAATCAGGCCTGCTAATTTGTATTTTGTGTTTCTCAAATGCAGAAGACATATCCTCTTGAAAACTCTCGTAATATTCAGAACTAATATTCAGAACCTTTTTTTTTTACATGTAAGCAGCCCCCCTGAAATCGTATTTGTTAAGTTATATCAAAGACATGTGGTTCTGGCTGACCAGGTGACACGGTCTTAGAAGCATGACAACTTTTGCATTGTAGTGGATTTGTATTCCCCACTCTAGATTATGTTTTGGGTAATAAGTTCTACAATATTTGAAAAAAGACTTCCAAACACTAATACACTGCAAAGTAAAATCTTGATAAATACACAAATCAATAGCTGTGTTTTTTGCAAGTGACAAAACCACATCTGAGACAAATATAAACTTGGAAAACATCCAGAATCTCAGTTACAGCTCCATCACACTTGAAGGCCCATTTGTCCTACGCTAACTGCCCAAGCCCTTCAGGGTCAAGTATCAGTGACACTAAAGCTGGAAAAAGTTCCCATAGTGCAGCACTTCTGGATACTGGAGAGGAGGCTTCTCACAGCATTTGACATTAATTCTTGATGCAATTGTTTTGAGGTTCTCTGCAGTCCTGTTGTGACAAGGGGCGCTCCGCAACACCGTTCCAAATTACATTTCTTGGACATGTTTTTGTTGTGAGCTGCTCAAGGGCTAAGTTAGTGGATGGTCCCGAACGCCATAATCCTGATTTTACACTATAAATAAACCTGCATTATGTACGTATAATGCATGCTAAAATAATATCAGACACAGATGTAGATTATTAAAACCAAATGTTAGGCCTACTATAGGCAATAGGGACAGGCGATTGTAATTGACTATTTCTCTATTTTTCTTATATTTTACTACTTCCCTTCCCAGTTCTCCTATAGCCTTTGTAGGTTTTAAGTGAGTCACAGGAGAGTTTAATCAATCACAGTGCAGTGCGAACTTTCTGAAGAAAATGTTTACTTTATTTACCCTTTAAACCAAATAATAAAACTTGTACATGAATTGTGTTAAAGTATTGCTACTAAAAATCAGCAAATTGTACAAACAGTAGCCGACAATCTAACTTTGTCTATTTTATGCTGTCGGGCTGCATTATGTAGTTGGTTTAAACTCTAACTTTTTGAAATGTGTACCCAATGTAAGACCCAAGGTGAAAAAAAAAACAACTCATACATTATTAAAAACGTTTGCCTCTATGCGATAAATAACACAAGGATAAACAATTCAGTAAAGTTAACCCAGGACTTCACCAATTCAAGCTAAATGTGTGAGAGAGTTTGGGGCCAAATGTATATGTTCTGAGAGGTCTGACAGGCTGAGAGCTGAGCCAGTCTCTTTGCGCCAGCCGTCAGAGAGCTCCCGACAGGACTATATGGCCTATGTCATGCTATGTATTATGCAAAATCCTGCAGTTTCTGAAGAAAAAAAGTTGGCTGAGCTTTTTAGAGCAGAACTAGAGTGAGTGGAGTGGAGCTGCCGGACTGGTGCTGCTGCTGCTGCTGCTGCTGATGTGGCTCTAAAAAGTAACAGATGTTTTATGGAGGACACTCGGGCTACCTGTTGGGATGGGTCAGTGTTATTCTGTAATAAGAAGCATGTTCCCCGGAGCTGTGCCATACTGGTTCTGTCAGCAAATAGCTCCCTTGCACTCTTCACCTGCGACTTCCTCAAGCTTTAATATGGAGATTTCACCATTTAAATGAACCAGGCCCCAGGACGTTTTTAGACCTAATGCTGAAATGTACAGAATATTGATTAAGATCATTATAACAGTGCACTGAACTGAACTGAAGAAGCAGCTTGGATGAGCTGCGAAAGATATTCGACCAAATAAACTTTTATCCAGTTGACAAATTGAATTTCTCCTTTTGCAACAGTGTATATTCATGACACACACAGTGCTACCAGGGAAATGAAAAATGTAAATGTTTTCTTCTGTTACAATTGACTAGGGATGCAAATTATCGATTAATTCATTAATTGATAGTTGATTGACCTTATCGATCGATTAACGATTAACTGATAAGCAGCGTTTTTCACCTGAATTTTAGTGTTTCAATAGGGTCTTTAAGAATATAAGCTATAGTAACATAACACTGAGTCAAAAATATATCATAGTATTATTATATTGTATATTCCTTAATTAATTATTCCTTAGTAAAAACCAGACAAATGTATTGATGCTGAATAACAAAATACGGTGATCCCTCGCTCTATCGCGGTTCGCGGATTTTTAGTGTAACTTTTTTTTTATAGTGTAACATTGTGTTCTGTCCTGATTGGCTAAGAGACTAGACCAGGACTAAACGTGGACTGGACCAGGTCTAGACCAGAACTAAACCAGGTCTGGACCAGGTCTGGACCTGGACTGGACCTGGACTGGACCGGGACTCGACCGGGTCTGGACCTGGACTGAACCAGGATTGGGCCGCTGCGTGCAGCTGCTGGTTTCGTGTAGCTGGTTTGTGGCTCAGGGCCCGGGCCGCGGGCCGGCCGCGCGGGACCAGCAGCAGCACGTTGTGGCGCATTCCTGGGCGCCGCGGTTCGATCTCGCCTCGTGCGTACACCCGGGGATGCTGAGCAGTGCCGTTGGCGCCTGCGGCCGGCTGTGAGTCGAGCTTGGTGCAGGGCGGTGCACGGTTGCCTTGTTTTGTGACCACGCGGGTGCGCGTGTCCGCGATTAGTGATTAATTGCAATTAATGCATTTTGATCGACCAACGTCTTAATCGACAGTTAATCATTAATCGATTAATTGTTGACATCCCTACAATTGACCAATGCCTTTGTGCCAGTCCCAAGCCCAAATTGATTGATTGTTCCAATGGTCATGACTAACCAATCAAACCAGCTGATTTATCAGGCTTATAGGTTACTTAAATAAAAATTATTTGTTTTATGTAAAGCACTTCTTTTAGGCTTACAATATTATTATACAATAATATTATTAAAAATCCAACAGATTTATAATACTGTCAGCTAAGAGGAAAAAACTTTAACTTTTTTGTTGGTAGGTTAATTATTCCTCAAGTAATGGTGTCGGGTTTTTTGAAGCCAGTGAATAATTATGTGGATGAGACAAACAACTCCAGGTATGATTTTTGATAAAAGAATAAGATCACAGAAAGCACTTGATTTCATTATGACTTTGGGTTATTTTAATACATGAGAGAAAAAGCATATAGTTAACCGTCTTTAAGCATGACATTAAAATTCCTGTGATACACAAATGTTCAAAATAATCACAGTTTTTAACATTCCCTTGCTTAACTATCTTCGTCACACTCATTGATGTCCCCAAAAAGAACAAACACTTTTTGGGGAGAATCTGCAGGGGTGCACATGAAACAGCAGACACATATCCACTCATTTATGTCCCAAGGCGCTTATATCACACACAAAAGGAAATAATTCTGCTGTGCACTCCCAATAACCCCAGAGTCCCCAGCCATGAAATTTCAGCTTTAGCAAAGTAGCAGGCACAAAACGTTCAAGGAAAAAAACACATAGCTTGAGTGGGTGTTGCCAAGTTTGGATTTGGCCAGGGATCTTTCCCCACTGTTGCTGGTCATGTGTGCCCACTGGAGGCGTGCCATGCAGGTGCAGATGTTAACTCCTGGTCCATCCCTCTCTTACATAAGTCCCCAGATCTTCATTATCTGGCAACTTCCCAGCAGTGTAATAAAGTCAGTGAAACCACAGCTTTCTGGAAAGCTTTTGAAAACTGAATAAATGAACTGAACACAACATGCGCCCAACAACAACCCTGTTCAGTTTGTTTCTTTAGAAACACAAACTGATTTTTCACAAATGATTTTTCTCAAATGGATACTATTTTTATCACCATTCATGTGTTTCATCCTTCAGTAAATACAATGTTATGTTGTTATTGATAGGCTGATAGGCCCCTTAAGGAAAGACTGTTGGAAAATAAGAAAAAAGAAAACAGAATGAAATAATCCTGGAGGATGAATGATAAAGACCTCTGACCTAACCCCAATAAAACACTTTTAGGACAGATACATCAAGTGTCATCCCTTGTATCACAAGAAAGATGCCATAGCATTATTAAGTCTGCAGAGAAGCACACTGGGGGAATATTAACCAGTTTTTAAGCTTCTATGAGGAAATGTTTCTTTAAATATCAGAATTTCAGCATGCATTTAATCTCAGATTTCAAAAGGCAGAACTGAAATGTCTCCACCACATGTAATGTCTTATTTCAAGGGTTTCTAGAGAGAGTGGTGTATACATATTTCTGAAGAATTTTTGATGAACTTGCTTTTTTTTTCTCCTCCAGCCTCTGTAGTCAGAAGTCAGAGCCACTTTGTGATCAAGAGCCATGGAAATGCTTTGTGTCTGCCCAGTCTCCCTTTAATCCACTCAATACATGCATTAGTGAGCGGCCACAGTGAAGAGCGGAGTGTAAGCCGTGCACAGTGCTTTGTGCAGTGCTCAATGGGCAGGAGGGTGAGGGACAGGGCCAACAGTGGGCAGAAGGCTGCCTGGGTGATGGTGGGACATGTCAAAGAGCTGGGTGGGGGTCAGTGTGGGGGTGCAGTGTCAGGACTCCTCCACAGGGCTCTGACTCACCCTGTCCACTCTCTCAGCCTCTCCCAGCGTCTTGTCTAGACCTCAGCTCATTTCTTCCCTGACATGTCGACCTGCTGATGGCCATGCTTCACTGCTCTGCCTGCCACCACTGTTGGCCTGATGTTTCTGTTTGTGTTGGGAACTCAGAGAGGAGAATTCCCACGTGTCCTGAAATCCTGAAAAGTTTACTTTTAAATAATAGTAATAGCACACAACCTCACATACAAAGGTTTGCAGGGTGAAGCGTCTTGCCCAAGGACACAAGACTGCTACTAGTGAGGTAAAACCACTAACATCCATTGCCTTAAAACCTTTATAAGTGTCTGCACCTAACACTTTCATCTCTTTTTAGTGTCAATGCCCAAATAATATTTTATTTTTATAGTAATTAACATGACACTTATTCAGTTGCATTTTGTTAATGCACCAAATTTTCACAAGGTTAAATAGAACCATGTTCCCTTTTGCTTCAGATTTGATGTCTTAACATCCTCCTCCCCTCCCTGTTTCTTCTGTCTACATTCTCTCCATTCGGGATCACAATGAGGCCTAAGATTGTATTCATCCGAGGGCAGGCTTTATCTGGGCTTTAAAAGGGAAACCGTTGGAAGGAGGAGAAGAGGAGGAGGGCAAGCGGCTAATAATTGCAGCTGGCTCGCTTTAATTGTGCCCTGAGTCCCTGGTGTTGACCGGGATGAGGAGCTGCTCTTTTCTCTACACAATAGAATACTTAAACATTTGGCCACAATGACGCGCTTTTGACGGCGGCCAACCTGTCAACTGTCGACAGTGCCATTATGTGACTGCCCCAGAGTGTGCTTGTGCACAGGATGTTTTATAGTGAATGTTTCTTTTAATCTGAACAATTTATTGACCAAAGACCTCTGTGCCAGCTGCGCAACTAAAGAGTATTCGATGGCACAGTTGAAGTTGAGTTTGGGTAACATCTTTAACAGTCAGCTCTTGCATTGTTGTTTGTGACCATATTATTGTTCAATCATCGCCAACTGTAACCCAGCAGGTGCAGATCGCAATCATCCTAAATCATGTGGAGAAATTAGTCTTTTGTTTGATGTGAGGGATTAAAAAAGGTTATCACCAGATTGTGTAGTTTCATTCTGAGGGACAATACTCGCCAGTTCACTCCTGTTGGTCTGTATTCAGGCAGAGGGCAGCAGTATGCTCAAAGCCTGAGGACGTGGAGCTGTGCAGTAGTCTTGTTAGCGTTGCAGGGAGAGACACAGTCACCACGCTGGGCTCCGATCAAGAGCACAGTGAGTGTGGTGCATCAGGAATGTGTATGCATCCAAAGGCTTGTTTTTGTTCTCCTGTTCTGCCATGCTGAGGGTCTATTGTCAGCATGACCTGAGTGAAAACAGGAAGTGACAAATCCTGCTTTTCAGAGGAGCTCCTAATAAAGAAGTAGCTTGACAAAGAGCTATGTGTGGTATTTTTGTGACAGAGCTGGTTAGTCAGGCCTGTTCAGATGGCTCTGGGACCTGCACTGATGCTGAACTGCTGGGTACACGCTTTGGAACAACATGTTCTGTCTTCATCCCAATGCTTTTAGGCAGACTTTCCCTTGTAGATCTCGACAACCAGTTTTATGACATAGTGTCAACACAGTTTCTAAAATGGATTTATATTAGCCTTCTACATTTGTTCATTCAGACTTAGAGACATGCCAGCCTCACTAATGCTCTCTTAGCAAAACTTTGGAGACAAGGAGGGTTAAGTTTCTTGACCAACAGGACGTTGACAGTTTTAGCTAGGGAGTGGGATTCTACAGAGATGACTGGCTCTACCACTACCATCCTGACCACCTTTATCATTATTAAACATGCAAATTTATGACCCTTTGTGGATATAGATTGCATGAGCATAACTCTGCCTTAGCCTGGTCTGCCCTCTTGTCTGCCTCGAATCTTTCTGGGCTTGTTCAGGTTGGATCAGTTTGATTTACTTAATTTTGTTCATTACTAAAAATGTCTTTTTAGTAATGAAATTTTCAGAGATCTTAAAGGTCCCATGGCATGAAATTTTCACTTTCTGAGGTTTTTGAACGTTAATGTGAGCTCCCCTACTCTGTTTAGGCCCCCCCCCCGGCTAAAAGTTGCGAAATGTGTAAACTGAGCATCTGTGACCCGTTTCTGCATTTGAAAAAAAGACAGCTCAAACGGGCGATTCTGAACAAAGAAACTATGTGACATCACATTGAAGAAAAAATGCAAATGCAGTTCCACCTCCCGTCTGGATATCTACCCACCATCATGGCCAGAGTTTGGACCGCGAACGAGCTACGCAATGCGAAATGCTTTTTTTTTTTTGCCTGGAGGCACGTGAGAATGTTTCCAGGCTCGGATGTCCTTTATCCGAGCCTCTGGACCTGTGAAACAGCAGTAGTTAAATTTTATTTTCTGTGAAAATGTGTTTTTTTCATTGAAACGCCTCTCCTTTCTTCCTTCGCGCATAAAACGCGGAAGTGGAGCCAGCGCACCGCTAAACGAGGAAACAGCGGAGAGTTTGCCTTCCCCCACCCGCTGCTCTGGCCTGTCTCTGTCCTTCTCATTTGCATTCAAGCAACAACGCCCATAATGAGGTGTTCAGAGACATATTTTTTGACTCTGCCTGTGTTCATGGGTCTTTCTCATGCACTGAGTCTTGATTTTGAAGAAGGATTCATTTACAGTATTAGGGAACCATTAAGGCACCATATAAAAGTATCAAGAAGTACCATGTCATGGGATCTTTAATGTTTTTAAGTTTAACATTACATATTATACAGCTTTTCTTCTTTATTTTGACTGCGTCCTCTTAGGTTCATGTGGAGTGCTTTTGTGTGCAGAATCCTAATAGTTGCCTTACACCTAAGTATGGATTTTTTTCCCTGGAGTTGCCCCATCAATTTAAGGCCCATGGTTAAGGTAATTTCACCCCAGCAGGGTTTGATGTCTGCTTCCTGGTGAGAGAATAAAAATGTTAATCAATACTCTGTCTTTTTATGCCCAACATTTTTAAACCCTTTTTGCACAGTAATACATAAAGATCTGCCCATGCTCTGTCTAGTCTTCTGTCCCACTGAGCTCTGTTGAAGTATTTGTACTGATGTTAAAATGGGTGGCATCTCTTTCATGTTACTAGGGGAAACAAATCTCCACATTTTGAAAAATATTTACTTTTATATATTGCATTCTATACCACCAATGCAATAAACAATACCAAAATGAAAAACAAACAAAACAAACAAAAAACAACTTTTATTGTAAGTCTATTTTTGGTGAAAAAGTTATATACTGTAGCTTTAAAGAGGATATGATGGAAGCTTTACTCTATTGAATTTAGTTTCTCCTCCATAAGATCTGAGCTGCAGTGAAAGTCAAAACTGTAGCAAACCTGCTGTAATTATGAACAAGGTCAGGAATGAACTTGTGTAGACTGAAAGAGCCCAATAGAGAGTCATGGCCCTGGTCATACGTGCACAATGATGCATTTAGGTGCACTGTCCAGGCAACACGTCTTAGGTCATTAATCACAGCAACAGGCTTGTTTAGCATCTGTGTTCATGTAGGGGTGGGCAATACACCAAATAATTAATACCACATTTTTCTTGGAAACAGATCTCAATTTTGATTTTATCACAATGTAGCCTACTTGTATTGCTTGTATGGGCTATGTACATGCAAAAATGTAAATACATTTTTGAGCATATGCATCTTAATTACACAGGGAAGCACTGATGGAAGCACAATTTGAATGTTCAAACAGCTCTAAAAACTCCCTTTATCATAACACTCAAAATGTAAATAACATAACCATAATTGTGCAAAAATAATTGTAATATATTATTATGCATAGGCTTTGAGCACTAAGATAATAAAAAAAAATATATTTTAAGTGTTTCTTTTCAATTTTCAGCACCATGGACAGCGCTTCTCATTCAAGCATGGCAATAATGTTAATATTTCAACAATATTTCATGGGTCAAGGTGCTCTTTGACCTGCTTTCATTCAGTGTTGGCATACTGCAAAATAATGTAAATATAATATAATTATATATATGATATATAATGAGTGTAATAAATGTTAATGCAATCACGACTTTTGCCATCCTCATTAACAAACAAGTTGCAGAGGAAAGTGTGCTCATTAAATTAAAGCCAGAAGCACATGCAATAATGCTATTCATGTAGAAACGCAAATGAACCTCCTGAGTATCTCTACATTTCATGAAGGATATGTTTGCACTTAGGGGACACTCTTTGACTGAATACATTTTTAAAATGGATCAAAGTTTTATGTCACTTGGTATGATTGTTGCATTGGTATTGGCAGAAGATATTGAAACTTTTTGTGAGGCATAGTCAAAGAGGACTAGTGGACAGGATTTTCATGTGTACAGTGGAGTGAGAACATAGAGATCAATAGAAAATGCTGTGGTCAGACAAGACTTACTAACGTAAATATGATATGTTAGCCAAGAAGATTCAGGATTCAAAGATTTATTGTCTGCCACAAGTAACAACAAAATTACATTTAGAGCTCTTAAACAGTAGCATGGCTACTGTAAACAATATCAGTGCAAATACTGGAATGTGAACATATACACTATTGCGGTACTTATAGCATGTAACACAACAACAGGCAGAGATGGATACAGTATAGTGTGCAAATGTGTTCACAGTTATGGCAGGTGTGGAAAGTGGAAGAAGAGTCTATCCAGGTTTTTTTTTCAATGCTAGTTTTTTCTGCTTGTGTCTGTCCTGTAGCTGGATAAATCTTGTATTACTCGAGTCATGACATTGTGGCTGCAAAGTGTGGAGGCTAAATTAGCTACACTCACACAACAGCAGTTTTCACACACAAACGGATTTACTGTGTCTGGGAGAGAGCTTTATCTGCTGCTGGCAAACAAATGTGTCGCCTACATTCAACCGAGATAAGCTCATGAGCCCTGTGCTTGTTTGGGCTAACCATATGTGTGTATTCAAAGGCTTTCAAACAGGCTTCAAGGCACTGTGGACATTAGCGCCCCAAGATGCTAAATTTTGGCCTAGGCCTATTACCCAATGCTATCCTGATGCTGTTTCTGGGTAAGTGCAGTAATGAACTTTATTTGACCCTGTATACCTCCCATGATGCAACACTGCTAGTAACCTCCCACAGCATATCCCACAATTCCTAGCAGCCTATCCTCACAAGCACAAAGATACACTGAGGATACACGAGTGAATGCTGAGGTGGCGAAAAGCAGACGCAGCTCTGCCAGCGACTGACAAAGCGCACTCGGCCTGTTTCACTAGCATCCTTGTTTACTTCCTATCCTCTTCTTCCTATCTCCTTTTTTAAATCAAGCATTCCTCTGGGACTGTCTGTCAGGGATAAAGGAATCCTCAGTAGACAACATCTGAAAGAGGACGCCCTTGTTGTAACACAATCCTTGACATACAAGATAGATCTATTTCTGTCCTCCTTTATTCACGCACAAAGGATGAGTGATTATGCAGGTGAGTGGGTTTTCCTCCCACCCCTCTATGGTAAACAAAATAAGGCAAAAACAAGGAAAGTGCCACCTCTAAACAATGAATAAAAAGTAGAAGGATGATTGACACATTTTTAAAGTTTAAGGTACACTTAATTGTCCCCGCCGTAGGGGAAATCTTCCTCTGCATTTGACCCATCCGTCTGTGTCACTGGAGCTAACCTGGCACAGCAAGGTGGATTCTCACGATATTTGTGAGTTCACATATACTCACGAGAATTCATCTTGGCATGCTCCCGGTGGTGTGATAGTTAGTTAGTAGATAGTTTGATTTTTCAGCTTGTTTCCCTGTTGGGATGCTTGAACCATGCAGATTCGTACGCATGTGATTGACATACATATATTAACAACCTGCAGGAGGACCGCAGAGCAGTGCCCAAGAACGCCACCAGATTCTTGATCAGGATAACTTTAGCACTGTAATTTTACCTGTTGTGCATATTTTGGGCTGCCTGAAGGAAACCCACACAAACAGTAGGGGAAAAAAATGCAAATTCCACAAAGAAGGGCCAGGGTTCAGTAATCAAACCCAGGATCTTCTTGCTGTCAGGCAGTGTCCTTGGAGGATAAAGTTATTTGATTGCTTGATTAAAACCAACTCTCATTTGTGAAAAATAATGATAATGCAAAATACTGCCTTACTGAATTAACTTAATGTATTAAATGACTGCTGTAAGTTGAGTTCACTGGTGCAGGCAGAGCTAATATTAATACCATAGTGCAAAATGTGATAAAGAAAGTGACTTCTAATCCTAACCTGTGCCTAATGAAAATGTATGAAGAGGCGGTTTAGAGGTTCTGAAGACAGTGGCAGGTACTTGTGGGGCTGCTCTTCACATAAAAGATGGTTCCCTCGGCAGCTTTAGATATAATAAAGAGAGGCTCATTAATATGGCAGTATTTCCCTTACACATTTCCACACATTTTTTCTAGTTGGTTGTAATCACACGATGCCATACTCCTGTCAGACTGCTGGCATATTAAAAGAAACCATTTCATTATGTGCAAAGTAAATATCAGTTTGTTGTGCTTGTTATTGTACAGAATAACCCAGAAAAGGTTATCTGAGTTTTGTTTAATATTGATGGTCTTTTAGGATGATCTTTGTGAAACATAATGTTCATTAATGCAATTATAGTTTAAAAAACAAAACAAAACGTAAATTAAATACATGTTATTTTGATGCTAACAACCGTATTGTGGACACACCAATATCCACTTCAGTATGAAATATATAAATATATGTTCCTTGTTTTATTTTTATATTTGGTGCACATTTGACCTTGTTTTATTCAACCAAAGTTGCCTTTTTCACACTACAGCATTGGTTTCCAAGTCTTTTGCTCATCTCTAAGTCCATCACAAGGATAGGTCACTGAGGCAAGACCAAAGTAGACAGGAAATAAAATAAAACAGATGCATTAAAGCCTACACGGTGAACTTGAAGGTGCTGTACTTGACAGATGCATCTAGTTTGTGATCAATAAGAAATACTGTACAATTATGTAAACAGTTCACAGAGGTCTAATTAATCAGGTCAAGTCTACTATACATACCAAAATATGCCGTATGTTTTTCAACAGACAAATGTTTCAAATGTATGTTGCGCTTTTATATTTATACTTGTGCTAACTAGTCCATGACCTTTCCTCCACCAACACAAGGGGAGTCATTATCGTCAAACCTACTTGGAAACAGGTTTAAAATGATGTTATTAAAACATGACACAAATGGCCGCCAGTGATTGTTCTGAGCAAAAGTCACCCCGTACAATGTAATGTCAAATCTAAATATATACTTTCTATTTCATTCAATTTAAAAGGTGCACATCCTTTGTCCTCTTGAACTATTTAATCTGGTCTTTTCCCTAAGCACTTACTGAATATTTTTATGACTGATATCGAGTTGTACAATACAGGTTTAGGTATGTGTTGCACCCGTTTTTGCAGTTAGTTTTGTGTTTGGCCTAGTATATTTCATTAGTCCTTTTGACTCTGGGAGCGAAGTAGGTGATTTAGTTCAAATCTGTGAAAACTGTGATATACATTTTTTGGTGCATTGCCCACATCTGCATTTGGCCTACATCGGCACCGGATTGGACCATTTAGTGATGCAGTAATGATGATACTGTTTGGAGAATTCTAATCTAATCTAATACAGAATGCCAAATGTAAGGGTTGCACTGCTGGAATTGGGAATGGTGTGAATTTTAATATTGTGTATTGATATGGATTTGGTCCACAAAACAGTTTAAAGTGAAATTTATTTACAATATTCAATATGCAACCTTAGTTTTTAATCCTGTGACGAAGCCTCTCGGATGAGCGGCGAAACGTTTTCAACCAAACAAACTTTGTCCAGTTGACAAATTGAACTTCTCCTTTTATCATGTATTCTACCTGGACGACTGAGGGACTTTTCACGAATCCTGTGTAAACTAAACTTTTTTTTTTTTTTTTTTTAATTATTGTTTCACAGCTCCATAGCTTTTAAACACTGGCCAAGACATTTAATATTTTGAAAAATCAATCAATTATCTATATGGTGTATTTTATATTACTTTATAACAGACAATTACAAAGCTGATTCTTAAAAAATGATGCACGGAACACACAGTGAATTATGATCTATAGTCATGAGGAGAGATTAAAAATGTCGAAGTTCATAAAGTTATGTAAATGCCTTAAATCCCCAGAATATGTCATCACTAACTAAATGACTGTCTTCTTCTGAATCCATCTGTCTTCTTTCCCTTTTGCAACATGTTGTCTCTTTTTGTCTTGCTCCCTGACCCTCAATGTGCGTGCACGCACGCACGCACGCACGCACGCACGCACACACACACACACACACACACACACACACACACACACACACACACACACACACACACACACACACACACAGATAGTGTAGCTACAGACAGAACGAGTGTGACTGGGTCTCCGTGGATCTGGGCCTGTCAGTCTGTCACCTCCAGGGTTTCCAAACAACTCAACACCAGCTTTCTCCACGACATGATACACGACAACTCATCACTTTTCCTGTAGCGTCTTCTGGGATGTCCATCTCAAGCTGAAATGTCATGTTCATAGAAAACATGAAACAAGGAGCCCATGAGTTTGACACAAAAGATTGAATGTCATTGTGTCCAATCTGTGATGCTAATTTTAGTTTTCCTGAAAATTGATTGTTTATGGAACAGTGTGTTGTGAAGGACACTCCAAGCTCAGAGGCAGCCTGCTAATTAGGACCAAATTGTGTTAGCACAACAACAGCGCTGACCCTTTGGAAACCCCACGCTCATTTGCACACACCAATCCTGTTTTCCTTGGAGAGACAAACAGCATCTAAAAACACTAAAGCGCAGTCTTCATGTAAACATGTGGAAACTGAAGTATGACCTTATTGATATGGCACCAGGTTAAGACCCTCTCACGATCCCGCTGCTCCTTACTACTTAACTTTACTTTCTCCCTGTAATGTAATAACCGCTCATGTTTGCTTGCACATGTCAGCAGGAACGCTACATACACTGCAAATTACTGAATTCAAGTCAGCTGTACCATTTGACATATGTCTCTTTAAAACACACACTTAAACCCTGCAGGTACTACGCCTAGGAAACTAGAATTAAGACATACATATGTGCATTAGCATATTTGTGTTGCCCATATGGTAGTGCTGGACCCCAGGGTGTGGTGTCAGTCATGTTATGAATATGAATAAATCCAAATTTAAGGTTTTAATCACACAGTCAACAGGATCAGAGATGTTTTAAAATGATGCTCTTAGTGGTGTTTTTGGGTGTAATTCGTTATTATTCATTATTCTTAATAAGACTTAAATGAAATGGCTACTAAATGTCAATTGCTTTGAAGTAATTAAATATTGATAATGCATCAAAATTGGTATTAAATTGGGACTAAATCACAAACTACACCTGGACTAGAATAGGACCACATCCCTGTCTACATCAGAACTAAACTGGGCGCAAACCAGGACCTAACCTGGACAATCGTGTATGTAGCCTAATAGAAAATGTTGGATATGTCATCAAACATCAAACATAAATACTTTCCAGTGTGTGGTTAATATTTTATCTTTATCTCAGTTGCCTTTTTGCAGCTGTCTACCGAAACAGTCTACCTGTTCAATAAATCTCCTTGACCTCATATGTGTCAAGTCATTGACATCTGCATTGCAGGACATGAGGGAAACTAGTCCTGACAAGAAAAAAACATGTCAGGGAAAGCACTGGGAGAGCAGAGGAATAGAGAGCTGCTGTGGCTCACCATCAAGTAGAATTAACATCTGGAACAGTTTACACGATTTAGAGGTATGCATAATAGGCTATAATTTCTTGGTTCAATCTTCACATATTTACATTGGAGGTTACCTTTGTATTCATGTTTTGATTTTTTTTAACCAGTGAATAAAATATGAATTATGTGATTATAACTATAAAAAGCACTACTCTATACACTCATCACTTTAGTGAACTTGCCTTGTCCTGTGTATACACAGATTTCTTCTGCACCACATAAAACAAAAAGCCACCTCTTTACATGCCATTATTCAGGGATTGAATATATTGCATCTTGTTTGTTTACATGATGAAAATGAATGGATATAATGATTTGTTTCATTGTTTGTGTGATTATCCGGTTTGATGTTTGAATTAATGTAGTGTAATAAATTCAGCTGCTTTGAAGTGACTAGATTACAGTGAGATGCAGCCATCTGATCACAGTGAGGGAGAGACTGCACACAGACGGCCTGTAGCCTCTGAACTGCTCTGTCACCATCAGGCTAAATTTAGCCATCACAGACTGTGGTTCCACAACACAGGTCTGGTCCACACCATCTGCTGAAGCTCTCTATGCATCACCACACACCTGATGTAGGCTCCAGGACTTCACCACAAGTTACAAAAAACAAAATAAACATTAGACACAAAAAAGATGAAAAAAATATTAGTATGCATTTTCAGTTAAAGGTCCCATGACATGGTACTTCTTGATGCTTTTATATGGCTCCTTAATGGTTCCCTAATACTGTAAATGAATCCTTCTTCAAAATCAAGACTCAGTGCATGAGATATGACTCTGACAGTCTTCATGAGGCTAGATATGTGTCTAAAATGCTTTATTCTGAGTGTTCAGTGCAAAGGAGAAGGACAGAGAGATTGGCTAAGGAGCGGGGGGGGCGGGTTTCCCCCGCAGCTCGGCGCAGCTCGTCTCCTCGCTTCCGTGTTTAACACAGGAAGACAGATGAGAGACTTTGCAATGAAAAAAAGCATATTTACACAGAAAATAAAATTAAACCACTGGTATTTCAGAGGTCCAGAGAGTCGGGTAAGGGACTTGCGAGCCTAGAAACACTCGGACGTGCCTCCAGGCAAATAAAAAAACGCATTTCGCATTGCGTAGCGCATTCACAGTCCAAACTCTATGGGCGGGATATACAGGGACGTTGAGGGGAGACTGAGGGAGGGGCTGGAGCTGCATTTGCCGATCTGACGTCAAAAAGGTGCCTTGTCCGAACTCGCCCGTTTGAACACTGGTTTTGTGTAACGCAGAAAAGTACCGCAAATGCTCAGTTTAAACATTTTGCAACTTTTAGCCATGGGGGGGGGGGGTAGGTTAATGTTCAAAAACCTCAGAAAGTGAAAATTTCATGCCATGGGACCTTTAATGACAAAATCAAATCCACTGAACACTTTCATTTCCTTTTTTTAGCATCTTTATCACCTGAAATTAATGGCTAATTCTACAACTCATGATAATGACAAGAAATGGTCACATTTTTTATATTAATGCTTTTCCACCTTCAGGGCACTCAAAACACTTTCATCAAGGAACCACTCCCCCATTCACACACACATTCATACACCAGTGTATGTTGAAAGTGTCTTGCCTAAGGACACAATAACAGCATTCATCTGTGGGAGGTGGAATCAGTGGATCAGTGGACAAACACTCTGCCAACTCAGAAGAAAGAGGCTCATGCTCTTTAGGTTGCTCCCTCTTTAGGCTGCATTTTTTTTTTAGAACTATTCTGTTTATCCATTGTGAAATCCTACTATCCCTTCTCATTTTAGTGCTCAGAACATCTCTAATGAAGAACCTGAACAGGGCCTTGGTGTTGTGAAGAATGTCTGTCTCTGATTAATAAGTGTAGGGCTGCTAGTGGATCAGCCATGACCACAGTGATGCCATTTAATTTTAGCTTGACTATTTCAGACGCCTTAGAAAAAGTGTAGGACAGGGACCACTGTGGAGGTGGAGCGGGGCTTGAAGTAGACCCTCCTGCCTGGACAAGACCGCTTAATATCTATCTTGCCTGGGTAACCTCTGCTATTTTGTTGCTTTGGTACAAGAGATCTTTCAGCTCAAGCACAAACTGAACTATGTAAGAATTAAGCTTCTAGCCCCTGTAAATCCCTGTAATACCATTATTCAAACAGGCACGCTAACTAATGCAAAAGTAGCCTAGGCAACCACTGCTCCCAGTCTGGGTCAGTGTGCAATGCAAGACTCCATAGCCTCTTCTTGAACATTTGGCACAACCAGGGCATTTACATCTATGCTCTTCCAGTGTGGGCAAGTAAATCTGCTACAACTGCAACTGTTGGCAAAATGTGCTTGAGTCAGTGTGTTTCTGGAAGTTCATCTCAGCTGCTTTTGGGCCTGAGATAGGTTAAATGATCACTGCACTGTTACGCAACAAACAGGATAGGGTATGAGCGAAAACAATGACCAGTGACTCAAAAATGTTTGAGGGTATTATGCAAAAGCGGAATAAGAGCCCATTACCATCAAGGGTCATGAGGTGGAGATTGCGGACTGCTACAAGTACCTCGGCGTTCCATCAACAACAGGCTGGACTGCTGTGTACAAGAAGAGCATGAGCAGACTCTACTTCCTGAGAAAGCTCAGGTCTTTCAATGTGTGCAGTAAGTTACTGGAGATCTTCTACCAGTCTGTGGTGGCCACCACCCTGTACTTTGCGTTGCATTTGTCTGTTGGGGGAGCAGCACCAGTAAAGCTTTGCGGATCAATTTGTCAATCAAGCTGGTCACGTGATCAGCTGTTAGCTGGGGATATTTGTCACAGTGAGAGACAGGAGGACATTGGACAAACTGCTCTCCATCATGGACACTCCTGCTCACCCACTGCAGCAGACCATAGAGGGACAGAGGAGCTCATTCTCCAACAGGCTCCTACAGCTCCTCTCAAACAGCGAGAGATACAGGACTACATTCATACCATACTCCATACAACTGTACAACAACTCACTCTTGTGCAATACAGTTGTACTACCTACAACTGTATAAAGCTGGTATTGTACATCTTATTTGATATTATAGTTTATATTTGACTACTACTTTTCTATTTAAATCTGATTTGTACATATATATTTATGTCTCATCTGACACTGGTATATTGCTTTTTGGTTGCTATTCCACCTATTTCTTAATTTCTATCTTCTTTCTTTTTCTTTTTACCCTCTATTATATATTATATATATTATATTTGTTGAGTGAGCTACTGTGCCCAGTACAATTTCCCTTGTGGATCAATAAAGTTTGTCTAAGTCTTAGTCTAAGCGGGAGCAATGGGAGGGGGGGTCTCAACATTTCAGTGAATATAGCATTTTCAAAATACAAGGTAACATGTCAAGCTAAATATGTTATGTGTTAACAATGAGTACCCCATAGAAGTGTAACAATGTGAGGAGATGAGCTGTACGTACTGTTGACTGGAGCCAGGAGTTGACACAGGTACGGGGGCAGTTTTCTCACAATGTACATTATAGATGAAGATAAGACAGTGCAGTTGTTTCCTGAGGCTCAGGGGAGGGCTGAGGAGGCTGTGTTGATGTAAATGTTGTGTCCAGTAGTCCAGAACTCAGGGAAAGGTGGTGTGAACAAGTGTTTTCCTTACATCAGGATTCAAACAGGTCTTATGTCTATAATTAAAGCCCAGAAGATACTTTGTTCAGCTTGAAATCAAATAAAAAAATCTGTGTGAATTTACCAACTTTTGTCATTGAAATTATAACTCAAAATAGACCTTTGGCTTCTATTTTATATTGGTATAGATTTTTACCAGATGATTAAAATTAGTAGAGTGGACAATTATCCACACCCTCTCTTAAAAGTTGCAATTTACATAATTTCTTTCTGTACTTTCACATGTATGCTAAGGTAATGCCTAAATATAATAAAATAAAATAAAATAAAATAATATAATATAATATAATATAATATAATATAATATAATATAATATAATATAATATAATATAATATAATATAATATAAAATAATATAAAATAAAATAAAAGAAAATAAAATAAAATAAAATAAAAGAAAAAAATAAAAAAGTAAAGTAAAGTAACGTACAGAGCTAAATGTAACAACAGCTCCACATCCCTTAGGTCTAGAGGGAGGTTTGAGGGCCCAAAGACCCCTGTTACCCTTGATCTGCTGGAGGCATTGGGGTGAGGACAGAGCTGTTGTCCCTGGCAGCGTGCAGCCTATTAGAGTGGCAGCATGACAGTGCAGCCTAGTGGTAAAGAGCCAGCGCACACACCAGCCACACGAGCATGCTCAGATCACAGGAGCGCCACGCTGCTCATGTGAGCTTGGGTCTGTACACGGGATTACACCGCTCTGCGCTTGTACCTAAATATTTCCAAATACGTTTTAAACTTTCTTGTCCATAGTACAGTTATTATTTTAATCATTGTCCAAGATATTTTGTTCAGCATTAAATCAAATTAAAATGTCTCTGTGAATTTACCAAACAACTTTTTGTCATTGAAATAATAACTCAAAGTAGATCTTTGGCTTGTATTTTATGTTGATATTCATTGACCCCTAAACCACTGCAGCTTTATGTAAAAGAAATGCCTAAATAAATTAAAAATGCCTTTAAACACTATTAATTAATATATTGCAGACAAATTGTTATCTTATTATTTAATAAAAGAAACATCATTTCCAGGCAATAGTGGTTGACACATTTACATAAATGCAATATATGGCTGCTGCCCGGGGTCAATTTTAAACAATTTTGTCTTGTCTCCTTATCAGTTTCTCTCTCAGTTTCTCTCCCCCAGTAACACTGTGTCTGTCCAATATGAGTTTGTAAGTGATAATGCAAATGTATGCTATAATATGTTTGACAAATAGCGTGCCGGATTTGATAAAATAGAGAAATCCCTTTTACATGTGCTACATGTTACTATGGCAGTGCACGTAGGCACAAGGCTCCCCTGTACATGCAGTGGTGGAGCGCACAGGCATCCCAGTGTCCCAGCCCGAGCAGGAGGGGCCGAGGAGGGGCTCTGGCAGCAGCTACACTCTCTGAATGTGGCCCGTCTTCACAGAGGCAGCTGCAAAATGATCAGGGACACTCCTGGTTTTAACCACACAATACATTTTCTGCCATATCAGATGAAAAAATCAGATTATAGTGTGTGCGCAAGGCCTGTGCAGGACCACTTCACACTCAGACTGAAAACAAGCGCATTTACTTCATCCTTTAGTCACAGCTCTCAGCTCAGCTACAGCAATGGAACGGGGAGAAAGGTGGATTTTTTTTTTCTTTTTGGTAAAACCAGGAAACATTTGATATTTATTAAAGCTATTTAAAATACTGTAAAACAATTCAAATATCTTGTATCACTTATGTTAAGGAAAAAAAAAACCTAAACTAACTAAAGTCTGATAAAGTTTGGTATACTTAAACTTAAATTATACCTAAACTATTTGTAAAATTTATACCAGAAATTTATATTATTTTTGAATTATATAATTAAAATTTCATCTTTTATTTAGTATGTTGTTTGCTATGGCAGAATTGTCCTTCCAACAAAAAAGACCACTCATTACATAAAGTTTCTAATTGTGTGTGAAAGTGTAATTCAGTTTTCCTGCCAAACTACATTCAATAAAGTAATAGGCATCAATCCACTCCTAATTCTCCACATTACCCTCATTATAAACGATGATCTACAGCACACTGCTCTTGTGTACGAGGCGCTCAGCTCTACACACTGAGGCTGCATTGATCAGGACAGGTGCACTGATGTGACTTATTAGCATGGTCTGTGCTCACTGTCCATGAATAACACACGTAGCTGCGCACGATGGATATGAAACACAAATCAATACATGATCACTGTCCTGGAGCCTCGCACACATAGTGTTCTTGTATCGGATCAGCAGTCGGATATTTGCCAATGGGTAGGAGAGAGGAGAGCCAGACTCCAATGACAAATGATGGCAATGGCAATGCAGAGCAAGCCCAGAGGCATAACAATCACCTGGAAGGTTATCTGCCTGTCCATGCAACTGTTTCTAATGAATTTTTATTTTTATATATATATATATATATATATATATATATATATATATATATATATATATATTAGGGCTGGGAATATTAACGCGTTAATCGCGATTAATCGCGATTGATGATTGATCGCGAACAATTTTTTTAATCGCGATCAGAGTTTGCCAGCATTTTCCGCAATTCTACCATCCATATGCAGCTCATTTGGTTGTATTAATTAAACTCATTGTCGGTTAAACGCGCTATTTTGAGTTTGCTAGTATTTTGTTCCTTCTACGCATCCGTAGGCAGCTCGAGCGGGCTTCAATCATTTATTTACAATTTCTCAAAGTAAGCACTATTACTGGTTCATTGTTACTTTTTCCTTTCTCTGCACTTTTTTGAAATAAATAAAATGGTGAGAAATACTTTGCATTGTGAGTTTAAGTTTAGATTCGAACGGCCTTACTGCAAGATATCAATTTTAAACATGCAAAATAAATCGCGATTAATCGCGATTAACTATGAAATTTCTGAGATTAGTTGCGATCAAGAAAATTAATCGTTTGACAGCCCTAATATATATATATATATATATATATATATATATATATATATATATATATATATATATATATATATATATATATATTTCACTTCATGAAAGTGGAACATGAATGAGAGTCAGTGAGTGAGAAAACACAAAGTTGTCTCACTGACAACTGTTATGGTTTGGAATTAAAAAAAACATTTTTTCATGCAATTCAAGGGACAAAAATGTGTGATTAATTTGCAATTAATCATGAATTAACTATGATGTTTCTGAGATTAATCGTGATAAAATCTTTTTTGATTTATTGATTGACAGCACTAATATATATATATATATATATATATATATATATATATATATATATATATAGTCACTTTGGATTAGTAGTCAGTAATGTTCCACTAAAACGACTCTTGTACCTCATATTGTAATCTCCAAACCTACAATTGGGGAGATAAATCATCACTAACACTTTCTTATGTAAGCAAGTGACAGAGGCTGAATTAGCAGACTTGACATTAAAGTAAACAAGAGTTACTCATTTTAAAACACTTTGCTTGTAGTGTGGGCTCTTTCTTGCGCTGTAATTGGCCATGGACACATTGACGGACAGCCATGATCCCGCCCCCTCTTGCAGCTTCTTTAAACTCAATGTATGTATGTATGTGTGTGTGCCTCTGAGCCGGCAGACTGAAGCCAGCCAACCCCAATGAAGGCGCTGCTCTCTCTACCCTCTCCGTAGCGCGCATCCACTCTCTCCTCACTCCCTCACACACAGACACGCACCTCTCCACCGGCTGCACCCGATTCCCATTCAAGCCCAGGACTCCGGCGAGACAGGAGAGCTATAGTGGAGGAAAAGTGGCAAGCCAAGATAGAGCGGGAGAGAGTGGAGAGGGGATACGAGGGGTGTGAGGGAACGCCAGCATGGCTTCAGATCCGGGGTTCGCTGCCATGCTGCTCTGGACTATATCTCTACACACTGCGGGCGCCGCAGCAACCAACGCCAATGAAGGTAAGTCCGTTGCTTATTTGCATAGAACCTGACAGCCCAGATTAAGTTCTGGACTGACAGATATCAAGCAAGACAATACTCCAGGAACTGCCAAAGTTTGATGCTCCCTGAAAAACTCACCGCAGTGTCTTGGCATGCTCTAACTTATGATGTTAGGCACATTTTTGAAAACCTGCACTATATAACTTAAAATAACTGAATAATTGTTCTTTTTTCCTCATAAATGCTCAATGTTACCTAAGGTGACCCTGGCTTGTAAATGTGTTAAAATGGAGATTTAAAGAGGCTGAACGAGACTGGTTCAGCATAATGTTTAAAATAGGAAAATTGACTGAGAATACCCTAGAGGAGCTGTAAAAAGTGCTTGAATAGTTGACCGAAACAGGCTTGTATAGATTCGTAGTTAATGGTGTTGGCGACTGTTTTTAATCCCTTTGTCACCGAAAAGGAGGCTGTCTGTTTATGTTTAGATGATTAGTAAATCAGTGGTTATGCGCTTATTAAGTATGCGAGTTAAATTGGTCATATAAACACATGATAAATATTGAGATCACCTAACAACCCCATCCATCTTGTGATGCTATAAGAAATTACTAATATTTTAAGGAAAAAAATATTTTTCAAACAAAAAAATATAATACATCAAAGGTTTACTTACTCTTTATATCAGTGGTGACTTAAAATATGTGTAGTATTTTTATTTTATTTTTTAAAATTTATTTAAAATTTATTTTAAAGAAGTTAAATTTTATTATTTTAAATTTATTAATTTGTTAGGCTATGTTTTGGTTGCAGGAATAATCAAAACTTACCAAATAAAAATAATGATTTGATGTAGTTAGTGGATGAAGAAAGTTATTTTCATTACAAAATTAGACTCTTTGGTATTTATTGTGGATAATTCTCAACAAATTAAAATGGTTATTTATGGCTACTCATTGTAATACTTGCTATAAACTAAACAGATTATTCCGCTAAACAAAACTGTATACATGCCAACATGCAGCAATGTGACCCTCCTACCTTGTTATCTTTACATTTTAAAGACACAAAACTGCTGTTCAGCAAGTGCCCAACTTTTTTTTCCTCACAGTGCCCCCCCCCCCTATTTTTTTTACTGTGTTGGGTGTGAAAGGGTCTCTCTCCTATAGTGTGGGGAGTACACTGGCCTGCTTGGGGCTTCAAGGAACAAAATTAATATCTCAAACGATAAAAGAGAACAGCAGATGCTCGGTCGGCTCACCTCGGGCCCAAACAGGGTGATCAACATTTGTAACAAATTGCTTAAAATAGCATTTAAACATAAAGAAAATTCTGTTTTTGGCCTAGATTTTCAGTGGCTGTGGTGTATAGCGATTATGTACAAAAGATGTTATTGGACTTCAGTAGATAGCTGTGAACTACATGAAGTATATATATTTATGTAGGAGTTTTTTTCTTTTAACTTTTGTCAAAAAACAGTGGAGAGCATACCAAAGTTTATTATTATTATGTTTGAATAGATTAAGTTTTATATTTTTATATTTTCTATTATTGTTAAAAATTCAATTATTTTTTCAAGTTTTTACAATAAAAAAAAAAAAAAAAAAAAAGTTCGCAAAAAGTTATCAACTGGACGAACATTTTCCATCCAGAAGTAATTTCCAATATATAACACAACGAGACAAACAAAAACAAAAACAAAAAAAATTAAGAAATAATCAATGAAGTGAAATAGGTTATAACATAGCGCTAGTGGATCATATTTATTCAGGATGAGAAGATCAATTGAAACATTTAATGAACATAAGTAATGTTAATGTAAACGACATGCTCCCCTCTTCTGTCTTCTCCTGCTGCTTCTGTTTACGGCGCTTTACCATCACTTTAACCACTGACACAAAGCTCTCCCCGTTTGGCCGTTCCTCCTGATTCAGATTCACGGAGCGTCAAACATGTAACTCTTTGCCTGATTTACACCATTACACTGACCTTGTACTACCTGCTCTTAAATCATACAACAGTATACGCACAGGCCAATAAACCACATCTCAACTCAGAATACAGAGCAGATGCCCCTGTATCACTCACATTAACTGCTGTTAACGTTCAGCATGCTGCTATCAGATGTCAGATCTTTAACAATCACTTTAATACTTGCAACTGCATGTCTACAGACTGCCACACAATGGAGAGCAAAACTGTGTTTTGCTTTTTTTTTTTAAATTCTTGATAAATCTATAGAAATAGCCTCAAAATGTTTATGGCTATTGTATTACTATAAAACTTACTTTTTCATTAAAATGAATGCCTGTAGCTATGCTTTAGTTACTGTTTTTCTTTTTGGTAACTTTCAATTACTTTCCTTACCAACTTGTATCAAACATGGTTTTATTACAGCACAATTGCAGAGTTACATATAAATCAGCTAAAAGATAACTGTATACTGTTTATATAGTTCGATTCCTGGGTCACCCGGGCCTTTCTGTGTGGAGTTTGCATGTTCTCCCCGTGTCTGGGTGGGTTTCCTCCGGGAACTCTGGTTTTCCCCATCAACCCAAAACATGCACCATAGGTAAAATACTCCAGCCTAGGTCCTGACCAAGCCTAAGCAACAAGATCATGGAGATGGGTCCCCCGGTGCAGCTATGTGCTGCCCACTGCTCCTAATAACAGGATGGGTCAAATGCAGAGGACAATTTCTCCTGTGTGAGATCAATAAAATCAATAAATTAAAATTAAAATTAAATTACTTGAATATTATTTGGCTCCTTCTCCCAACACTATCTACTCTAGAGGACCATGCGGTCTACATTTAACTATTTTAAATCAACATTATGTCATGTTTCTTTTGACAGACAACTAGAGAATGCTTTGCCAGCCCATTAAAATTACAATAAATAAATAATAAATCCCACTTTTGTCAACATAATATTGACAAATATTATGTTGACATATTATTCCATGCTCCAGATTTGTGGTTTGTGATTTGTGTACCCTTATTCTAACTATTTAAACCCACCTTCCCATTTACTCGAAGCTATTGCGCATGATAATGTTAAAAGAGAATTTTACTCTGCTGTGACAGAAGTTTTCACTTTAACATTCAAACGCTGGCTGTTTGAGGGAGTGGATGAAGAATGGCTTGATATTATAATTCCAATTAAGTGAAAGGTACGAAAAATACAAAGGAAAAAAAAAATGTTTCTTGCAGCTCTAAATTCTGTGTGTTTTGTGTTGGTTTGATTCAAGGAACAATATTTAAGCCAAGGAACCAATTTTGGTATTATGGTAGTAAGGCTAGCAAGTGGATGTACATTAAATATTATCCATAGATTATAACATGAAGCTGAAACCTTTAAAAAGGTTACAAATCTTCAAAATCTTGCTAGTAAAATAACTATACTGGTAAAGTAAAACCCAAATATTCATGTTCCCACATTTTTTGATATATTGTTTAACCTGCACTAACATGTGATAACAATTTTACAGAGAATGGACAGCCATTCACCCACACTAGGCCTCAATGTGCTCTGTTAAGACTAGATTAGTACTGTTTTTTAAAGCGCTGTCAGATGAAGCCGTCTGAGATTTGCACACTCACCAGTCTTTGAAGAACAAATCCTCTGTTTTCCCTCTTGTTGTGAGTCCAGTTTGTTGTTTGGCGCCAAGGAGGGGAGATCCCAGTGTACCCCTTGTCCCCATGTGCACTCTGGTGTGGCTAGCTGCGCTGCATCTCCAGGTTTAGCTAGTCTCCTTTAGCGTCCTGAAAAGCCCCATGCCGCGTCCAGGGCCCCGGGCTAATGAGCGAGCTGTAGGTGGATGATTATTAGCACATACCTCTGCTGCAGTGCGACCACAGGCTGGCTACACCAACTGGTAACAAAGCAAGCTACATTATTCTCACAATGAAGAGAGCCATTTAGGAGCAACAGGAATAGCTGGAAAAGACGCTGAAAGGAAGCAAACTGCTGGGAGTGTTCATTTTTGTGCAACAGCAGAATTTTTACCTGAGAGTGGTGTGTCGTTTTGATCACTGATAGAAAAAAGCTTGTGTCTGTAAACAGCTAAGACCTTACTCTGCATAACCATATGTCAGTGCTATTGTATAACTTTTTATATTGTTGTATTTTATATATGATAAAAGACGAAATTCAATTTCTTCACGCATATTTTATATACATTTTTAGCTGTTCCGCTAAAGATTACTTTATGAGCGTATGATAATACAGTCTGATTGGATATGTTTTGTTTATTGTTATTTTTCTGAGATCTGCTTAAAAAAATTGCTTCTGTGTGAAAGTTGCGAAATCAGACCACTGTGTCTGTCTCTATTAAAACATACTGATTGCGAAACCAGAAGCTGCCTTTATGTTTGTTTTTTAATGATAGGGGAGGTTGTGCAAAATTAGATATAGTGTACAATGAAAAACTATACAAATATGCATCAAAAATTCACATATAATGACGCATTGCACATGCACTTTTTTGTTTATGGTCCATACGTGAACCTTAACCACAAACATTTTAAGTGCTTTTTTATAGATTGATAGATGTTGTCTGAATGTCATCTTGATAATAATAATAATAATAATAATAATAATAATAATAATAATAATAATAATAATAATAATAATAATAATAATAATAATAATAATAAAAATCAGCTTATTCATTTTCATCAATATATCCTGGTTGTTTTGCCGTCTGAAAGAGATATAGCTGTACATGTTCCTGAAATATGTATACAGGCAATTTCAGAACATTTTATTATTTTACTATAATGCTCTATTTATCACATATATCACATACAAACTGGCATGGTGGAAAAAGCTAGTAACCATCAATATAGATTATTTAATACATTGAAAATACCTATGCTTCCTTCTTGGCCATGCATCCATCCATTTTCTTCCACTTATTCCGGGCCGGGTCGCGGGGGCAACAGTCTAAGCAGGGACTCCCAGACTTCCTTCACCCAGACATTTCCTCCAGCTCCTCCGGAGGAACCCCAAGGCGTTCCTAGGCCAGCCCTCTTCCCTGGGGCCTCCTCCCGGTGGGACATGCCCGGAACACCTCCCGAGGGAGGCGTCTAGGAGGCATCTGGAACAAATGCCCGAGCCACCTCAACTGACTTCTCTCGATGTGGAGGAGCAGCAGCTCTACTTCAAGCTCCTCCCATGTGACTGAGCTCCTCACCCCTCTCTAAGGGGGCCCCCCGCCACTCTGTGGAAGAAATTCATTTCGGCCGCTTGTATCCGCAATCTTGTCCTTTCAGTCATTACCCAGAGCTCATGACCATAGGTGAGGGTAGGAGATTGACCAGTAAATCGAGAGCTTTGCCTTTCGGGTCAGCTCCCTCTTTACCACAATGGTCCAATACAGAGACCACATCACTGCAGAAGCTGCACCGATCTGCCTGTCAATCTCACGCTCCATCCTCCCCCTCACTCATGAGCAAGACCCCGAGATACTTGAACTCCTCCAATTGAGGCAGGGACTCTACACCCACTTGGAGAGGACAAGCCACCTTTTTCCAGTCAAGAACCATGGCCTCAGTTTTGGAGGAGCTGATCCTCATCCCAGCCGCCTTTACACTTGGTTGCAAACCACCCCAGTGCACGTTGGAGGTCCTGGTCTGATGAAGCCATCAGGACATCATCATTTGCAAACAGCAGAGATGAGATCCTGTGGTTCCCAAACCGGATCCCCTCCAGCCCCTGACTGTGCTTAGAAATTCTATACATAAATACAATGAACAGAACCGGTGACAAAGGGCAGCCCTGGCGGAGACAAACATGCACCGGACACAGGTCCGACTTACTGCCGGCAATGCAAACACAGCTCCTGCTCCGGTCATACAGGGATCTCATCCACCCTCAGAGCCTTGCCACTGAGAAGCTTGCCAACCACCTCAGTGACTTTAGCCAGGCTGATGGACAAGTCCGCCTGAGTTCCCATCCTCTGCTTCCTCCTCAGAACATGGTAATGCCTTTTATTGACTCAGAGAAACCACCTCCATAAGACACTGAAACTATTTCACACATCAAAAACAAATCAATGTTGTCATCAATCCACCTGTCAGGCACTTTCTCTTTGGACAAAGACGATCACATCAGCAGGACAAAGTGGATATCCTATATGGATCTTTCTACGATTTGTCCCTTGAATATGTTACCATGTGGATAACTGAGAACCAGAGTAGAGTGGTAAAGCCAAAGATATTTTTGTTAAATAAACTATGGACATGGATGTACTGCACAGCCCTTAAATCAGAGTTCACAGAAACTCTTCTCAAATAGCTTACTTCCTTCTATGTCGCCATACATATTCTGGAAACACAAGACTCACATAACATGACAATGTCTAGTATAATAATAACATTAAAAAGGTTTGGCTTGACCGTGAAAGAGCTGGCAAAACTAATGACATCAATATTTTGTGTAATCTCCATCTGTGCTGAGGGTTTGAGGTTTTAAATGTTTGGAGTGGGTGGCCTCCTAACTACTTCTCTGCACACTGCTGATGCCTGCTGCCCGTCTTTGTGCGCTTCTCCCACGACTAGAGTCTTTATTGAGACATCAGGCTTGTTAGCCAGCTGTCCACCAGAATATCAGCTAGCAGATCAATAGTGGTCCTGCCATTCGTCCTGAGCAGCGGCTACACTTAGAAATCTGTGTCTCTCTGGAGCTCTTTAACCATTAACAGCTGATGTAGGGCTGCCCAGAGTTCAGCAGCCCCCGGGTATGTATGTCCAGGGTCGCCCCCTCCATGTTCTCTGATTGCAGCACGATTGTCGAGCAATTTGTGTTTGTCTGCGCTGACTTATGGGCTGAGCAGAGCTACGAGTGAACAACAGACATACAAGAATATACAAGTAATCTCACAGGCTATTCCATTTAGATTTTTATTAGATCACAAGGACTTCATACTAATCAAGTTGTAAATAAGATGCACATATGAACAACTGCAAATGAATTACAGGGTTAAACCTCATAGGCTAGATACATTGTAATGCTAAATACAAGATGTATTTTTAATAATTACACCAGACAATTAATTATTTTATTATTTGAATGGGCAACAGTGGCACACTGGATAGTTTTCCACATCGTTTGTATCTTGGTTGTTGTTTTTTTTCCTTCTGAAAATCATTATCATTATTTTAAATTTGAGTTTTGCTTGGAACTCCACCTCCACACAACACGGGACCCTATTTTGAATTTTGATTATTTACATGCAATACCAAAATATGTTCTGGTTGTACGTTTTAACATGTAAACCTTATCAGACGATTCAAACACTGGTTCAGCAGAGACTGAGCTTGTGATCAGCCTGGCATGGATGGCCCTGGCCTTAGGGGAGACGAACAGTATAGTGTGTTTGACAGCGCCATAATAGCCTGTGTAGTGGTAGTGTGAACATCCCTCCTGGAGAGAGATCTCTATGATGTTCCCTTCATATGAACTGATGAGTGATGGAGACGTCATGCAGTGGTACTGTGTATGTGATACAGACTGAAAAAGGGCAAGGGATGCTCAGGGAAACCAAAGGGAAAGGAAACAAACCAGATGAAAATTGTGTGAGAGAAGGGCTGCAAAACTTAGTCTGAGGTGCCTTTATCAACAAGAGCCTATAAAGCCACAAGCTGATAATTTGCAGCACTCAATTCCCTTCAATCCATTAAAGGATTTAAATGTTCATTAAGTTTGATAGAGACCCAGTGAAGGTGTAATATGCTCTGATAAACTCACCCAAACTGGCGCCCTGTGCAATTGCTGCAGCAACAGACCACTGTAATAAGGTCAAAGAAGTTTGTCTTTCACTTCATAACACGTAGTGAAGGGTGCTTCCTGAGTGGATCTGTTACTTGTGGGCCTCTCTGGTCCCGTCAAAATAATACATTTGTGCCACAAAGCTGTAGATCTGCTTAAGGGTTTGAGTCTGAAAGTGTGTTCTGATTTTATCACTCATATGTACAATTTAAACTACAGGGCTTTGGTTTTCAAACTGTCATATCGGTATACTCTTGATATGTGTGAAGAACCAACATACTCTTGATATATTTTTAAGTGACCCTATTCAAGGTTTGATTTTTCATATTTGTAAAATATTTTCTCATTATTAAAAAAAAAGATCTCAAGGTTGTAATGGATAGGGTAGTTGTAGCACAAAATGGAAAGGGGCTGGCAGGGAGAAGACCCATGAAGCAAAGATGGTGACAATCACATGTGTTTTTTGTGGGTTCAAATTAAGTGTTAAACATACACAATTCATTGTTTCTTTCTTACTTTTGGCAACAAAATCACTTTATTTGGATAGCGAGGTAACTGTTGCACTGGAACGTATATTTGAGCAATTCAACACAAACTTCAGTGTTGTTTTCAGCACAGCCGCAAAGAACTCCTTATCCATTGCTTTATTTATTGGACTTATGTAAGATTTATCTTCAGCTAGCTCACTTCGAGGTCAATATCACAGGCTGTTTGAATGAAACCGTCTAGACATTTTAGAATAGTATTTTATAAGAAGGCCTTTTATTTCTACAAGATACTTTGAAGCTGATCATGATGTGTGATTGTGAGTAATATTAATTCGGTTCATGATCAAAAACACATTGGTGGAACAATGTAATAGATATATGTACATGTGAATTAAAAATAGGCAGAGGCGGGCTATAAGTTTGCTGCTTTGATACTAACATGACTTCTGCATATATGTCTAAATTAACATAGAATCTTCCATCCTTTGGCATTGGACCATTATTCTAGTTGTATATACATAGGCCGGTCACGATCACATGTTTTGAAGTGATAAAGTAGTCTACAAGTAGAAATCTGAACTACAACAAACAAATAGCAAAGTGCAACACTTAAGCAATTAGTTTCTAAATTTGGTTCATTATTCAATATTCTACTGCTGAAATCTGAAAGAATAACCATAACTGTCCTACTGGTACAAAGAAAATGATTGTTTAAATTGAATAAGTCAATATAATAATTATCGTGACAGGCCTTGGTATACATCAGGAAATTTAGTGAGTGCTTACAATATTATCATCAATGTGGGGGAAAAATACCAAATCCTGAATAATTGCATTTAAATGTACTGTATTTTGTAACATATTCAGTTGTGGCCCGACAGACTACTGTATTGAATAAAAGTACAAGTACAATTATAGTGTAAAAACGGGACATAGCAGGTACAGGATAGCATAGCATTTATTCATCACCCTCCAATATCGATTTGTACATGCACCACAAAAGCAGTGTTTTCTATTTTTCTCACTAATGCGTGCAGTTTGAAGGCTAGTGCAATGTATTTCTTAAATTTTAGTAACTGTACTCTGAATACCACCAAATGAACAAGTAACTGTACAGGAATGCAGATAATCAAAATTAGTAGAATACGTTTTTTTCTGTGTACTGTATTTAGTTACATCCCAACACAGTAACAGTTATTATTTAAAGGGCCCAAATTACGCTATTTTCTGATCTATAATATAATTCTGTTTCCTCATCACAAACATACCTGGAGTTGAGTTTTGATTCATTCACACACACATGTTTAACACACAAGCCCTAATATTTAGGCTTAGTTCTTCTCTCAAACAGAAAACACTCTGTTCCATCTTGTGATGTCATGTGGTAATACAGAAAGTGCACCACTCTGTTTTTAAACTCCATACACCTTCAATAAAATCATTTGGATGATTTTAGATCTGGAATTTCCAATCTCTACTGAACAAGAAAAGGCAGCTATTAACTTGAAAACTATGATTCATGACATCACATGGTCACCAGGCACCAATATCATCTCAGAGGGCTATATTTTCTGCCTTTATGCTAACGTTTGCCAAAACTGCTCTGCAATTATTCTGCTGCACCCCCACAGCAGGGAAGGGGTGTCCTGTGTGAATGAGCCAGGTAAATCGAGACTATGCATGACACAGTGATCTTTAAAATGATTCGGATCTGCGTTGATGGATCTCCTCTTAGGCCTGTTTCCCTGAGCAAATAATGCATTTTAGTGCCACTAATCTGCCCATTTATCACTGACCTGATGCAATTAATACGTGGAATGGGCCATACAGAAGTCATTGCTCATGTGATGAAAACACTTATTTCCATGCACATAGACAGCCATGTATGTACCCTACATTATCCTTGGTGGGGATGGTATTATTCTGCTAATCGTGAACTGTTTCTCCCTTGGTGGTGTATCAGGTGTAATCTACAGCCTATACAAAAGGACTATAGTGCATGTGGAAGAAAAGGTAAGGTGAATAAATCATATGAAAGGTATTTGGGAGAAAGGTTTGTAATACTAAATTTCAGAGTCTTGCATCAGCGCATAGCCTCGGAGGTAGCTTGCTTAAAGCAATAGTGGTATTTAGGCTGCGCGTAGAGAGGACACAGGCGCTAAATGAAACCTGAAGAGTCTTTGCCCGAGTGACCTCTTAACCTTTCCACAAGACCGTCTCCACTCTGCGACACATTCTTTGATTTGGACCTGCATATTGTGCAAGGTAATGAATATTGCTGTACATACAAATAACTTGATTATAGCATGGGGCGAGCGCAAGATGACCTCAAATTAACAAAGCCATTTAGCTTCAACAAACTAATGCATCATGTAGCAGCACGTTGACTAGCACCGCTGCCTCAGTTTAAGAAGTAACGGGTTTCTTCTGAGCTCTCTGGTTACCCCATTCAGCCTTAAAAAATACAATATAAAAATCCCTTAAGTCATAGTCTTGACCAAACCTGCCTCAAAAGCTGGAGCAGGGTCCTGGGGTGATATATGGCAACTTTATGGAGGCGTACAAATGACCAACATGGATTAAACATTTTTACAGGCTTTTTATTACGAGTATTAAGTTAGAATGAGAACATTTTCTCATTAAAATTGAATAGTTTCAAGTTTTAATGACATCATCATTTTAATGGGAAAAGTTTCACATATCTAGAGTGCGTCTGACTGCATAACCAAAGGAAAACGTACACATTTACAGGGCTGTTAAGGGCTGCCCATTGTTACAGATTATACAGATCACATGCTCTGACCTGCTTGAAGTGATTTGGCCCTATGCATTACATAAGATATGAGCTTAATATATTCACTTTAAAAAGGAAAACTGATGTCGTTAACACTGAAGTTGATATAACCTGTAATAATTAAGTTTAATATTTAATACTTTGTCGTAATAACAAATAAAGCATGTAAATATGTTTCGTCCACATTTGTCAGTTCTTCTTTTCTATAAAAACATAACTAAGAACTGACTTGACCCGTAAGCTGCCTTGGATAGGCCATGTGGCAGACATTACTGTATTTATCAGTTATGCAACTTTAGTTTTCATTTTGTTTACACAGAATGTAAAATAGATATGGAAAATACATGTAGATCCACAACTAGAACAGCGTTGAAATGCAGTGCTATTGAGATCCCTGTTTAGCGTCTCTGAGCTGAATCCTTATGGGCTGTTGGTGGATGGTGAACAAAGCATGTTTATCCTGGAGAGGCCCAGGGCTGAGACTGCACTGATGACAGAGGAAGAGGGGGCGGGATCTGGAGCTCCTGTGGGCTAAACTCACACATCCACACTGCAGTCTATCATCACGTTCAGAAGGAGCATATGCTTTGATATCTTACCTCAGTTTGTAGTGTTACTTTGTGTTCTAGGTGTTTCTCTGGCATTACAGTACGTCCTTTAAGCGTTTCTTTTTAAGAGTGATTTGTTTAGAGGAAGTAATGGATACTAAGGTTATCAAAAGTAACAAAAATCAGATTCGATACTAATACTGGTATCAACACTAGATACTCATTTGAACACGTATTGGAAAAAAAGTAATGTTCACAGGACAGAAATGAAAGTTTCCCGAATAGCTTTATAATGATCTTGAGCATAACACCACATTAATTATCATTGTGGCATAAGTATCAGAATCAATTATTGAGTATATTACTAGTATCCAAAATCAAGTTTGATATTTTAGTATGGTGACAACACTACTGGAAACTTTTTTTTTATTTTGTCTAGCCAACAACATCCATATAGTCAGAGAACTACAGAGTTTACGGGCTGTTAACCCCATTTCTTTGGTTAGGTCCCTCATTGCATTTTCATCCTATAATACCTCTCGACAACACTGTAGACAGACCAGGGCATTAGCATAGTTTAATTTGTAGTAGAGCTTGCATTTGGTTGCCTCAGAGAAACCTGATTTATATTAATCTTTTTATCTTTTTGTAATCTATTTTCCCTCCTCACAGATTGATGATAGCAATTGAAATGGAGCGAGAGAAAATGTGTATATGATCATTTGATACTATTTCTGCACCAACTTTGGATCACATGGTTTAAGAATTATTTCAGTCAACCTTTCATTTTGCTATGAAAAGTTTTATTTGTATGTTTATGTAACCCAATGGCTGCATTACAAATAACAGAATGTATGTATTTTCAGGTTATGCCACAAATGTGCTTCTGGAGGTAAAATTGTAGTTGGACCTTGATTATTTCCATTGACATTACCTCAGTATGATCAGAGCGATTTCAGAAGACTGTCAGCTCGGTGCTATGATTGAGTTGTTGGGAGTGAGATGCTGTTTGAGGACTGGCAGTGTGGGGGCCTGCGGGTGAGAAGAGTGGGGGAATAGATAAAGACGTTTATTTATTCAAGAGCAGAGGCAAAGGGAGGGGGTGGAGGGGGTGGGGGTACATGTGTGCCGAAACATCCCAAAGATCTCAAGGCTGCTGCCCGCTTGTTATTGATAAAATATCACTGTCGTCTTGACTATTCTTTCTCTTCCAGTGGATACAACTAACCTCTGCCTGAACTCTCTATCATAAATCAATAAGCTGAGGCAGACTTTGTTAGTCTGGGCAGTGCTGGGCCATGCTCCAAGTCCTGGTCCTCACCATGCTCAGTAGTTGTTGCACTCATGTTTTTACACATATCCACACTTCTCAAAAGCACTTCATCATCTGACCAAGTTTGTCTGTTCACTGTGTCTTCTCATGCTGTCTTATGTGTTTACATTATATAATTTAGCTATGGCCCTGACAGTGGCCCTGACAGTGGAGTACAGTAGTAGCAGTTACAGTTCATACACAAGGGGAAAGTGTCTTGCCCAAAGACACAATGACAGCCTACACTGGTCGGAGCTGAAACACTGACATTTGAGTTGGCGGACTCAGGTTACAACATTTGCCTGCTATGACCTATATACATTTTGGATCCAATAAAGGTGGAAAACTCAGTTATAGTCCTTGATATGATGAGAGTGGTGTGTGTTTCTTAGTAATGAGATTATGTCTGGAAAAATGCTATGAATTACTCTTCAAAAATCCCTCTCTTTGAATACAAGAGGGATATGAGTGCCTGCGTAGAACAGCTCTATTATATGTGTAATTTGTAATGTGTTTTACACACTTATTGAAAGCTGTGATCAGCTTTTTACCTGTTTTTTGCATGTTTGATTTCAATTTGTCAGATGGCAGACACAAGAGATAAACGTCAGACTGAATCCTAATAGTTGTGTTGACTTTGTTGTTGCTGTGGGGAGCCGATGAGACACTGAGGCAACAATTCCACATCTTTAGATCTTCAGTCAAAATGAGAACATCTGTCAGCATGGTCCAGGGATGCTGTCACTTCTAATATTCTGACAGATATTGAATAGGGACTGATATTACAGGATTTCTGTAGTTGCAGCTATAGTTTAACACTTGCACATGCTTCACTTTTTTGTTTTGGGCCTGTGGGCTTTTTATGACATTTTGAATTGAATTGGGGGGGGGGGTGGTGAAAAATTGTCAGCTGAAAGTTTACAGGGAACTTACCCTATTGTATGTGGCAACCTAACTCGACCCTGCAGACTCTCCTAAGCAAAGCAAGTATATACCAGCTGTGTATTGCTTGAACGTCATTATATTTGGAATCACATGCTTTTGGAATCACATGTTCATTTAATTTAGCAAATACTGTACATACGGAGCAAAGACTGAATAAAGAAGTGGACTAAGGAAGTGTGACATCTCCCATAATATTCAGCTCCAGTCAAGTGAAGCTCACGATGCTAGCGGTTATAGGGGTGTATTTGAAGTCAGTGTTCAAAGTTCAAAGTCAGCTTTATTGTCAGAAGCCATATGTACAGGTTGCACACACATGATTTGAAATTGCAGTTTCCTAGGCCCACAGTGCACATTAAACATCTTATAAACATGACGATAAAACATAGTACCTAAAACATAACATATACACATAGCAAAAGTACAATAAAGTTCCATATTAGGAATATGAATTTATTTAAGTACAAAATAATGAAATAAAAAGACCAGCCACAAGCAGCCCATGTTCATGTGCTATTTAGAATGGGGTGGCTAGGGGTGAGTTATGTCCATTTATACAATGTATGACACGGAGACCATAACAAAACACTAATGATAAAAATACTAATGTTTTGATCAGCTTTACTACTGCCATAGGTTTTGGCTGCTTGTAAACTTTGCTATCCCCTTTACACACATTATCGTCTACCACAGACCAGAATAATTACAACCCTTTTCCCATAATATAAGGACAAATTTCACTGGAGACAGTGCATTTCTGAGGAAGAAAATAAAATGCGCCATGCGGGGTAAACATGCCCCATTTGAGCCTTCCTCTAAAATCAGATGGCGATGGGGTCAAAGCAAGTGGGCAGTGGAGTGCAGCTGATTGGATGAATATTCTCATATCTTATTTTAGCAGGCGCTCCGTATGGCCGCATATGACTGCCTGGCGTAGTGTATGCTACATGATGGAGGGTAGAGGAGCTATGGGGACTGATGAGCCTCGTCTTATCCCAGGGGAGCGTTGTGAATTGCTGGCTACAGTGGTGCTGAAGCCTCCCTTGCTTCTCATGGGACTGCACTCCGAGGGGTATAGACGCATGGCTATTTATAGAGCCGGTAAAGAGGGGAGGTGAGCATGAGGAAAAGAAGAGGAGTAGAACAGAGGAGTGTGAATGCGGATGACAGAGTGGCGTTGTGTAGCTGATGGTGTTTGGCTTATAAGAAGTGGAGTCTGGGCTACTTAGACTTAGAAGAAAAAGTTCTGGTCAGGACAATATTTGTTATATACAATGACAGTAAATACCAATATTTTTTTTTCTTTAGGTTTACTACTTATACTATACACTGCCAGTCAAACGTTTGGACTCTCATTCAGTGTTTTTTTTCTTTATTTTTACTACTCTCTATATTTGATATGATATACATACAGAAGACATCAATTATGTGAAGTAAGATGTATGGAATTATTAAATAACTTAATACTACTACTTAATAACGTAGCCACCCTTTGCTTTGTTGACAATGCTGCAAACCCTTCTCTCGACGCACTTCATGATGAAGTCGTCTGAAATGGTTTTCACTTTGCAGATGAGCTTCAGGGTTAATTAGTGGAATGTCAAGACCGTGAAAAGCAAAAGCAACATCAAAGCAAAGGGTGGCTATTTTGAAGAAGCTATAGAACATGTTTTGATTTATTTCACACTTTCTTCTTTACGACGGTGTTCATTCATTTAGTGCCTTCAGTGAGCATCTACAATGTAAAGGGGGAAAAAAAGAAAAAGGTAAAATGAAAGTCTGTCTAAACCTTAGACTGGTAGTGTACATTTTATTTATTTCTAGATTATGTAATTTATTCTGTCACACTTTTTAATATTCTGGAAAAATGCATGCAATGCATGCAATAGCTGAATTGCAAAGAGTAGAAAAACTGTTTCTCTCAGCACGTAACCTGAAATAAATTAACCATGTTTCAGCTGTAATGCATTGGGTGATAACTGCCATTATTTGCCAGTGTTTACCACTTTAAACTCGAAAATCTAATTCTTGTCTCCTACAGAAAAAAAGGCACTGTGTTGAGAGGAAAGATGAAAAGACCCTCTGCTTTCTCTGCACCAAGGACAGACTGCTTATACACCTCAGTGGGACAGGGGAGGAGACCAAGGGCCCAAGGGAGAACAAGTTGAGGGGGACTTTGTAGGAGATGAGACAGCGGGGAGGTTAGTGTAGGTGGAGAGGTAAGGAGTCAGAGCTTTAATGATCCCTGTGGGGAAAATAGGCCACTGTTGCAACAAACACAGCAGAGGATATGCACAGACAGAAGAGGAACAGAACCGCGAACGTGGGTAAAGATGTTACTGTTTTATTACATCAGTGACCAGATGTAGATGTTAGCCAGCCACTAAGTGCAATTTAGATTACAGAGACCCCATAACAGATGACTTATACCAATTAAAAATATATATGGTGATATGGGTTTAAAAGTATTTAAGGTCATACTGTGTAGTCTAGGCATTTGAAGGTCCTATATTATGCCAAATTGACTCACGTGAACTGTAAGACATGTTTTAAAGCTGTTACTTCATTAAAAACATACCCAGAGCTGCGTTTTGTTTCATTCACACGTTTGAGTAATCCTGCATTATTAGTCGATCTACATCTCCAAGGTCAAAATGTTGTGTTCCACCTTGTGATGTCATGTAGCTGTAGTTTTCAAGTTAACAGCAAACTTTTACCTTTTGTTCAGTTGAGAATGACAGGGCTGATAATATCAAAATTATTCTAGTGAAGGTGTATAGAGTTTAAAAACACAATGGAGCACTTCCTATATTACCACATGACATCACAAGGTGGAAGAGAGGGTTTTCCATGTGAGAAAAGAACACAACCTAAATGCAGTGTTTGTGTGTTAAGCATGTGTGTGCAAATGAACAAAAACACATATTCCAGGTATGTTTGTGATGGGGAAACAACAGTAAGCTAGAAATCTGTGTCTCCCCAAGAAAAGAACTCCGCAAAGAACACTTAGACTCAGGCCCCGCTGACTCCCCCAAAAAAGATTGTCTTGTCCCTTGCACTATATACTGTACCTTTTGCACTTTTGAACTATTTACCAATTATTATTTATTTATTACGCATGGGATAATGAGAAAGATAATTTAGATTCTTGTATGATCTTTATATGAAGAATTGACAATAAACTTTGAACTTCTGGGCTCAACATTAACGGCTGTCTACTGGTCCGGAGCTTCATGTTTTGTCCAGGCAAGTGCTCTAGTTTTCTAGTTGCCCGAGTGGGCAAGTGAAAATACAGCACAACACAAGTCTAATAATGGCTAATTATTTGGTTGAAAAACAACGGGTTGTCTGCTCATAACACCATTTTTCATTTCCATGAAAGGGACGGACAGGTCCAATGTTTTCATTGTCTCGCAAAATGGCCACAGTGACAAGTGCTCACTTCATCCGTACATCAGTCAATGTTTTGTCTTTTCCATTGACTGTAAGGTAGCCTAAATAACACAGGTGTAGTATTACACTGCCTTCTGCCCAGTAATCTTTGTCCAGTCAATAAAAAATGTCCAACTGTGTGACCAGCGGCACTCCACCCCCTTTTTTGGTCTCTCATTGTACCACCGCACACACATCTCCAGCAAACTTCATTATGCATCAGAACAAAGACTGAACTCAGGGCTAGAGCCAATTCCAACCCAACACAAAGTGTAACTCCACAGTGTCCCTGCCAGGAAAGGTGCAAATGTAAAAAAAAAGGAAAAAAAAAACTAAACAGCTATAATGCCGTAATATAACGTAGCATATTACTAAGTGGGAAATTGGCGATATATTTAATAGGCCTACTCAGTATAATCTCAGTAACGACTTACAAATGCATAGGCTATGATCATGACCCGTGCTTTTGGGAATAACATTCACTGGGGCAATATTGGGGCATTTCCAAGTGACCCATGTGCTCTATGAGTGAGATTTGTGTCACCGGAGCACCACATGGCTCAGCATTAAAACCCATCTCTCTAGTCCGGTCCTCATGGAGCCCCATTCATAGAGATCAGTCCTACCTGTGGGCCTCAGGGTTCTGCATCGCTCTCTGCCTTTCCCCTCACTCTCATAGTGCCACTCATGTTAATCCCATGTCTTTATAACCCATTATGCAGCGATGAGAAGAGGGAACAGAGCTAAACTTAAACAGTAGGCCTGACCCAAACTAACTCCACAGTATCCTGCAGAGGACCAAGATACACTATATTGCCAAAAGTATTTGCTCACCTGCTTGATTCGCATATGATCTTAATCCATAGCGTTTAATATGACATTGGTCCACCCTTTGCAGCTGTAACAGCTTAAACTCTTCTGGGAAGGCTGTCCACAAGGTTTAGGAGTGTGTTTATGAGAATTTTTTACCACTTTTTCAGAGGCGCATTTGTGAGGTCACACACTGATGTTGGACAAGAAGGCCTGGCTCTCAGTCTCCGCTCTAATTAATCCCAAAGGTGTTCTGTCAGGTTGAGGTTAGGACTCTGTGCAGGCCAGTCAAGTTCATCCACACCAAACTCTCTCGTCCATGTCTTTATGGACCTTGCTTTGTGCACTGGTGCACGGTCATGCTGAAGAGGAAGGGGCCATCTCCAAACTGTTTCCACAAAGTTGGGGGAATGGAATTGTCCAAAATCTCTTGGTATGCTGAAGCATTCAGATTTCCTTTCACTGGAACTAAGGGGCCAAGCCCAGCTCCTGAAAAACAACCCCACATCATAATCCCCCTCCACCAAAGGTTACACTTGGCACAGTGCAATCAGACAAGTACCATTCTTTTGGCAACTGCCAAACCCAGACTCATCCATCAGATTACCTGGTGGAGAAGAGCGATTCATCACTTCAGAGAGTGCTCCTCAACTGCTCTAGAGTCCAGTGGTGGTGCGCTTTGCATTGCACTTGGTGATGCATGTCTTGGATGCAACTGCTCAGCCATGGAAACCCATTCCATGAAGCTCTCTATGCACCATTCTTGAGCTAATCTGAAGGCCACATGAAGTTTGGACGTCTGTAGCAATAGACTCTGCAGAAAGTGGGTGACCTCTGCGCACTATGCGCCTCAGCATCCGCTGACCCCCCCCCCGTCAGTGTACGTGGCCTACCACTTTGTGGCTGAGTTGCTGTTATTTCCAGTCGCTTCCAATTTGTTATAATACCACTGACAGTTGAGTGTGGAATATTTTGGAGCGAGGAAATTTCACGACTGGACTTGTTGCACAGGTGGCATGCTATCACAGTACCACACTGAAATTCACTGAGCTCCTGACAGAGACCTATTCTTTCACAAATGTTTGTAGAAACAGTCTGCAGGCTGAGGTGACTGATTTTATACAACTGTGGCCATGGAAGTGATTGGAACACCTGATTTCCATTATTTGAATGGGTGAGCGAATACTTTTGGCCATGTAATGTATGTTGTAATTTTCTTCATAAGTGCGCAAAGGGTATATTTACAATTAATATTTTATGTAAATGTATGTAAATGAATGACTAATATTATTCAATCCCTGAATTACTTTATAACTATGTTGATTCATATTTTAAAACAGAATAGGCTACTATACGCGGTTCAGTTATAACTCCAAATGCCACTCAAATCAACGTACTGCTGATCCTCAGGAGGATTGACGTGTGCTTATGTTTCACTTTTGTTTCTCGTATTGGGCACTTTATATCAAAGGCAGCGCATGGAGTACATGCTCTTTTTTGATGAATATGCTTTTACTACACGGTTCTGGACGGAAAATTATGGAGAAATTTACACAGATTTGTTTGGATACATCTTTATGCACACACGCTACACGCTGCATATATTACCAATGAGGAGCATGATTTTGGTGGAGTTTTGGTTCACATTATCTGGCTTAAATTTTATGCGGACACTGCAGGCTGTGACTGGATGTAGATATGTTATTACGCACTTTGGCTTTGAGACACTGCACTGGAGACTGAATGTTTTTGGGTGGATATAAGTTTCACGCTACATGCTGTTTCTTCAGCTCTGTTTTACCGGTAAGATGACACACTGCACTTTTTGGACACATGTAGAACATATTGAACATGTTAAACATGAGTGCTGTTTGTGCAGTACATCACTCGTGACCCTTGGGCACCTGCACTGCTGATAAATTCGTGCGGTGTATGCGTTGGCTCAAACCAGTACTATCCAGTACTTACTGGACCTTTTCGGTCGGTTCCTACTTGGAACTGAGTTTCGGTACCCAGCCCTACCTGCGCAGTCGGTTTCTTAACCTGTGGGTGAGGGTCCAAAGGAAGGACTAAAGCCCTATTCGGACGGGATTAGTTTTACAGGAGGATGTAGAGTAATGTCGGTTTATCACAGGACCTCTGTAATATAAATGACTCCATTCACACAGGACAGGAAATATAATAATATTTATTTGACATAGGAGGAGTTTGTTTACGCTCTGGCGTCACGTATAGACCAGTGTCAATGCTACGTCATCACTAAGTGCGCGCGCAGTGTTAGCTCAAAACAAAGCCACTGCTGCCATAAAACCCTTAGCGAAGATATAGAAGAGAAGAAGTCGAATAAAGAGAAACAGATGGAATAAATGATAGTTCATATCATTCAACTGACATACACACAAGTGAACACTTGCTGCTTGTTTAGGGTAATTTGCCCAGGTGTTCAATGGTGTTTAATCATGTTGATTAACTAGCAAGCACAGGACACCGCAAAGCTCACAGACATATTTCCCGGGTAACCTCTACGACAGACACATGTAAACGAACACGAATAACTTTGTTAAAATCATGATAAATTTTCGCATGACCATCATAAATGGCATTTGACATGACTGAGATCACATCTGTGACTCGTGAATTAAGTCGTAGTATGTTACTTACCCCGCAACGCAACTGCAGTTGGCGGTCAGAACGTAGTTATCCCGTTTGTTGATGATAGCCCAAGCATTGTACATTGCACATGGTCGTCTTGTGGCCTTGTCTTTGACTGGGGAGAACATCAGATGCCAACATGCAAAACTCCCCATCGATATCGTGGTATTTTACCTCCTGTACATGGCCACACACGGCAAACTGGTAGGCATCCATGGATTTGTATGCGCGCACTTTCTCTCTTGTATACCCGCTGGGCTTCTCCACTAAATAACAGTGGATATCTGGCCACTGTAAATCTGGCCACTTTCTGCGGTCGTACTGCCACTCCGTGATCACATAAGGATCTGGTAGTCGAACCCTGTTGCTCAACATGAGCTTTTGAATGTAGCTCTCCCTATCGTTCAGATACTCCGCTATGGTCCGGCATGGTTGATTCTGGGTCAACAATGCGTGCACATGCCGGTGACGTCACGTCTGTTTACTAACTGTAAAGGGGTCTATTCGTCGCCGTGCACTTCCGTAGATAGAGAAGTCATGATTAGCCTATGAGAAATATTAGCGAACTTTGCAAATTATTGCCCATAATCAGGACTACGAGCCACAGTCTACGAGTGGAAATTACTTCCCGTTGGCACCACCTGTAGCCCCTGCTGTGCTACATACGCCCTACAGAGATATGTCACAGACTACACTCCAAATGCTCAGAACAGAGAACCCTGAAAGTGGCCTTCATCACTGCAAGATCCAGAGTTGCTCCTAGAAAGCAGCAGTCAATTCCACGCTTGGAGCTGTTTGTAGCCCTTACCGCCGCACAAATGGGAGAAGTGGCATGGGAAGCCACAAGTGCCCAAGATAGCAGATCTCTCCTTCTAGACTGTGTATCCTCAAGCCAGCATTCTACTCAACTGAGGTGGATTGTTTCGGCCCATACTCAGTGAAGATTGGGAGAAGTGAGAAACGCTGGGGAATCATTTTCAAGTGCATGACCACTCAGGCAGTACATCTCGATCTCCTTTCCAACTTGGATTCAGATTCCTATCTCATGTTCTTGAGAAGGGTTGATTTCAGACCAAGGGACTAATATCAGAGGTGGTGAATGGGAGCCCCACTTCGGTGGCTATTGGGAGGATGAAATCCGTTCAGTGAAACAAGCTCTACAAGCAACATTTGGAGCTCAGCTGGTGTCAGAAAAAGTTCTGCGAACTCTGTTAGTTAAGATTGAAAGGACAGGTATAGCCATAATGTATCCTTACCTCTTTGCTTTGTTTTTGTCCACGCCATTGTTTTTTGTGAGCCAAAAAGACGGGACTTTTTCAAAGTGTGAAGACTCTCCCTATAGCGTTATACCACTGAGCTCTGCCACTCACAAAATTACTTAAATAGGCTAATTATTAAAAAGCAATATATATATAAAGTGATAATAATTTATACTTATTTTGGAGATCACTTAATTTAGGTCCTGCAATCCATAAAAAAAATCTGCAGCTATATGCAGGCTATATTTATGAAGCTGAAACCATCTCTCTTCATGTGAATTTATAGGTTTATACACGGTGGAGAAAAAAAAAAAACACAGCTTGTTTGACACAAACACAACAGATAAAACCACATCAGACACATTAATAGACATTAGAATGCACTCAGGCTTCTTCCATAGTTGACTTTCGTACCTGATACGGACCAATTTAAAGAGTAACACACAGTATAAATAATTGTAAGAACAGACAGTCTGTGACTGTAAAACACTAAAACACACTTACAAATGCCACAAAATAACTGCTTGCTATCAAATGAATAAATAAAAACTGTACAAATAAACCCAACAGGGCATCACTCATGTCACCACAATAACCAATGAGCTACACTAGTGCTGGCCCTTTAATAGAGCCAGCTGACAGTGACATCACTAGAGCCGCTCTGATATGTAGCTGCCTAATATATATACAATAATAACGTTGTAATGAACACAAGAAAGGTAAATACACACACAAAGAACCATTATCAACAACTATAGTCCTTTCTGCTGACTCGCGCTGTCCAATATGATCACAGGTCACGAGGGACGCATGCAGTAACTATTCAATTAACACAATAGCACAGTAATACGGCACACATCAAATTTGTCACACATCATAAACAGTTACTTACGTAAATGAGTCCAGAACAGGCTCTAACTAAATACAGTGGTACCTCACCTTACGAAAGACCCTACATACGAAAAATCCAAGTTACGAAACGCCTTCACGTTAAATTTTGGTCTCTAGATACGAAAGAAAATTCAAGTTACGAAACGCGAAATCTCAAAAATGCGAATAATGCGCGCTCAGATGCACGCCCTGCTGTTATCCCCGCTCAAAGAGCACCTTTCTCGGCCTCTTAGCTCACAGTGTCAGCCCCCCGGCTCTGGAAGTCGGATAGAACCAGAGCCAGCCCCGGGGAAAACCCCGCGGTTGTGCCCGCTCAAAGAGCACCTTTCTCGGCCTCTTAGCTCACAGGGTCAGCCCCCCGGCTCTGGAATCAGATAGAACCAGAGCCAGCCCCGGGGAAAACCCCGCGGTCGTGCCCGCTCAAAGAGCACCTTTCTCGGCCTCTTAGCTCTAGCGCCGAACACGCAAGGAGCGCGGAGACAGGAGCACCGCAAGCACGAGATAGAACCGCGGCGAACATGCAGCCCGAGCCACAAACCGAACACGCACAAACGAACGCAAAAGCCGCACGAAACCAGCAAAGAGCCACACGGGGTGATTTAATCCTGGTCTAGTCCCGGTTTAGTCCAGGTCTAGACCTGGTCCAGTCCTGGTTTAGTCCAGGTCCAGTCCAGGTTTAGACCTGGTTTAGACCTGGTCTAGACCTGGTTTAGTTCTGGTCTAGACCTGGTTTATTCCACTTTTAGTCCTGGTCTAGTCTCTTAGCCAATCAGGACGCAGAACACAAAGTTACACTATAAAAAATAAGTTACACTATTAAAAAAAAAACCTTGGAATGGATCAGGCCTTTTCCATTGAAATAGCTACTCAACTTACGAAAAATTCACGTTACGAAACCACTTCTGGAATGAATTAATTTCGTAAGGTGAGCTACCACTGTACTTAGAAACTTAATGCATCCTCTCTATTCGGAATCTATCTTTTCTTTGCTCCCTGTAACCTGGCCACAACCTTGTAAGACGGGGTCACATGGGTGGAGCCAGAGTTCTGATTGGCTACAGGAGAGAAGCGTCAGTCTCTGGGTGGAATAATGTGAGGATACTGGTGGGCCTTTTCAACAGTGACACTTTTTGTTTGAGTTCGATATGACCATACATCACATCTTTTCTGTGGCTGCACTTGGACCTGGCTGGGTATTGCCAAGAAGTTCTTGATACAATACATATCCTGCTACTGTATATCACTATGGTTTTGAAAGTTTACTAAATGTAGGTTTTTGCTGTGCTGAATAAAAATCCCTTTGAATTCTATATCTATAATGTACAGTTACTTAATGACACAATATAATTGTTTTAAGAATTAGTCACTTTATGAATAACTCACCTTTTCACCATGTCATGGTAGTTTGTCACTAGTCAGTACATAGTGTATAATATAATATAATTTATAATGAATTTACATTATTCAGTCTTATAGCAATACAGTATCCCTGTAGCCATACGCATATTGCCAGTAAGTCAATCACAATACTAGTACGGTATATTGCTGTATCTGTACTTTAAGTACAGACCTAATGGACTTAGACCAGTTCAGTGCAGCTTAAACACACTAGTGCCGCATCTAGGGGTCAAGGCAGACTTTTCACAATGTAAATGCTTGGTTAAGGTTGAATTTAATGCAGTAATTAATCATACTCTTGCAAGCATTGTCTGTACAGTGTAATATATGTGTTGGCTCTGTTCAAAGCTCCACTTTGAGAGCCATCATTGGGCCACTTGAATACACCGTGTGTGACACTAACTGCTATTACCAAGAACACACACACACACGGTAATTCATTTCATCCTGTCCCATTTTCACAGCCTAAAATACTTGCTGTAGAAGCAAATGTGCAAACAAATTCAACATTTGCTCTTGCAGCTGTTAAAGGAACTTAGTGTGCAACGGTAAACACTTCATTAATATGTCTGCACTGGCACCATTTTAAGGGAGCACTTCTGTAAATAGAAAATAATACAGCAGTTTAGAAGGAAGTGCGTTTTATGGCCATTGAAAAAGCAGCAGGTGGGTGCTCAAGTTGTAAAGGCCCATTTCAGCCTATAGTTTTTAGAAAGTGTCAATGCACACCATTAGAATAAAGCAAACCGGTGCGCGCTCTGAGGTCAGAGGGCCAGCTCCAGCTCGTGGTCCCTAAGACTAGACTTAAAACTCGGGGGTACAGGGCTTTCTCTGTGGTTGGCCCTAAGTTATGGAATGCTCTGCCCCCTCATGTCAAAACAGCCCCCACACTGGAGAGTTTTAAGTCTCGTCTTAAGACCCACTTTTATTCTCTGGCTTTTAATACCGCGTGAGTTGTGTGGTCCTCTGTGTTTTATAATTGCTTTTGTTTTTAGTTATTTTATTATTATCACTTTCTTTATTGCTATTTTCGTAATGTTTTTTATAATTGCTTTTGTTTTTAGTTATTTTATTATTATCACTTTATTGTTATTTTAGTAATGTTATTATTAAGTTCTATTGATTTTTATGTGCAGCACTTTGGAAACTGTCTCTGTTTATGAAATGTGTTATAGAAATAAAGTTGGATTGGATTGGATTGGATTGGAAAGCATCTTTTTCCAAGTTCAACTGCATTTTACTCAAATAAATTCATCAGTGCCTTAAAGGTGCATCAGTGCCTTAAAGGTGCACTGTGTAAGTTTTGGTGGATCAAAGTTGTACCTACATAACTGAACTGTTACCCCATACACTAGGAGGCCTGAGCCTAACATGGTAGCTTGTGTGTACTGTAGTTTACCTGTTGTCACACTGAGAGTAGTGGTGCGCTGAGAGGATGAAGTATTCCTCAGGGGTGGAGTTGGAGGGGGCACAGACTTGTCCCTGATGAGGAGCTAGTGATCTGTGAAAGAGGAGCTAAAGGGAGGGGCACACTTCACGCACTGATTGTCTGACTTTGTCTGAAGCTGGGCACTTTCCACAACTTGAAACTTTACACTAGATGGGGTGAAGGTGCATATCATTATACACACAATACTGAGAGTTGCTTTAACAGCTTTTGTAAACTGTGTAGATACACTTTCTATCTACTATTTTCCAACCAGGACTTTCAGTCTGTCTGTATATAGTGCAGTACAGGTACTACTTAGCTAAAACATGTCCATGCCATACAACAAAAACAGAAGGTAAGTTTCAAAAGTAACTTTCTGTTGCTAACAACATTTCTTATTTAATTAATTTGTTTCATAAGCCTTACCAATTGACACCTGGAGTGAAGGCATTTTTCTTTCAGGAGATGTGAATGTGTACCAAACATCTCTAATCAAAATATCTAACGAACAAAAACACATTTCTAAGTTTGTCTTTACAAATTGTATACGAACTTTTACTCCCGGTGCACATTCCTGAATCTAACTCCCTCAATCCCATTTTAGAGCCACCAAATAAACATTTTGCAAATCAGCAAAGTCAATGAAAACCCTTAATTCTTTTGCACCTTTCATTTCACACACCTCATTCTCATCCGGCACACCTTCAGAAACCTACTGCCTCTAAAAGTGTTGCATACAAATGAGAATGTGCGGGGAGGACCCTGGTGATTATTGTGACTCATTTCATATTGGTTCTGTTGCCTTCTTGAATGAGAAAATACTGTTTGTTGAGAGTGGGTAATTTACTAGCTCCTGTAATGGGGGAGTGGGGAATTGTATGTTTGCAAGGCTTATGCAAAGTAGAGAAGAAAGAAGATGGCTTGTCGGAAGAAGTGGGGTCTCGTGGTAGAAGTCCTCTTATCTCCACCAATGCTTTTATCACTAGTTCCGGTCGCGGCGTTGATGAGATCCTCCACGGGTGGCATCAGGAGAAGATGCTTGTTAGAGGAAGGGAGGTGTTGATGAGATAATTACGCAGCTGTCAGCCGGCACAGTCTGGTTCCAGTGATGGCACATATGCATCAAGTGTTTAAAAAGTCCATGTGCACAATAACGCTACAGTGAGCATTTGTGATGGCTGTCTGCGCACTTTGTGAATGCCCGTACAATGGCATCTTGTGTAGTCTGACACTTTGTACAGTAATGGATGTTTTGTCAACTTGTAGCAACGCAAAGAGAAGTGTTGGAAAGTGGAAGAAAATTGCGTGGACAAAATCAAACGCTGAACATGTTGAGGATAAATATAATGCAGGGATATTGCCAGAATCTTTTCAATGTTCTGTAGTTACTTGAGAGATAAATAACATACATAACATATTTAGATCAGTTTTGTGTTTGATTTTCATTTTAAGGAAATAAATGTTGTTTTGAGTTACTGGCTATAGTGTTGAAATTGGTATCAGAACTGAAAAGATAGTCCCTAGATATTATTACCATATTATTACTTTATGACTTTCACCTATAGTTCTGTAATGCACATAGGGTTAATCTGGTTTATGACATGTGTTATCTGCATTGGCCCAGAGAGGTCATATTAACTTTCCTTCATAATGTGTTATCTTTTTGTAAGTGCTCCACCATCAGTGCAAGATCTGTGCTAAAATGAATGCAACCCGTCCCTTGTCAGTCTTGTCCCCAACGCTACAGTGCACATTTTTGATTGCTGTCTGAGTATTTGAATGCAGACATAGGGCTTGTGTGACACTTTCTGGAGAATAATGGCCCTATTCCTTGTTGAAATGTATGTCTGTGTCTTTTGGGGTGGAAACGCCCTGGCCACTGAACCATTTTTTCCCTCAACTCATTTTTAAAAATTTCAAATATTGTTTCCGTGAGTGTAGAGATGGAAGGTCATAATAATATTAATAGTGAATTCTGTTGTTTCTTTCTCGTTTCTTGTGTTTGAACTATTCTTGCAATAGCTTAGGCCTGTCACAATAACAAATTTTGAAGTGCGATATATAGCTGACGTAAATAGAGACAATATATGATCATATTGAAACCAAACCATAAATCAGAATTATCAATTGTACAATTCTAAATGTATAATATTGTTTAAAACTGAGCTGCAATAAATAAACAAAATGCAAAACTTAAGTAGTTTGTATCTATAAAGAGTCATAGAAGCTCATATTTCAACCTTTTACCGCTCAAATCTCATTTTAGTACAGAAGAATGCCCAATATATGCCCATGCTCATATATTGAACGATAAGTTGATATAGTATTTACCGTGACAGGCCTGATAGCATGCATTTGAAAATTAGTTCAGAATAAAGTCCAGATAAAACATATAAAGATAAGACATATTAAGATGGCTATAATTATTCTTATAATGTATGAAAATAATGGGAACGTACTGCCCACTTGATTGATTTTTAGTTAGTATTCCATGTCATCTAAATGCCATTAAATACTACTTAATCTTCTGCATTCACACTTGCAAATGGCCCATAACTGTTCACGTAGTCTTGACACACTCACCTCTCTCTCTGCGTTTGTGCACGCCTTTTGATACATATTGGAGACATGAGTAGTACCACGCCGCAGGCACCCATGCCGTTGAACTTCTGGTCAGATTGAGTGGATGGGGTGTAATGGTAGAGTAGCACTGAACAGCATCATGGGAAATATGAGGCATGCCACAAAACAAGCTATTGGTCTGAGAGCAGCTTTTTCATTTCTAGGGCATATGGTGAAGGTAAAATGCACGAGCCAGGCTCAGACTGGTGGAATGTTGTGACTGGTTGTGGGGGAAAAGAACAATCCTGACAAACGTCCAGAGTCCTGACAAAGCCCTGCACTTTTGAGAGAAATGGGCGAATGGGGTTTAACTACAGTCAATATGAGGCTTTACATTACTGGCATCCCTGTTAAAAATAGGCATTGGACAGAAATGCTAGGTAAGAAATTATATACACAACACTGTCTGGTATTTCTGTGAGAAAATATGTACTACACCTGCCCAAGGACTGCAGATGGAAAGTAGCCCAGAGCTTTGAGATCAATGTAATCTGTGCACTGTCCTTGTTTTAAATTAATAAATCAAATGTACTAATGTAATGCACTTTAGTCACATAGTAGTTTGTGTATTAAAGAATTAAATATTGTATATCAAATTGAACTTGTGATATCTCCCAATAAACAGGAAATTTTGGCTTGCGTCATAAGTGAGTGTAATTGTGTTTTTCTTGCAGTAGAAATATTTTGCCCTTGAAAGCCTCAGGAGGTTTACATGAACAATTTCTGTAGAACAGTCCAGTTATCATCATTTTCATCAGTGAGATTTTCACTACAGCCAAGAGTTCCCAAACTTGAAACATATTCATAATCAGTGTGCAACTTATAATCAATATTTAGGATCACAGAAATGAATGGAATTATCTGTGTATATGAGTGGAATCCCTAACCCACAGAGAGTCCAAAGTTCAGGACAGGATCAGACCGATTTGAGTGTGAATGCTGTAACAAACTGTCAAGTGAGCAAAAGCCAGAGTTAACCAATCTGGAGTTGCAAATCAATATGTTACTTTAAAGTCAATCCGCTTAATGTGAAATCCTTTAAGTTTATTTTCATCTAATGGCGTTAGCTGGATGACTGAGTCCAGTGCTGATCTGGACCAGTCTGATCTGGCAACAGGTGATGCATGAGGAGTGACGTGTTGGGTCAAACAAATTGTTCCCTGAAATGTAGAAAATTAAACATTGCTCTGGTATGAATTAGGGATGGGCATTCGGTGAAGTTTTCTTTGTCGATTATCGGGAGAATTAATGAGTAATAATCGGTTAATCGTTGACATATTTTGTATTAAAAAGACAACAACCATTCACTCATGTGTGTCCGCTTTTACTATGTCTGCCGAGGCTGTGGGAACAGGCGCTTCTCCACGGGAAAGTAAATCTGCAAATCAACATGCGTAGAGGTGGATTAAAGCGAGGCAACACGCATCCTGCAGCCTCTGCTAGCGCGCTCGGAGTTAGCCGCTTTGGGATCCGAGCTAACCGCTGCTAGCCCGCTGTCTCTGTCCTACCTCCTCCACACAACCCAGCCGTATCTGCAGCAATATATTAAGTTGTGAAAACCTTTGCCCTCCACGGCACTGATGGGGAGCATGTCTGTTTCGATCATCTTTGCTATCAGTTCGGTGACCTTCTCTGCTCGTTGAGCACTGCAGCTCCTCCTGGTCTGTGCTAGCGCAGAGTCCAGGCTAGCCTGTGATAGAGATAATGAACCGCTGCCACCTTCTTTTACCAGACTTGGATGCGCGGTGTTCAAATGATAAATCATTTGTGTTGTCGATGAGGTATATTTGTATGCTGCATTGCAGTGCTTGCAGTGCGCTTGGTCATTTTCTAAATGAAAGTGGCCCCACACAACACTTCGCCGCGACCTCTTCATATTTTGGCGTTTGACCTACAGAAGCTCGCATATATCAACTGAGGCGCGCCAACTGAGGCGCGCCAACTGAGGCGACTGTTTTTTTTTTGTTTTTTTTGTTTGTTTTTTTTTAATCGGTTTGTCGACGAAAATGAACTTGCTCGGTGAAATTCTTAATGATCAATTACCGGTTAATCGATTAATTATGCCCATCCCTAGTATGAATACAATACACGATGATGATCATAAGACAAGCAACCGAGGTAGCAGGTGCTCATGAATTTATACCTGCTTTTTTCCATACTGAATTACTGTGTGTGTGTGTGTGTGTGTGTGTGTGTGTGCGTGTGTGTGTGTGCCATCATATTCAAAATACAGCCTTAATTGAAAACACTCTGTGTACTGTGAGTCATCATTTAGACCACATGGGCAAATTAGATAAATGACTCCCGCCTCTTTCAAAGACACTGGGATTTCTCTTTTGAGTGGAAATTAAATTAATACCACAGGGATGAGCTAGCAAATCTTCATTGCTAATACACACGGCATGGTGCATGTTCTCACATTTTAGACAAGGGATATATTTGTCTACTTTTTTAATAATAACAGTGTAGCAGAGCATTATTCCCTGGTGTGGGGGAGAATTATTAAATCCACTTGCACCTGAATGCAGCTTTCATTATGTCACTTTGGTGGTGGGCCGGTGAGGGCCAGACAGAGGAGCATAGCAGAGGCATCCATTTGTGACCTGGGTTATAGAGAGGGGCCACTGGGTCGTGGTGAAATGGAGGGATATTGAAAAGAGGTTGATGGGTGAAGGGATTATGGCAGTGTCCTCATGTGGTTCTGGATAATAATTTGAAAAGAGTGTACTTTTAGCTTTTTAATGTTTGTTTGGTTTAGTTCAGATTTTGAATCCTCTTAAGATACAAGATTATATTTTTCTTCCTTTTTTAAGTTTGCCATTCTTCTCTTTTGGCAGCTCCTTTTTGGAGTGTTTATTGTGATTCCAGGGTATTTTGCTTTCAATTGATAAATTTGTTGCTGTAAACTATGTTATTGAATATGATTTCAAATACCTTCCCACTTGTGTCAGAATACTTAAAATTTATGCAATTCCACCTCCTTTAGCAATGATCAATTCATGGTGGTAGATAGTTGATCTTATGCCTTAGCAGTGTTGTTTTATTGCATTTATAGTGTCTGTGGTGCCCATGGCCAAGTGTCTGTCTGCTCCTGGCTCCTCTCCCTAGAACAGTGTGGTGTTGGCTGGGCAGGAGGGACACACAGAGATGGATGGAGCGGGGGGTGGTGGTGGCACTGCCATCTGTCTCAGTGTCCTGACCCACTGGCCTCCTGTGCCCCTCCCCTGGCCCAAATCAGGAGCAGACACACGCTAGGCTAATTACGGTCTCTCACTGTTTGTGTGAGAGGCACAGGAATGACCACTCACCCTGGACCAGTTGGTGACAGTTTAGAGGAAAAGTACTCCCATCTTATCAGTTTCAAGACTGAAGAGGTCATAAGTGGCATGATCTTTTAAATCAAAAATGCAAAATCCAGTGTAACTAGAGAGAGTGAGGATTTTGGAAGACTTCATCTATGAAGATTATGGGATAAGGTTACAGTGAAGATTATGGGATAAGGTTACAGTGAAGATTATGGGATAAGGTTACAGGTGGTTCTGCTGCGGAGGTGTCTTAACACTTTATAATTTAGATATAATTAATCTTGAGTGTGTATGCTTATATTATATGTTATGGATTCATAGACCCTTTTGCTCTTATGCTATAAGGATTATGTTATTGATAATTAATGTTTTTTATTTGTTAAAAAAGTTCATTAATGTTTAAGGCTCTAAGAGTATTTGGACAAAATCAGGTAGATCTAAAGAAACTTTTCTGTGCCGGCTGTATGCACCCCCTCAAAGCTCGTTATTTTCCATTTTGCTGACTGGAGTTTTCAGAGGCCGCCAATGAGCTGAATTACCTGGTTTAATAAAGAGTAGTGCTACATCAGTGTTTTTGGGCAGCATTTGTGTTGACCAAACGGCCCACACAAGTGTCTGTTGGACTTCTGGTCATTAGCCTTATTTGAAGACTTCTGAGTTTAAGTCATCTCCCAAGGCTCTGTAATTATCATGGTTTATTAATAGTAACCAGCTGAGATTTACAAGCAGCAAATGCAGTTTGTTCACTCATTAGCTGATAGAGTTAGTGCAGCGTATTCTGATACATGCAGCACTTAGTGCATAAACAGAGAGCAATCTGTCTATAGAGATGTTTTAAAACTTTAAATGTCTGTGTAAAGCATTACTGTACCTGAAGTGCATCTTTCAGTTATCATCATTTAAGATGTGCACTTAAGTGCACTTCTTGTATTTACTGTATTGTATTTATACTACCACGGGCGCTCACAAGTTCTCACACAGTCCACATTTATGTACCACTGTACATAGACTAACATAGCTAACTGCACTCTTAAACAGAATGCAATTTAGAGTTATGCAATCTAGAGTCAATGTAATAACTGAGATGTGATGTAGTGTCTTCTGGTCTTCTGGAAAACATGCATGCGTTAGTCTAAAACAAGACACATCTTCACAGCATAAAATGCAAAAAAGATTCCCTCTTGTTTGTTTGTAATTGCATTGTGGATTGGGGTCACTTTTCTGTCACTCTCATGAAGGCAACTGTAGTGAGGAACAGTGGGTGGTCCCGGAGTGAGGGTGAGTAGGTGTCCTGGGTCACTGAGATGTCCTAGAATCTGACATGTTGTTCTGGGTTGTCATGGCGACCGTGCCCCCTCATTAGTCACACCTGTCATGCCGGTGAAGTGTACCAGTGGAGTGTACATATGTGTGTATAGGGGACAGTGTAAGGTTGGGGGCTAGAAGGTGTAGATAACAGTTAATGACATGTGCGTTTTTTCACAGTGAATCTACTGGACACAACCACGTTCACCGGAGACTGGGGCTGGGCGTCATATCCTGCGCATGGGGTAAGAAACACACACACACAAACACACTGTATTCAGACCATACACAGAAAAAGTTTGGCAAAGCTGTTAAAAAGTTGTCAAGATATTAGAGGTGTTGAAATCATTTGAATGAAAAATTAAGTTCAAGTTGAAGGGAGCAGCTTTTTACCTCAAAGGTTAAAGACCAATCCTTCTGTTAGAAAAATGTGTCAGCCTAATATTGACTTTTTGCACACCTTTCCACTTACAAATGTGTATATTCTGATTTCTCTTTATGGATTTCTATTAATTTAATTAAGGTGCAATACATGAAAAATAAGAAAGAAGATGTCCTACATTATTAATAGTGAGAATAATATATTTATCAGTACACTTACTTGTAAATGTGAACTAATTCTCTCACATGCCATGATGTATCTGGACTGAGTAATAGACCTTTCGTAATAACTTAATTTAATTTGAGCTTTTTAAGTGGGGACTCTAAATCTGTATGCACCTGGCACCTGCCGCAAAGGTTTCCCAGGGAAAACATGTTTGACAGGCCTTTATAAGAAGCAGGAAGTGTTGAATGAGTTGTAAAGGTGACACCACAGTCTAATTACATGTTCACCCATTCGACTAGACGTCTATATGCAACGCTCAACTAATTCAGACATCAGCCCTGACACTTTTCCTTGAAATTTGGCCTGCAAGGTGTAAGCTCAATCTGTGTGCCTGGCCCCTTGAGGAGAGACGGAGGCGGGTGGGACAGCGAGATGAAAGCCCGAGGAAGAGGTGACAGCCAGGGCACGACGCTTGGCCACATTAGCATATTGTAATGCCACTGATAATGCCCGCAGTGATGAATTAGGACTCCCGCTGTGATCTTTATGGCAACGACGCACCACTGTGTCCCCCGCTCCCCTGGCTGTCACCGAGGAGACTGTGGAACATTTTACCTTCAGCCCTCACTGCACTGGGATCTTTACAGCAGGAACGCATGCTCTCGAATAAGAATAAGGAGTCAAAAGAAGTAGGTAAAAAGAAAACCTGGAGCGGAAACCAAAAATTAGAAGTAGGTATGTCACAATAATTGCTATATCGTCTTATTGTTAGCCGGAACTATATACTTTGGGGCTTGATATTTATGGTGTGCACAATTTCTTTGCAATAATAGGGAGATTTTTGCTATTTTTATTTTATGTAAGAAGGTAGGGGTTAAATAAATAATTTCTATGGCTTATCATTGATCCCTTCTGCTATTTATTTGTTTCAGATTATGCTTTTTGATGATGCAATATGTTTAAAAACTATTTTACGGGAATGGTCTTGCTTTGTGTCTGTAGCATAAAGTAAGTTTCAGTATGATAATTTACCACAATATTTATTTTTAGCATTATATCGAGCTTCAAAATGTGCTATCATAAGAGGCCTAATTAGAAGTAATATTATAGGTTTCATATTATAGGTCATAGCAGGAAAGGCACAATAAAAGCACGAAGGGCAGAATACCAGAATTTGGCAGCCATTTTATAAGCATAAATTACATAAATAATACATAACCAATATCAAAAATGTTTAAGTGCTTCATAGTAATTGACACATTGAATTATATAATGCCTGTTGCATTATATAATTCAATGTGTAAACAGTAAGCCATGTATATTTAGTTTATATTATCTATATTTAGTTGGTAGTTTAGTGTAGATTTATAAGACTTTAGATAAAGTAGAGGAGCTTATTGCATTGCATTTCTGGTTCGTGTCTGTACAAATTCGCTCTAGACTGGCTGATAATGTGCACTGTATGAATCTATCCAGTGGAGCTGTCCAGTCAGCAAGCTAAACTGCTAAAGAACCCGACAAAATAAATTGTAAAATAAATAACGCCCTGCAATGTTATTGTTTTCACTGTGGACTCATTTTGTCAGGTCATGGCAGGTTAGATAGTGTGCCATGGTCTTGTTAGTTGTTTCACAGATTATTTATCTCAATTGAAACATTTCCCAACTGCTTCATAAAAGTTCATTTTGATGGATACTTCAATGTGGGGATCTTCATGTTCTATTGTATAAAGACAGGTTTCAGTTGTATAAACTTCAGTGTGGATATCTTAACCACAATATGACAAGATCCCCTGAGCTGTATTTTAGTGTGTTAGTGTGTGCTCTGACAGTGACATTTGAGCATTTGGTTTCCAGTCTTACTCAGTGTGGTGCTACGGCTGTTCTCTAAGGGAGTGATACAGTCCTAGTCAAGCTTAAAGTTTTAACTACTGTACAGTGATAGTTATAGCCAAAAACAATGAGAGACTTGTATACAGGCCTGTGAGCACCTGTGGCCATGGATTATTGACACTATAATATGGGTTGTATTCCGGCATACCCCATGACGCTCTTCAAATTGAGTTTGGTCTTTATATTGAAGATATATTACTCTATGGAATCCACAAAAAATCTTTTTTAAATTGATGTATGACAATTACACTGGTATTGCCTTTTGGATCAATCAAAACAATATTTTATGTGTGTGAGAGTTTTTCTATGCGGGTGATTTTTGCTATCCTTCTTTATTATTTTTATGTTTTCTTTATTATTTTTATGTTTTTTAACATAAGATTGCATTTGCAGGGACAAATGTTTACATTAAGTGAAAATATTTATGTATGCATAATGTATTGTATGTGTGGAAGCATGTATGTGCATGTACAGTATGTTTGTGGGAGAAACAACACTGGGCCCTGGTGGGCTTCTTGATAAATGGATGTTTTGACAGTTCCTAAGTCTCCTGCTCCAGGCTTGTCACACACATACACCCAATCCACATACAGTAGCCTATAAGGCCATCCTTATAGTTGGTAGTGTTAGCAATTTGCCCTGTTAGCAAGATTTATTTTACTATTACTTAACTATTAGCTACTGATGGGTCAAAATCTCTGTTCTACTGTGCCAACTAAAAATGCCAAATAATCTTGTCAGTAACGGTCCTAGTGGTGGCCCATGTTTATTTATGTAGATAAATAAAATTCTCGTTTGAATCTTCATATCCCTCCTGAGGAATTAAAGTGTACTTTCCTAGTAGATAGTCTGCGTTTGAAAGAATGACACATGGTGTTACATAAGAAAGGCTTAGGTTTGATTGGTGAGTGTTATTTTTACATTGAGGTATTAGTCAGGCACTGACCCTTGTGTCGCTTTGAGCCACAGAGCTGACTGAGTTGAAGCAGAAACAGAGCTGATAGATGGAGAGGTCGCCCAAAGGGAATACAAGAGGAAAGAGGGCTCGTCCTGCCTCAGGAAGATGGATTTATAGAGTCTGCCTGCACTTTTCTGAATGGGTTCTCATAGTGAGAGAGGGACATCGGTCTCTCAGTAGTAACACAGCACTGCTATGACAATAAAAGGCCACTTCTTATAATATCATTATTTGAAAAACAGGGAATTGACAGTAACACATTAAACATCTCTTTTCCTAGAGGAGATAAAGAACCCAAACCCAAGTGAACAGACCTTTACTGTAAGTTAATTGATTACAATAGAAATGATCACAGAGGTCAAAGAGAGGGCTGTCTGAAAGATGATTGACAAAACCTTTACTAAAACAAACACTCAACTCCAGGTGAGCTCAAGTTGTATCTTTAAAAGCAGCAGGGTAGATAGTAGAGCAAAGTGGAGTTTTTCTACACCACTTTAACCCAGATTAAAATGTTTCCAGCCAAATAGATGTGAATTGTCAGCTCACACTTACCATTCAATCGATGCTGGGTGTCAGTGTGCGTGCCAGCCTGAGAGTTAGGTCTTTATTAGCACCCTGACCTCTCCAGCTATCTGAGTCTCGTTTGGATGGCATCATGACAGATCACGTCTTCGGCTCAAGGGGCTTCTTTCCATCCAATTTATTCAGGCAATGGTTAGGACGCCCGTGGGCTGTCCCAGGAGCATCTGTACACTTCTCCCTGGCTTGCTCTTCCTCTTTCTCTTGCACACACACACAGAGCTTGTCAGACAGGGCAGGAAGACTTCATTATCCTCCAGTCCGATCTATGTTGGCCATGACAGGTTCATCCAGCGGCCACCACACAATCGATATGGCTGACAGGACGTGTGCGGCGTTGGAGGTGAGTTTGTGCGCCATGATTAACGCAGACCCGATGTGCGTATGCTCCGAAGTGTCAAGAGTGTGAGTGGCCAGTAGTTTTTCTTACACACGCACGCACACATGCACGCACACACACACACACACACACATATCCACACACATATATAGGAGTTTTTTGTATCGTTATTATCTATACCATCCAGCCGATCTCCAGAGCTACTTAAAGACCTAATCTGATGGCTCAGTGGGTTGTTCCAGTACAACAGGTGAGCTGCAGGCCAGAGGGGAATATATAACAGCTTTAGCAGAGGATGGCAGAGTAGTAAGATAAGATTTAAATAATCAGAATAATTCCTTTCAGTATAAATGAGGAGTGAGTGTGTTGTTGATTTCAAGTTGCCAGTAACTACTAGTGACTTTTCTTAAATAGATCAAGTTTGTTTCAATACATTTTGACAGTCCATTGGCAAGTTACAGACACTGAGAAAAATTGAAGATGTCTTTTCACAGTTTTTTCATGTTGTTGTTGTAGTTTTTGCAAAAATGTATGCATACAGATTTTTCCTTGTCACTCTTTGTCATCAGTTCTATTATTGTTTCATAACAGTCCTGACGTATCTTGAAGTGAGTGAAGGTCAAATTCATATAAACTCTTGTTAGACAAACTGGTTGTACAGATGGTGGATTTAAACAACAAAAAATATAGGATTGATTAGAGTGAATAGAATAGAATAAAATAATACAAAACACAATTCAGTCTATGCACACACTATGTAGGTATTTTGCACTATACCGGCTATGGTGCTACATGTTTCTATTGGTGGCAAGCAAGAGGGACTCTGGTCTTAAACTCCATAAGGCACTATTAGGTACACTTTCCTATAGAATCCGGTGAGAATGGCTGTGCACAATGTATATCATATATGATCATTTTAGTAACCTAATTATGTCAGTATTGGATCCTATCCCACAGCCTGCCTTGGGGGGATTAATGCACAGAGAATCCATGGGGACTTCATATGGGCAGACTTCCACACTGATCAGGATGATGTCTGCTGCTTATGGACGTGGCACAGAGCTGTATAGATTTTTTTGGACAGCACTCGACAAGGACATACGGTCATGGGAACTGTGATGACGGCCGGGGCATACGAAAACCTCCCTATTGGCGTTTAGGTATTATTGAATATGCTGAAGTGTTGCTAGAAGCTGAAATTTTACACAATAATAATCATGATTGTTATTATAGCTTAGTTATCATACCTTTATATGTCTTGAGTGGATAGCAAAAGACAAATTCTATTTTGTCAAGAAGACAAAAGTTTTAGAGTGAATACATTTTGCTCATCAAAGTGGATTTTTCAGTTCTGGTCATGTTGCTATATCTGTCTGAAACGAGGAGCTAAGTACATTGAAACTAAATTTGTTTACAGTTTCTGTTTGTTAGCTAGGTCTATTGACCTGTAGACTGTCCCTGAGACACATTTTTGATAAGACTTTTTTTTAAATAAAATATTTGTCCAGTTGACAGAATTTTATTTTTCTTTTGCTTTGGATCATAGCTGGACAACTGAGGGATTACACAGAGGGCTTGAGTGGCTCCTAAGTGAAATCTAAAAAATAGTAATAGCAATATACTTGCAATAGTTATCTTTTAAATCAATCAATAGTATACCACCATTGCCATACAAGCAGGAGAATGCACAGTGCAGTCCTGTCTGACCTTGGAGGCTGGTTTAGCACTATCTGGATGAGAGACCACAGGGATGAGCACTTGCCCAGTGTATCTTAGTTGTTGTGCGCTCTATTGTTTCACCCACCTTACATATGTATGAAAGTGGTGTGTGTAGTGATAGTAGTGGTCAAGGGGCCAAAGGCACAGATTGGCAGCCTCATCCATCTACCCCAGATTACTGCAGTACTTTATCACTGAGTGCAGTGAATGAATAATGCACAAAACATGTATTTTTTTTATTGTCTTAAAAAACACGAAAAACAACAACTAGTTTATTTTATCTTATTTGCAGTGGTCCAAACTTATTTCTCACTTATCTCATGCATTCAGTGCATTCTAATTATTCACTGCCGTGAGTTTATAAGAGTTTTTCACAGCTTTAATCACAGCTTTTATTATAAAGCTCCTCAAAAAGAGCTTTATAATTAGATGCAGATAGAGAGCTGTTCAAGAGCTGCTTATACAATATATCTGTACAGGGACAAGATAGGTTTTGCTCAAATACATAAAAAAAAAAAAGTTGGCTCTTTAAGTGCAGTGCAAAAACACTGGAAGATTAAAGGCAGAGCTCCAAATGAGAGGCAATGATTTAGTTGATGAGGTTTAGTTGCTTAAAGACTTGGATGCAAACAAATCGAACTCTACCACATTGACTGGGTCTGTTTACAGAAACTATAATCACCGTCAGGTTGAAATATACTCAAATCTGATGTTTCATACCTTTAGTTTTCATGAATATATAAGGGATTAATGGTGCATTGTGTAACTTGTCTGGTGAAGGGTCCGCCATCTGCTTGCCTCAAGGTTGATTTGTCTGGAATGTCCCGGAATGACATTAAACGTATCTTGCTTTAACTCAATAAGATGATTTTTTATTGACTTAAAAACTTTCATTCTTACTTTGATTGGGCTTGTCTCTCCACAGATCTAACATGTAACCTAGCCATATGATCTTACCTGCTGTCTCCTTAGAGATAAATAAGTGTAACGAAATACTGTGGAACATTCCAGGCAACATCTCCATGGAGAAAAGCTGGTAACGGACCCTCCACCAAAAGTTACACAGAACACCTTTAAAGTCAATATAGGATAGAAATTAAAATTGCAGTGTAGACAAAGACTTTCCCAATCACATCTGGGACATCCCGATAGGAAGTTGCTGTATTGTGATTGTCGTATATGGTTGGTAAATGGCAATTCCACATATCTTTGCATGGGTATTTGTGCAGACTGTGACAGTGTCCACACCTCAGAATAGATGGCAATTACATGACTTCCTCACTGATCCCAGACCAGTGCAATTAACACTCCTATTCCTGAAAGGTTATTGCTGCTGTAGCCCACCATAACCCCCCCCCCCACACACACACACACACACACACACACGCACACGCTCACACACTCACACAGAGCTTGCAGGAGCGCAATTATTTAGGCCGCCCATATGGGGCTGATAGTCTGAACGACACAAAGGTGTTGGGTACAGCCTGGTATTTTCACTCAGTTACGCACAGTTAATATGCAGATGTGTTACTTCACATGGCACTCTGCATTAAGGCTGCAAATGCCACCAGCCAATACAGGCCCCACACCCTGCTGACTCCATCTTCATCAGGCTGATACCCCCCGCCGTCACCTCGTCTGTCTGTCGGTGTAGAACTTCTAACGAAAGATCTATCAAATGTAAAACTGAATCTCTCAAACAAGAAGATAACCTACTTTTAGAAAATAAAATAAAAAAAACTTTCCACAAAGTGCAAAGAGAAACTAACAGTTAAAAAGTGTGTTTGCTGTTCCTTGACAATATATTGACAGGTCGTAATTCATTGCTTCTCTCTTTACTGCAGCTATATGCTCAAACTTTTCTGACTTATTCTGTCTGTTGCCTTTTAGGAAATATATGACTTTATTACTTCTTAAAGGAAAAGTAACGTTTTTACAATCTGGACCTTATTTCGGTGATAAAACAACATCATTTACTCACCCATTTTACTTTGAGTGGTCGGGGCAAGCTATTGCAGTCACCAAATAGCACAAATAACACTTTAGCACTTTTCAAATGACAAAAGTTCAATGTGTTGTTCAAAGTTCAATGTCTACACTTTCGTTTGAGTCAAAAGTGGCCTTAATCCGAGATCTAGCCATGGTTCCGATTGGATGACGTCATCGAGGACAGTGTGCATGGCTCAAAATGATAGGGACGGCCATCATACTCAAATAAGTCCTCTTTAGTCTCGAAGTCCGAATCTTCAGCCATGTCTCACTTGCAACAGAAAAGTTATGAGCGTCTTCTAAGCAAAGTAACGGAATAAATGTGCGCATGCACGCTCTCCTCGATGACGTCATCCAATTGGAACCATGGCTAGATCTCGGATTACAGGCCACTTTTGACTCAAACTAAAGTGTAGACTAGCACACTGAACTTTTGTAATTTGAAAAGTGCTAAAGTTTGTGTTATTTGGTGACTGCAATAGCTTGCCCTGACCACTCACTTTAAAAGGATATCGCTAAACTCCAAAATCTCCAAAAGTACAATGGGTGAGTAAATGACATTGTTTTATTACCGAAATAAGGTCCAGATTGTTTCCTTTAAAGACAATGGACAGAAATTCTACATGAATTGTGATGAAATCAAAATGTATAAGGTAAGTGATGTGGCAGTATGCAGTTTGGTCATTTAATTTGGTTAGGCCAATCGGTGCATGCTATAGCACATGAGTTTCCCTTCCCTGACCTCTGACCTCCAGCACTTCTGCTGTGTTGCACTCCTCGCACCAGTGCCGCTGTTTTGGGTAGTTCCCAGCCCATTGTCCACCTTGCTGATGTGTCCATGCTCGTGTCCACTCCGATGTCAGAAATATTGCTGTGTGGTTGTTTACTTCAGTGGAGAACTAAACTCACGGTATGAGTTTAGTTCATTCAATCATGCTTTCACAAATTAAGTGTAGTATGAAAATTGAACTACATGAACACTTAAATGAAGTGTGTGTCCTCACTCTGAATGATTTAAACCCAGTACTTCTGTAGTGGGGCGGGGGCACGATGTGATGCCAGGGGGGATGCCTGTGACCCTGGGAAACATGCTTTTTTGTTAGTGTTATTGCACATCAGCAACATTAATTGACAGTGGCACTCTCATTGTTGCTCTGGGGCAGGGGTCGGCAACCGATATACAGAACAGACCATCAGCAGAACATCCTCTGTCACAGAAAAAACATGTATATTCCACTAAGTTGTGTCCTTTAGTCCGACAGAAGCTGACGCCTCACCGGCACAAGGAGAGAGCGTTTTTTTTCCAGAGCTTTTAGTTTATGCAAATGAGGTGGTTTTAAGTTTCGTTTCTATAAAACGTAAACAAATGTGCGCAAAGCTGCATTAAAAACATTAAATATTTGAGTCCTCAGTGCAAAAAGACAGTGCAGTCTTTGTTCTAAGTTTCTTTCTTTAATTTTTTTCTTTTTAATGTTATAAAGGGGCCCCACCCTGGAGCCAAACCTGGGGTGGGTGCGCGCCAGCGAGCGTCTGGTGGCCGGGCCTTTTCCCACGGGGCCCGGCCGGGCGAAGCCCGAAGAAGCGACGTGGGGCCGTCCTCCTGTGGACCCACCACCTGCAGGAGGATTCATAAGGGCCGGGTGCAGAGAGATCTGGGCGGCAGTCGAAGGCGGGGGCCTCGACGGCCGGATCTCCGGACATGGAGACTAGCTCTGTGGACATGGAATGTCACCTCGCTGGGGGGAAGGAGCCTGAGCTTGTGCGAGAGGTTGAGCGTCACCGACTAGATATAGTCGGCCTCACCTCCACGCACAGCTTGGGCTCTGGAACCCAACTCCTTGAGGGGGGCTGGACCCTCCATTTCTCTGGCGTTGCCCGCGAGGAACGGCGGCGGGCTGGTGTGAGCCTGCTCATTGCCCCACAGCTCAGCCGCCGAGTGTTGGAGTTCACCCCGGTGAACGAGAGGGTCGCGTCCCTGCGCCTTCGGGTCGGGGACAGGTCTCTCACTGTTGTGTCGGCCTATGGGCCGAACAGCAGTGCAGAGTACCCGGCCTTCTTGGAGTGCCTGGGAGAGGGGTACTGGACAGTGCACCGACCGGGGACTCCGTTGTTCTCCTGGGGGACTTCAACGCCCACGTGGGCAACCACGGTGACACCTGGAGAGGGGTGATTGGGAGGAACGGCCTCCCTGATCTGAACCCGAGCGGTGTTCTGTTATTGGACTTCTGTGCTGGCCACGGTTTGTCCATAACGAACACCATGTTCGAGCACAAGGGTGTCCATCAGTGCACGTGGTACCAGGACACCCTAGGACGGAGGTCGATGATCGGCTTTGTTGTCATGTCATCTGACCTCCGGCCACGTGTCTTGGACACTCGGGTGAAGAGAGGGGCAGAGTTGTCAACTGATCACCACCTGGTTGTGATTTGGGTCCGCTTGTGGGGGAGGAAGCCGGAGAGACCTGGCAGGCCCAAGCGTATTGTTAAGGTCTGTTGGGAACGTCTGGCAGAGCCCTCTGTCAGGGGCACCTTCAACTCACACCTCCGGGAGAGCTTCTCCTGGATTCCGGGGGAGGCTGGGGACATAGAGTCCGAATGGGCTCTGTTCTCGGCCTCTATTGTCGATGCAGCCGCCTGTAGCTGTGGTCGTACGGTCTGTGGTGCCTGTCGCGGTGGCAATCCCCGAACCCGGTGGTGTACACCAGAAGTAAGGGATGCCGTCAGGCTGAAGAAGGAGTCCTATCAGGCCTTGTTGGCTCATGGGACTCCTGAGGCAGCTGACAGGTACCGGCGGGCCAAGCGTGCTGCAGCCCAGGTGGTCGCAGAGGCAAAAACTCGGGTTTGGGAGGAGTTCGGAGAGGCCATGGAGGAGGACTATCGGACGGCCTCAAAGAAATTCTGGCAAACCGTTCGGCGCCTCAGAAGGGGGAAGCAGTGCTTCACCAACACTGTTTACGGTGGGGGTGGGGAGCTGTTGACCTCGACTGGGGATGTTATCGGACGGTGGAAGGAATACTTTGAGGATCTCCTCAATCCCGCCGTCACGTCTTCCGAGGAGGAAGCAGAGGCTGGAGACTTGGAGGCAGACTCGTTCATCACCCTGGCCGAAGTCACTGAGGTGGTTGGAAAGCTCCTCGGTGGCAAGGCCCCGGGGGTGGATGAGATCCGTCCTGAGTATCTTAAGTTGCTGGATGTTGTAGGGCTGTCTTGGCTGACACGTCTCTGCAACATCGCGTGGCGGTCGGGAACAGTACCTCTGGACTGGCAGACCGGGGTGGTGGTCCCTCTGTTTAAGAAGGGGGACCGGAGGGTGTGTTCCAATTATCGGGGAATCACACTCCTCAGCCTTCCCGGTAAGGTCTATTCCAGGGTGCTGGAGAGGAGAATTCGACCGATAGTCGAACCTCGGATTCAGGAGGAGCAGGGTGGTTTTCGTCCCGGCCGGGGAACACTGGACCAGCTCTATACTCTCCATCGGGTGCTCGAGGGTGCATGGGAGTTTGCCCAACCAGTCCACATGTGCTTTGTGGATCTGGAGAAGGCATTTGACCGTGTCCCTCGTGGGGTCCTGTGGAGAGTGCTCTGGGAGTATGGGGTTCGGGGCCCTTTGATAAGGGCTGTTCGGTCCCTGTATGACCAGAGCAGGAGCTGTGTTTGCATTGCCGGTAGTAAGTCGGACCTGTTTCCGGTGCATTTTGGACTCCGCCAGGGCTGCCCTTTGTCACCGGTTCTGTTCATTATATTTATGGACAGAATTTCTAGGCGCAGTCAGGGGCCGGAGGGGATCGGGTTTGGGAACCACAGGATCTCATCTCTGCTGTTTGCAGATGATGTTGTCCTGATGGCTTCATCGAACCGGGACCTCCAATGTGCACTGAGGCAGTTCGCAGCCGAGTGTGAAGCGGCTGGGATGAGGATCAGCTCCTCCAAATCCGAGGCTATGGTTCTCGACTGGAAAAAGGTGGCTTGCCCTCTCTGGGTGGGTGGGGAGTCCTTGCCTCAAGTGGAGGAGTTCAAGTATCTCGGGGTCTTGTTCACGAGTGAGGGGAGGATGGAGCGTGAGATTGAGAGGCGGATCAGTGCAGCGTCGGCAGTGATGCGGTCGCTGTACCGGACCGTTGTGGTGAAGAGGGAGCTGAGCCGAAAGGCGAAGCTCTCAATTTACCGGTCAGTCTACGTTCCTACCCTCACCTATGGTCATGAGCTCTGGGTAATGACCGAAAGGACGAGATCACGGATACAAGCGGCCGAAATGAGTTTCCTCCGTAGAGTGGCTCACTCTATCTCCTTAGAGATCGGGTGAGGAGCTCAGTCACACGGGAGGAGCTCGGAGTAGAGCCGCTGCTTCTCCACGTCGAGAGGAGCCAGCTGAGGTGGCTCGGGCATCTGTTCCGGGGCATGTCCCACCGGGAGGAGGCCCCGGGGAAGACCCAGGACACACTGGAGGGACTATGTGTCCCGGCTGGCCTGGGAACGCCTTGGGGTCCCCCCGGAGGAGCTGGAGGAAGTGTCCGGGGTAAAGGAGGTCTGGGCGTCCCTGCTTAGACTGTTGCCCCCGCGACCCGGCCCCGGATAAGCGGAAGAAAATGGATGGATGGATGGATGTTATAAAGGATACAATGTTATGCAGAGGTGTACTAATAAAACATTTCTAGACAAATAATTCTATTTCTAGTCATGCGCAGGGAGGGGGGCGTGAAATTTTTTCTTCTTCCTAGGGGAAAGGTCACTGAAAATAATTGAGAACCACTGATTTAAACCTAAACAAAGATCAAATAAATACATTTGAACCTTACCCTATCTTACCGGCAGTGTTTGTCTTAAAATAGTTGTCATCTTTACTCTTCAGGTGCAATTCTTGGCGTGGTATCCATCCATCCATTTTCATCCGTTTAACCGAGGCCGGATTTTTTTTTTTTTTTGCGTGGCATTGTTGGTAATGTTAGTATTATAGTTTAGTCCCTTTTTTGTATGTTGACCCTTGATGTTAACCCTTGAACTGCCATAGTGAGAGGAATAACTAGTAACCACTGCAACTGTTTTTCATGTTTTTAAGGTGGTAGATTCAGCATCAACTCTAATTTAGACTGATTATTAGACAAGTGTCTCCATACATGCTAGCCACAACACCCAATTGACAGTAAACCTGCAATAGTTGCATCATATGGAGTCAGTGCCAACTGTTGTGTCTCAAGAAAATCTGTGAGTGGACACCTAACCAAACCAGGGCATTTTTGTACCAAAACATGCTACTGTGTATTTTTACTTGGTGGGAAAAGACAACAATGGTAATCACAGTAAGTCAGATTTCCAAGCACTGTAGTTGAACTTTCAAAGCCTTCTCTCTTTTCTCTAAACACAGATGTTATCACAGAACTCATTAACAGAGCGTGGACTAAGGCAGAAAACCACAGTTGCTTCTTATTTCTGCTTCATAGTGCGACACATACAGCATTAATATCTGCCAGTGAACTCATTCTGCTGTTAAATCTTTCCACTTTGAAAACCTGTGGCTATAGAGGAATAATACTGAAGACTTTTTGTAGGTGGCCAGCCATCTATCTGTTTAAAAAAAAAAAAAAAGGTTGATCTTTTTTCCAATCTAGTATTTTAAAACAGTTTAAAACAGTTACAAGTACTTGTGATTGTACCTGTACCTTGTACTATTAATAGTTGGATTAAGTTTTATTTTGTCATTACATGCCTAATGTGCACTAAAGTTACATAGCCTACATCAGATGAGTGGTTCGTCCTGAACAAACTTCCCCTACAAAGGGCCCAGGAACTGACCCCAGGCCCTTCTTGTTTAGAGGCACAAGATTTGATCAAATATAGATTGCATACTCTAAATTGCTTGAGCAAAGGCCTCTGGTTGCCAACTCTGCCATGTGTTTAAATGCTGTTTTAAATCAGGTTCTATTCTCTTCAGTAGCAGAAAATTATTACAGACTTATTTATACATATGATGTAAGAGCGAAACACATGACACAAAGATGAAAAGGTGTTAAATGGTTAACACAGAGAGAAGGACATAGAAAGAGGCAAATACACAATGTGGAATTCCCTTTCTCTTTTCTTCTTTGCCTTTTTTGTGTACTTGTCTCTATGCTTTTGCTGCTCAATTTGATACTTTGCACATCAAAACACAGGACTATACACTGTTGTCTGACTAGCTGTAATTTGGTGTTTTCTTGTGACACCTCATAATCAAAAGTTGAAAATGCTTTACTTTTACTATACTGCATTTGTAAATTTTACATATATTATACTATTAATCTGATGTCAAAATATCTTTTATACTTTTACTAGCCAAGGAAGTAAAAGTGCTGCGGGCTTGGCGGCACGGTAGCAGAGTGGTTAGCGCTCTTGCTTCACAGCAAGAAGGTTCCGGGTTCGATCCCCGGGTCGCCCAGACCTTTCCGTGTGTGTTCTGTGTGGAGTTTGCATGCATGGTCTGGGTTCGATCCCCGGGTCGCCCGAGCCTTTCTGTGTGGAGTTTGCATGTTCTCCCCGTGTCTGGGTGGGTTTCCTCCGGGCACTCCGGTTTCCCCCACCAACCCAAAACATGCACCATAGGTACTCCAGCTTAGGTCCTGACCAAACCAAAGCAAGAAGATCATGGAGATGGTCCCCGGGCGCCCTAATGTGTGTGCTGCCCACTGCTCCTAATATATGTATATATATATAGGATGGGTTAAAATGCAGAGAAGAATTTCTCCAGTGTGAGATCAATAAAAGTTCACTTCTTCTTCTTCTAAACAAGATCCCTTAAAAACTTAACAAAAAAACCTAGGGAAATTAAACAATGAACGTGAAGGAGCATGAGGTTCGGGTTAATAATCCATACAATAAGCCATATGCCCTTCACCGCAAGTTTCAGTCGGGAAAAAAAATGTGAATCCATTTCGAAAAATAAAACTGGCCATTAGAGTGATATTTCTGGTGGGCTTTATGTGTTAAATTAGAACTTTTTACACACCAGCTTTTGATGTGTAAACTTATAAAAGCCATGAGGGAAAGTATTAAAAGCAATAGAGATTGTCAGGTTTTGTGGCATTCCACTGGGCAGGCCTACACACAAATTACGTAATTTACCTACGGCAATAACAGCCACTGTAAGAAGATGATCAACAGCAGCTGTACTGTTCATAAAATCTACGTCCACACTGAAGACCGACCGTGCTTTGTACAAGTAGTAGTTAGCTTTGATTAGGATGGACTTGAGCCAAAGTTTCAAAGCATTCAAGTCTTTGACCTTTACAGCTGTGGATTTGTGTCCTCATCAACCAAATGTATTCATAGCAAAGAACATAGTTTTTCTAAAAATGTAAATATAAAAAAATGAAGTGAATGGCAGATGTTGAGTGACAGCTGGTTTCCTCAGTCCACTGCCCACAGAACACACTGATGTGCTGGATTACCATTATGGGCATATGTCAGAGTCTTGTCAGATAGTGTTACATTTGGTTTGTCTGGTAACAGAAGTGATCAGCTGACAGAGAAAACAGATGTTCAGTTCAGCGCTAAAACCATGTCTATCATGGAGATGGCTGGAACTATGGAACTTTTTTGTTAAGACCAATTAATTAATTATTTAGCATGGTGGAATAAAATGTCTTTATTAATGTCTAACACTTAGTTTCTGAATCAGTGATAGACGTAGGGTTTGGGTGTATTGCGTCACCATTTTTTTTTGCACACAAAAAAAGAAAAATACACTATCATGTGCCGACAACTTCATAGCTTTGTTGTCATGACTTTTATGGCGACGTCAGTGGACTTACTTACTTTATTTCTTTCTTTCTTTTATTACATCATATTACATTAATACTGCAATTAAAAAACTCCAAAATGTTTAAAATAATGATCCACAAGTTTAATATATTCATATATGAAACTGATATAAGCATTCAACTATATAAGCACAATCTGTCTTCTTTAAATAAATTTTTATGAGATACAAAAGATAACATGGACATGAAATTGTAGACTACAACAATGCAGGTTTGGTTATCCTGAATTCCCTGAATTCCCAAAAACTGTATTGCTCAATGAGAAAATCCAAAAATTCATCATTCATTCAATTATATATATATATATATATATATATATATATATATATATATATATATATATATATATATATATATATATATATATATATATATATATGAATGAATGAATGAATGAATGAATGAATGAGGAATTTTAATAATACATTTTGGAAATATTTTAATAATATTTCCAAATTGTCCAGATCAGTGACTTGCAGCCACCAGGTCCTGATAAAAGCTTAAAAAAGAGACTTGTTGGATAAAGCAGTGATGGCAGGACAGAAATAATGAGCAATTCGAGGTTGAACACCCCACTAATTAGCCAGGGTCTTCCCAAGTTCAAGGACGCTTTCAATTTAGCTGATAAAGATGAGAGCAAGGCTGAGACTTCCAACATCTTCATTATCCCAGAGCTGGTTGGCTGCTGGTGCCTCGGGGAGTGTGCAAGAGTGCGAGTGTGTAATGGGAGCCAAAGGGGCACAGGGTGATCCGGTGAAGGGACTCCATAAGAAAAGCCTGATGGACTTAACTAGAGGCCCAAGTTCAGGTGGGAGGGGCAGGGTCAGCATTTTCCCGTCCAATTACCAAGCAGTGTATGGAAGGATCTGATCTGAGGTCAGTGTGGGTTAAAGACGGTGGAAGTATTCATACATGTAAACTGGAAGATCATTGCAGGTTTAGAAATGAGGTGCATGTGTGTTTTCAAACACTAAAAGTTTGAGAACATTGGAAACAAATTTTCTGGGAATATTTTGGCTCTGGTGGCAGAAGCTGTTTCTACATAGAACCATATCTGGTAACTCTAGTTTGTGCAGGATAGAAGAAAAACAGCCAGTTTCTCTGCTGTGAGTCAGCAAGTCTAACATCAATATTTTAAGGGTAAGTGCCATTGTATCATATCAGATATCATCAGCTCAGGTCTGGACCCAAGTAAGAATAAAGATGAAATAAAAACTGATGCTGAGATAAGAATGAGAGAATGAAAAAAAGTCTACAGAAGACAATGCTGTAAAACTAACAAGTCACATTTTCACTGTTGTTGCTGTATTCAACATTCCTATATTACACAAAATGGATTCTTGTGAGCTTTTAGCCATATCGTAAAAATACCCAGAGTTGTGTTTTGTTTCATTTACACATGTTTGAGTAATCCTTTATTATTAGTCTACATCTCTACATCTCCAAAGGTCAAAATGTTCTGTTCCATTTTGTGATGTCATGTAGTGGTAGTTTTCAAGTTAGCAGCTACCTTTTTTCCAGTTATGATTGGCAATTCCAGGGCTGAAATTATCCATGTGATTTAATGACCATGCATGGAGTTTAAAAACACAATCAAGCACATTACAGAGGAAAAAACTCAGCCTAAATGTGCAGCATTTGTGTTTTAGACATGTTTGTGAATGAAACGAAACACAACTCCAGTTATGTTTTTGATAAGGAAACAATATTATAACATAAATCAGAAAATGGTGTAATACTTGACCTTTAAGGTATAAAAACTGATACTGCATCACAATTTGACCATTTTCAAACATCTATAGTTTACCTAATAATTGTCCAGTTAAAAGTGAACTTGGATGGGCTATGGAAACCCTGTCACTTTCCGGCTGATAGTGCCCCACATTTGACAAGTGTATATTCTTTATATTTCTAATGTGATTTTATTAAAATGCCAAAACCCATGAAATCTCACCTGCTGAGGACAGGTAAAGCCGCAATGCTGAACTTTTGACACCAGTCCACTGAGTCACTGTGAATAAAGCAGCTGACAGAGCACCCACACTGGTCTGAGCTCTCTGAGGTTTCTGTGATTATAGCTACAAAAGGATTTTCTCTCCCTGAGGTGCCCAGGGACTTTCAGTCTTCAGTCAATACATCCTGAAATAGTAAATCAGACCATATTTTCCAGTTTGCAAGTGCTTCAATCTGTCAAAAATTTTCTACATTTTTCTACTATACAAAAAATACAAATAAATACCTTTAAATCCATCATATTACTTACTAATGTTGTGTTTATATTTGCGGAGTTATGCTGAGAGGATCTTACACTGACATACTGTATGTACAGTCAAAACAGCTTTAATCGCAGACTTTTACTGTACCATAGGAGCCTGAATATTTCATGTGCTGTACTGCGTATGTGCTCTCTGTATCTGGCCTCACGGAAACTAGGCATTTCTCATTTTAATGGTAGACTTATTCCTCTACTTCCTGTCATCAAGTCTTCTCACATGCACCGTACATGAAGACGCACATTTAGAAATACAAACACACCGTTGTACTGCTTGTGGCAACCACCGGTGGCATTTAATGAACAATGGGAACCTAATTGCTTTACATGAGAGGCTTTGTTATGAGGAAATGAGTCCCATTGGAATAGTGCTAAATGAGCTGATTAAACATGCAACCGCACATGCATCTGCTGCTCATATAAACACACTCCAGCACATTAAAGTCATTAGTCCTAAATTTAGACGAACAAACTGAAATGTAGTTCATGTTCAAAATTATTATATCTTCTTATTAATGACAAACTTTTGACAGAGAGACCACTGACTCAAAAATTTGTAAACAAAAACATTATGAATTCTGGAATTGAAGCAAAAGTGAAGTGGAACATGACGTGATTTCAACGGGAAAACTGGGATTAACTTCAGAATTTCAGAAAATATGGAAAATACAGGGATATTTGGCAAATGAAAACCACTCCGATACATGGGAGTGATATCAGAGCCCTGTTTAAAAACATTTACAATTGTGTTTTACATTATTTGTTAATCTAGCAAGAGGTTATGGTAGACTTTAAGCATTTCTGACAAAGGAAAAATCCTGAATTTTTGGTTTTACTGGATGGATCCTTACAGAAAAGTTTAATCCACTTTCACTTCATCAATAGATATATTGCACATTTCATCATAAATTATAGTTTTTCCTGCAACTCAAATACAAGTTTGAGGTTAGAAAATTTTATTTTTCCATCTTTTGTGACAGAGAAGCAAATTAACTAATGTGTGTACCTTGGAAATTGAAAATAGTTTGTGCTGTAATGTCATGAAACCATTAACATCTGTTAAAATTAGTTAATCACTGAAAATCTATTATATCAGCTTCACTTTGGCTTCAGTTGCCTGAATTTTGAGCATTCTTATGGCATATGATTTTAAAGGGTCTATAGGCCTTGCACCATGTTTCATAAGTCATACATATCATCCTTTTCACTGATGCCCAAAAGTGTTCTGCTCTTGCCGTTCCATTCAGAATGCACTTACATGCTCCAGCTGCAATGCTCTGAGGTCTGTATAAGCTTCATATATATACAGCCTCTTTAAGCCAGCCAACTTCCCTGACAAAAACGGTAATTTTATCTGACACAACATGTTTAAATTGCTGTTTGTGTCAAGGGAGTCTGGGGGCTTTGAATGGAGCACTGGGGCAAAGCTGGGAAACGCTGAATGCAATATAAAGAGCTTAGCAAAAATGACTGCATCAAAACACACATAATGCAAAAGCCTCATTGAAAGACCTCCATTTTGACTGCATATGACTATATTAATATTGCTATTCAAACTGCTGTTTTCTCCATAATAACTGACAGTATCACAAAGACTTTGCCGAACTTCAGAAACAAACTTCAAAAATATATAGCAGATGTACATGCTTATACCAAGCTATGGTCATCACATTAGACCCCTGCCAGAAAATAAGCAAACAAGACCATCCTGTAAGGTTGGCCTGGCAATGTGGATCTAAAAAAGAACAAATCAATATACCGGTAAAATCAACCTACATTTTACAATTAAATTTCATACAAAGAAATTAAATACATTTTAGGCTTTGTAAGTTAAGGTGCACTGTGTAACTTTCTAGGGGGATGATGATGTTATTGCTTTGTCAGAAATCTTCCACATTACACCACTGAACGGGCCCATCTTGCATTCATTCAATTAATTCCTTGTTTTTATTGCTCAAAAATACCTTGAAATACATGCATTCTTACTGTGAGTGGGGTCACTTCTACATAGATCTCGCATGTAACTTAGCTCGGTGGCAGCGCAATCTTGTTTTTTATGCAAAAGGGTCATATCTAATATATATTGTGGCACATTCCAGGCAAAGCAATAACTTCTCCATGGAGACAAGTAGTGAGCGGACACTCCACCACAAAAGTTACACAGTGCACCTTTAAGTATGAGTATTTCTACCTTTACAACCTAAGAAAGCATAACCTGAATGTATAGCTCTTGCAGCTTGCCTAGATATAATATTGAAGTGAATTGAAGTGGCAAGTCTCCTGGGATGTGAACTGAGCATATGAGGGAGCTGTCACTTTGTTGTCACATGTGTCATATGTGGACTGAGTTAATAGCGCTGTAATGTAGCCAGGGAATCTAGTCAGGGAGCTCTAGACATCCCCCCATCACTGTAATGTGGCAGAGTGAAGAGACTGAGATACTAACATCAATCTGTTTTTCCTTCTCTTTACAGTGGGACTCCATTAATGAGATGGACGAATATTTTGCACCCATCCACACATATCAAGTAAGTTATGAACTATGATTTATTCCATTCAATCCACCTAACAGTCATCATTAATACTTAATAATGCATATATCCCTCCGGTCGTGTTCGCCTCCAGCCCCCTACTTTAGTGTTCCCGGTCAAAATTGACCGGTCTGTTTTAACTGCTCTTAAATTAGCACAAACATTTTTTTTTCCACACCAATTTTTTTATCAAGCATTCTTTAGTTGAGAACAATGTTTCAAAGTAGTGTCTAACAACAATTTATAGAAGTAAACATTAAATAACATCAGTGAAAGTACAATTGGGCACTGAAAATGAACTACAAAATGAACATATACAGGGGGTCCTCGGGTTACGACGGTCTCGGGTTACGACGTTTCGTGGTTACGAACGCGCCCCCATTAAAAAAAATATGTATATATTACGCGTCATTACGTCTTACACGGTTTAGCGTGGTAAAAGATGTAAACAAACGCACGCGGCGCGCGGCGCACGGCGGAAGAATACGCTCTGTTGTGGTTGTAGGGAGAAGAAGACGGCCTCGTGTGTGCCCAATGTGGGCGGAAGTACCTGATGTGGGCTCTGATCTGCTCCTATGAAAGCGACAGTGATAACCAAGCAGCGTAGTGGTCTAATTATTGAGATGGAAAGGTTATTGGTGCTTTGGTTGGAAGATCAAAGGCAAAATCCGGTTTACGACGAAATTCGGGTTACGACGCGTCTTAAGAACGGATCAACGTCGTAACCCGAGGACTCCCTGTAATACAAAAAATAAATGGAAAACCAAACACCAAACTCAACAGGGTGTGTGTGTGTGTGTGTGTGTGTGTGTGTGTGTGTGTGTGTGTGTGTGTGTGTGTGTGTGCGCGTGTGCGCGTGTGTGTGTATTCATGCACATGAGTGGCATGTGACACTCAGGTCAGAGTGGGCCTTGCAAACATAAGCATGACATTTGCAGCATGTCAGGCTCGTTTTGATGTCTCTAGGGGCACAGAGGCCACAACGCTTCCTTTTCTGCCCGTGTCCTTGTTGGGGGAGAGCAGCCAGGGCAGCGGCTGGGGCTGGAGCTTGCATCCTCCTAACCAGACTGGCGGAGGCTGGTGTGCGGGGAATGTGCTGGCGTCGCTGTATAAGAGGAGTCACCAAAGCGAGGAAAAGTCTCCTCTTGAAACTTTTCCCCTGATTCCAGGTTGGGTTGATTGCTGTCCACACCACATACGTGTTGAAAGCTGACACATCCAGGATGTTGTGGAACAGTGCCACAGGCCAGCAAGCCGTCATCTGCTTACAGGTGTATGTACCAGTAAGCTGCAATAAAGGAACAATAAATAATAAGATTAGGAACAATATTCAATCTGTCGTACACAAAATGCTATGATTCACCTAGATGAAAATAAAATAAAATGCATGATGAGACTTTACATTACCTTATCAAGGCAGTCAACGCCTCCCTTGTTCTTGTTGTAGTCCTGGATCATCAGGGGCTTCCTGTCCTCTGTGGTGCTGACAGCGGCGTCTTTGTGTACTGTGCTCATCAGGTTGACATTTCTGTTCTTCTTGGGAACGTATGACACAAGAGTGTGAGTGTCAGTGAATGCAAATTGTGATGAGAGTGCCAGTCTTCCTCTGGTCGATACCAGCGCAGGGGGAAGTTCGGGCTTGTTCTTCCTCACTGTCCCTACCATGGTGAGCTTTCTTTTCAGTAGCTCCTGACCAAGAGCATGTGATGTGAGGAAGTTGTCACATGTGATATTATGCCCTTGGAGACCGGTTGTCATGTCCAGCACAACACGCATACCCTGGTGTGTATGTGTGTGTGTATGTGTGTGTGTGTGTGTGTGTGTGTGTGTGTGTGTGAGAGAGTGAGTGAGTGTGTGAGTGTGTGTGTGAGAGAGAGTGAGTGAGCTGGGGCAGTGTGTATGGGGATGTTTTCTGTATGTTGAATGAATTTACTCTGGATACCCATTCATTTCCTATGGCGGTCACTTTTGACCGGGAACACCACAGGTGTAACAAGGTTGATTAAAACACTCAAAATTGAACGAAATAGGTGATCATCACTTTTATATGTTCAAGTCCACAGTGTGGAGGATATCATAAGGTCTTGAGGTAATCAGATGAAAAACATAATATTTATGAATATTATAAGTTGTAAAACGGTCAGATTTGACCCGAACACGACAGGAGGGTTAATCCTGGAAAAAAAATCAGTATTTGACTCTAATGATTGAAATGTCCTGATGGTATGAGGAGTAAGATTACCAAGAGTACAGAGTAAGACTGAAGTATAGTTAGACCTTTCCTCATTGCCGTTTTTGACAAATAAAATAAATAAGATAACCACTCCCTGTTTGACTAACTGTACGATAACCACAAAACAGTATAGTGCAACAAATAAATAAATACATACAAAAATAAATAAATTCCCATTAAAGAAAATTCTGAATCGAACCAAGGATTGGTTGGTGGAATGAAATGTGAATCTAATACACACATTTTACCTCTATGGTATCAGGAATTGCATGCCCACAATGTTATTTCACAGTCTATGTAATCCAATACATCTTCTGTCATTGCCATCACTATTCCTAAAAATACTCAGTGACCAGCTGCAGACCAGTCGTGCTGTACCAAACAGGTCCAAACAGTGACTGGTGTTTGCTGTGTTGAACTCTGCAGGTGTGCAATGTGATGAGTCCCAGTCAGAACAACTGGCTGAGGACAAGCTGGATCCCACGGGAGGGAGCTAGGAGGATCTACATCGAGGTCAAATTCACGCTCCGAGACTGCAACAGCATGCCCGGAGTCTTGGGCACCTGCAAGGTAACCAGTGGAGGCTCAGCACTCATCACACCAGGGAGGACAGGGTCAGGAACAGTGTGGCACATCATTTGTGTATATCAAGCTTAAATATGTATCACTAAATAAAGACATGTGATATTCAGTGTGAGTGAGCATTGGCAGAGTTCTCTCCCAGCAAAGAGAATAAGTTCTTGCTTAATTTGCTTGGGGAGGAACTTCACAGTCACTGTTGCAGGTACATTGTACTTATTCAAATCATCTACATCACCTTTTGATGTCGTCAGAGGAATGCCTCTCTGGATTTTGTTCCAAACACTTAAGAGTTCAGCATGAAGAGCCTATATTTGTTTCACTATTCCAGAATGTGCAAAATAGGATTGATTTTTAAGCTGCTTTACATGATTTTTCCTGTTGTCAAACCGTGAAAGGAGGATGCTCCTGTGGAGGTTAAACTGTTAGTGCCAGTCACAACTTGTTTTGTGCTTTAACAAACCCTTTAGCACATACCAGTAGTTCACGTGATTGAAACATAATCCAATAATCAATGCAAACCAGACACAGATACATGCTTTGTGAGATAGCAACATTACACAGGGTGGACCACCCTTACTGATGGGTGCTGGTAAAAACCCAACATATTCTGTACACAGGAAAGGAAGACAAGAGATTAGATCTTTTTCACTTGCAAGTGGAGAACAGTCAGAGAAATACGACCAGGTTACAACATTGCTCTCGGCCCATATTTGCTCTGAGCGTCCTGGTTCTCTGTGCCCCCAGCTTGCTATTTATTCAGTTTTTCACATCCCTAGTTTACACGTGGTCTGTCCTGCCCATAAGGGGTGGGGGAACATGTGGCAGGACAGCCAACAAAACATAATCATTAAAACCAAAACATAATCATAACACCCAACACACTTATAAGATAATTCCCAGATATGACATCTTTCACAGGGACAATGTCCCTGAAACTTAGATACTGGAGGAGCCAAGCTGTCTGCTTACGTCTCCCCTCGGATATCTGGCCTTTCTGTAACTCAAAACATATCACAAGTCATGCACACATTTGAAACTTCATTTCTAAAGATTAAAGAACCACAAAAGTTAATAATATATAATTATTCCATCATTTCCCTCCTGTTTATTAATTTTTGTTGTATCCCGTGTAACCTCTTCTTTGCAGATTTTCAGTTACCCGTTCATTGTTATTGTACACTCAATTCTCAATTTCTTGGAATAAGTTAGTCAATTCATTTTGTAAATCTGTTTCTTCGTCAATGGGTGTCAATAGAGTGCCATTATAACCTGCCAGCAAATGCATCATCACTTCCTTGTCTTGTGTTAAGGGTGAGATGGCAGTTGTAATTAGTCTATTAATTAATGCTCTTAGACATGGAATACAACAACACCCACATAAGGTCAAAATTGCTGCAAATACTGCTACTGACATTAGGACTGATGTTACCAGGGCTTTGTATTTTCCAAATACATCCAGCCAGCCATCCCACATGGAAGTATCTACCCCCGATTGGTCCTTCATTCGCTTGTTCATAGCTCTTAGGCCATCCAAGGCCTTAGTGAGTTTACCTTCGGGAGCGGTGTTATTCGGGACAAACGCACAACACACATCCCCAAAGATTGCACAAACTCCTCCTTTCTCGGTTAATAGCATGTCGAGCGCTATGCGATTCTGGAAGGCCATGAGTGAGGTAGCTTTAAGTTGGTCGTGTACAGCAGATAGTGCAGTTTCGGTGTAGTTGCCAAGTTTTTGGACGTTATAGTGGATGTAGTTGATTCTGTCTACATTTTTGTTAGGCGTAATTGGAAGGAATGCAGCTATAACTGGTGTATTTTCAAATCCTGCTGCTATTTCAAAAGATCAAAGTTAGCCTTTATTGTCAATTCTGCCATATGTGTTCAACATACAGTGAAATTTCGTTTCTCTCTGGCCAGGTAGTGCAAAAGACAGTGTACAAGATACAATATGAAGACAAAACACAACAAAAACTATCTAGGACAGAGATCTAAAGTTAAAACTAAAGTCTAAGATCTAAAATCTTAAAACAGTGCAACATAATAAATAAACCCCTATATACAGATTTCCAAAGTGTGCAGTGTGCATCAAAAATGTGCAATAGAATGTGCATTGGAGTTAAGATAAAATAAATGTGCATCAGTGCAACAGTCGTCCTTAGCAGCAGTTTTTTAAAGGGTCTTGAGTGACATATTTGATTTGCTAATTTATATTCGTCAGGCACGCCCCCTAGGGACGCCCACAGCGTCAAAGTAGGTCTTCTAATCACGGGGTGTGGCTAGTTCGCTTCCTTCTATTTAAATGTCCTGGACGCACAAGTTGGTAATGTGCACTTATCTCTTCTGCAGTCATTGGTTGAACTATCACTGGCATAATCAGTGTAACTAAAGCACAACGAGCTGAAGTATTGGACAGTATTTTGTCATAGATCTTGTCTTCACCGCACCACCACCACCACACGTCTGATCTGGATATCACTTTCATGTTGTCACCTCCACTAATGTTAGTTTCACAAAATTCCTGCTGGATTTTCCCTAAGATGTTTTTTGTTCCATTGAAATTTATACACATAAATTTTGAAGTGCTACTTTAGCATCAAATATTGGTTTAATCTTTACAGGTTGGGTGACTGGAAAAGTTTTATCTAAGTCAGAACAGTTTGGTGGATTGGTGTTAGTCATTATAGGTATTATACATGTCTCGTTAATGGGTGCAGGGACTACTTTCAAAACTGGTCTAGATCCCAAACATACTAAACAGTCTGATAGTGATGAATTAGCTGCTTGTTCCGTCATTAGCAGTTGTTGCTGAGTCCTGATATTCCTGTAGCTATTAGAAACCAATCATCTGTTTTTTGCTCGTTGTTGTTGTTATTTATTCTAATCTTTGTACTAGTGAAAGTTTGTGGTCCTATCACTAGACTTTCCTTCTGCTGAGGCAGTTCTGTCGAGTCAGCCTGTGTTATGTTAGAACATATAAAAACTTTGTGCATGGGTCGTCTCCTGATTTATAAATACATAACAATAAGGTATAACATGGTACTTTCAGACCATGACCTCCTGATTCTATTCCTGCTTCTAATGGTTCTGCTGTTGTGTTAAAGAACATTACTAAAGTTAATTTGCCATTCAATTTAATCACTTCCATCTTAAGTCTTCTAGCCCATTTTTTTTTTAGACTCCTGTTCCCACCCATAACTATCTTTAGCCCACGTTTTATCTGATACCATACTAGTAGGAATGTCATTACAAAGAATGTCAACAATATCCAACACATTATAGCTGTCTTTAGCCATTTTGGTATTCTATTCCTGTGATTTATCTGCATCTTTGTAGTTTATAACCTTTTTGCAATGACTTTGATGAATCCAAGTTGCTCTCTCAGCTATTTTTAGTGCTGTTGGGGTTGTTAACAATACTTGATAAGGACCTTCCCACTTAGGTGAATACCAGTGTTTTTTCTTAATGCTTTTCACCAAGATCCAGTCCCCTGGTTCCACTAACTCTTCTTCCTGTTGAGAACAGGGTTGGTCTACTTCAGTATGTTTGTTATTTTGCTTTTCAAACATTTTTCTCATGTGTGAAGCTAAGTCCATATCTTCCCCATCTTCCCATATTTGTTTAAATTGTGGTATTTTATATGGTCTACCAAACAATATCTCAAATGGAGTTAGCCCTTGTATAGCTGTAGTATTTAATTCTAACTTGACTAAATCTAAACATTTAGTCCATGGTCTTTTAGTTTCTTCCATAAATTTTTTAAGTCTGGTTTTTATAGTACCATTTCTTCTCTCTACTAGTCCTGCTGACTGTGGGTGATATGAACACAAGTTTTTTAGTTTTATATCAAATTTCTTTCCTATCAATTCTATGGTTTCATTAACAAAATGTTTAGCATTATCCGATCGGATCACTTCCACTAATCCATATCTAGGTATAATTTCTTTGCATAACGCTTTTGCTACTGTTAATGCATCTGGATGTCTAGTTGGAAATATCTCTGTCCATTTTGAAAACACATCTATGATTACTAAACAATATTTCATACCTTCACTTTGATTTAATTGAATAAAATCCATCTGTATTTCTTGAAATGGGTATTGTGGTTCTGGAAATTTACCTCTAGTTGGTCTAAGATTTCCTTGTGGATTATGTTTTGCACATATTAGGCATCTTCTACAAAAATTTTTTAGTAGTTATTATTAAATACTGCGTATTTATCATAGATACCATCCCTCCTGTTGAGACATGTGATTTACCATGGCTCAATATCGCTGCGTATCTATATAAATTCTGTGGTAGTATTGGTTTATTTTCTGGTCACATATATATGTCGTTTTTTTATTTGTGCTCCTTTTCTTTTCCATAAGTTTACTTCAGTTTTAGGGCTTTGTTCTTGCATGTCTTGTAGTATTTTTTTTGTTTAGTTGGGTCCCTTCCATTAAAGAATATGTATTTATTTTGTATTCTGCTGCGTCTTTAGCTGTTTTATCTGCCATTGCATTTCCTCTTGTTACTTCATCTGTTCCTGATTTGTGTGCTGCACATTTACAAATAGCTATTTTATTTGGTAATTGTACTGCTTTTATTAATTCTGTTAATAATTCAGCATGAGTTACTGGTTTTCCTGTAGAAGTCTTCATTCCTCTATTTTTCCAATATTGTGCAAATACGTGAGTTGTCGCATATGCATATTGACTATCTGTATATATTGTTACGTTCTTGCCTTTAAATAATTTGCATGCTTCTGTTAGTGCTACTAATTCTGCTGCCTGTGCTGAATAATTTGGAGGTAATTTATTTGCTTTTAATACTTTATCTACTGTTGTTACTGCATACCCTGTCTGTGTTTTTCCATAATTGTCTTTTTTAGATGATCCGTCTACAAATACAATTTCTGCTCCTTCAATTGGAGTATCTAATAAATCTTCTCTACATTTTGTTGATTGTTCTACTAATTCTTTACAATTATGTGGGATTCCGTCATCCTCAGTCGGCATTAAAGTGGCTGGATTTAAAACTGTACATCTTTCTATGGTTAAATGTGGTTGTGAATATAAATTTGTCATACATGAAAGATGTCTTGCTGGTGATAAAAATGAGTGATTGCTCTGTAATAGTAATACTGCTACAGCGTGTGGTACTTTGAGTGTTAATGGGTGAAATAACACTACTGTTGCTGAAGCTTCTACTGCTACAGATGCTGCTTTTACGGCTCTCAGACAGTGTTGGTATAGCTTGCACTACACTGTCAAGTTTAATTGAATAGTAGGCTATAGGTCTTAGTTTGGTTCCATGCAGTTGTGTGATTACTGAAGTCATTAATATGCCTTTACAATCTACCATTTGCACGAAGGGTTTTGAATAATCCGGTAAGGCTAAACTTACACTTGAGACTAAAGTTTGTTTTAGATCACAGAATGCCTTTTCTGCCTCCTGCGTCCATCTTAATTTATCTTTCATTGCTATTGGAGTCTCATATATTATCATATTGGAGTCTCATATTATTATCATTTATTATCATTATTACTATTTTCCATTATTATTATTATTATTACGTATTACTATTTATATTATTTATTACTTACTTTATCCCCTCCCTGCCTGCATGCACTTTTTCCCTCTTGTCCAAATGTCCTGGAGCTACTGTGGCGAGTAAATTTCTCCTGTGTGAGATCAATATAGGCTTATCTTATCTTATATTAGTTGACTTAATGGATGTGTTAATTCTGCATAACATGGAATCCATTGTCTGCAGTAATTCGTTAATCCTAAAAAAGACATTTGTTTTTTGGTTTCTGGTTTTGGTGCATTCAGGATAGCTGCTTTTCTGTCGTTAGTAATTGTTCTGCCTCCATTACTGAGAGAATATCCTAAATATATGACTTCTTGTTTACAAAATTGTACTTTATTTTTACTTGCTTTATGTCCATGTTCTGCTAGATATTTTAATAACGCTATTGTATCTTTTTGGCATGTTTCCTTATCTGGTGAACAAATCAAAATATCATCCACGTAAAGTAAGATTTGACTTCCTCCTGGAGGTGTGAATTTAGACAAATTCGAACTCATAGCCTGTGAGTAAATTGTAGGAGATTCACAGTAACCTTGTGGTAACCTGGTATAAGTATATCTTCTATTGTTATAGGTAAATGCGAATAAAAACTGGCTATCTTCACGAATTGGAATTGAAAAGAAAGCATTTGAAATGTCTATAACCGTAAAGTATTGTGAATTTGGTTGTAATGAATTTAGAAGTGTATGTGGATCAGGAACACATGGAGCTCTCTGAATCACTGCTTGGTTTACTGCTTGTAGATCTTGTATCATTCTCCATCCTACAGATGGCGCTGCTTTTTGTACTGGAAATGACATGTATTGGCCAAAATAATGCTTGTCTAGTCCAGTTGTGACATCCTGTCTCAGTTGTTGGTCCTGTAGTTATCCAGTCTGCACATTTGAGTCTTTTGAGATACACTCTAGTTTGTGGCTGCACTATGATAAATAAACTAGGACTAAACCAGAACTGAACCAGGTCTAAACTAGGACTAAAAGAGATCTAAATCAGGTCCAAACCAGATCAATGCAAAAAAACTAAAAAATAAAAAAAACTCTTTTTCTTCGGGTCCCAGGAGGATATTTGATATAATATGATAATATGAAAAGCAGAATTAGACGTATAGTAGATTTGCCAGGCGGAGGCGGAGTGCAAACATGCGCCCTGGACACGGCCAAAAGGTGAGCCCGGTGCGGCCAAAAGGTGAGGAGTTGTACAGTTGTAGGGAGTATGTATGAAGGTAGTCCTGTATGTGGAGTTTGCGTGTTCTGCCTGTGTCTGGGTGGTCTTATTCCATATGGTAAACAACTCCAGAAGCATTACCATTTGAGAATCTGAATCTGATGTTTCTAGGGGCCTAAATTCCTCAGCTCAAGTAACTATTGTAAATATTTTTTACTCTAATAGTCTGCATAATAATCTGCATAGATCTTTTCTCTTAACTGTATTATCTCTACAGTGTTTAACTTCCCTTTAAAATTATATTTTGTTGTCCATAATTTCAGGTATTTTATTTTGTCTTTATTTTGTTGCGCAACAATTTTATAATCCTTACTCTGAAGTTTTGTCTGTTTGTTTCCCATTTTTTGGTCAATTTGGTCCAACCATTTGTCCAAAGGGGAGCCTACAGGTTGGGATGTGTTTTTGTTCAGACAGTAATAATCAGTATTGTAGTATTTTTCACTTCAACCTGTCACTGTGCAATGAGCAGGTGGAAAAATCTTGCCTTTGCATCTACAATACGTTACTGTATTATTCTGAACAGTTTATATGAGTTACAGTGTTAACGGCCTGTAATTCCAGTCATACACACTTTCACACAGAACTTTTATTCCTTTGAGTACGATTTTCACGGTCTTTTATTATCTAGCCAGTAACTAACCTGTTACCCGATAAAGGGAAACCGCTTCCTTCAGTAATTTACTAACTGTATGTGACTAACCTGTCACCCGTTAGAAGGATACTACTCCACCCAGTGTTTTACTACCTGCCAGTGACTCTCCCGCCACCCGATAGAGGGACACTAGTCCACATTTTACCTAATAGAGCCTAGGATTTTTAGGGTTTTCTACGCGCTATGACCCTCAGTCACACACGTTTTAAACTTAGACGTACTCACTCAGTTCTTTTAGTCTGGTTGTCTTCCTCCTTCGGTATCCCGTCAACCCTCAGACTCCAAGCGATGGTTGAGAGTCGGCCGGTAAAGGTTTCAGATGCAGTGGCCACTGTCTTTCCCGAATCTCAGACACCTCCTGGAGTCTTTAGGTGTCTTGGGATCCGGCTTACGAAGGACCATTTGATGGGTGCTGGTAAAAACCCAACATATTCTGTACACAGGAAAGGAAGACAAGAGATTAGATCTTTTTCACTTGCAAGTGGAGAACAGTCAGAGAAATACGACCAGGTTACAACATTGCTCTCGGCCCATATTTGCTCTGAGCGTCCTGGTTCTCTGTGCCCCCAGCTTGCTATTTATTCAGTTTTTCACATCCCTAGTTTACACGTGGTCTGTCCTGCCCATAAGGGGTGGGGGAACATGTGGCAGGACAGCCAACAAAACATAATCATTAAAACCAAAACATAATCATAACACCCAACACACTTATAAGATAATTCCCAGATATGACATCTTTCACAGGGACAATGTCCCTGAAACTTAGATACTGGAGGAGCCAAGCTGTCTGCTTACGTCTCCCCTCGGATATCTGGCCTTTCTGTAACTCAAAACATATCACAAGTCATGCACACATTTGAAACTTCATTTCTAAAGATTAAAGAACCACAAAAGTTAATAATATATAATTATTCCATCACTTACCCCAAAGTGTAATATAGAAAACAAATGTTTTTTTTCTGAGTTGCTGCTTTTACAATAGTCTATGAGCAAATATAAATTATTTCTCTGCTGCAAGATAAGAGTTACACATTCCAGCTTCAATAAGATACCGCAATATATTTAGTGCCCTTCGGCTTTATTTTGACAACACAGCAGAAATAGGAAGCACTGGACTTTAATATTACATTTGGTTTTTTTTCTCTCATTATAGCATTTTTTTATTTTATTGTTTTGTTTTTTGGAATGAGAAAAAATGTTCTAGAAAGTAGTTTTATCTTGTGCATCTCCAAGAGGTACATGAATGTATTCACCTATTTGAACTGAACAATATAATTATTCTGGTAATAATGTTGAGCAAAATGGCTAAATTTAAGACTGCAAATTTAATCTCAGTAGTAATTTAATGTATTATTATTTCGACTTCTGTATGAATGAGTGACTTCTGGATAAAAATTCTTGGCTGCAAGCTAACCTTTTCTAAATTCAGTCAGAGGCCAGGTTAGACTTATTTTCAGATAATTCTTTCAAGCTCACGCTGGAGAGACGAACTACTGCAGGACTGTGCAGGTGGCTTTCTGAAGAACACCACTTCATAGCTTCAAAGATGTGTATGACTAATCTAACAACTAACATTAAAATAACTCTGGACATGAGTTATTTGAATGCTAGTTGTGTAAAAAAAATGTCACTAATAAATGTCACTAATGTATCTGTGCAGGAGACTTTTAACTTGTACTACTTCGAGTCGGATCGCGCAGTGGGCTCAACCATCAGAGAAAACCAGTTCATCAAGATCGACACTATTGCTGCAGATGAAAGCTTCACTGGAGTGGACCTGGGAGTACGGAGACTCAAACTCAACAAAGAGGTACAGTACACCACCCACAGCACACGGATGTTACATTACACTGACTTTCACTTCCTTTAGACTGATTCTAACCTTAACTATAATCCCTACTTTACTAAACATAACCTAACCATAACCAAACTGAATCTGTAAAACCAAAGTCTTAGCTTTGTGCCATGTTGTTGAAGGATTCAGCTCATAGAGAGCGGATTTTATGTCCCGCACAGTTATAGACTGGTAATAAAACAATAATTTATTGTTGTCTGGTCAAATTGTTGGCAGTTATCTTGATTTGAATGGAAAATGACAGAATTACAGCAAAAGAATTTTCATGATTTTATATCCAGTGTGCTGTATGTAATAGCCTTTAGCAGCAACACACAGGTTGCTTCCCCACATCTCGCCCATTACTAACCGGAGCACAATGAGGGGAATGGGTCACTTCAGTTCAACCTTTAATGCAGGAATGTTCTTAAAATCTATACAATTCTCAAGTTGGAAATGAGCAGTTAATGTAAAACTAAAAAGTGAAATGTATTCCTGAACTTTTCACATGATGTAATCCATGAGCATTTTGTATAAACGAGCGTGTTGATTTGTGACACCGCAGGATCTAGATGTCAAAAGACTGATTAGATATTCATTTCCCTTTTATATATGTACAATGACAAAGCATGAAAACTCTAATTTCAATGAATTTATGATTTCAGCCGGGCACGTTCGCTTAACAGCACTCCATGAGTTTTAGCAGTGGCAAATTTCACACAGAGAGGAGATATTAACTAAATCTTCTCCAACAGTTTCTTATCAATCAACATATGTTTCACTTCTGATGTGGACTCGAAAAAGCGATAAAACACTCCGATTAAAACTCAGCAGAAGCAAACTGCTTGTAATTACATGTCTAATTAGCTTTTGGAGAGAGGAATCAATCTGACAATGAAGAATATCATCTATCCATCAAATCCGTTTGTACACATTTCCTATTGAAGTGCCTTTTGTGCGATATACATCAGTGTCTCCAAAAATCATACTGAACAAAGCTTGTGCTCCTCTTTTCCTTTGAGCAGCAGGAGCACACAAGAATCCATTTTTGGCACAGACATGTTATGTTACGAAGAAACTTGCACATCTATTCCTGTGTAGATTTACAGCAGGTTTTTCTTCACTTGTGTCCTCTCCAAATTTTAGATAGCTTTGACAACATCATCAACACCAAGTCCATGTATTGTTTGTTAAATTTTTCTGGTTTTGATTTTTTTACATATTAATACATACAGCTCTGGAAAAAAATAAGAGACCACTTCAAAATGATCAGTTTTTCTGATTTTACTACTTATAGGTATGTGTTTGGGCAAAACATTTTTGTTTGAGTCTATAAACTACTGACATTTCCCCCAAATTCCAAATAAAATATTATCATTTAGAGCATTTATTTGCATAAAATGACAAATGGTCAAAATAACAAAAAAGATACATGTTTTCAGACCTCAAACAATGCAAAGAAACAAGATCAAATTAATTTTAAAACAACATAATACTAATGTTTACACTTAAGAAGAGTTCAGAAATCAATATTTGGTGCAATAACCCTTATTTTTAATCACAGCTTTCATGCGTCTTGGCATGCTCTCCACAAGTCTTTCACATTGTTTTTGGGTGACTTTATTCCACTCCTGGTGCAAGAACTGAAGTAGCTCAGCTTTGTGTTTGTGTTGGAATTCAACAGACGCTGGAATGGAATGGCTGTAATACATGTAGAGATGCTGATTTCAGAAAAAAATGCAGTGGTATATTGGTATACTGTGCATTCAGTATAACAGACAAATTCACAGATGAGTAGAGTTGGTTTGATGTATTTAATTATTTGTTATACACAGTGTTTACATTTTAGCTATAAACAATAACAAATTATGCACTGTAAAAATCATTCAACCATTTCAACTGCAATGGCTTCATAGTTACAGGAAAACAAGATGAAATGGGAAAAGCACATCAGATTCTGCCATCTGCCTGTGTGTCTGAACACTTTAGACTATAGTGTAGCGCTAACAGCTCTTCAGACTCCCATATATGCACAACACAGAGCATGTTTATTGTAAAGTGGGCTGCATTAAACATTTGTGTACATAATTATACATATATTATTCCCTCTTACCAAGCGTCCAAACTTTTTTTTTATTGGACTTGATAGAATTTGCACAGATAATGAGGGAGTCAGCTGGGACGAGATGTAGGGACGGAGCCTATAGAAGTGGGAAAAAATAGTGTTTTGTGTTTTCTGTTGTAGTGGAATGGAGTGTTTGATTAATGACTGCTGCCAAAGCACAGCCAAAACTCCATCCACAAATTCAATCACTGTTCCATGTTTATACTGTGAAGCAACAGCAAAGTCCACACCTTTTCATATAGGCACTGTGCGGATGTGTTCTCAAATTAAATTTCATTGTAAATAATTGATAAATACATTATTGTAATTAAGTCATTTTTAAATATATGAGGGTAAAATGAAGCATTAATTAATAATTAAGGATCATTATGGGAGAATTCTATCCACTAGTTAAACATTCTTATGACTATTTTTTCATAACTTAGATTTAAATTAATTCTTTGTATCAAATTGTTAAAAAAATATTTTATCACTAATCCTCAATGATTTAGATTTTTTTTTTTCAACTCATTGATTAATACTGTAAGTATCTTTCCTCTCTACTCAGTCTCTGCCAAATTAGATTATTATATAGATATTTTTATGTTTTATAACAATATTACTTGTAATGAAGGAGTCAGTCAGTTTCATTAATGGCTTCTAATGTCTTGTGTTGTAGGTGCGTGGGGTTGGCCCTCTATCGCGGAGGGGCTTTTACTTGGCCTTCCAGGACATAGGTGCCTGCATTGCCCTGACCTCCGTACGCGTGTACTACAAGCGCTGTGTGGGAGTGAGCCGGAACTTGGCCGTGTTCACAGATGTGGTGACGGGTGCAGACTCGTCCTCTCTGGTGGAGGTCCGAGGGCAGTGTGTGGACCACGCTGAGGAGAGGGATACACCCAAAATGTACTGCAGCGCTGAGGGGGAGTGGCTAGTGCCCATCGGACGCTGCGTGTGCTCAGCGGGCTTTGAGGAGCACCGTGACTCCTGCGTGGGTGAGTCTACATATAATAAGATGGCTTTAGAGATGGCTTAATTCCAGAACAAATTTTAATTTATTTTTTTGTCTTTTGGCTAAAATTATTTTCATTTATTATTATTATTTATTTTTATTTTTGTCATGATTTAGTTAAATAATAGTTTTTATTGTTTGGTCTCTTTTTAATGCAAAATTTAGTCAACTAAAATAACATTGTACTTTATCTGATATATTGTAGGTCATTGTTTCATGGGACATGACGTGTTCTTGGACGCTGAGTTAGGGATTCACGAGTGGAACATGGATCTTGTCTCCACTCATTTTTTTTCATTCATTTTTATGTAGTTTTTATTATTCAACAAATATATCAGTACTTTCAGTCGCCAGCATAGCTTGTGAAGGGTTCATAAGTTTCAGCATTCTTTGCCTGTGCTCTCACCGTAAATCTTTAGAAAGAATAGTCACCGAAAGCGCTGCTCATTTGGCGGTGCTTACAATAAGCTACAGCTTGAGGTAGGTAATAATTTGACTAAAGTTGGATTCCTTTTCTCAAGGCAACTTAAGTTAAGGACCTTCATTTACATTAAAGTAGGATCTTAAATTTATCACCGTGAACTACGCTGATGATCTGATAAGCTCTTGTTAAAGGGATAGTTTGGGTTTTTTGATGTGAATCTGTATGGCATCCCCTTCAGCAGGGTCGTGCATTAACACTGACTTACACCTGACAGTGTCCTCTGAGTCGAGTTCTGCCCCGGATCTTCTCAAAACAATATTGTAAGTGGCGATGTTTACAAGTGAACAGGCTAATACTGTACTTTTCGGACTAAAAGCCGCTACTTTTTTCTCACACTTCAGACCCTGCGGCTAGTCAGGTGCGACTTATGTATGGATTAATTCTTTGTCAAGAGAATTATCAAATAAGTGAGGAGAGTTCATGAATTAATGAAGCCTTGTTTTAGCCACTTAAAATCTCCTACACAGGCATCAACAGTTCAGTGAGATTGAGTTCAGGGGGTTTACCCTTAAAGTTAAACTTGAAACTTTATTTTAAGGCTTCCAGAGGCTACAGGCTGGCCATTTTACAGTTGTTTTACTGCCGTGTTTTTGCCATGTTACTGCCATAGGCGCTGTTCCAAAAAAGCATGTACCGGTATTTATGTTAATTAATTAAAAAAAAAAATCCTTTTGTGTACCATCTTTCTGTGTAAATATCTCAAGTTACAATGTGGACACCTGCGGCTTATAGTCATATAGTTATATATGCACAAATCTTAATTTAAAAAAAACTTTGGTTGGTGCGGCTTATAGTACAAAAAGTACGGTAATAATAGGTGCAGTGATACGACTCGAGAGAAAATAGCACCAAGCGATTATGACTTCTGACTTTTTCGTGGGCAACTGTTTTGTGACGCAAATATATCACTTTTTGGACAAATATTGTTTTGAGAAGAAAAACAAGCTTTATTTAATGTCCCGGGTAACTTGCCGGAGCTACTTTCGTCAGTGCCAGAACCGGGGCAGAACTCGGCTCACAGGACACTGTCAGCGATAAGCCAGTGTTAATGCACGACACTGCTGAAGGGGACGCCATACAGATTCACATCAAAAAACCCAAACTATCCCTTTAAGGCCTTTGAGCTACAGCAGACCTACACACAACATATACCGTATACATGAGCTGTTGAGTTATAACTCAATGTACCATGCAAATGTGGGGTAAGGATAATAACTAATACTCAAACGTGATGTGCTAAATTTGGCACCAACTGCTCATCACACAATGATGTCAAAGTTTAATTCTACCAAAGAGAAAAAAGTGCTCAAACGGTGTTCTGAAAAAAGAGAATTATTACATCTGACGTTGAATTGGGGTAAGCGCTGGGGCAGGACTGTGAGCTGAATGTAAAAAACGTTTGGAAGGTTCTAACCTCTCACGGCTGCATAAAAGAATCTGTTTGAAGCTGTTGTCTGCCAGTGCGGCCACATCAAAGTCAAAGGAAGAATAAGTTCACTCTGTGGTCAAAAGCTGCTTGGAGGTCGCTGGATATCCGCTTAGCCAGATGAACCTTTTTTGCAGACTTTCCCCGTGCAACGGACAGACTGACCTCCATGCAGGACCAGGGCATATTTCAGGTTGCCATGGGTTACAGTAATTAAAACCTATTAATCACGCAACCATGGATAATTAAACGCTAAAAGCAGTTTGTCAGCTAAACGAGCTGGACGTGACGCTACAGCGGCTCTATGTGCACACACCTGAGTGGGGTCCTACAGGTCCCGGGCCGGTCTGTGTGTGTGTCTGTCTGTGTCTGTGTGTGTCCGTGTGTGTGTGCGTGTGTGTGTGTGCGTGTATGTGTGCGTGTGTGTGTGCGTGTGTGTGTGCGTATGTGTGTGTGTGTGGTTCAGGGGCTGTGGCTAAAAGGCGTACTTTAATTAGTGGCAGGTAATTATCATCTGAGCAGGAATGCAAAGCAGGCCATTAGGAGCAAAATTCTGGTTCTGGAGAAAGCATGTTGGCAGTACTTTTCAATAAATACTCACTGTTAAGTACGACTTAACTTAACTCCTCATATTTAATGCACGTAAACTACTGAGTCTAAAATGCCACTTTGTACACATTGTACAAGTTCTTGTAATGTTTCCTGGGCATACATTTAAAAATGCCTTTGAGTGAAAGCCAATAAAAATATTAATTTGCACCCACAATCTCACAATTTTTTTATTTTTATTTTTTTTCAATATGTTAACATAAAATAAATAAAATACAGTTGCTACTGTGTTGATTCAGGCCTTCACGCATTGTTCCAAAAGGCCAAATAGTTTTTGACCATGCTGTGACCATGAGGCCCCTGGTCATTTGTTATAATGAACTTTTTTTTATTCAAATTATAAAATTATATTTATAACATTATTAAATAAAAGTTACGTTTACACTATATTAAAAACTTGATGACTCAATTATTTTTCTACACATTTCATTTTATAGTTTTGACTTTTTATCCTACAGAATTTCCACTCTATATTTTCATTTCCCCCTTTCATATAATAAAATACATTAATAAATAAATGGCCCAAATGTAATAAAATAAATACAATTTTAAACTAAATGTCAAAGTTCTGATGCCACAAAGGTGTCAAAGGAGCAAAACTGAAATAATCAAGGCCATCAAAGATTTTTTAAAATTTTATATATATATATATATATATATATATATATATATATATATATATATATATATATATATATATATATATATATATATATATATGCACACATACACACTTAATCACACAGTTAGAAAAAGTTAGAAAAATAAAAGCAGTTTCTCTTTTGTCTAGACTCTTCCACAATGGTCTATAAAGGGCACTTCTTTTCTCATTAAACATTGAGTAACAGCATCACAGAATATACCATAACATGTCTGCAGAAAGCATGTATCACAGGCCTGCTGTTAGATTGATGTCCACTTTTATCCAGGTGAGTGGGCTGATGGGATCCCCGTGGGCCTTATTTTATGTATGCTAATCTACAGAATGCACCATTATTTAGAACGACATTATGTAAGGAAAGAGTCTAGAGTAGAGAAGTGTATCCAGGACCCATGTCTGGTTTCCTCTGGCACTAAACTGGGTCGCTTTGCTAATTCATGCTCACCACAGTCTGCCACAGTCACGCACACCCCACAGCGATCACTCCAGACAGGCCCTCTCCAGAACACTCCACACCAGTTTAGACCAGTTTAGACCTGGCCTAGACCAGTCCAAACCAGTTAAATAATTTTCCTTAAAAAACACAATGTTCAGTTCTGCAAATAAGAAAGATAAATAATACCCTCTACACAGTCTCAAAATATAGCTGATGGCAATTTACTTGTTTTATGTTTATGTAATTTTATGGTTTTACAGTTTATTTAAAAAATAAAAAATAAAAATAATAGGCTTGTAGTGTAATCTTTCAAACAAAACAAACATCTTTAATTTTTTTTCATTTTATATGATAAATGGCAAAGATATATCTGATAAAAATCTCTGGCATAAAAAGTCAAGATATGTGGTGTGTTATACAATAGTATTTACATACATAAATTATTGTTTTACATTTTGTTCAATATAAATTGCCTTATTAATCTAAAATGTCATGATGTTGGAGATGTTCTTTGTCAAAACTGAACAGATTCTTTGCTGCTGTCCCTGCCTCTTTATATTGTTGTCAAGCAGCAGAAAAAATCGCGAGGGCAGCATTTGCGAACCCTATTTATATGACCTTTGTAACATTTCTTAAAGAATCACTGTAAAGAGCTGTGGGCAGCGATGGGGGATTAATGAAATCAGGAATTTTCTGAACACTCCAGCCTATAATGAAGAACAATGCAGAATTACTAACACATGAAAACACATCAAAATGTAACTCTGAGTAAGATGTTCAGTGAGCACCATTATATCATATTAAAACCTTAAGCTAGTTTTGGATATTTAATTATATAGTATATCTATAATATTACCCACCCTTTTTGGACAGACTTATAGTAATGGGGTGGAGGGTATTCGGTACTGGCTGTATCTGTTGTAGTGAATAGGGTCATATACAATTTTTGTGAGGCCATGTTCCCCACTGTCAGCTGGCCCACTGTGGGTCACATAGGAAGACAGGGCAGAAGAGAGGTCATTGCAAATGATCTAGAAAGTGTCACTAATTTTAATAATACTTTATCACAACTTTTGTTCTGTTTTAATATGTTTGTCTAGAAAGCTCTCTTGGCCGAGCCCCAGTAGACAGCAGGTCCAGAGCAGACTAAGATGGAGGATACTGTAGACTTAAGTGGGGGATGCAGACATGTAGTGTATGTGTGTCAGTTGATAGGAGCAGTCCTAAGTGCTCCTCACAGAGGTGCAGCGTTCAGGCCTTGAGCACGACATCATGTGTGCGCACCAAGCAAGGGTTGCGTGACACGCTGCTAAAAGTGTGAGAGGGAGGGAGAGGCGGGTGGGACCTCCTCGTCGACTCCACTCTAAATCAAAGCCCTGTGTGTGTACACTGTGTAGACTGTGTGTGTACACTGTGTGTGTGGACTGCGCGCTCTCCCAGTGCTGCCGCAGAATGGATTAAAGTGCCCCATACAGTGAGAGCAATGGAGGACACACTGATATGAGACACACACACTTAGGCTGGTCACATCAGCTCAGATCACGGTGCCCACTGGAGCTTATGCACACGCCCCCTTGTGCATGTGTGCTGTGTGTGCTATGGCTGCTCACTGCTCAGTCAATGGAGCCAGGCCCGCCACTGCTGCATCTGCCCTGCCCTGGGACCACTGACAGGAAGTGGGACAAGATTCAGACAGTCCTGTTACTATACACTTACTGTAATTGTAGACAATTAAAGATGTATTGGGTGTACATGAAAAGAATGTAGATAATTTCAATATAGCAGAAGCAGTGATGGTAAATTAGTATTATTATTATTATTTTTTTAATTATATTTTGTCAAATATTGTCACAAAAAAAACTATGATAAAATGGTGGGAAACTATGATACTGTGAAGGCTAGAAGGAACGGAGCCAGGTGGAACTAGAGATTCATGTCGAAAATTTAGGCTTGAATTAATTTAAAAAAGGCTTTCTATAATTAGTTTGGTATTGGTTTAGTGAAGAAAGACACATATATATATTTTAAAAATCATTCATCTGTATATTTATAATAAGTCCTGGAGGCAGCGTGGAGCTATAATTTCTACCTCCCTAATCACACCCATTACTTTCAATGGTTTGATGCAAAATACAGCAAGATCAAAGGAGTGTGCATGCAGCGCATGCAAACAATAGGACTGGGACAGGGACTGGACTGAGGCACAAACGCTGTGTCTGTAGTGCCAGAGCCACACGAGACCAGTTCAACTCCATCTGAACTCCACTCAAGGTAATCACTTCTACAAATCCACTCTTTTAATAGTTGGATTAACACAGCTTTGTGCATGTCCAACTGGGAAATATAGGCTCTGCAACATTGTACGATATATATTTTGTCGCTTTTTGGACAGCTTTATGACACATTGTGAGTCAAGCCTAGTTGCAAAGGGAAAATTATCAGTTTGTATAAAAAATAATAATAATAAAAAAGGGGGGATTCTGAGTCCACAAAAATCAATGTCCTCTCCACATATCAAATTATGAAGCATTGCTATAATAAGAGTCTTGAAAAAAAAATTGTATCAAGTAAAATGTATTGTTTAAGCTCCAGAAATTATAGATATATTGTAGAAATGTGCATTTCACCTTTTACCACCAAAAATATATTTAAAGCAATTAAGCATTAGATTTTTCTTCTTAATCAGTTTTCTTTATTTGGTTTCATTTTTACGGCATGGTGAAAGAGCTTTTTTTATTTTATTTTATGAAAAAAAAAAAAAACTTGGGGCGCTCAAAATAAAATAAAATAAAAATATATTATTATTATTATTATTATTATTATTATTATTATTATTATTATTATTATTATGAATAATAATAATGATAATAATAATAATAATAATAATAATAATAATAATAATAATAATAATAATAATAATAATAATAATAAAGTAACAATTAAGTGTAAAATTAAAGTGTGTCAAAAGATGGTCTAAAATAGTACCCCACCACCTAACATTTTATCCAAAATATAGATTAAAATAAATAGATATTCCTTTATGGATGTTTTTATTGCACTAAAAATACAAACTGCATCCTGACTGTCTTCTCAAAACTGACACTGACTGTCACTGAATAAAATGTTCCACCATATGGTATAAAACATCTCTGTGGAGAATGTTCCGAAGTATGGTTTTAGCTTTCATTTTCATTGAGTTATGGAGGTGATATGCCACCAGAAAGTCTAAATATGTTTTTTATTAATGGTGTACTATGTGACTTTTCCAGAGGCGGGTCCACCACCTGCTTGATTTATAACTTTATACATGTTTAGCTTTAGTAACATATCCAGATCCACATACAAGACAAACTGGACATGTTTTTATTCTTTAAACAAGCTCACATTTTCACTGCTCTTATATGCGTCATGGAGTGACAGGGATTTTGGCGTTGATGAGACTGGTTCTCTCCTCAGTCACAGTGATGAGCTCGCAGGGCGCTGTCACTCCATAGGCCCAGGTCACTCTGAGTGCATGTGGAGCTCTCACTGTATATATTTATCATGACGGGACATTATATTTATGGCATACACACACTCCATTTTATAGATAATGAGCAGTGCTGACAGTGGTGACAGGACACTGTTTTTTTCTGCAGACAATCCCTTGCTGATGCAGTTTAGTCCATGAATAAGAGCTATTTACATAGGGAGGCCAAATTTTAATTATAATAATGGCAGGGCAAGCATATTGGGACAATTTTAAATGCATAACTGCCAGCTTTTTCGAATCAGATGACATACAGGCCAGAGGTAAGACGAGAGACAATTTACACAGGACGAGACAAGACAGGACATGAAGAAATTTTTACGTAAATTATAATAAATGAATTCTACACAATTCAGTTCACAACTGGCCATGGTTTTTGTTTTACATTGTTGTTTATTTTTTATTTTTTTTAAATTACACTGCTATTGTAACTATACTCTCAAGGTGTAAATCATCTGCACTTAATACATTTCTGTCTAAGCCAAACGTAAACACATGGAAAATCTTACAATATAACATTCCTCAGATGTGCACAATCCTTTGGCAATTTTATCTAATGAGATCTTGTTGTGGTACAAGATCGACTTGCCCCATACTTAACATAGTCAGTAAAGTGATGACAACATCAGCTATTTTTACCAATGAACATAGATATTTTAGGGACATTTACAGTGAGGCATTTACTTGCTTCTTTTAGCTGAAATGGTTGGTTACTTGTGTCCTCAAATGTACTTCTGCCACATACTTAACACTGTTGAGCTCAATCTGCTACTATGGCTTTGAGAGTCCTTTCCTCTCACTCGCTTCCATAAAGCACTGTCGCCAGTGACAGCCATTCAATCGGATAATTACGATCCGTTTAATGCTCATTAAGCTCGATGTATTTGTCTAGTTTGATTTGTAATTGCTGCGCTTTCACACTGTAAAAAACACAGTGCTAATGTTCCCTTTGTGTTGGCTTCATTGATGGCATTGATTTGAAACCAGCAGGGAGGAGAGCGGAGGCATGAATCACTGTGGACACAACACCCTTTCAACAACTACTTTTTTTTTTAGAACTTCTTTGCGCATATCGCCAGTTTCCATTTATTGGTACTATGAAAAAGTTTGGATTAATTTGTAGCTCAGGTTGTCTACCAAGAAAGTTTCTTATTTCAGTAAATTAGGTTAATAACTACATCAGGCTTTGAACTTGTATTGAAAAAATGTTGACCTGTACAATATTATTTTACAGTTGGTTTAGCCCTAAGTGTGTGCTGCTGTTGAGACAAGAATGGAAAAAGTATTGTTTTTTTCCATAACCTCTGCTGACATTTTCACTATTGTATGTGTAAGTTTCAGCCATCATTGATATTTATTTAATAGGGCAAAGATGGGAGAGAGTGGGGAGAGACATTAAAGTGTGTACAAAGTAAATGTGAAAAAAATGATTGAGCCTTCCACATGCATTGTCAGAGAGATAGCACCAAAGATGTCTTATTTGTTTTGAAGAAAAAATGTGCTAAAGGCCAATAAATAAACAGAAATGTCAGGTTTTGATAAAAGCAGTGGATGGAACCATATCATTTTAGCAGCAGAAATTGTTTTCAGTGGACTTAGGTGACCTTAAAGGGTCACCCACTCTTCCTGGACACAGCGGTGCTCCTGTTTGTCTGTGCAGAGCCGAGTAAGAGACAGTGTGGACAGTGGCCCATTTCCACAGCTGATCGGGGGACACGTTCATCCATCACTGCGACAGCCCATGCGCCTCGTTAGTGGCTTCATGTGCTCCCCAGAGACGCCGCTAAAGGAGCCGCGGGCTAACTTCGGCGCTATGTTTTGGAGTGCGCTCAGTTTTTTTTTACACAAGGTCAACAACATGCGGGGTCTAGGACATGAGGCAGGATGTGTTCCAGTAACTTTTGATGGGCCCTGTTGACAGATTAGTGCAATGCTCAGGCTAAAAGTATAAACTGTTTCAGAGAGGACTTTTATAGCAGCTCATTTGCATATGCCCTTTTATAGGCACAAAGGCTGAGATAAACAGATTTACTTTATATTTTTAAAAAAGGCAACGTAACTGTTTTCCATGTTAAGACCTGTCAAACTGCATTTTGCATCTAAAGCAATTTTCACAAGTGTTTTACTGTCTTCATCAATAAACTTAATAGGTGTACAGAGGAAACTTTTAGGCATCTGTGGCTGAGTAAATATTTAATATTTTAAAATTATTGGGAAAAAAAAGATAATCTGTAAGTTTGATTACCAACTGATAAAATGTGTGTGTGTTTGCTCAATCTTTATAAATATTATAATAATAAAATATAGTGTCTTATCATGCTTGCTTACTGCCTAATTTCTTAATATTCTATTACCACATACTCAGTGACAGTCATAGCATATATTTAAGAAAAAAAGTTATAGGTAAAAATTTAAGTCAGAAAAAATGTTATAGACAAAACATCGTCTACGCGTTCCGAACCCGGTCTGGTCGTAGATCTTTCCTCTCCACTTTTCCCTCTGTATTTATGTAGCACTTACTCCAGAATAAACCAAGGTCAGCACACACCTATTAACATTCATTGTAATGCAAATTCCACTTCTGAGCTGTAGCAGTGCATTGACAGCTACTGACACAACACATGCGTACGGCCCGGTATGGAGCGCACCTACCACACAGTCACCAAAGCATTTAATCAAGTTCTATCTGCATCATGCTGTTTATACGCCAACACTTTCCATTACACTAATGTATGACTTTGCATGGTCCGGCTGCCTGTTTGAACAGGATGAGAAATTTAATGTTTTCTGTTTTAAAATATCATAATAAACATACAGATTAAATTATATAAAAAGTACGGCCAAGCTAGATTTTTATTTACTACTACTACTACTACTACTACTACTACTACTACTACTACTACTACTACTACTACTACTACTACTACTACTACTACTACTACTACTACTAGGAACAAAAATTTGAGGTTGTTGAAAATCTTCCTTTGCAATTGTTTCGTCTTGGCTTGAGCTGCATAACTTTTATTTATTATTCATACATACTGTATTTTTATATAATTGTAGGTATGACATTTAGATCTTGATTATATTGGATAGTATATTTTGGCCTAAAATAAAGAAATATACAAATATAAATTAATTACATTGTAATAATAATTGTATTTTTATTTTTTACCAGGCACCTCTATCAGTATATTCTTATGCTAACTGTATGAAGGGATGCACGCACCATTACATCTATAACATCTGCTAAAGTTTAGTCATTATACAGCATTTGTTTGCATCAAATTCCTACGTGACCGTGGTGATAGTGCATCAGGCACCACCACTGGCTGGTGGTAGTGGATCAGCCATAACTCCTGACTGTCAGCAGCAGCAGCGCAGGTGTGTGTTTGACTTTGCACCTCTCTCAATGTAATTCTCCAGCTCAAATTTTGCAGCGTTTAATGCAAATCAGCTGGTGGCCTTGTTTTCCTGTAGATAAAGAGAATTGTCAAGTGAATTGATTGGTGTGGACTGTGTAGTAGAGAGGACTACAAACCCATTTATGTCTGTGGTGTTAACTTTAGCTAAATTTCTATCATAGAATGTGGTGCAAAAAATAAAAATGCAGATGTTATCCTATGTAATTCATAATCATGCAACAAAATGAACAGGATTTTATATTTAAATATTGGAAATACATGTTGTATCTGTTTTATTTTAGCGTGAAGAACATTTGTTTGAGATATTGTTCAATCACATAAGCTCAAGGTATTTGTGAACTATAATTTCATCAGATTCAACTTTTGTTTGCATATGTTCTCAAAAATATGTAACACAGCTTAAAAGAGGGACTTCTGTGGCTCAACGACCAACTTTGGACCCATGAATTTTAATAATAATTAAATAATATATTTTTGCATTATCTGAATAGGAATATTCAGATGATTTTAACAGTGAAACCGGGATGGAATATAAAATTACACCAAGCACCAAACGGCAGCGATATCACTTTATATATTTGTTTTGAAGATTGCACTAGACCTTTTTCTTCATTTTATTTTTGAGCAGCTCTTTTTGTGGTAATTTTTAATTGTTGTAATCATAGATAATATACTTAATATTCTAATTTTGCACATCTCCAGAACAATAATTGCAATACAGCCCTTTACATTACATTACGTTACTAATTTGACTAAATATTTGTCTGCTGAATCTCTTGTGTGTGGTTGAATAATGAGCTAATGGCCTGTAGTTTTAGTTGTTGAGTCCTGTGGGCTGAATACATTATGGGCGTGGACAGACAGTTTGTGACAGAGGCACACTGAACATCTCCACGATCGCTCCTTTGTAACTGCTAACTAGGCGACTGTCACAATGCAAATCACCAGACACCGAATAATTTTGAATAATGTGTTGAAAATATAGCATTGGAAAATTGTCTTGGAGAATAGAAAAGGCAATACTATTTCATAATTTAAGTTTGAAAGAAGATATTTTTTTCTGGAATTTGGTATTAAGTAAAACATACCTATTTCATTATTTGTTAACGTTACTAATATTGCTCTAAAATGGCTTAATATTAAACAGAGGTCCATTAACTCATAACTGCAGAACTGACAGGCCTGCCTTCCCATAGTATTTCATTGTTGTAACGAACAGATTTCCATATATGTTTTTATTGTTGAAAAATGTGTAAATAAGTGAGAGAGTAGCGGGCAAAGATAAGGTGTCAGTGAAAACTTCAATTCTCCAAAGCAGAACAATGTGTACTCTTCGACTACTATATCCAATGAAAATAGTGCAAAACAAAAAAAAAGTTGAGCTTCTCAGTGATCCTGGACCATCCATCAACTTTAAATAAATACTTTTAAAATCTACTTCAACGAAATTATGCAGACACAACCGAAAATGAGTTGAAGGTGGACATGCTGCCGTATAACTCAACAAGAGTCTGAAAGATTCAGTGAATAAAAACAGTTCATATTAACCTGCTGTTAAAATATTAAAGTGAAATGAACTTTCGTTACCAGCAAAGTTCAATTAAACTTACTGTCACATCACACCACTCATTTCAGAACATGGATCCTTTCCCGTCAGACCTTTCCAGACTGATATATAATTACTTTCGCGGTGACCATGGAGACCAGGCGCAGATGAAAGTTGGACTTGCTTTTTTCCGATTTGGTCTAAAAATCTGGTGCACTGTTGATACTCCCCAAGAGCACCCCAGTACCCAGACCCTCTGATCCCAATTCACTTTTAACTCTGCACTGATTAATAATGGAGGGACTGCAGATAAATATATTCCATTTTCCGATAGACTTCTGGACCATAAATGGGGCATATGTTCAGAAAGCAGTAGAAAAAGTCATGTTTGGTCTTTGCTTTGAGTAATTTATGCCATGGTGCATTGTGTTTCCGTAACCTTTACTTGTTCAAATGGTGCTGGCCTCAGAGATGGAAATGTGCTAAAGGAACATGAAAAAGAATTGTCAGTGCAGAGTTTTCAGGTTAAATAGATGTGTGATGTTTCAATAAGACGGTCTCTGTGGTTTTATCTGCACAGCAAATTGACCTATTATAATTGTGACTTATCTTGGAATTTATACTCAGACCAAGCGTGTGATCAAACAGTATTATACGTATATTGAAACTGCAAAGTGATAAAATGGCAGCCAAGGGAGGCAAGCAAGAATTCCATTGAATAGTATGTTTTACTGTGTACATGAGATTAGATTTTTGAATCTTTCTCACCTATTAGTGTGTATATTAGTTAAGTTTAATTTAATTTAAGATTATTTTAAAATGACCCTATGTCCTGTCAATCATTAATTCATCTTTGCACTGTATCTCCTTATATCTTCTTGTATGTAGCTGAGATATATTTGTATTACTATATTTCTATGTTTTTTATTTGTTCTACATACATTTATGTAACTATGCCTTATTTGACGCCAGTCTCTTGGTATTTTTGCTACTCATTTAGAATTTATTATTACCATTTTTCTTGGTTATTATAATATATTGTGATGTGTGTGCTACTCTGTTAATAATTTCCCTTGTGTTTGTCCAAGTCTAAGTCTAAATGAAAACCTTTTTTTAGACCTTTAGACCTTTTAGACTCAAAGTCTTTGAGTTGTCACCACAGTGTTCAGAATAGATTTTAATACAATAATCATAATAAATAAAAACCTCCTTTTTAGGCAGTAGATTATAACTTTCATCACATATCACTGGTTCTTTAAAATCTTGTAAGAAAGCACTAAAGACTATAAGTGTGATCAAAGAATACTATTAGGCCTATCTCTGTCTTTCCTTTATGAAGACTTTCAGAGGCTCAGAAAATTGCAAACAACCCTGTACATGTGCAGCATATGAGACGCTCCCGTCAGGCCACATTTAGGCTGTATGTATAGGTATAATAAATTTAAAAATGTATTTGTTAAACTAATTAAATTATTATTTTTTTAATTTCTCAATATGATTTGTAAACAGGATCAGCAGTGATATTTCTTTTCTTTTATTATGATTGTACCTTTGTGTATTCTCAATAATACAGTCCAGATGTATCTTTTTAGTTTTAGGTATACGTTTACAAATATTTTTAGTTTTAGGTATACGTTTACAAATATTTAAGTATATGATGTAGTACCACATATCCAAGAAAACATAAAGTTTACCTCACTTTACCTAACATTAATATTAATTAATTAATGTAATATTATATTACTATTACGGTGTGGTCTTACAATGGCTTAGAGATAGAAGAAGAAGTGACTTTATTGATCTCACACTGGAGAAATTCTTCTCTGCATTTTAACCCATCCTATATATATGTACAGTGCCGTGAAAAAGTATTTGCCCCCTTCCTGATTTCTGTGTTTTTTGCATATTTATCACTCAAAACATTGTCAGATCATCAAACCAATTTTAATATCACACAGAAACAACCCAAGGAAAGACAAAATTCAGTTTTTGAATGATGATTCCATTTATTAGTGCACAAAAAAAATCTAAACCTATCTGGCCCTATGTGAAAAAGTAATTGCCCCCTTAATCTAATAGCCAGTTGAGCCTCCTTTGACAGCAATAACTGTAACCAAACGTTTGCGATAATTGGTGATGAGTCTTTCACACCGCTGGGGAGGGATTTTGGCCCACTCTTCTATGCAGAATTGTTTCAATTCTGCCATATTGGAGGGTTTTCTTGTATGAACTGCCCGTTTAAGGTCACACCACAGCATCTCAATCGGATTTAAATCCGGACTTTGACTTGGCCACTCCAAAACCTTAATTTTGTTTTCTTTGAGCCATTCAGAGGTGGACTTGCTGGTGTGTTTTGGATCATTGTCCTGTTGCATGATCCAAGAGCGCTTGAGTTTGAGGGCACGAACTGATGGCCGGACATTCTCCTTCAGGATCTTCTGGTAAACAGCAGAATTCATTTTTCCGTCAATCACAGCAAGTTGTCCTGGTCCTGAGGCAGCAAAGCAGGCCCAGACCATCACACTGCCACCACCATGCTTTACTGTGGGCACCATGTTCTTTTTATCAAATGCTGTGCCATTTTTACGCCAGATGAAACGGGCTGCAGACCTTCCAAAAAGTTCAATTTTAGACTCATCGGTCCACAAAATGTTTCTCCAAAAGTCTTGAGGGTCATCAAGGTGCTTTTTGGCAAAGGTGAGACGAGCCTTTGTGTTCTTTTGTGAAAGCAGTGGTTTTCTCCTGGGAACTCTTCCATGGATGCCATTTTTGGCCAGTGTTTTTCTAATGGTGGAGTCATGAACACTGACCTTAACTGAGGCCAACGAGGCCTGTAGTTCTTTCGATGTGCGTCTAGGTTCTTTTGTGACTTCCTGAATGAGCCGTCGTCGCACTCTTGGAGTAATCTTAGTTGGTCGACCACTCCTGGGAAGGGTTGCAACTGTTCCCAGTTTCCTCCATTTTTGAATAATGGCTCTGACAGTGGTTCGCTGGAGCCCCAGAGCTTTGGGAATGGCTTTGTAACCTTTTCCTGAATTATAGACTTCTATCACTTTTTTTCTCATTTGTTCTTGAATTTCTTTGGATCGTGGCATGATGTGTTTGTTCTTGAGATGTTGTAGCCAACTTCACTTTGTTTGACAGGAACTATTTAAGTGATTTCTTGATTCAACACAGGTGGTGACAATCAGGTGTGGGTGTGGCATGTAGAACTGAACTAAGTTTTCTCAAAACTGTGGTTAGTCACAGTTAGTTTGTGATTTAACAAGGGGGGGCAATTACTTTTTCACATAGGGCCAGATAGGTTTAGATTTTTTTTGTGCACTAATAAATGGAATCATCATTCAAAAACTGAATTTTGTCTTTCCTTGGGTTGTTTCTGTGTGATATTAAAATTGGTTTGATGATCTGACAATGTTTTGAGTGATAAATATGCAAAAAACACAGAAATCAGGAAGGGGGCAAATACTTTTTCACGGCACTGTACATATATTAGGAGCAGTGGGCAGCACACATTAGGGCGCCCGGGGACCTTCTCCATGATCTTCTTGCTTCGGTTTGGTCAGGACCTAAGCTGGAGGTACCTATGGTGCATGTTTTGGGTTGATGGGGGAAACCGGAGTGCCCGGAGAAAACCCATCCAGACACAGGGAGAAACATGCAAACTCCACACAGAAAGGCCCAGGCGACCTGGGGATCGAACCCAGACCATGCATGCAAACTCCACACAGAACACACACAGAAAGGCCTGGGCGACCCGGGGATCGAACCCGGAACCTTCTTGCTGTGAAGCAAGAGCGCTAACCACTCAGCTACCGTGCCGCCAAAAATCAGATCAAGACTATTCTAAAACGATCACATTTTGTCACATGTTTTTCAGGATCGATCAAATATGTATACTATCAAGTTTTGCTACTAGTTTTTGACATCTGTAATTTGATTGTTTTGTCTCTTGTGTGTGCAGCATGTGAGGTGGGCTTCTACAAACCTGCGGCGGGGGACGGTCTGTGTGGGAAGTGTCCTCAGCACAGTCACTCAGAGACCAGAGCGGCCGTGTCCTGTCCTTGTGACTCCAACTACTACAGAGCAGTGGATGACCCCCCTGCAGCTCCTTGCTCACGTAAGAACTTCATACTCCAGATTATGGGGATTTATATATGCATAATGAACTACTACAGACTACCTTTTACAGCCAAGCGAATTAAGTAAAATAAAGGGTAATACTGCACTGATCTGGAAAAAGAAGTGGTATTTGAAAATGGATCAATTGGGAACAAAATTGTCTGTGGTTATGAAGTATACTATAAACTAATCTAAAATGTATGTGAACATTTTTGTGTTAAACATTATTATTACATTTAAGGAATGCTAAGGAAGGATCAGCTTGAAGGGAAATTTGTCCTCTACATTTGACCCATCTGCATTTAACCCCATCCAATGCCGCTGTGGTGACTTGTCAGAAGCTGTGGGCACTACACTGTAACTCCAGACCCATCTCTAGATGTTTAGCTAGACTTGGTCAGAACCACCTTATCTGAAAAACTTTTCCTGTTTGTGCATATTTTAGGTTGGGTTATTTAATAATCAATTGATTTTTGTTTTACTGAAACATGTCCCATGTGGTTGTGTCCAGGCCCTCCATCTGCACCAGTCAACCCCATCTCCTCTGTCAATGGCACCTCTGTCAACCTGGAGTGGGACCGGCCTCTGGACACTGGGGGGCGCTCTGACCTGCAGTACAGTGTGCAGTGTCTGAGGTGCTCTGGAGAGGGTCCCTGTGAGGACTGTGCGTCCTCTCCAGGTGGGGCAGGAGGAGGTGCAGGAGGGAAGACCGGTGGAGCTGCAGCCGGTCTGGGGGCAGCTGGGGGGAAGGTGGAGCGCTCAGGGACAGCTGTTGTGCGCTTCATCCCTCGGCAGACAGGACTCACAGAGCCCTGGGTCACCGTGCTCAACCTTGCAGCTCACAGCAATTACTCTTTTCGCATTGTGTCCTCCAACGCAGTGAGCCGCCTGAGCAACGAACCGCTGCAGTTCTCTGTGGTCAACATCACCACAAACCAGGCAGGTAGGGTTTGGAAGAGTTCCTTTCCTGTTTGCAGCTGTACACCTCTGTTTCACATAACACCACAACATCCTGTAAGACTGAGTGTGTAATTTAGATGATTGATTTAATGAACTGTATTCCCTTAACAAGTCTTCTCAAAGTGCAGCACTGTAGTCATTATTTTGTAGTAATTAAGCTAGGCTAGACTGACAGAAGAGTGCCGGCCAATCTGTCTCTTCAAGCATAATCAGTCACTCACTCAAACACTGCACATTCATACATAGGCAAGGTGGGTGAACCGTCTTGGCCAAGGACACAATAGGAAAAAGATTTTAACCACTGACCTACTGCCGTCTGGCCCCATCTTAGTGTTCACAACTGTTCTTTTTAATATTACTCTCTTTCTTACTCATTGATTGGATACTTTCTCTGCACTTTGTCTTAGACTTTCTAGGCTGTCAAATGACCAATTTAAAGTGTACCTTCTGTTCACAATAAGACATTTTATAATGTAAAATTACACTTTAACTTTGGCCCTGTAACTCATACCCAATGTGGCCCAAACTGTAACAAACTTTCTCAAAAAAAAAAAAGTCTGATAAGATGGTTTTGCCTTGAGCATGCTTGTGGCTAACGTTCACGAGCTTATAGGTTAAAGTATGAACACATCTTTGTCTCCACACTCTCTTTTTCTGCTGTCAAATAACAGAAGAGTGTCAAATAGAAGCCTTAAAATGCTGTCACAACTAGATTTTTGCTGATAATAAAAAAAAAAAATCATTCTATATGCTCCATATATAGAATCTATAAGCAACTATACAGTCACTGTCAGCAGCACTGTGTCTGACTGGAGGACTGGGTATAGCCAGGTTTAGGAGCGCACTGCAGTGAATGGGATACTGAAATTATCTTTTTGAGTTGTTACTGTGCAGTGCAAGAATATGCGTATGTAGTCTAATTTAATGTTCAGATATCACCTATGATCTCAGAGCATCTCACAATTTCATTTGAATATGTAATCAGATAGTGGTCCTCTCCCACATATACCCCATCATACACTAAAGGCATTTTTTTTTTTTTTTTGTAAAAATTTAATTTGTTTAAAAAGAGCAACATCTATGGCATTATACCTAAGCAAATGTAAAAGGAAAAAAAGATACATATGTCTTCTAATAGTACATTGTACTTTACTTTAAATTATTAACTTGTCATGCACTTTTTTGTGTATGAAAAGCATAAGAAAAATAGTAGTTTATGTACTGTGCAAATTGGTACATTTCATTATTTATGTTGTCTCTGTTTGCACATAGCTCCGTCTGAGGTGATGGCGGTGCGTCAGGAGAATACCAGTCAGAACAGTGTGACTCTAATGTGGCACGAGCCCGACCAGCCCAATGGAGTTATCCTCGAGTATGACATCAAATACTACGAGAAGGTATGGCCCGTTTCCAAACAAACAAACTAGCCAATTTAATACAGATTTTATAAAATAAATGTAGGTTGATATATTTCAGTCCACAGCCACTGTGACCTGCTTCAAAAACAAACAAACAAAAGTTATCAATTTGTTTTGACAAGGCAGAAGGCTCTTCGTTATGTTGACCACCTGTCCCTCTTTTTGTTGTCCCGCACAGCCTCAGTCCCTTGTTCCACTTATGTAGAGATTGTCCCACTTTTATCATTGATGCCCCATGAATTGTCTAAAAAGAGAGATAGAAAACAATTCTTTTTGGGTGTGTTTTAGTTCAGTGTTGTTATCTATTCCAATCATTGTCTGTTCTGTTACAGTGGAGAAAAAACTGAAAATCATTTGTTGGTGGAATTTCAGTGTGGTACATGTACCTCTGGTGGTACATGAGCTTCTTCAGGTGGTACTTGGACAGCTTGATAGATAATTGTTTGTTTAGAATCACGGTGGGAATGATGCAGTCCACTGGTTAAGCTTTAGATTTGACCTGGAATAGTTGTACTTGATTTACAGTAGACCTGGTGGTATTCAGAAAGACAAATATTTTCTTTGGTGGTATTTGTTTTGTTTAAGAGCCACTGATCTACGAGTTTACTCACGTGTCCCTCTTTTTCTAAAATTTATGATGGTCACCTTACACATGTCTTTTGGTTTCCATGGCAGCTCAGAACCACAAAAAAATGGAAGTTGGCTGCAAGTAAACCTGTGTATTTACTGCTCATGAATCAAGCATTGTAAATAGCTTTGTGAAGACTGGGACTGCCTTGTACATGTTGGTGATTGTGATTGAATGGCTTAATCTGAGTGCAGGATTGTGATGCTGCTGCTAATTGAAAGGAAATGGGGGTCGGGAGCTAACGAAGAGGAGGAGGATGAGCCTGAGTCAAATCCAGCTCAGGGAACGTGACAGTGGCAGCGAGCGGCTGGTGGTAGCATTATCTTAGCAGGCTAATTGGCGCCAGTCATGTGCATTCTAAGGGTTTGCATTTAGGATACTATATGCAATATATATTTTTCACATTCTGTAAGAAATAACAAGCAACATAATAGAGAAAAAGTTTTATAATATGCAAAACAAAAAGTGTCTCACATCTCAAGTAACACTTGTGTTAATATGAGTTGTGTGTAGAAATGTGTGTGCCTTGTGTTGGTGATAAAGAAGGGGTAAGTGTGTGCTAGGCATCAGGCATGGCCATGGGAGCACCCAGGCTCATAGTGTAGCAGGCAGGCTGCTCCTGCTGAAGGATTAGCTGCTCTGTCTCTTTCTCTCTCTCTTCACTGGTGCTGCTGTTTTAATCTGGCCTTGCGCTCTGGGCCAGACGTCTACAGGGGATTCAAGTGGACAGCTCAGCAATATGCACCAATGAGGCTGTGCTGCCTCTCAGACACATTACACTGAGCCATGGACAGGGCACCAGCCCTGCCACAGCTAACTATAGCCAATGTGATAATGAGGACAAATTGGCCTCTCACAGCCTTCCTTATCTCATATCAAAGCAAAACATTGCTTTCAATTTAATTCAAATCAAGGAATGTGACTATCTGACAAATACATACACCTCATTATGTCACGGAGACTTATGTCTGGAAGGGCATCTGGTATAAAAACTTTGCAGTAATTTGTTTGTCATAGGGATAGTGCATATCAATAAATATCCCTGTACATGTAAATTATCATCCATAGTCCCAGGAAAATGGTAATGTCATACCCAGCAAAGAAGGAAAAGCTAACCACTCTGCTAAGTGGTTCATACAGCAGTGCAATTTCTTTATCAAATGTGACAAGAAATGAATGGGTGTCTTCAGTGGTGCTGTTATCTATGTATCTGCTGATACCAGCAGATCAAAAGATGTCTGTGGTAATTAGCTCAGAGAAAGATAAGGTCTTCATTTAGAACACGTTGCAGCATACAGGACAAACATTGTGGTGTAAACTGTTTTGATGCTTCATGTTAGTAACAGAGTTCACAACCCTGAGCAAAAAGTAGTATACTTAAAGTTTACTTTATTAAGTATACTTCAGTATAAGTGTAAGTAAGTATACTACAGACCATGTACTTTTAGTGTACTAGAAAGTATACTAATTTAATACTTTTTTGTACTAAATTGGAACATTTTAAGTTTATAAAAGTATTATTTAAGTATACTTTAAAGTTAATTTTAAGTTTACAAAAGTGCACTTTAAAGTATAGAAGAAGTACACTCATCTATATACTATCAATATATAAATTAAATGCTAAGCACGAGTCAATGACTTGACTAAAGGAAAAGTATATGTTTTAGTTTTAAAGTATAAGTGTAAGTCTTAGTATAAATGTACTTAGTCTTAGACTTTGTTTATACGTTTCAGTATAAGTATACTTTACTATACTATTCTATAAGTATATAAAATATAGTTTATAAAAAGTCAACTTCAAGTATACTTCCTCAGTTTTAGTATAAAATAAGTATACTCATAGTAAACTTGAATAAACTTCTTTTTGCTAAGGGAATTCAAGTTTCACGCTTTGAGAGTGTGACACACTATTCAACGTTGTCACACGCTCACACGCCACACATGGTATTTCTCACGCTGAAATTTAGTTACGCAATTCAAGCGCAGCGCAGAAAAACGGTAAGTTAATGCAGGCACTGCGCGTTTTCAGCGAAAAAAAGTCACTCGCACAAGTCCCCGACCCCCTCCTCGGAAAAAACGCAGTCTCACGCACCACCCCACTCAAAACTTGAGAGCCCTGGTTCACATGGATATCACTGAAAAGCAATGTTTGTGTGCATCATAGTAACATGATCTGAAGTAAAAGGCTGCATGTTGCTTTTGTGCTGTGTGCAGGATCATGAGGATCAGACTTATTCCACTCTCAAGTCCAAAAACACCAGTGCTCTGGTGTCAGGGCTCAAGCCGGGCACTAAGTACATCTTCCAGGTCCGAGCCCGCACTTCTGCTGGCTGTGGGCGCTTCAGTCAAAATGTGGAGATCCAGACTGGGAAAGCAGGTGAGACGTGCTTTAAATAGTTATATACTTAACGTTGACATTAGAACCCCTTCTGAACAATTTACAAATACAGTTTTATTTTATTTGCTCTTCAACTGAAGGTCACTAGGTGCACTGTAAACTGCTTCTAAATCTAAAAAGACTTTAATCGACCATGTGATCTTTACAAATCGACACATCCAGATTTCCGGCATATATACTTATATTATTTCAGTTTAAGAAACAGCAACAGGATACTGTATTAGACCCTGCCAGACAGCTCAGCATGGCTCCGCACTAAAAAGGCCCTGTGTCTGTGAAGGCAAGCACACCACCTCTGATCCATTGATCCGTCGGTTGTTAGAGGGTCACCCCTGTCAGCAAAACCAGACATGGTCTCCTTGCACACTGCTTTTTACGATACACCTGAGGAAAACACAACACACCAAGTATAAAGAAAACTGTTATTGGGAGATTTTTCTTGCTTAATAGGGGCTTTGGCACATAAGTAGCTGGAGGTCTTCAGAGCTCTCCTCCCTGCCTGCCTTCTCCCTTTGCTGTATCCCTGACTAATAGTAGTTTGCACCTTACTGGACCCCAGCCCCATACACCCCCCTCATTCTAATTCATTATCCAAGTAAACCAAATGCCGTACACAACTCCCACAACACAGTCCTCATGCTGACTAATCAATATGTCTTAAGTTTGCAAGAGCATCTTCGTTCTATTCTGCTGCCCTCAATGGGAGGCCCCTTTGGCTCCAGGGGTTTGAGTAATAGTTTATGTGCAGGGCCAATGCTAAATGGTCAGCCAGGTGTGTCCAATATTTCACCTTTTTATATACCGTGTTCAAGTTTTGCATAAATACATAGCAAAGCCTTAAGTGTTTTTCACTCCAGGGACAAAGTGCAGCAGATGTTAGCTATTTGATTGTAAGGATGGGGTTTGTGTGCTCCCTGAGTATTGTGCCATTAGCCATTTGGAAAAGGAAAAACAAAAGCCAGCTGGTACACTGTGTTTTTGTAATAATGATAACTGTTTCTATTTTTAGAGTCCTTTTAATAATGTACAGGTAATTGCTGCAAAATAGAGAGAACATGGAAGATTAAGTATATGCACTTGTCACTAGCTTAGCCCAAATCCAATGACCCAGTTACATTAAAATATGCTTATAGAGCAAATTTAAAATTTAGAGCAAAAGTTGTTTTTCTAAGCAAACATTTTATTTTTTATTTATTATTATTTATTTTTTTTTCCAGAATTTAAAGGTCCCGTGGCATAAAATTTTCACTTTCTGAGGTTTTTGAACGTTAATGTGAGCTCCCCTACCCTGTTTAGGGGGCATTTGCGATCCTTTTCCGCGTTTGAAAAAAAGACAGCCCAAACGTGCGATTCTGAACATGGCAACTTTCTGACGTCACACTCAGGGAAAAATGCAAATGCAGTTCCAACCCCCGTCTGGATATCTACCCACCGTCTCCGGAACTCATGGCCACAGAGTTTGGGCCGCAAATGAGCTACGCAATGCGAGATGCGTTTTTTTATTTGCCTGGAGGCACGTGAGAGTGTTTCCAGGCTCGGATGTCTTTTATCCGAGCCTCCGAACCTCTGAAACAGCAGTGGTTTAATTTTATTTTCTGTGGAAATGTGTTTATTTTTCAATGGAAATCGTCTCATATCTTCCTCTGCACTTAAACGCGGAAGTGGGTGACAGCGCACAGCACACCGCTAAACGAGGAGAGAGCGGAGAGTTTGCCCCCCCCACCCGCTGCACTGGCCTGTCTCTGTCCTCCTCATTTGCATTCAAGCAACAACGCCCAGAATAAAGTGTTTGAAAGAGATATTTTTGACTCTGACTGTGTTCATGGGGCTTTCTCATGCACTGAGTCTTGATTTTGAAGAAGGATTCATTTACAGTATTAGGGAACCATTAAGGCCCCATATAAAAGCATCAAGAAGTACCATGTCATAGGATCTTTAACAAAATAGTAATTTCTTTAATACAGTTGAGTGATTTGCTCGTCATCATTGTACTTAACAGGTCCTGATATTTGCCAATGGGCCAATAAACATTTATGAAAACTACAATAGTTTTATTTTGTAAATATCACATTACTGTGATTGCTTAGTTGACTTTTGTTTAAGTTAATGAGTGTCCTCAGCAGATGACATTGCTTTACATAGTTTGTGATCTTGCACATCTAAAAAACTCTTACAAGTGTATTGTTAAGATGTGACTTTCAACATCAAACTGTTTATAGGTCATTGCTTATGGGATTACATTTCATCTTTATACTTGGAGCACACCCATACTGTATTGTTGATAGTACAAGTACTTTTATTAAGTACTTGTATTAAGCAAATCTGCTATTTTAAAATACCCCATCTTACGTGGGATTTATATTTATGTATGTATGGAAAAAATAAACAGCAGTAATGTGTGCTAAAACAAAATTCCAACTTCAAGTGACACAGGTGCAATATCTAACGTTGTGTGTTTATGTTGTGTCCCCAGTCCCCCTGCGCTACAACACCATGACCATCCTCTGGATCTGCATGGGCCTGGTGTCTGGCCTGGTTGCCTTCATGGCCATCATCATCTGCAGGAAACGGCAAGGCTACACTTTACCACACTACCCATCGCTGCTGTGTGTGGAACACTTTCTTAAGCTACTTTACCTTAACCTGTGTAATGTCTTTGTGATACAGCTATTTTACTAATCCAGGCTAAGGCTATATTAGAAAAAATGTAAACGTGTACTTGCTGTTAATATCACATCTCTCAGTGTCTCAGTGTAGAAATTTGTTTGTTTCCCAAGACAATTAATCTTTTACTTTCTTGAAAAAAAATTGCACACACGTCTTTTTAAGATGTAACATTTGGAAGTTATTGTGCCTATTTTGAGAAGCTAGAGCAATATATGACTCTATTATTAGTACTGGATGAGAACAAGCTCAGAGCACTGTTCCTCCGAGTCCTCTCTGCATGTGGTTCATTTGCTATAACTGTTTTAATGATGTTGATTCATGTCCTGAGCCAAATGCAACTTATGGGCTCTGTCTCATCAGCCCCCAATTTCTTTTGATCCTCACACTTATACATAGACAAATTCTAAAGATAAGTTAATTCTGTGCATAGAATTAATCCCGACTTCAGTGCATATGCAGTATTTCATTAGCATTATGTTCGAGGGGAAAAATTAAGTTAAGAATGAAAGATGTTATCACACAAGTCAACGTGTCATGACTACAAAGTTGTGTGCTACATAGATAAGTTACTAACACACTTAAAAACTTAAAAGGAAAGTTTGGTGTAGGTTTATCTGAAATATAAGTAGTAGTAGTAGTAGTAGTAGTGTAAAAATATAAGTTATATTGGATTGGAAGAGAAATTACAAAGAAAAGTCTAATTGTTTTCTATTCTTCCAACAATAAAATAAATTGTTGTATATTAAAGAAGACTGTTGTTTCTTATAATTTAATTTTAGTAAGCACAGTTTTAATGGCAGCAATTATTGTTCATTTACAAAGCAGATTTCAGACAATGTAATGCCCTGAAATATTCTTATTCCAATGCACCAATGACCAGGTGCTCTCAATTGTCTTGGAACACAGACTTATTTCTCCAGTGGGAATTTACTCTCTATTTATTTTATTTTTTTGCATTTTATTTTGAATGTTTTGAATGCTTAATATAGTTTACCTGCATGTATCTGCCTGGTCTTTCCTGAATTATTATAGTTGGGACTCGCATTACCTTAAAAGCCTCATTACCACGACGACCAGTTGTTCCCTCTAATAACAAACTGCTGTCGTGTGATGAATAGCCACAGCCTGATTAATTTTTCCTATGATAAAAAACATTGATGAATGCATTAACCCTGATTATGTGTGCAGAAGAGTTTGGTAGTAAAAATGTCCTCTGTGTTGTCCTGTATTCATTCCGCTGTCTGTCTGTCTGTGTCCTTATATGGGTTTGTCTACGTCCATGTATGGGTGTGTCTATCCTTATATGGGTGTGTGTGTGTGCTTGTTGTGCGTGTTTATGTGTGTATTTGTACAGACATTGTGGCTACAGCAAAGCGTTCCAGGACTCGGATGAGGAGAAGATGCATTACCAGAACGGTCACGGTATGTTTAGCTCAGTCCTCTGTTATGACCGTAATAGATGAGATCACATTTCTTTTTATCCCCATGTAATACAGTTCATCCTCTGAGCAAACCATTTTCATCAGTTATTATTACAGCACCCAGGCTCGCCGGTGCATTTATGGGCCACTGGAGCTGCAATGACTGCCTGGTCTAAAAATCAATTGGTCATATAAAATAAAAGTAGAATAATTTTAGTTAAAATAATAATAATTTTGACTATAAGAAAAACATGAGGAGGGGTGTAAAACTTCCTTCATATTTTTTATTTATTTTTTTGTCATTCAATTGTGGCATCAAGTGCTACCACTGCATAGCAGTTGTATAATGAATTGCCAGTTTTAATCCCATTCTTTTTCCATTCCTACCTGTCTCGTAACTGTGTTTAGAAATAAAAACTGTAGAGACAAAAAGGCCTTGATCAAGATTCTGCTTAAATACTATTCATGGCATTTTAATTTGCATTAGTTTGATTTGCCCACATTTATACTACTATTTAAAAGTTTAGACAAAAATAAAATATAACTCAAAACTTGACCATGGGTTTGGAGCTCTGTCAGCAAAGCAACGGGTTTATTGATTTGAAAGAGTCTATCCTAGATTTGAATATAAAATACTAAAAGAAATTGAGTATTTAATATTTTTGTCTTCAGTACATAATTGTGTACTGTACTGTTTCATATATTTGATTTCTTCTGTGTGTATATCAAATGTAGAAAGTAGTAAACATAAAGAAAACACTGAAAGTGAAGGTGTGTCCAAACTTTTGAATGAACTTTTGAATGATAGTGTACATTAAAGCTTATATATTTTACTATAGGTCATGCCAAATTGTTCTGTTGCAGCTACAAGATAAATTAAACAAAAAGTCCTTGTATATTGCAGGACTTTGAAAACTTTGCCATATTATTTTAGCATTCTTCCACAAAATATATACTAAAAATATTTTGAAAACTATATTTCGAAAAGTACCGTAATGAACCATGTTTTGGGATACAATATGTCTAGCTCTGGGTATAGAGAGGAGGAGCTGAATGCAGGGTCACTGTCTGTGTGCTGTTTACTCTGCCCCTCTCATCATGGCCTCCCTGTGCACAGCACTGACAGGGCTCAGATGTGAGGCTCTCTCATTCTCTGCTATGTGACCAAATGCTAATGTTGTTTATCTTAGTGTCATTCCCCGATGCAAGGTTCTATATCGACCCACACACCTACGAGGACCCCTGCCAGGCAGTGCATGAGTTTGCCCGAGAAATTGAAGCCTCCCGGATCAAAATTGAAAAAATCATTGGCTCAGGTAAAACCATAACAGCGCTGTACATTCACAGCCACACACACAGTCATTGGGTGAGCTAACATTGGATGATTGGTCAGTGTAAAGATGGTAGCACACATTAGAGAGAGGAATTTGTCTGTCCTGCTGCTGAGTCACACAAAGAATACTAATTTGGTGGCACCCACATGAACCAGGGCATTGTGTGGAGTGCTGCTACTACACAACTAAAACAACTAAACACAAGTAAAAGTAATGGAAATGTGTTGTGTGTAGTGTTATATTGCAAAAGAGACTTACAGTATATGCAATTAATCCAATTAGACAATAGACAATTTTATATAAGTCTTCAAAAAGAACACTAAACAGTACAGTCATGGTAGAAATCTGACCAACGGGAACATTTATTGTGTAAAGTAAATATTTTGTGTAGATTCAATACGCTTGTTATGAGCAAAGTTACAGTTCCTAAATGTTCCAAAAGTTTGCAATGTCTGCAATGATTCTTAAACAAGACATTTTAAATTGGCATAAGTGAATCCAACTCTACATCTTCTACTGTCTATCTGCCATGTACGAACCAGAAATGATCAAAACAAAAACCAGCAGTAATTCTTAGAGATCTCGCAAGCCAAAGATAAGAATTAATGAGTACGGGGATGATCGATGATGAGCCTAGTTTGCACACAGATGTGGACTTGAAGCCGATAAATGGATCTGTTTCTCTTATCTAACCTCACAAATTAACTTCACATTCTTATTTATAGCCTTGGATAGATTGTGCGTGGGCATAAAACATGTTACACTACACAAGAGAATTGGTTTTCTTTTCTTTATAGTGTAAAATTATTTGTTTGGTGCTTTCAGGAGAGTTCGGAGAAGTGTGCTATGGTCGCATGAGGTTACCAGGGAAACGAGACATTCCCGTGGCCCTGAAGACGCTGAAGGCGGGCTACACTGAGAAGCAGAAGAGGGACTTCCTGGCTGAAGCTTCGATCATGGCACAGTTTGACCACCCCAACGTTATCCGCTTGGAAGGGGTGGTTACACAGAGTGAGCACAACTTTGATTGAAAATTTGATGAAAATACAATGATAGGGCTTATGCGTATTGATTTATATTTTCTTATCTGAAAGCCATGTAACTGTAGATGTATATTGTGGTAGGTGGTGAGCAGTTTGATCAGCTGTATTGTGCCCACATCTCTCTGTGGAGCCTACATATCCCCCATACTCCTGTGGGTTTCTCTTGATAGTGTATGTATGCATTTAAACTGGGTAGACACGATGTAGATGTATATTGTTTGTTTTGGAATGGCATGAAACTAAGTGAGTTACTGCAGGTTTAATAAAGTTATCTGCATCCACATCAACTTCTATGACAAAAACAGACTTGCAAGACGAACGTTTTAGTTATTTCCAATTGCAATCCTGATGCAATATAGTGTATTATTCTGAAATCCAATAACCCAGCTGTGCTCTCAGGCCACCAGTGTGCTTTGTATAGTATGAACTGTGATTGTATCAACATTTTTTGTGTGTTTGAAGGTAAACCCGTAATGATCATCACAGAGTACATGGAGAACGGTTCGCTCGACGCTTTCCTCAGGGTAAAATACTTCACAGTACTACCGACGCCACTCATTTCTGTATCAAAATCCATAACAATGTCTGTACAGTGTGGTTATAGAAATGAACATAATAATTGTATCATTTAGATTTAGATATACCCTACTCCATTAAGTTGTTACTAAGTGATTTGTTCATTATGAAAATCTGTATTTGTGCTTTATTAAGACTAATTAAAGTTCTGCTATTATAAGTGGTACAAAAAATTCTATTCATTTAGTCCTCAGAAATTATTTGGAATAGCAATAAGCTTCAAAATATACAACCTTTAAGAATAAGATACTGGGAGTGCTCACCTGGATCACAGATAAGTACAGGTCTGGAAAAAAAATAAGAGACCACTGCAAAATGATCAGTTTTTCTGATTTTACTACTTATAGGTATGTGTTAGTTGCCTGGAAGAATCCATGACTCATCGCTGTACCAGCGAGTGAGTCTGGTAACGTTTGATCCACAGAATGCGCTGCGGTTGCGCGTAGACAGACAGCTAAGTGAACCAATCAGAGATTGCGCCATCTTGATTCAAAACTGAGGCGGAACTTCCGCTGCCTAAGAGTGACTTTGCGGGCAAAGGCGGGTGCACTGACGTCACCATCTTTGAACGAATCAGAATCGCGGAGTCGGTTTGGAACCGGAAGAGCGAGAGTGGATGGAGAGTGTCCAAATGGTATCGCAGTGTATAGGAAATACAGAGAGATATCATTTGGCTGGCCAGGTAAATGTGTTAGGACAAAAGGAACATTTTTGTTTGAGTCTATAAACTACTGACAACATTTCCCCCAAATTCCACATAAAATATTATTGTTTAGAGCATTTATTTGCAGAAAATGACAAATGGTCAAAATAACAAAAAAGATACATGTTTTCAGACCTCAAACAATGCAAAGAAACAAGATCAAATTCATTTTAAAACAACATAATACTAATGTTTACACTTAAGAAGAGTTCAGAAATCAATATTTGGTGCAATAACCCTTATTTTTAATCACAGCGTTCATGCGTCTTGGCATGCTCTCCACAAGTCTTTCACATTGTTCTTGGGTGACTTTATTCCACTCCTGGGGCAAGAACTGAAGTAGCTCAGCTTTGTGTTTGTGTTGGAATTCAACAGACGCTGGAATGGAATGGCTGTAATACATGTAGAGATGCTGATTTCAGAAAAAAATGCAGTGGTCTCTTATTTTTTTCCAGAGCTGTAATATGGGCCTTTGCTCTGATGAAGACTCCTATGTGAGCTAAATGCGTTGGCGTAATCAAACTTAAAAAAAAAAAAAACAAGAAACAAAACAAAACAAAAAAAAACCTGCAAGAGTGCCTTGAACCTTTTGCTTTTTTGTCTATACAACCTTTATAACATTTTGATAAATGATCCCTTTGCATACTATGCTGCGATTATTACACATTGTCTATTCTGTCCTCTTCAAATCTTCTTGAGCATATTCTCTATTCCACCAGCGGCATGACGGACAGTTCACAGTGATCCAGTTGGTGGGGCTTCTGCGGGGCATCGCGGCGGGCATGACCTACCTCTCAGACCTGGGCTACATCCACAGAGACTTAGCTGCACGAAACATCCTGGTCAACAGTAACCTGGTGTGTAAGGTGTCCGACTTCGGCCTTTCCCGGGTGCTGGAGGACGACCCTGATGCGGCCTATACCACCAGTGTGAGTTTCCATGTCGAGGCAAGCAAAATTTACACACACAAACACACACACACACACACTCACACATATGCACCCATTAAAAGCTTATTTCCACCGAAGGGTACAGGAGAGCTGGGTTTACATGGTAGGCAACTGTACTACTATCAATCAACTCTAAACTTGTGTAAATTTATGCGTATTATAGCATTGTTAAAGTAAAAATCAGATTCAGTTTTTTATTGCCGTACTTTTTGGACTATAAGCCGCTACTTTTTTTTCACACTTCAGACCCTGCGGCTTATAGTCAGTATGTATGGATGTATGGATTAATTCTTTATCAAGACAACGAATGTAGCATGTAACCCTAGCTCCACTGCACGCGTCAGGTATCAATCTTGAGATTGAGTTCAGGGGGTTTACCCTTTAAGTTAAACTTTATACTTTATTTTAAGGCTTCCAGAGGCTACAAGCTGGCCATTTTACAATTGTTTTACTGCCGTGTTTCTGCCGTGTTACTGCTGTAGGCGCTGTTCGAAGAAAGCACGTACCAGTTTTTAATCCTTTTGTGTACCATCTTTCTGTGTAAATATCTCAAGTTACAATCTGGACACCTGCGGCTTATAGTCAGGTGCGGCTTATATATTTACAAATCTTAATTTAAAAAAAAAATTTTTGGTTGGTGCGGCTTACAATCAGGTGCGCTCTATAGTACAAAAAGTGTGGTATATTTTGATTGGAGTGTATAATATAATTTGTAATGATGAGTCTACTCAAGGTCTTCCTTAATTTGTTTAAGCAATAACATTTTCTTATGGATAGCATTTCACAAATCGTATCACCCCAGCTCAACCTGTACTATTCAAGGGAAATATATGTAAATGTCTTGTATGTCTTCCAGTTGTGATTGTACACTTTTGATCTTAACTCATTTCTGTACAAAGCTGAAAACATTGTACAAGTGAATGGAATCCCTCCTTAACCCGAAATGCCAGTCACAACAGAAGTGTAGATCAGTAACAGTAAGAAGTGAAAGTAAGCAGGGTGGAATAAGGTTAATACATATTTGTATAGTTGTAATACTGAAAGTAGCTGAGAAGACGACATATAGAAAATGTGGCATTACAAACATTCTGAGGTTAACAGTAAAAAACAAAACAAAACTATAGTATCAAATGCAACATTTGCAGAACAAAATGCGATCCCAAGAAAATGATTGTTTTGTTTGCTTTATTCACTCCTGAACATCAGCAGCTGTGAGCCAGACATAAAAGTTAAATGCAGCTACAGCGAAGCAATACAAATCCAATCAAAGTCGTATAGGAGCGAGATAGAAGCTGTGGGTAAATATAGGCCTATATTAAAACTGCAGTCTATTGGGATGGAGGGAGAAGTCAGCGCACAAAACAGCTCCTTTCATTGTGCGATGCTATCAGCTTCACGCACTCTGTGGAAATCAGTGTATGACGCATCTGTCTCTTCCTCTGACGCTGAGCTCAACTGTCAAATTATAGAAGAAAGATTATTACATGAGCAGGTTCAAAGCCTGCGTTTAGATTGTGATATGTAGTGATAGGGACTTATTTCTTTAGGATAATAATTACACTTTTTGAGTCAAGTAATAAAAGTATGCTCATAATTTTTGTTCAACGTGGTCCTCTGGTTTAGCACACTGACAAAGAAATGTATGGGCGCTACAATTGTATGAGAGGGTTAGGCTTTAATAGTGTAATGTTCAGTAATGAATCAATGCTGTTTTGGTGTTTTGATGATTATGGCTAAAATCCTTGTGTGTTAACCATTGATTATTTGTATTGTGTTGTCTTGCATTGATTATCACTGTGTTTACACATGTACATAGTTTATGTTCTAAAACGTTTTTTTATCCTTCAGGGAGGAAAAATCCCAATCCGCTGGACTGCCCCAGAGGCCATAACGTACAGAAAGTTCTCCTCTTCTAGCGACGTGTGGAGCTATGGTGTGGTCATGTGGGAGGTGATGTCTTATGGAGAGCGACCATATTGGAATCTCACCAACAGAGATGTAAGTGCAAACACCAGCCAGTCTATATTCAAACATCCTCCTAAATAGTTCTAATTTCCTGGTACAATTTGGCCTTGTAGGTGATCAAATCTGTGGAGGAGGGCTACAGGCTGCCTGCTCCCATGGGCTGCCCCGCTGCTCTGCACACGCTCATGCTCGACTGCTGGCAGAAGGATCGCAATGAGAGGCCGCGCTTCTGCCAGATAGTCACTGTTCTTGACAAGCTAATCCGCAACCCAGAGAACCTCAAGTCCATGGACACTCTCTGCAGGTGGGTGTGTGCACAATACTCAAATTTTCTAGACAAAGCAACGTGGGCGCTTTGTTTCTCCAATTCCCCGAAGTGAGGAGACTTTTGATTTAATTTGCACCCACTGTTTGCAGACATTTAAACAAATATTGGTTTATGTGATTAACGGATTATGCAAGCAAATCAAAGATAGCCACTCGCTGTGAATAGGCTGTAAAGAACATTTCTGGACATTGCATTGTACAGTGCTTGTTGTACAATAACAGCTGTAACTTGATAAATTTAAGTAAGTCTCTCTCAAAGTTGGAGTGAGCCATCGTTTTCCAATCATCTGTACCAGTGTCTGTGATATTGACTTTGATCAGTACTGGATCTGCAGGTGGGTTGTAAGGGACAGCGGGCTACATTGTTCTTTTGAGATCTCAGGGTTGTGAGGCAGTGGAGCATGGCAAGGCGCTGCCAAAGGAACACCTTTGGGTGCAGGCAACGCTGGGTAGAAGGACTTTTAAGGATTTCTCACAGCATTAATCTAGCTAAAGCAGCCATCCCGCAGCCACCATCTCTTCTCTATCATTTTAACTCTATTGATTTTCTGCCTGTGTTACTAGCACAATTCAAGCCCCCCTTTCCTCCCTGGTCTTGCTGCTCTCTGCTTGCTTGCTTACTGACTTCTCCCTGGTTTTCTGACTAAAGTGTTTGTCTTTCTATCTATCTTCCACCCTCTGCTTCCATGTCTGGTCATCTTTCTCTCAGCCACAGTCTAAGCAGCCCTCCTCTGATGGAGAGGGCTGCCCCTGACTTCAGTAGCTGTAACTCAGTAGATGATTGGTTGGACACCATAAAGATGGGTCGCTACAAAGAACACTTTGCAGCAGGAGGGTACCACACTTTAGGACATGTCGTAAGCATGAACCAAGGGTAAGTATTTGCTGGGGGTTATGGAGTCTATAAAAGTTATTGTCAATTTTCCTGTTTTAGAGTCAGTTTAATAGCACATTTATGAAGCTCAAATCACTGAAGCATTAGCTTATTGTCTGGTAAATTATGGTACTGACTAGTTTGATCTAAAATACTAATGTATGTAGATACATACATACGTATATACATTGATTGTACCAATGTTCAGCCAAATAAAGGATTATTATCAAGTCTCTTAAAAAGTACAAAACCTGTTTTAGGGCCAAAAAAAATAGCAGTGAACAGTTTTCAATTTCATCTAGTGCATTTTTAAAAGCCATTTTACCACCATTGCTTCATATTTCAACTTATCTATAGCTGTGGAGGCAAAACAAAAAAAATAGTATCAGGTCTTCTTACAATAAGGAAACATGTTATTCATGGAATTTAGATATTGAATTGGCTCATAATGAAATGGAGGCTTTTTAAGGAGTTCATTGTATAGTATATTTACTGTTACACACACATTTACATTATATGCACCATGTAAGTGGCCTGTAAACGAAGTATCACTTCACCATTACAGCCCCAGTTGAATCGTGCGTGTGTGTGTGTTTGTGCGCGCGCGCGTGTGTGTGCGCGTGCGTGTGTGCGTGCGTGCGTGCGTGCGTGTGTGTGTTTGTGCGCGCGCGCGTGTGTGTGCGCGTGTGTGTGCGCGTGCGTGTGTGCGTGCGTGTGTGTGTTTGTGTTTGTGCTGCAGGGACATCCAGAGGCTGGGGGTGACACTGATGGGACATCAGAAGAAGATCATGAGCAGTGTGCAGCTGATGAGAGCACAGGTGCTCAACAAGAGTGTCCCCTCTGTGCATGTATAACTGCAGAGAAAACCCAGACCCACACCTGGGGGACTGCCACTACTCAATACAGACGCTCCACCCAGTAGGAAAAGAATTGGACTAGACTTTTACCTTTAGAGTTCAGTGACAGAGCAAGAAGACTTCTTATGGACAACCATTATCATTATTTCCTTTTGGTGCATCATATCTTTTTTGAAACAGAAGAGACTGCCTTAAAAACCTCAAAGCTGTTTTGTTTATTGTCTACAAGAGAATACATTATGAATGCGTTCAAGAATCGCTAAAAGCAGTACATAGAGGTACAGGGAGTAGTGGCATGAACATGGGATCGTTTATTCGAGCTGGTGAATGATGTTGGAAAAAGTGAACGGGAAAGTGTGATAGGGCTCACCCAAGTTGCCAGATAGTCTTCATAGTGGAGAAGACCTTGTTCACCCCAGGCTATTAATACCAACAACAGGCACACCTCTGCAGCGTCCACATGTGATGGATGACCCCAGCAGAGCCCTGGAGCCCTCTGCCCAGTGTAAAACTGAAGAATGCACAATTGCTACATGGACTCAATGAATGGTGCACTTTATTCTATAAGCTCCTATCTGTCTACAGAGCTATGGGAAGTATGTCTCAAGTGTTTTTGGCTTGCATTTGCTACTCGAGCTAAAACGGTTGAAACTGTACTTTAATATGTATTTAGGAATTATATAATAAGGCAGGGTCCTTGTTTGAGGCAAAATGTATAATAGAAGATAATGTTTGGTAACATTAAAGGTATAATGCACAAAATGTAATTTTTAAAGTGGGTTTTGAAAGGGCCTGCAACAAATAGGTACTACTATACAGTAGGTACTATATCATCTCTGAACAGATTTTAATGTAATATTTGGAAAATCAGTGCAGCTACATTTGAGTAACTTTGTTAACTATTTTTGCTGTTTGTCCATTGAAAAAGCTTTATAGTCCTGAAGATGGCACCTAGTTTTCTGTATGATCAGGTTTCTTGTGCAATTCAGTGTAATGTTCTTCCTGACCTGCGCAATTACTTGTTTTTATTTGTTACTTTAGCCTGACACCAAGCCACTAGTGGAAATAGCAGCTAAATAACTTGATTCAAAAGCACAAATGAAAACATGTAGAATAATGACAAAACCCTAAAACTTTTTTCCCCCCTCCAAACAATGATAAATAATATTTTAAAAGTATTTACATTTTTTCTTTTTCATAAAGCATATGTGATATGCACTGTGTCTAAACAGGGTATATTATTGCCAAATGTTTTTAAATATCGTAGCTAATGCAGAGCCTTGACCTGTCATTTGTCCATGATTATTTTTGATGCCTGTTACATAATATTCACTACTTCTAGAGGAGCTCCACCGACACAACAACACTCCAGAAAAACGTGCAATCATTCAGTAAACAGTACAGAGTGTGCACATTTCAATAGTTTATGGTGCCAATAACCTACACAAACTGCACAATCAGCTGTTCTTTACAAACTCATGTGAATTCACTGACGGGCTCCGTGCTGAAAGACATTTTAGAGTGAATGTTTATCTAACACTATATACATACAGCTATGTCCACACCAATGCATAAAATGACTGCATCTTTCCCCCATGTTTTTTTTTCTCTGATGTGAAGGCATGTTTTAGTGTGGACAGAACCCTGGACCCTTTTTACCATCCGGAGAATGTCTTCTGCGCACTGCACTTGGTTGTCTGAATGAATGACAGCATCTGAGAAGATCCTTTTTCTTCCGGACAATGTATAAAAGACAATTCACAATGGACTCTTCAAGATGCTTTTAAAGACACTGGACTTTAACAAAAAAGGTCATTTTTTTATAAAAATTATAAATAAATAAATAAATAGGGTGTGTTTTTGCTAGATGATTTATAATGTACACTGCAAGTTCAGTCACTGCAGAAGAAGAGGAAAAGAATTCACATTTTATTTATTTATGCCCATTTGTTTTTCAAATGCAACTCAGAGCTTTTCTTACAGATGAACTGTCCATGTTGCTAATGATAAATCATACATGTGCAAACTGTCCATTAATACACAATAAAGGAATGTTTGTCTGTGTGTGACTGCAACTGTGATTTGGTGCCTATTTATAAAACAATAGAGAGGAAAAATCCCAGAGCTCTCTTCCTCTGGCAGTGTTGTTAATATGCAAGGTCCAATCCTCCAGGGAGCTGTAACCGCTGACTGTTAACAAAATACTTCACTGTTTTATGTTCATTTAAAGTGCCACTAACCATTTCTGTCCATGAACAACATAAAACATGACTGTACTACTGGGTCCAACCATACTCTTATCAGGAGAAGAAGATTTGAAAACTTCAGCCATCTGAGCACAGCAACTGTGTATTCAGAAACATCATTAATATTTAAGCCTGTTGAATATTCTTGGCCATTTGTTTACACAGAAATAACCATTAGGAAAAACATAGTTGGCTATTGACTCATTCCGCATTGCTGCTGCCATCTCAGGATCACAGCAACTGTTGTCTAATGCTCGTCTGAATTAGACTTAAAAACGACACCTCAAAAAAGCTTCCAGCATTTTGGAGGCATGGGGTAATTGGACACTACTTTTGCTTTATACAGTGAAAGATTCCAGGTTTGAATAATTCATTTTTTCTGTGTACATTTACAAAATATGTTCGTTGAGCAGAGGACTAGCCATCCATCCATTTTCTTTCTTTATCTGGGGCAGCAGTCTGAGCAGGGATGTCTTCCCTTTCCACACACACTTCTTCAAGCTTTTTCGGGGGGATTCCATGGTGTTCCCAGGTCAGCCAAGAGACATAGTCCCTTCAGCATGTCCTGGGTCTTCTCCAGGGCCTCCACCTGGTGGGACATGCACAGAACTCCTCCCAAATCAAGGCAAGCCACCTCAGCTGACCCCTTTTGGAGCAGCGCCAAAAGGAGGCAACTCCAAGTTCCTCGCCCAACCACTATGCAGAGGAAGCTCGCTTTGACCTCTTCTATCTATTATTCGTAAGCAGAGGACTAATTAACGAAAAAAGAACAAAAGAGTAACCCTCAACATTTGCTGATACAATAAACTGTATAAAAAATGGATTAAGTGAGTGTGATGTCACCCATAGCGATTAGCCCCACTCAAAAGAAGGTCTTATAGGGGCAAATCTGGAGCCATGCTCTATATTATGAATAGGATTTTCTAACGGACAAAAGAGTGAAAAAAAGAACACCAGGATCATGTAGAGCGGATATTTTACCCTAAGACCAAATGACAACGCTCCCAGCAGCAGTAACAGAGACAGATTCTAGTGTATGTCAATTGGAGCCAGGGTCAGTAGGAGCCCGAAGAGCCCACATCTGAACTTCCCATTTGGAACGCGGCAGTTAGCGTGTTAGCTATGTCCATTTATATATATATATATATATAAATATATATATATATATATATATATATATATAAATAAAAAAGTGCTCCTCACCTTCCACGGTGGTTGGTCTCTCACTCTCGCGTGTGAGCATGTGAACCCGTCGAATTGCGTGTGTCACACTCTCAATGCGTGAGACTTGAGAGCCCTGATGTATGTGTGTGTTCTATGGATGGTACATAGCAGCACATATGGTGAACATTATTGCATATCATGTTACCTTTCTAAGAGGTCTCAATTTAAATGCAAATCTAATTAAATCTATACAATATAATCAGGACTGTAGGACCAGAAAGGTATAGGGTACTTGTTTACCCATGGCTGTGCAGTGAGGGGCCCTCACATAGTTTATATGTGCATTTTAAATATAGAGTGGACTAGTACTGGCCCCAAACACACACATCCTCATTATCAAGCCAAAACACATATTTAAATTCACCTTGCGATTGCTGCACACTCGGGTTTGTGTACCATTCACTCAGGTTGATATCAATTGGCTTTGACGGCCTTAATGTCTGTTGCTAAGATTTTGAGTAAATTGCTTCTTTCTTCCACTGTTGGGAATGAGTTGTGGAGCACCATTTTCAGCAGAGTAATTGTCCTCTCCTTCACCTTAGGAGAGGTGTCCGTGTGTAATCCTCTCCTCGCTGAAACAACACCTATACAACGTCATTAATCTCATTACTAAAGTCATCCAGGCCCATGCCGAATTATCAGCTGTGACCTCGTCTCCAAGGCGACATGGGTCTAACCACTGTTTGTGCTGTCCCTCGGTTGACTTCTCGATAGAAATCCGCTCTCGAACGCTATCGGCTGCTATGAATGTGTCCTCAGATATCCCATCCTTACAGACAATATCAGTGCAGCATTTTCCCATCTCTTATCACTTCAGTGCAGGTCCAAATGCACGAGAAAACGGACACTGTGAAACCAGATTTAAACATGCTATTGTCAAGCTGATTAAAAGTAGACAATGCAGATTTCCCTGGAATAGAATCACAGACTCTCAGATGTAGTGAAATCTTTGTGAACTACCATAAAATATCATGTGACACATAAGGAAGATTCATTCAAAAGATTGTGGGAAAATATAAGATGATATTTCCTGTTGCATATGATGGCAAATGTGTCTTTAAGACTATTGTATTATAAGACATGGTCAGCAAACCTCTTATATTCTATTAGACCCTCACAGAAAAATACATTCAGTTCCTGGTGGCAATTCATCACGAGTTACTACTGCTAATCACACATAAACAGATGAAAAACCTGAATACTTGCCAATAATGTTGATTCAGCTGACTGCTCTGAACACATCTACTGCCCCTGCCAGCTCCTGTTCATCATCATCTTTTTAATATGTAGTCTTGTCCATTATCTCTGCGATGACAGCACAAGTGTTTACCGAACCGTCTCTGTGTGTCATAATCACAGTGCAAATGTTTGTGCTGACTAACTCATCTAAACATGAAATTAATTCATGTGTTTGATTTGCATTAAGTTGCTTGCTGACAGATTTGAATTCAAACGGTGATGACCTGTACCTCACCTTTAATGAATGTTTGTCACATCTGTCATTTAACGGGATGAAATAAGCCACATAACTGTCATGGGTTTTCACACAACAGCAAAATAAAATATTGCTTCAGCTTTCCCTGAAGGTAAAACTTTTCCAAAATGCTTAACTTTATGATATTGCCTAGCCTAGAATGTTTCCAGGTGTGGCATTGCAGTTATTTGGTGGCATTTATTACACGTGTATTCTTACTCAAAAATGCCTTGAAAATCATTCTCTCCTCATCTCTCCACATATCTGACCTGTAATTTGACATAGTGGCCTCACATGCTCATTTACATACTTAGATAAGGTTAATGCTATCCCGTGGACACAATCAGGTAGCGGACCCGCCACCACAAAAGTTAGTACACCTTTAATATTTAACACTGAAATAATCTCAAGAATAAAATTATAACTGAGACAAGAAGCAATCCAAAAGTGTCCAGTGACATCTCTATTTCGCTATACAATATTTATAATTATGGTTCTGGTCTTGAAGCCTTGATGTGCAATGTTGACAATCAATAGGACAGAAGAAACAGAATAACTGAGAGCTGAATTCAACTTTTGGCACTCCCAGAGAAAGCATCCAAATTTCCAAATCTGTGAAATAAAAAAGAATCCTGCTGTGAGGTGTTTGGAGCGCTATATGTTGGAATGAGGAAAAAGGGAGGATGTGAAGAAGTGCTGCTCATCAAAAGATCATCTGTAGAACTTAGAAGGACCCTTTAAAGGTTCTGTTTTGTGCATTATTCATGAACGATTTGTGGACAGTATCATTGGTCTTGCTTGGTTAATGGTGAATTGTATGTCTGGATAAAAAATAGCAAGAAGTTCACATTTTTAAGCATATCAATTATTAAAATTGTCTAGTTACTATCGAGTCAAGATTTAGAGGTTCATAAGTTCAACAACAAAGATTACTACAAGCTACATCAACATTTGGAGACTGCACTGTCCTCAGCCTGCAGCGCCCCCTCAGGGAGCAGTTGTCCCTGCAGGTCTCAGCAGCTCTCATCCTTAGGCTGTTAGTTCCTTAGAGACATGATGGGATGGCTTAATCAGACCTTATCCGCAGCAACTAACAGCAGTGGAGACAGAACAGGAGTAAACACCTGTCTGCTTGAGGGTCAAAAGTTTTTTATTAATATATCACTGAAAACTCAATTAACTCTTATGTATTTATTACTGTATTATTTATTAGTAAAATAAATCTGTGATCAGTAGTTTTTACTTCTTGGTTTCCCAAACTAATAGTGATTGTTTTTATTTGTGTGGTGTAAGGGAGTAGTTTTATCTAAATTATTCTGAGCACAGAAGATCAAATTATTAGACAGCAATGCCAAACTGTTAATCTGTGACGTTTTAAATGTTTACACAAACTGCTTTTGTACCACAGAGCTTGAACGCATCACCAGACAGTTGGACAGCACAACAGGCAAAATGCAATAAATATTTCTTCTAGGAAAATGAGGTTGACAAAGCACACCAGAGTATGGGGAGCCCTACTATATTTGTCAGAAGTCTGGTTTAAACTGGTGATTACACAGACAGAAGTTAGTTTCAGGTAGAAAGTCCTCCCCTTGTAGCCTGGGAATTCCCAGGCCGCTTCCGTTCGTTTCGAACTGGAAGGCGGCCTGGAAACTCGTCCAAGCGAGAGTCCCAGATTTAGGGCCCCAATCAGAGAGCGGGGGAGGTGTGGCAAGACGGTGACGCGTACTACATGACAAACGGAAGCTTGTAGTTTGAACTGACAACTGACATGATTGGCTATGGACTTACGTATACGCTCAATGATAGACATTCATAACGCCCAATAAACGGCCGTTGGCAATCGCTAACCACACCTCCGCTACGGGATTTTTCGAAGCGAGTTTCCAGACCCATATCTCACTTGTGATATGGTCAGGTGTTAACCAGACTACTCCCCTTGACCTTCAGAACGGAGAAACACTCCAGGATGGAAGCAGAAAAGATTAAAATCTTCAGTTAACTACTTCTGAAACTTCTGTAAAGTTATTTTTATTTATTTATTTTTTGGGGCCAAGCACCGAAGGTGCTAGGCACCATAGTGCTTTGTGAATGTTATTGTGGTGATGAAATATGTACTATTATGTACCTGAAATGTGTATTATTGTATACCTTGTAATATTAAAAGATAAAAAAAAAAAAAGTGTTTCTACTGATTCTTCTTATTATTATTATACATTATGTTACTCATCATGGGAGTCTATGGCAACCCCTAGAACCGTCTGGTAAAAAATTGTGAAATTTTGCATGCACATTCCAGCCAGTCTCCTCATTACCCACAGCAATTTATAGGCCCCCACCCCCAACCTTCTAGTGCCACCAGCAGGTCAAAGTTGCAAAACTTTTCAGGAATTTTCTGCGTTGCTAGGCAACGTACCTAGCAACCTTTGATCTGTCTTTGATGTGTCTTTGATCTGTTAAACCTTGTTAGACCCTGTCAGACCCTGTCAGACTCTGTTAGACCCTGTCAGACTCTGTCAGACCCTGTCAGACTCTGTTAGACACTGTCAGACTCTGTTAGACACTGTCAGACTCTGTTAGACCCTGTCAGACTCTGTTAGACACTGTCAGACTCTGTTAGACCCTGTCAGACTCTGTTAGACCCTGTCAGACTCCGTTAGACCCTGTTAGACCCTGTTAAACCCTGTGTAGACCCTGTCAGATTCTGTTAGACCCTGTCAGACCCTGCATGCGGCCTACATGCTGAGGCCTACATGCACCTTCGGTGCTTGGCCCCACATTGCTGCTTGCAGCTATATTATTTTTTAATGTTTGCACCCAACATTTAAAAGAACAAAAAGTACACACAAAAGAAGAAAATAACAGAACAGTGCAGAAAAGGTCAAAAAACCCAAAAGGCTTACGAGTGACCCTCCTCTTAAAATAATTGAAATTAATAAGCAAAACAAACAACCCCTCTCCACCCCCAGGCATTCAACACACACATGCATCCAGCTCACACACAAACACACATTCCAACTCACACACCACAGTCACATACACTCACACATAAGTACATTATAGTAACAACAAATAAAATATATATATAATAGACTATGTTTACATGCAAGGACATTAGTATTACATAGGTAGAGGACTGAAATCTACAAGATTTTTTTTACTTGATTTTAAAAGTATTTAAACTAAAACATCTTTTAGTAAGATACTCAGTGTCATTCCACAGCACTGCACCTTTGTGAACAAAAGAATATTTAGCAATAATGACTCAAAAATACTTCAAAAATACTCAAATGCTTGTGTTGTTAGTGACATACCCTTGAAGCATGCGAGCTCAAAACATGATCTGTTGTAAATTATTCTTTTAATATCAAGCATCCGTCTGTTGCCACTGTACAAATCAAATGATGCACTCACCGGACAAAAAGCACCTCTATCAAACGTGATTAGACATCTTTGATAGTGCTAATGTGTTTTGTTTGTCACGGCTTGTGCCATTGTTCCAGCAGTTAGGCAAGATCAAAGGCACTTCAGATTTAATCAGTAAACAGTCAAAGGAAATAGTCATTGTTTAGCATGACAACAGGTGTTTGTGCGGAAAATAAAGTAAGTAAAACAAGTATCTATTTGTCGTAACATTCACTTTTCACAGCAGAGTGAAGATAAAGGGTAATAATAGGTCTTTCCTTGTTTTGTGGTGCCAAGTAGGCCTAGATGTTTGTTCATCTAATTTAATAAACCAGATGAAAATACAATGGACTAATCCTCAAGACCGGTATGTTGTTTACTGTGATTCTGTCAGTTCTGCACTGCTATTGGCTTTTGACAAGTAGCCGAATCATAACTTTTGGACAAAGAAAGCTTTGTTTGACAAAGATCTTCCATAATATTGTTGATTTATTCAACAAAGATGTTATAGGCCTACATACTGCTGGAGCGCATCAATAGCATTCGATTGTGGTTTGTACTGTTTTGATGTGACCCAGTTCCCATGGATCTAAACTGAATCGGCTGCAAGTAATAATATTAGCAGAAACATCAGTGTTTTATCTCAGAATCAAACACTTCTTTCTTACCAGGTCCGACATGCACTGTGGTGGCAAATCAACTATGCTCTACAGTTTGTGTGGGCAGAAAAAAAAAAAAAAGAAAAGAAAAAAAACACTTCTTTTCACACCCTGGAGCAGTTGTCCTAACCTAGCCTTCGAGACAGGACAGCTCCCTGAATCTTTGCCATAATAACAAGAGCACCATTAACATATATGGAAATGTGTGAGCAAACAAGAAGCCCTCCCCTTTTGCCCGCTGTTTGCACCCTAGTATATGTGTGTGTGTGTGTTGTATTTTTTGGCATGCCCGCCGAGTGCACCCAGATTCAGCGTTCAGAGGGAATTGCTGGCTTTGATGTTCTCTGATGCAAGCAGTTGCTGATACCCCTATTAGCTTGCGCAGAGCTGATGCTAGTCCCCTCCAAAAAAGAAAAAAGTCTGTTCTTTCCAAAGCAAAGTAGAGCAAGAGAGAAATGCTCAGCCCCGTAATGGAAGCATAAGAGTGGAGTATATTTAGTCGGATAAGACTGTGGAATTAACACAGTAATTAAATGATCATAGAGATCAAAGGATAACACTGCAACCAAAACAGCATGAATGAAGAGAAAGACATGAGCTGTCAGAAGCGATGAGACAAGGCTATGTGGTAGGAAAGTTTGGAACAACTCCCAGAAAGTGTTATGAAGGAAAAAATACTGTTCATGAAGTTCCAAAACTCTGTATATGTCAAATACAGGTAAGTATTTCACAGGTGAGTGTTTTTCACATCAGAATCAATAAATACATCATTTTGAGCAAATCAGGCTTGTTCTTTGTGGACTCTGTTTAAACAAGTCTTCAGTACATTTCCAAGTGTTACAGGTGTGATTGTTAACAATAATGATTCCAGTCTTCTGTATAATCAATCAATCAATCAGTCAATCAATTAAATTTTATTTATAAAGTGCTTTTCATACAAAAAATGTAACACAAAGTGCTTTACAGAGATTAAAAACAATCCCACATTTCCTTCCACACACCCAACCATCCAGCCCCCTACAGCTGTTCGACACCACACAAACAAACAACACAAACAGTAATACACACACACACACACACACCTACACACACACACACACACACACACACACACACACACACACACACATATACTAACATGCTAAAATACATAAAATTACACATAGTAAAATGAACCAGTTGAGAGAGCACCATCAGAGGAGCCGTCTACACCAAGAGCAGAGAGCCGTCCGCCGCCACCAGGAACCGCCACAGGGTCCAGGGGAGAGAAGAGGCCCAAGCATCACCCCCCCACCACCAGGAGCCCACGGGAAAGACCCCGGCAGCCACAGCTGACCACTGCTCCAGGTGCAGAGGGCTCCTACAGAGTAAACACTGGAAATCCAAAAAATGATAAAGGAGTTCAAGCTAATAATATGCCTTATACTTTTACATGTTTTATTATTCATGTGTTATTTTAGGTATTTTATTAGCTTGAACTAATATTCATCTTTAATTTTTAGGATTTCCAGTGCTCTCTCTGTGGGAGCCCTCTGCACCGGGAGTGTTGGTCGGCTGCGGCTGCCGTGCATGCTGTGTGTGTTTGTGCATGTATGTGTGTGTTACTGTTTGGGTTGTTTGGCTATGTGGTGTCGAACAGCTGTGGGGGGCTGGTTGGATGGGTGGAAATGTGGGTTGTTTTAATCACTGTAAAGCACTTTTTGTGTTACATTTTTTTGTATGAAAAATGCTTTATAAATAAAGTTTGATTGATTGATTGATAAATATAATAAAATATGTATAATAAAAACAAGTATAAAATTTCAATCAAAGGTCTTGAGCCTACTCTTAAAAACATGAATGTTCTCTGCAGCCCTGAGGTCCTCCGGCAGGCTATTCCATAGATGAGGGCCATAGTACTGAAAAGACGCCTCTCCATGAGTGTGTGTCCTGACTTTGGGAATGACCAGGAGCCTGCTGCCAGAGGAGCACAGGGTCCGCAAGGGTTTGTAAGGTAAAAGGAGTTCTGAGAGATAAGAAGGCCCAGACCATTAAGAAATTTAAAAATCAGTAAAGAACCTTAAAATTGATCCTGAACCTCACAGGGAGCCAATGCAGTGATTTTAAAACCAGTGTAATGTGGTCCTGACTTCTGGTCCTAGTCAGGACACGTGCTGCTGAACTTTGTAATATTTGCAAACCTGAAATACTCTTTTTAGGAAGACTGGAGACCAGGGCATTACAGTAGTCTATTCGACTGGTGATAAAATAAAATAGAATGCCTCTAAGGAGACAATAAAAGGCTTATCTTATCTTATCTTATCTTATTGTCACTATTCATATGTACAATTTACCTCATACATATTCACAATGACATTGAAAACATCTCACTTCAGTGCAGACATTTAAGTACGATATATACAACACAGCAGGATATTTACAACCCAGGATAGAAGGAAAAAAAATTAAATAAAATAAAGTGCAAAAAAAATTGTGCAAATTTGTGCAAAAAAAAAGTCCTGTACTACGCATTAGTTACCAGATTATTGCAAGTCTTGCTCAGGTATTGCAGTAGGGGTGACATATACAACCATATATACATACACACACACAGTTGAGAGTCTCTACATTGTCGAGGAAGATGTTTCACAGAACTCAGTTTAGCATATTGTACTGTATTAAAGCCAACAAGCTATAGCAAGCTACAGCATGCATCAGTGTCTCCGTGTTGGCCCGAGACTCTGGCTATATTTTTCAGGCGATAGAAACCTGTTTTTGTGATGTTCTTAATGTGTGGAAAAAAACTCAGCTCAGAGTCAAAAATTATGCCCAGGTTTTTCACTTGAGGAGATGGGTTAAAAGACTTTTCTTGTAGTTTGGGTAAAAGTTACTCTCTCTGGGCCTCATGGCCGATGAATAAAATCTCAGTTTTGTTGCAGCATTGAAGATCCCATGACATGGTACTTCTTAATGCTTTTATATGGCGCCTTAATGGTTCCCTAATACTGTAAATGAATCCTTCTTCAAAATCAAGACTCATTGCATAAGATAGCCCCATGAACACAGTCAGAGTCAAAAATATCTCTCTAAAATGCTTTATTCTGGGCGTTTTGTTGCTTGAATGCAAATGAGGAGGACAGAGACAGGCCAGTGCAGCGGGTGGGGGTGTGGCCAAACTCTCCGCTCTTTCCTCGTTTAGCGGTGCGATGTGCGCTGGCCCCTCTTCCGCGTTTAAGCGAGGAGGACGATATGAGAAAACACATTTCCACAGAAAATAAAATTAAACCACTGCTGTTTCAGAGGTTCGGAGGGTCAGATAAAGGACATCCGAGCCTGGAAACACTCTCACGTGCCTCCAGGCAAATAAAAAAAAAGCATCTCGCATTACGTAGCTCATTCACGGTCCAAACTCTCTGGGCATGATTGGGGTGGAACTACATTTGCATTTTTCCCCGAGTGTGACGTCAGAAAGTCCCCTTGTTCAGAATCGCCCGTTTGGGCTGTCTTTTTTTCAAACGCAGAAAAGGACCGCAATTGCTCAGTTTACACATATCGCAACTTTTAGCCATGGGGAGGGGCTAAACAGGAGCTCACATTAACGTTCAAAAACCTCAGAAAGTGAAAATTTCATGCCATGGGACCTTTAACATTGTTGTAGCAGCATTGGCCTTACAGGGGGTCAGTGGGAAGATAACCTGAAATACCCTGGATTTGGGTCACGATGTTTGAAAAGCTGACATAAGAATCTTGTCAGACACTTTGCTGTTGGCATTTGTACAGCTTGTGCACTGAAGGGAACACACAGAGTAGAGCATTTACCCGGGTCAGTGGTCTGCTCAAAATCTCAACTCCTCTAACATCTGTAAACCACAGGTACTATCGAAAACACCTGGTAAAAACTGGAATACAAAGCACATAAAGTAATTGAAAGCGACTCTTTACAATTGAAAGCAGAGTTGCAAATGAGAGCCAGCGTTTATATCAGGGAACCTTGTAGGTGTGTGTAATTCACAGCTTCACACTATCATCCAAATACAACACACACTTATAACATGGCCCCAGATTCAACTTTCCAGAGCTTAATGGGGAAACTGATTTTCCAGTGGCGCCAAAGGCATGTTTCCCTGACTCAACTCACTTCCCAGTAGGGTGCAAGTGGAGAGGGTGAACAGAGGATAAGCAAGCCCTTCACCGAAGAAGACCCACTATCCAAAGAGAGCTCAGCGTGATCTCGCCGTATAATGAATCCAGGGAGGAACCCGGCTGGATTTCTAGGTCAGTGAATGGCATGTCTCACATTCTGCACCGCCCCAGAGGAAAACTATCTCATTTGTAGCGTATAGCACAGCCCTAGCTCCAGTCCACCGGAAAACATGTTTTTGTTTACTCTATTTCACTTTAGTAAATTAGTGTCTCCTTTTACTAATTAACAAAATATTAACAAAAAGGTGAGCAGACAGAGCTAATTAAGCTTTCCAATCAGAATGAACAACAACAACAAAAAGTACTTGAATATACATCAAATAATTCAAATAATGAAGACGAGCAACTCAGCAGACTTGCCCAGCAAAACTTATTCCAATGCAACCAGATTTTTTTCCCATTGCAATTTACCCTGACAGTTTTAACAGAAAGAACACGAACATTTTAGACAATGGAATGTCTATAGTGGAACCTATACCCTAAACCTTGTTTTTACAAATTTGCCTCAGCAGAAAGTTTACCCCACTATCTTTGCAGCAAAGTTTGCAAAGCAGTGAACCAAAGTAAACAAAGCCAAGAGATGCTTATGATGGAGGAGGTATAAGTTGTAGAAGCACAAGCTGTACATAAGAGAGGACATAATGTTACCACCTGATGGTACAAAAACAAGAGAAGATGATACTTGTATTTGCTTGTTGTAGACAGGAAGACAAATACAGCACATATAACGCAGAGGTATTACGAAGTGGAGGAGAAGTCTTCCTCCCTCAGCACTTTTCATGTCTTACAGTGTGTGCAGGTGTGTCTTATGTCTGTGTGCTGTGTGCCTTCCCTTTGTCCCAGTTTAACAGCCCGGTCTGTACTGGTTTGTGCTCTCAGCATGTGAGGCACTCCCACTGCTTTGTGATGAACACAGTGCAAAATGTTCTTGTTATAATGAAATGACAGCCACAACATAATCATGTAAAATCATAAGTTTGGTATGATTTACTTTACAAACTGTATTTATCACAATAATACATACTTTTGTGCATGTGAGACGATCACTTTAAAGAGGGGGTATTACATTTATATGAGGTATTAACTGTTAATGAATGAAATCTTTAGCTTACCATGTTACCTTTTATTGTTTAGAAAATGCTATATTCACTGAAAACAAACATGCATGGATGACATATAAAATCTTAAACTCTAATCCAATTTTGCTGAATGGCAAAGTAATGTTCAGATCGAAATAAAAGACAGATAAAGTATATTTTTAGGTCTTGTAGAGTCTATTTTTTATTTGATCACTTTCTATTAACACTATGGCTAGTTTGTTTTGGACCAATAATTAACTGAATTTATACTACTTCCAATATTCTGTTTTCAAGCTCCTGCATGTTACCATGGTACTGTAGGACATGCAGCCATAGACCTTCACAAGTACCTGCTCATATGGTTTCACGCACAACAGACTGTGCAACTGCAGGTGACAGAGCAGCCCTCCAGAGACCACCAGCTGTGACGGGAGCCAGCATAAGCTCAGAGGAAGCATGGAGGAAATGCAGGTTTAAAACAGCAATAGTGGAACATGTGTGATGACTAACACTGTAGTCATTTTATATAATTTAAGTGTTGGTCACATGATTTGTTTTTATTTTTGATGCCCAAGCTGGTTTGAGACATTTCTTTCATGTCCTACTCCACAATTAATTTGGAATTCAAATTAAGTGTAATAAATAGGCTTTTGTGCATTAAATTCTCACATTAAACAGAAACAGCACCACAATCTGAAGGTGTTTTATGTTGTTCTGAATTGCCCGAAGAAACAAAAGAAATATTCATCTCCAGATGTTTTGCATATGGATGAATTAAAGAACGCCAGGGAGATACCAATATGCAAATTCCAAAGACTAATCGTTCCCAAAACAAAATGACCACCATCAGCAGTCTTGGCTTCCTGGAAAAACACAGCTGAGCACAGAGATCTGCTAAAAGGAGCTTCAGAGGCACGATTACTGGTGCTGCACAGTTTATATTTCCTGACAGGCTAGATTATCCCTGAGATTAATTAGGCTCAAAAAAGGCTCATAGTGGTTGTTTTATGTTATAAGCAATATTATGTTTTTGTACATTTTGATTTTCAATCAAATTTATTCTTTTGAAATGCAGTGATTCAGCTCTGGACTAGTTCATACTTCAGTCTTGTTTACATTGGTGTTTTGGCCTGAAAGTGTGTCCACCATCTTGAACCACATTAGTCCGTTTGAGGGGTCAGAAGTGGAACGTATTATGGTCTGTTCGTCAGCTACTTTAAGCTAAGAGGAGCTACGCACTGCAGCCAGATGACTCGACAAGAGAGAACGCAGACTCAGGCAAAAAACAAGGTGACAAACAGCAGATATAAACAGAAAATAATAATTTTTCTCCAAACACTGACCTGATGTTTTGAAAAGTAACCATCATCCATTATCCAAACAGAACTAGCACATGTAAGCATTATCCGCATTTTCTGTTTATCAATGCAAAACATTAAAAAATCAAGATAAAAATCATTATATTTCCAGTGCATTACGCATTTAACATTACTAAAATATAATGCAATAAATAAAGGCATCTTAAAATGAAGGTGCAAAGAAGTGAAATAAATGCAGAAAACATTGACAATAATAACCAGAAGTATTTTCCTGTTTTGACTTACTGAACGTCTTTTTGTGAATTGCTGTGTTTATTTTAAACATTTGTTATATTTGGATGATGTCTGGTGCTCACACTGTATGAGGACTGTATGTTTTTTCCAGTAATAGCTCAAGAGTTAAACGCTTAGACAGACTATTGTATCAGTGAGCTCTCAGGCCCTGTAGTGAGCCCTTGCAGTAAGAGGCACAGATGTCACAGTTTTTCCTGGTGCAGCCACTGTCTGATTGTTTATTAGTTCTTGTTCAGTTGCACCAGCTGCCCGTTTTTGAGTTGTCCTTGAAACATTACCCGGACCACCAATTAGTGCTGCCTTATTTGCCCACCTCAATACTATCCTAATTAGCATCAAACCAATACTGACTTGCCACCACATGCCACACCTCTGCTCTGCCACTTCAGACCTCAGGCCCTGGGTCAGAGCCGCTAAAAGGCTGTCACCAAGCATTTAATTATACAGGCCCTTTAGATAATGGAGCACACACTTTTTCTCACTAAAGGTGGTTACAAATTGGATCCCATCCACTTTATTTGTGGCTTTATTACTTTGTCCACTCGTGAGGCCAGGGTCACTCAGTCAGCACTGAACCAAACTGACATCAAAAGTAACTGGAATGGCTAATTGTGCACAATGGGCATAATCCTAATTTAGATCTGTTTTTAGAGCACAGGATTGCACTACAATGTACAAACATAATTGCATAGTTTGGATACAAAATTTTCAAATTTTCTGGTCCTATTTTTATTAGCAACTTTGAGTATCAAAAAAAAAAAACACACACTATATAAATCGGATGCATAATTATTGTAATGATAATAAGAATTCAGTTTTAAATATTGGTTTTTATTCATTTTTTTAAAATACAGTTTATATATTTTCACACATGCCACATGATAAATAGTTTTGATTGAAGTCACAAATTTTCTCCAACAACAGTCTCACAAACAGCCTGGGAGTCCCAGCCTAAGTAGGGACTCCCAGATTTCTTTCAACCCGGACACTTCCTCCAGCTCCTCCGTCAGGACCCCAAGGTGTTCCCAGGCCAGCCTAGAGACATAGTCCCTCCAGCATGTCCTCCCCGGAGCCTCCTCCTTTTGGGACATGCCTGAAACACCTCCCGAGGGAGGCATCCAGGAGGCATCCGGAACACCTCAGCTGGCTCCTTTGGAAGAGGAGGAGCAGCAGCTCTACTCTGAGCTCCTCCCGTGTGGCTGAGCTCATCACCCTATCTCTAAGGGTGCCCCACAGGACCCCATGAGGGACCCAGGCTAATGCCTTCTCTAGATCCACAAAGCACATGTGGACTGGTTGGGCAAACTCCCATGAACCCTCAAGCACCTGATGGAGAGTATAGAGCCAGTGTTCTGTGGCCAGGACGAAAACTACAATGCTCCTCCTGGATCCGAGGTTCAACCTTCGGTCAGATTCTCTTCTCCAGTACCCTGGTATAGACCTTACCGGGGAGGCTGAGGAGAGTGATTCCCCAGTAGTTGGAACACACCCTCCAGTCCCCCTTCTTAAACAGAGGGACCACCACCCTGGTCTGCCAGTCCAGAGGTACTGTCCCCGACCACCACGTGATGTTGCAGAGACGTGTCAGCCAAGACAGCCCCACAACATCCAGAGTCTTAAAGGTCCCATGGCATGAAATTTTCACTTTCTGAGGGTTTTGATCCCCATGGCTAAAAGTTGCAAAATGTGTAAACTGAGCAAATGCTCAGGAGACACATGAGAGGTGTTTCCAGGCTCGGATGTCCTTTAGCCGAGCCTCCGAACCTCTGAAACAGCAGTGGTTTAATTTTATTTTCTGTGGAAATTTGTTTTTTGTTTTTAATGGAACACGTCTCATATCTTCCTCCGTGCTTAAAACACGCTAAACCAGGGAACAGTGGAGTATTAGGCCACAACCCACCTGCTGTACTGGCCTGTCTCTGTCCTCCTCATTTGCATTCAAGCAACAACGCCCAGCATAAAGCGTTTCAGAGACATATTTATGACTGACTGTCTTCATGAGGCTTTCTCATGCACTGAGGCTTGATTTTGAAGGAGGATTCATTTACAGTATTAGGGAACCACTAAGGCCCATATAAAAGCATCAAGAAGTACCATGTCATGGTATCTTTGAACATGGTGTTCGTTATGGACAAACTGTGACTAGCACAGAAGTCCAATAACAGAACACTGCTCGGGTTCAGATCAGGGAGGCCGTTCCTCCCAATCACCCCTCTCCAGATGTCACTGTCGTTGCCCATGTGGGCGTTGAAGTCTCTCAGTAGAACAACGGAGTCCCCAGTTGGTGCACTATCCAGTACTCCTCCCAGGCACTCCAAGAAGGTCGGGTACTCTGCACTGCTGTTCGGCCCATAGGCCGACACAACAGTGAGAGACCTGTCCCCGACCCAAAGGCACAGGGACGTGACCCTCTCATTCACCGGGGTGAACTCCAACACATGGCGGCTGAGCTGTGGGGCACTGAGCAGTCCCACACCAGCCTGCCGCCGCTCCCCGCGGGCAACGCCAGAGAAATGGAGAGTCCAGCCCCTCTCAAGGAGTTGGGTTCCAAAGCCCAAGCTGTGCGTGTAGGTGAGGCCGACTATATCCAGTCTGTAACACTTCACCTCCCGCACAAGCTTGGACTCCTTCCCCCCAGCAAGGTGACATTCCATGTCCCCAGAGCTAGTCTCCATGTCCAGAGATTCAGTCATCGAGGCCCCTGCCTTTGATTGCTTCCCAAATCTCCTCGCACTGGCCCCCCATGGATCCTCCTGCGGGTGGGGGGTCCAGGGGAGGACCCCACTTCGCTCCTTCGGGCTGTGCCCGCCCGGGCCCCATGGGGGAAGGCCCGGCTACCAGACATTCGCCGTCGAGCACCCACCCCAGGTCTGGCTCCAGGGTGGGGCCATGGTAACGCCAGTCCGTGCAACGTGTCTGGCCTTGTTGTATCACTTGTCACGGGGGCTTCTAAACCGCTCTTAGTCTGACCCATCCCCAGGACCTGTTTGCCTTGGGTGACCCTACAAGGGGCATGAAGCCCCCGACAGCATAGCTCCCGGGATCATTTGGGCACTCAAACCTTTCCACCACATTAAGGTGGCGGTCCAAGGAGGGGCTCACAAAGCATCAATTTTGAAATTATTTGTCCTCAGGATATTTTCTAAAATGATGGATTCTATATTCTTAACACAGATCTGAAACTGATTTAAGAATTACATTTTCAGTGGACAGCATGCAGTTCCTCTGGCGCCTGAGTGACATCTATTAAATTGTGATTGTGTCAACTATAGCTGCCATTGAAAAGATATAAACAGACAAGACAGATCAAATAAAGGAGCTGACACCAGCCATCCAATGTAAACAGTCCTTCACTTCAGAGCAGAGGAGGTCTAGTGCCTTTACCTTGCAGGAGGTTGTAAATTATACATAAAATGAAAGTTGTGATTCACCCCTTTTATATCTTAACCATGTACTTCAGAAGTCCAGTATAGTAATTCTGTATTCTGTTTCTGACCTTTTTTATTTTAACTATGTAATTTCCACACCAATTTGATAGCACCCTCACCATCTATGCAAATTTACTTAAAGTGAAACTAAACATGTACTTTTTTGCTACTAAACTCTATATATGGTGTTTTAATATTGTGTAATGTTCCTATTGCTGTTTGGCATTTTATTGCAAACTATTTGTAGCTTTCTGGTCAAAAACTGTGTGTGGTACCTCCAGTGGAATTTCAATTACTACATGACATCATGCAGTAGGCTACTTCCCTGATTACAGTATGTGTTTCACATACAAGTTGCAGGCATGGAGTTTGAAATGTGGATATGTGTTAAACCATTCAGACGGTTCCTTAAACCCCCAGATACTCCAGTCTAATTGAGTCAAATGCAGAAAAGTTATGTTTCATCACATCAGAAGGTGCAGCCAATCTGACTTTGTATCATATTTATTTGCATTCTCTTATACAGAGCCTACCAAAGTCAACAAAGTTTTCTGCATAACCCAACTTCTGATGAACTCAAATACAAAGTGTAATCTTGCCGGCAGTCTATAGATTGAAGTCCTTTAGAGAGCTGTGACAGTTGATCTTTGTACTCTTCCTGTGCGCCGCTCAGTTCTCACGCCACGACATGTCTGAGCGCACCCTGGCCATGACTGATTTTCCAGTCTGAAAAGTCATTGTGGTCCACTTGGCCCGGTCTCTTCCCTACTCCATCCACACTACGCCTGGCTGGGCAAAGACTTTCTGAGCCTACTCCTCCTGTGTGAGCGAGACAGAGCCAGAGACAGCCTGCCCGCCCCTGGGAAGTCGGATGGCGCGATAACACTCAGAAATGATAGTTTAGCCCTAGAGAGCACTTGACACGCAATATCTCCTTCCTCAGATCGACACACACACACAAAGGCCTACACACACAGCTGTCACAGTGAAGGGTAAACAAGCAGCACCAAGGGCTTTGAACGGAGGCAGGAAAACCAGCGCAGCCTCATCTGTATGTGGACGCGGAGCGCACGGTGGGAGGGGCGTCTGAGTGAATGTCTGTGTGAAACATAGCTAAAGTGGACCAAATTGAGTATATTGCCACTCAAACAAGAGACAGTGAGAGGCCAGAGGAGGTAAAAAAAAAAAAGTCAGCAGTCAAAGTAGACAAGCAGCCCAAAACTCATCTCGCCTGCTGTCGGAGTGCTCCCAATTCCCGCCCCACCTTTCACCAGAACCGTGATGGAACATACGCATGTCAGATGTGAACAGCCAGACAGGTTCTACACACAAGTGTATACAGGCTACACAGTAAAGCAATGGGACACCTGATTAACAAATAAAATCAGTTTATTTTAAGGGATTACAAAGCACCTTTCCATCTTTGTTGTCTTGTCACGTCTCTGTCTGAACGAAACTGTTTTGATATAAAATGCCTTGACAATTTGGTGGGTGTGGTTATTTCACTTGCTCATGGCAAAACCATGTGGAAACATCTGTCCTCAGAAGTTTGGGCAGATCCACACTGCATCTGCTCAACTTAGAGACAGTCCAAATGTTCACTGTGGGCAACAAGAGGCTCATGGGGAAGAATGGTTGTTTTATTATAACCATATTGCCAATTCATCATGGGTGAATACTGTTTTGTGTGAGAAATTGGTTATTGGATTTCATGCATCTAGCTATTTGTTTGTCTTGAAATTAATAGAAAATGACTCATAAAGCAGCTTTCAAATGCCTGTGGATTGTGTTAGCAAAGTCCTATCCACAGCCTAATTGTATAAACGAAAATAAAGTTTCAACTTTTTCAATAATAATATTTAGATACAGTATATTTAATACATATAATATTTCTTCATCGAATAACTGACAGCAGCCCCAGCGCACTGCACATACTATCACAGTGTTTTTTTTGTTTTTGTTTTTTTTGTCCCTTTCAAGAGAAATTAACTTAAAATAAAGTAGCTTAATATGTGACATCTAAGTAGAAGATCTGTGAATGAGAGTGTGGATGCACTGATGCACGAAATGAAAATAAGAGATGAGGAGCAGAGGGTGGGTGCTCCAAAGAGTGAAAGGAGCAAGTGAGTGAAATCACTTCTGCAACGTGCACTAAACTATGTACACATGTACAGCTTTCTCAAATTCCACTCACCTTGCCACTAAAACAGCATATAAAAACAGTGTGCAGGCTTTTTGGGTTGGATTTTTTTGGGCCTGATTTCTAGTCAAGAGATGCAAATTATGTGTGCACAAGCTGTTGTTTTCATCAACCATAGACTTCCACTACTAGGCCTACTAGCCTTGTGCTGTAAGGGTGGGCATTGTAGACAGTGTGGTCACTTCAATCAATCAATCAATCAAACTTTATTTATAAAGCACTTTTCATACAAAAAATGTAACACAAAGTGTTTTACAGTGATTAAAAACAACCCACATTTCCTTCCACACACCCAACCAACCAGCCCCCTACAGCTGTTCGACACCACACAACCAAACAAACAGTAATACACACACACACACACACACACACACTAATATGCTAAAATACATAAAATTACACATAGTAAAATGAGACGCTGAATACAAGTGAACCAGTTGAGACAGCACCATCAGCAGAGCCGTCTACACCAAGAGCAGAGAGCCGTCCACCGCCACCAGGAACCGCCACAAGGCCCAGGGAAGAGATGAGGCCCAAGCACCACTCCTCCACCAGGACACAGGGCCCAGGGGAGAGATGAGGCCCTAAAATAAATAAGTTAAATAAAATATGAATAATAAAAAGAAGAAGCAACTTTATTGATCTCACACTGGAGAAATTCTTCTCTGCATTTAACCCATCCTGTTATCAGGAGCAGTGGGCAGCACATTACTGCGCCCGGGGACCATCTCCATGATCTTCTTGCTTCGGCTTGGTCAGGACCTAAGCTGGAGGTACCTATGGTGCATGTTTTGGGTTGATGGGGGAAACCGGAGTGCCCGGAGAAAACCCACCCAGACACGGGGAGAACATGCAAACTCCACACAGAAAGGCCCAGGCGACCCGGGGATCGAACCCAGACCATGCATGCAAACTCCACACAGAACACACACAGAAAGGCCTGGGCGACCCGGGGATCGAACCCGGAACCTTCTTGCTGTGAAGCATGAGCGCTAGCCACTCAGCCACCGTGCCGCCAAAACAGGTAAAAGTATAAAATTTCAATCAAAGGCCAAGTTAAACAGGTGGGTCTTGAGCCCACTCTTAAAAACATGAACGTTCTCTGTAGCCCTGAGGTCCTCCAGCAGGCTGTTCCATAGACGGGGGCCGTAGTACTGAAAAGACGCCTCTCCGTGAGTGTGTGTCCTGACTTTGGGAATGACCAGGAGCCTGCTGCCGGAGGAGCACAGGGTCCGCGTAGGTTCCTAAGGTAAAAGCAATTCTGAAAGATAAGAAGGCCTAAGACCATTAACAAATTTAAAAACCACTAAAATAACTTTAAAACCAATCCTGAAACTCACAGGGAGCCAATAAAGTGACCTCAGGTCCTAGTCAGGACATATGCTGCTGAATTTTGTAATAATTACAAACCTGAAATACTCTTTTTGTGAAGACCAGAGAGCAGGGCATTACAATAGTAGATAAAAGCATCAGTGTCTCCATGTTGGCCTGAGACAGAATGGGGTGGACTCTGGCTATGTTTTTCAGGTGGTAGAAACCTATTTTTGTGATGTTCTTAATGTGTGGGATAAAAGTCAGCTCAGAGTCAAAAATGACGCCCAGGTTTTTCACTTGAGGAGGTGGGTTAAATGACTGTGCTTGTAGCTTGGGTAAAAGTTTCTCTCTCTGGACCTCAGGACTAAGACCTCAGTTTTGTCCTGGTTAAACTGGAGAAAGTTTTCTGCCATCAGGATTTGGTATCTAGAATGCAGTTAAAAAGAGCATCCATTGGCCTGGTGTCATCAGGAGACATGGAAATGTAAAGCTGCGTATCATCTGGATAGCTGTGGAAGTTGATTCCATGTTTCCTGATGATGCCGCCAAGAGGGAGCATGTACAAGTTAAAAAGCACAGGGCCTAAAACGGAACCCTGGGGTACACCACATGTTTTTTTATGGACCTTGGAGGAGCATGTGTCCACACTCACCATAAATGTTCTGTCTGTGAGATAGGACATGAACCATTTGTGAACAGCACCGGAGGGGCCGAGGTGTTTTAGGTGAGTTAAAATAATAGTGTGGTCTACTGTGTCAAAGGCAGATCAGATCCAGTAGAACCAACACAGTCACCTTTTGTGAATCACAATTTATTCTAAAATCATTTAAAATCTTTGCTAAGGCAGTCTTGGTGCTGTGGTTCACCCTAAAACCAGACTGATTTTTTTCCAAAATGTTGTGATTATCTAAAAAATAATTTAGTTTTTCTAAAATTTTGCTTAAAAATGGTAAGTTGGACACTGGTCGGTAGGTGTCAAAATCATTAAAATCTAAATTACTCTTTTTCAGCAGGGGCCTCACCACTGCTGCTTTGAAGGCAGTGGGAAAGACCCTCTAAAAGACATAAAGTGGGCCTCACTGAGGAGAAAACTTTGTCAAGCATCCCAGCATTAACCAGGACAAAACTGTCCAGTGTTTCCTTTGGTCCAGACAAACACTCAGATGTGTTAGAAACAGAGCTTTGACAAGATAAAATATCACATCTGATAATGTTTATTTTTCCCATGAAGTGGTCTGCAAACTGCTCACAGAAAGAGTCAGTGGGTGTCAAGTAAAACGTGCTAAAAGCAGGGTTTAAAATGTTGTCAGTGGTTGAGAAGAGAACTTTTGGATTATTTTTGTGGTTGGTGATTATTGTGGAGAAATAATGATTTCCTGCATTTCTTATTGCATTGTTGTGTGCTCCTTGTTGATTGATGAATAATTGGTGGTTTATTGCTGTTTTGTTTTTTCTCCATCTGCGTTCTGCCCTGTGGCACTCTCTCTTGGAATTTCTCAAATCTTCATTTCTCCATGGAGGTTTTAATTTGGTTTTGATGTTTTTGGTTTTGAGTGGAGCAACCAGATCTAGGGCTGATCGTAGTCTACTGTTAAAATGATCAATAATAAAATCACAAGGGGCAGGTAAAACCATTGAAGGATTTTTATCTAAAACAGCAATAACATTTTCAGCCACTTCAGGGGTCAGCACTTCCTCACAGTCCTCACAGAGGTCTCCTGCTATAAAACCAGTGATATTAAAAAACACACAGTAGTGGTCAGACATAGCCAAGTCAACAACAGAGGTGGTCAGGCCATAGGTGATCCAGATCCAGAGTGTGCCCCCTGTTGTCACACTGTAAAAATGACAACTTGAATTTGTTCAGATTACTAGGATTATAGTGTTCATAGACAATAAAACTGCCAGTTGCATCGTACACTGTCTCAAATGAGTAATTTCAACTCACTTTTGTAAGTTTCTGTTAAAAAGTTTATCTTAATTAATATTTTGAGTTGACATGATATACAAATTCAAGTGGATGGTAGTTTGGGCCAGGCCAACTAATCTGCGCATGGTCATTTGGAATAATCTGCCGTTGGGATCTGCTGCAACGGGGTAACCGGAGGAGTTTATCAGGGGTTTTCCTTGGGTTTGGCTTTGGAAAAGAAACGTCCAACATTTTTCCCCTCAGAAGCGCCGGCTGTCTTTGCAGAAAACTTTGTCATAAAGAGACTAACGAGTCCTTTTGTCAACATTGATGTTGACGAAAACGAAATGAGATGTTATTTTATCTCCTCTTCGCGCATTATTAGCAGTTTTAAGTTTTGAAATTTTGAAATGGTGTGGGCGGCAGTAGCTCAGTTGGTAGAGCGCTTGTCTAGTGATCCAGGGGTTGGTGGTTCGAATCCTGCTCTTGCCGTGTGTGATCCCAGCTCCCACAGATGAGCGCTGCTGTTGTATCCTTGGGCTTACACTTCACCGACACTGGTAGCCCCCATGGCAGAAGATACGTCAAGGCCCGTTGTGACGTGAGCTGTCCTCCTGTGGACCCACTACCCGTGGGAGGATTCATGGGGGCTGGTGTTCTGGGCAGCAGAACACTGCTTGGACTGCTGCCCCCGTGACCCAGAAAATGGAGAAGAAGATGAATGAATGAATGATTAGCTGGCACAACTTTAAAAGCTTAGTTTACCCAACTGGAAAAGCTTAGTTGGCATTACTTTAAAAGCTTAGTTGACCCAACTTAACTTAACAGCAATACTTAAAAAATTCTGCCTTATTGCTGTAATTGAAAGGACCCGTTCGGTATTTATACTACTTTATACTACTTACCTACTACTTACAACTACATATATATTTATACTACTTACAACTACATATATATTACAGTGACGGTGGCGCCATGATGATGTGTTTAAGGTATTACATTATTTTATTTTGCCGGGATATTTCTTCCTACAGTGTTAAAAATGCGCACAGTTTGAAATAAAACAAATATATCTGTATTTTGTATTTGTTTGCGACAACTGAAGTAAAGCACTGCCTTATGGGAAATTTCCCACGGCCGGCTGCGAGTCGAGCTCGCGCTACCACGATTTGACCAATGTCTATCCGAGTTGCTACCAAGAATTACCAAGAATTGACCAATCACGGCACTAGTTGCTACCAAGAATCGCATATGAAGTGGAAAACACTTTATATGGAAGACAATAGTAAATCTTTTCGAGTACAACAATTTTCGAGTACAACAATTTAATCACTTTCATGTGAAATAGAATGGTGAAGATTGTTGTAGTGTGGTCAAAAAGAGGGAAAAATTGAAGAAAGCACTGCTGTCGGGGGAGAAAAATGTGCGAAACCTGGACACAGATGACATTATCGATTGGGTTGCGGAGAAGAGCACTTTATTAACGGCATGAAGGTAAGACACTTTAAAAAAAAATTATGGCTGGGATGAGCATTGATTTCAGTGATTTTAATGCAGTTGTTTAATGTATGGGCTAATGTCTGCGGCTGTTACCTGATATGCCTTGTGTGTGTAGCCCATTGTTTTGGTATTTTATTCTGCGCGGTTCTGTGCTGGCATGTTGTGGTTGTGGACTAAAGTCACGATTGGTTAATCTGAGCGTAATGTATGCACGTGTCCATAAACGCTTAATGTATAAATGCTTCATGTATGGCGTTGTCAGACCTAATTTCAACATCAACAGCTGTTTGAAAAGAGTGAGTCTTTCGTCCCATAGTCTGGAGCAAACCCTTAAGCTCCTGCGTTGGTCTTCCTTTAATTAAAAACTCCTGCTTCGACTGAAAGTCCAGTTTAGAAAACTGCTTGCGCTTTAATATGAAATCTTCCTTCATTTAAAAAGTAGGGCCTGACAAGAAGAAAAAAGTGAAGTTGTGGATTATTAAACTTGACTTGCTAACTCTAAATTGTAGCTTGCTGTCACTTATTCTAATCTGCTGCCCCAGAAGTTGCAAGAAGAATCCCTGGGCTCACGAGTGCCTCTACCATGAGGCCAGGTAACTACGTGCCTCACCCAGCGCCTTTTCACAGCCGCTTTAGCGCTATCTGTCACTGCTAAGCGTAGAGCACAGTCAGTCCATTGTGAGGCACGAACGGCTGGTGCCTCTGCGCACCAATATTTGAAAGGTAAAAGTGAAAATTCAGCGAGACACAAAGGCACTAACCCCCTCCCCATACCCCCCAACGGCACCACAACACTTTACCTTACTACATTTACTAATTCTGTGAAATACCTGCATGCAAAGTGCTGATTGCTGCTATTGTTTGTTTTGTTGTTTTTATTAGAGATTGTTTGTTTGCCGGTCAAACATATTTATATCTGTGATACACCTGCGGAGAAACCTTTCCCAATTTCGTTATGTTTTTACCTGACATAATGACAATATTCTAATTCTAATTCTATTTTTGAATAAAAAAAATAATTAAAATGGAAAAAGTTAAGTTAAATAAAAAATAACTTTATAGTACAAATTATTGGATAAATATAATACTTTTTCCCCCTCTGTGATAATACACCCTCACCTGCCTCTAATGACCTCGTCACTGGTGAGGCCTCTGTGAGAACAACTGGTGCGTCTGCACCCAGCCGTGTTTTAGTTCAAAAAAGGCAGTCAAGTTGTGGTCTAAAATCAGGTAATTAACAGCAAGACCTGTTCAGCAGAGAGCAGACATTTAAAAGGGCCATGTTTAAAATTAGTGGGGACTGAGTAACTACAGGAATTTGTGCTGAATGTGCTTTTGGAAGAGATCTGAGATTATGGATGTTTATGAAAAGTTTTATGATTATGCCGCTCTGCTGATCACGGGAATTAACTGTACTTGGTTATTTTGTCATGCTTCTTCTAGAGTGAGTTTGATATTGTGGAGACGGGATCCACGGATGTTGGGGTGTGGTTTTTAAAAAGTTCAGGTCTCTTAAAAAATGTGATGAAATTGTTCCCGTAGGGCAGGGGTCTTCAACGTTTTTCAGGCCAGGGACCCCCAAACAGATGGCGAACTGGGCCAGGGACCCCCTACTATATATATGGCATAGAATTATGTTTTATATTAAATTGAGCTTAGTGTCATGTATAAACATTGCTACTCTGTTATGGTACATCCAATACAAGGAAATAATACACAGGTTAAAGGGATATGCCACCCCCAGGTCAAATTTGGGCATCTCCCCACAGTCCAGAGACTAAAATAAGTGGTGGAAAGCGTTTTCCTGCTCACCCAGCCATTGTCCGAGCCTGTCGCCACTGACCGCCGCGGTATCTGCAGCTACTCCGCCTTAGACTGGAGTCTAACGTCGCCAGAGAAAGATTTCGGCCAAAAGGAATTAATCACGCACCACGTTGTGCAACAGGGGAACTCCCTTCCCGGTGCGTAACTGGGATTCCCCTGGCAGCGTGCTGCGTGATTCGACTGTATTCTTCCGCACTGGAAAATAGTTCCCACCCAAAATGACCAAGGCAAGCTCTCCGTGTTGATTTGCACATTTATTTGCACTCGATATGAATGCGCACTACACATAAAGTAATTGGGAAACGCATCGAGCAAATTAATTCCTTTTGGCCGAAATCTTTCTCTGGCGACGTTAGACTCCAGTCTAAGGCGGAGTAGCTGCAGATACCGCGGCGGTCAGTGGCGACAGACTCGGACAATGGCTGGGTGAGCAGGAAAACGCTTTCCACCACTTATTTTAGTCTTATTTATCTCTCTGTGGGGAGATGCCCAAATTTGCCCTGGGGGTGGCATATCCCTTTAATACTGTATTTTACACTATAAAATATAAAATTATATTATTTTAAAGTGAAATCAAAAGATTTTGCGACCCCCCTGCAGTACCTCCGCGACCCCCCTGTTGAAGACCTCTGCCGTAGGGGATTTTGGTGTCTCTGCAGAATCTTTTGAGCCATATGTGCAATGTTCTTAAACAGCTGAACTTCACATCTCCAAAACGAGGTGGTGCAAAAGGTCCAGAGATGGACTTCTGAAGCTGATAGTGGATCAGATCCTCCTGTACTGCTGTCCACTTTTAACATATCACATAATGCCATGAAAAGTCACAGTTATTATTTCATATAATTAATTATACATGATAACCGTAATTCATGACACTGATTCTCTCTGTGAAGTATTTGTGTTGATTATAGACCTGCATCCAGAAGTGGAACTTTAAACATGCAATATTCTTTTCTCATAAACTGAAGACCACATAATGTACCATTTAATAACATAATGGCATTTGTAGCCTGACTCTTTTGAAAACTCATCAGCACCAACACACTTTTTATACTGACAAATTAAAGACTTTCATTTATTTGAAAGATTACACTTTTGAGAGTCAATTTGTGCTTCACATTGAACAGCTTCCAAATGTTTCCTCTCCAGAGATTTAGTTCAATTAAATATACTGTACAAGTATGATAATAAATTCATTCCAAAAAGCTCATCATCATTGTGAGTGAGGCAAGGCATTATATTTGCTGTGAAAACATTGAAGCTACTATTTATTATGTTAGATATGTTATATGTAGGCTTAGCATGTGAAATGTCAAGGCAAAGTAAATTATACAACATTAAGGGGCAATACTTTATAATTGACTTCCCCGGATGGATGCAGTGACAGGTAAAATAAATTATTTTACAAAACCCAACAGACAATCAAAGACTGGACCTATGAGGCTCTAAATAAGGTCTTATGTAACTATAAAGCCCTGCCCCCCACTGCTCCTCTCTCCACCTCTGGGACAGTCTTTATTTCTCCATCCGTCATGAGGTGTCCAGCGTTAGTGGTCTTTTCCTGGACCCATATGACAGAGTGTGTAGACTACACAGGGCAGCAGGGAGCCAAGAACCACTCTAGTGTTCATACAATGAAGATCTTTGCTAAAGTTACATGACAAGCACACTCTTCTGCTGCTGTCTGAGCTATGGAGCACCACTGGAGGCTCAAGTCTCTGTTAGAATGCAAAAAACTTCAATCAAAAAACTTCAATTATAGATGAAATAAAATCAAACTTTACTCCCATGGGGTGGCAGGTGGACTGGCCTCATCATAAGATCCTGTGTCATGGTAGCTGGGGGGAGTAACAGCCCTCAGGACAAAGTGTCCTGCAGCCAGGGCATCACAGACAGTATCTATGGGAAAAGGAGAGCTGCTTCTGAATTAGAAAATCCAACATGGCTGCAGTCTGTGTATTGATACATTCTCCTCCTGTCCTCCTCCTGTCCACTCGCTTCTGTGAGCCTGCTCCTGTGCAGCCTCTGAGCCTCTGCAGTTATAAATGCGCAATTATGCTAATATTGCTAATGTGTACATGGAGCTAATGTCAACAAAAGCAAAATTCACTCGCAAATGTTGATTTGTAATAATGTAATATCAATGTTTGGGTTACAAAATTACTTTTAAGTCATTACTGTAGATAAACTGTAATGTACTGGATATTGTTTTTCTGACTTGAGAAGACTCAGAGAAAATGTTATTCTGAGGTCCAAGTTCCGACCACCAATCATAAACACAGCACTATGATCTTTGCACAAACTGGACTCTTTAAGTGATTAAAATCACCCCAGAATAAGTGCAATGTTTGTGTTTTCCTTGTTCATTAAAGTTAGGATTTACTGACCATTATTCATTAATTGACTCTTCATTTGAGCATAGCCAGTGGTAAGGTTTCTCTCAGTATCTTCTTAACTATTCTCTGCATGTTCTTATTGGTGACTTCTACACTTCTAAACATAACCACCGCATGCATTATGCTTAAATCAAAACAGCATGGATCCATCCTCACAAACTGCTGTTGAGGCTGATCATGATGAATTAGCATATAGAGTTAAATGTAAGCACTGAACTCCATAATGATGCATGCCCCGGGTGTGTTTGGTATAGACTGGTCCCATCATTGTTTGTGTACGAGGAGGAAGAGGGGGCATGTTGTGAGCGCCGATGAAGAGGCGGTGCCCTCGCTCAACATGGCCCCTCAAGCAGCTGTCTCACACAGCTGTGGCAATTCATAAAAGATACACTGACACACACACACATAGGCAACTCACACCCCTGGGGACCATACCTTTCTGTTCATGTTTCTGTCACATAGGCAATGATAATTAGACTAATTCAAAGTCTCCTCAGAGCAAGAAGTGGCGATGAGGGAAAAGCATAGACAGACACCAATGTGTAAGTTAGAAACACACACACACTCAGAGTTGAAGCCGAGTTCAGCCTTCAAAGTGCCATATTGTTGGAGAACATTATAGCGTCAGGAGATCCATACCTTAACTGGAGCAAGGCGGAGGATGAGGACCATAGGGGGTTCTTTCCACTATGACCACACAAAAAGACTGCAGGGCCACGCAATTTCCCCCAAACCTCCACAGAAATGAAGCAATATCATGTTCCTGTGTTGCAGACTCTTCTGGAAATGCAGCTGTTTTAAAGAAGTTTCACTCCAGACTTTTTCATTTGTAAAAAGTTTTGCCAAAATCTACCATGTGCTGTCTGATTTGTTTTTTGTTTCTTTAGGTGTTCCTAATGTACATGTTTTGGAACTAAATATAATGTACCAGTAATTTCAGCTGTCAGATATTTTTGGACCGGGTGAATGGAACAAAACACTTCAAAAGATTGCCGTCGTATGAATGGCAGCATTCATGGCAGCATAAGGCTAACATATAATTCCTTAGAGAGATTTGTCTTTTGCATTTTAATCACTCTGTCAATGCCACTGGGACAACCTGTCAGGAGCAGATCTTGAGCTAGAAAGACTAAGTTGGAGGATTTAGTTAATGGGAGAAACTGGAACCCACAACTTTCTTGCTGTGAAGAAAGAGCCGCACAGCCACCAAAGATTTGTGTAAATTCTTCTGCGTAATCAATGACAAATTTTTATGGTCCCCTGTTTCTCAATTTTTCATTTTTTCATTTGCCCTATGCTCAGTTATAGTTTCTTTATCCTGCTTCTGGGCAGTGCACCTGGGGATTGTCATTCATGCTGACAACAGGACAAATAGAGGACTCACCTTGGCCTGAGCTGGTGTTAAGGACCAGATATAGCTATAATCATACCAATCCACACAAACCCCCTCTGTCTGTGAAGGGAAGGGCATACATTACCACAACATTGTGCACATTCAAAACTATTTGTTTACAGTCCATGGCAAGTGCAGTGGGGTCCCCAGAACGAGGGCCTGCTGCAGATTTGCATCCTCAAAGGGATAAATATTTTCTCTTGGGTCCTATCACTGCGCGCCTATTATGATTACAGTGGTACCTCACCTTACGAAATCAATTCGTTCCAGAAGTGGTTCGTAACATGAAAAATTCGTAAGTTGACTAGCTATTTCAATGGAAAAAGCCTGATTCGTTCCAAGGCCCCGATCCAAGTTTTTTTTTTTAATAGTGTAACTTTTTTTATAGTGTAACATTGTGTTCTGCATCCTGATTAGTTTCTCAGACTGGATTTAAACTTTTCTCACATTTGTCTCTCGTTTAAACACTCAAACTTTCGTAGATTTTCAACAAAATTATTAATAGTGAAGCGTGGGGGGAAGGGGAAGGGGGGGAGAAAACTGCGCTCTGACACGTGTGATAGCGCAGCATGACCCGGCGCGGGGCTGCCAGCAGGTCTAGACCTGGACTAAACCAGGACTAAACCTGAACTAAACCTGGACTAAACCAGGACTAGACCAGGACTAAACCAGAACTAGACCTGGACTAAACCAGGACTAGACCAGGACTAAACCAGGACTAGACCAGGACTAAACCAGAACTAGACCTGGACTAAACCAGGACTAGACCAGGACTAGACCAGGACTAGACCAGCTGGATTAAAGCGCAGCGCGCGGGTCTATTTCCTGGTTTCGTTTCGAGTCACAGCTGAGGGGAGCAGCGAGGGGGACCGCACGCAGTCTGAGCGCATGAACGAGACTGGTCTAGACCAGGTCTAGAGCAGGTCTAGACCACCGCGGCTCTTGCATGCGTTCGTGGGTCTCGTTCATGCGCTCATGCGCTCAGATTGCGTGCCGTCCCAAGGGGAGTCCTCGCTGCTCGCCTCAGCAGTGACTCGAAACGAAACCAGGAAATAGACCCGCGTGCGGCGCTTTAATCCACCTGGTCTAGTCCTGGTCTAGTCCTGGTTTAGTCCAGGTTTAGTCCAGGTTTAGTCCTGGTTTAGTCCAGGTCTAGACCTGCTGGCAGCCCCGTGCCGGGTCATGCTGCGCTATCACACGTGTCAGAGCGCAGTTTTCTCCCCCCTCCCCCTTCCCCCCACACTTCACTATTAATAATTTTGTTGAAAATCTATGAAAGTTTGAGTGTTTAAACGAGAGACAAATGTGAGAAAAGTTTAAATCCAGTCTGAGAAAAGCGTATAATGTGTGTGGCTGAGCGCGCATTATTTGAATTTTTGAGATTTCGCGTTTCGTAACTTGAATTTTCTTTCGTATCTAGAGACCAAAATTTACCGTGAAGGCGTTTCGTAACTTGAAATTTTCGTTTGTTGGGTCATTCGTAAGGTGAGGTACCACTGTATTAGCCTGTTCACTTGTAAACATAGCACCAAGCGATTAAGACTTCTGACTTTTTCGTGGGCAACTGTTTTGTGACACAAATACAGTACAGTGGTACCTCACCTTACGAAAGACCCTACATACGAAAAATCCAAGTTACGAAACGCCTTCACGTCAAATTTTGGTCTCTAGATACAAAAGAAAATTCAAGTTACGAAACGCGAAATCTCAAAAATTCAATTAATGCGCGCTCAGATGCACGCCCCAAAACATAAATACACTTTATCAACACACACGGGGTTAGGTTCCAGAGGTGGCCCACGGTGGGAGAGGTCCGCGAGGTAGGACAACTTTGTATTTTGCAATTGTTCTACATGTTTTAGGGCTGTAAATGCCTCACCACACACATTCTACGCTTTTCTCAGACTGGAGTTGGGCTTTTCTCGCATTTCTCTCTCCTTTGAACACTCGAACTTTCATAGATTTTCAATGGAATGTGTTGATAGTGAAGCGTGGGGGGTAGACACGGCTCAATATAGCGCCGAACTCGCACGGGGAGAGGAGACACAGGATTACTATCGCAACAACACATCATCAGTATGGTAAAACTCACCTGTCTCACGACGGTCTAAACCCAGCTCACGTTCCCTATTAGTGAGTGAACAATCCAACGCTTGGTGAATTCTGCTTCACAATGATAGGAAGAGCCGACATCGAAGGATCAAAAAGCGACGTTAACACGGTGCGGGATGGAGCCGCGGCGACCGGGCCATGCCTCCCCCTCGGGGCCGCGGGGCTGCGCAGCTCGGCCCACGGGGTGATTTAATCCTGGTCTGGTCCCGGTTTGGTCCGGGTCTGGACCTGATCCCGTCCTGGTTTAGACCTGATCTAGACCTGGAAGTCACATAGAAGCAGAGCCCGCCCCGAGCGAGACCCCGCGGTCTTGCCCGCCGATAGAGCACCTTTCTCGGCCTGTTAGCTCGCAGTGTCAGCCCCCCGGCTCTGGAAGTCACATAGAACCAGAGCCCGCCCCGCCCCGCTCTTATTCCCGCTGAAAGAGCGTCTTTTTCGGCCTCTTAGCTCTAGCGCGGAACGCACAAGGAGTGCGGAGACACGAGCAACGCGCTCCTCCAACGGCACTGCCTTGTCCCGGGATAATCCTGGTTTAGTCCAGGTCCAGTCCAGGTTTAGACCTGGTTTAGTTCTGGTCTAGACCTGGTTTATTCCAATCAGGATGCAGAACACAAATGTTACACTATAAAAAAAAGTTACACTATTAAAAAAAACAACCTTGGAACGGATCAGGCCTTTTCCATTGAAATAGCTACTCAACTTACAAAAAATTCATGTTACGAAACCACTTCTGGAACGAATTAATTTCGTAAGGTGAGGTACCACTGTATATCACTTTTTGGACAAATATTGTTTTGAAAAGAAAAACAAGCTTTATTAACTGTCATGGCTAACTTGTCGGACCTACTTTTGTCAGCTCCAGAACTGGGCAGAAACTCGGCTCACAGGACACTGTGAGAGATAAGTCAGTATTAATGCACGACACTGCTGAAGAGGATGCCATACAGATTCACATCAAAAAACCCAAACTATCCCTTTAAGCATGGACGTCACTAGATCAGTGTGATTTGGACTATAAGCATTGTTTTTATTGTGTTCATTTAAAAGTTCATGACCTCATCTAAAGTTCAAAGTTTACCCCTTTATAAGCCCCGCTAGCCCCTAATTCATTAATCAGCCGTTTAATTACAGATGCTATTTTTACACTGTCTTTAGCCACGACTGTGAAATACATTTCCTCCACGGCCTCCTGGGTCCTCCTTAGTCTTCATCAGAGAGTTGTCCATATTAATTGAACTTAAAAGTAATTTTTCAAAGACTTGCAAGAGTATATGAAAAGTGGACTACCGTAGGCATTGTGTGAAGTAGATTACCCTTGACTAGCTTCCCGGAAGTCTGGACACTTGTCAGCTAGCTGGCACAAGGCAGTGTGTCAGTGGCAAGGTGAAAAAGTAGCAATTACATAAAAGGGAGCAAAGCGGAGTATGTGTCTCCTTGCTTCCTTTCCTCTGGGTTAAACTGCTGAGATCAATGTGGAGCTGTGAAGTAGGGAGGGCACCTTGAAAATGCTGCTATTTATTTGTTTGAAACCTTCTCTTTTCCTTTCTACTGCTCTTATTGCCACTGGGGAGTCGGTCATTGATTTTCACTTCAATACGTCCACCTGTGACCCCCAGTGGGACGTGACTTCTCTTAGCCCTGTTAGCTTGCTAGCTGTAAGGCGTGACGAAAATACAGTGCCCCATAAATGCATGCTACTTCATTATAATAAATTAAAAGTTCATATTAAGATTAAGACTTTATTGATCTCACACACATGGGCTGCTCGTCTTTCCAGCGCCCGGGGGGCAGTACCGTGAAGGGTCTTGCCCAAGGACCCACACTGGCTCTCTCATTGCTGGGGAGGATTTGAACCCAGGTCCCCAGTGACTTACCAATTGAGTTAGCCAGCCTGCAATTTATTAGTTTAATTAGTTTTCTTTTTTCCACTCAGTTGGGTCATTATTTAGAAAATGATTTTCTTGAATGATTGCATCATATCAAAACAGAATACAATCTTTTATGTTATTAACCAAATAAATAAATAAATAATACTGCTATTTACAGCATCAAATAATAACATACACTACCGTTCAAAAGTTTGGGGTCACCCAGACAATTTTGTGTTTTCTATTTTGTTGTAAAATGTAGTAAAGACATTGACAAGGTTAGAAATAATGATTTGTATTTGAAATAATATTTTTTTTCCTTCAAACTTTGCTTTCGTCAAAGAATCCTCTATTTGCAGCAATTACAGAATTGCAGACCTTTGACATTCTAGCTGTTAATTGGTTGAAGTAATCTGGAGAAATTTCACCCCTCGCTTCTAGAAGCCCCTCCCACATTGGCTGGATGGGCACTTCTTGCGTACCATACGGTCAAGCTGCTCCCACAACAGCTCAATGGGATTTAGATCTGGTGACTGCGCTGGCCACTCCATTACAGATAGAATACCAGCTGCCTGCTTCTTCTCTAAATAGTTCTTGCACAGTTTGGAGGTGTGCTTTGGGTCATTGTCCTGTTGTAGGATGAAACTGGCTCCAATCAAGCACTGTCCACAGCGTATGGCAAGGTGTTGCAAAATGGAGTCATAGCCTTCCTTATTCAAAATCCCTTTTACCCTGAACAAATCTCCCACCTTACCAGCACCAAAGCAACCCCAGACCATCACGTTACCCCCACCATGCTTGACAGGTGGCGTCAGGCACTCTTCCAGCATCTTCACTGTAGATGTTGACACTGGCGTTTTGAACCTGCCAGTTGATGACCTGTGAGGTGTCTCTTTCTCAAACTAGAGACTCTAATGTACTTATCTTCTTGCTCAGTTGTGCAGCAGGGCCTCCCACTTCTCTTTCTACTCTGGTTAGAGCCTGTTTGTGCTGTTCTCTGAAGGGAGTAGTACACACCGTTGTAGGACATCTTCAGTTTCTTGGCAATTTCTCACATGGAATAGCCTTAATTTCTAAGAAAAGAATAGACTGTTGAGTTTCACATGAAAGTTCTCTTTTTCTGTCAATTTTGAGCGTTTAATCGACCCCACAAATGTGATGCTCCAGATACTCAACCTGCTCAAAAGAAGGTCAGTTTTATAGCTTCGCTAACCAGCTAAACTGTTTTCAAATGTGCTAACATGATTGCACAAGGGTTTTCTAATCATCTATTAGCCTTCTCACGCAATGAGCAAACACATTGTACCATCAGAACACTGGAGTGATAGTTGCTGGAAATGGGCCTCTATACACCTATGTAGATATTGCACCAAAAACCAGACATTTGCAGCTAGAATAGTCATTTACCAAATTAGCAAAGTATAGAGTGTATTTCTGATTAGTTTGAAGTTATTTTCATTGAAAAAAACTGCTTTTCTTTCAAAAATAAGGACATTTCTAAGAGACCCCAAACTTTTGAACGGTAGTGTATAGGATTTTCATGTCTCTTTATCCTCTAATGTGTATATTATCTCCTTGTATTATAATATTGTAGAGAATTATATTTGAAGATCAGTCTAGGAAATAAATATTGACATAATAAATATTCTTTCTGGTAAATATTTTCAATCCATTCTCCATTATAAATATATATGTATATATTATATGAATTTTATAAAACTGTTTTTGAAGCTATCAAATGTGCTTCATAACGTGTATTTGAGACATCCATGATTCCGTTTCAGACAGCTGCTTGCTGATTATAATGTGAGACGGCACAGTGCATATGGCCAGGACATGTAAACTATAGAAGACTGTGGTGTTTGCGCATGGCCTCTCTCTGTAATGGTGTCTGGACCACCTGCAGAGGAGCTGTCAGCTGCAGTAGGAGCAGCCACAGGATTCTCTGAGCTCTGCAATCTTGGACAAGTGTGATGGAGTATATGCACCTCAAGATCACAGCAGATTACAGAGACACGCAGCCTTGCACATCGATCAATATTCTTCTAATTACAGAGAAAAGCTGCATCCCGGATGAGGTGGGATCACACACCCCACAAACTGGATCCTTTTGGATAAGTTGTTGTTGTCTTTACCAAGAAAATAGTGTAAATTATGTGTAATAGCAATAGCATAGCAACAATGCCGTTACCAAGTGTAAGTTGTTTTCTCATGTTTTACTGAATCTGTCATCTTTGTGTGCATAGCAGTAGAAAATAATAGCAAGTTATTATAGGCAGAATAGATAGTGCCATAGGTGGAAAAGTCGTTTTCAACCAGAAGGATGGCAGTTCCTACTCCAATTCCTACTCCTCAGTGCACAATTCTGTTGTGTCCTTGGGCAAGACACTTTACTTTCCTATATGAATGTGGCACATGATTTATTGTGTAGTGATGTTCTGAGAAGCCTTTAGTGCAGTCACATCTCAATCAGCCCCATGGCAGCTGTGACTAATACTAAGAAGTGATTAGTAGCACTCCACCAAAGAGCATCACAGGCCATTAATTAAACATTTTACCATTCAAAATTATTTTTTGTTCCGCACCAACAGGTGTTATAACATATTAACAACATAAAAACTTGGATGAAATTGCTTCAATTCTCTATGGCACACTGGTGATCATTATTTGTGAATGTACCTTTCAAGTATTTCAACAACCTGGAAAATGTAGAAGGAGACTTCAGTGTACATTACCTAGATGCAGAAGGAATTTACATCATCAGAGAGGGGCAACTGGAGGAGTAGATGACACGTTTGCACCTGGAGTCTGATGCAATGAACGCTGATGAGATGATGAGCGGATATTTGTGATTATAGCAGAAGAAGTGACATCTAAAACCTCTATAATCGTGTCTGGGTCACAGCAGGGAGCACAATTCAGCCAGCTCACTCAATAGACAGTTTAATCGGCCAAATAAGAACCAGTCAGCACAGCCCTTCACGCCTGTCCTGAAAGGATTTGAAAGGAAAAGTGAAGTAACTTGCCACTTCACTGGAGCAACCGTGCACTCAGCTTCCACTATAAACACTTGAATGCTACCTCCTGGTAAGCTGGTTTGCCTAAGAGGGGTCAATGCAGGGTCATGTGAACAGGCAATTTTGGCACTTTGAAAATCTCTCACCCCACTCTTTTCTGCGTCATATCTTACATGCACACACTGGGAAGGTATCTGCAAACTTCTAATCACCGTAGCAGGGTGCATGATGTAGAACCAAGGAGGGTGGCCTATTTCTGCCAGTCAACAAAGAGAGTGGGGCAGACAGGGTCCATATCTTGAGCTGAAATTGATGTTTTGGAAGCTCATTCACTGTGGATGGTAAAAGAAAGAGAAAATACCTAAGTAGAGACTATCAACTACTTGTGAGAACAGTTTGTAGTATTGTAGGGGTTATCCCATGAGTGTTCATATGTTGAATTTCTGTACACTGTTTCCAATACATCACTCCAAATCTCTGGTCTATGGGCCAGGTTGGAAGGGTAAATACACTGTCAGTTTTTAGTGCATTTCACCACTTACAATCTGGTGTGTTCTAATGGCTGCCGTTTGAAACCCGAACAGCGGAGCACATCAAAGCCACAGCTGCCTCCCCTCTTTCTCTGCTGATCTGTCTCCCATCATCTCTGTCTGCCTCTGTGAAGTGTGTGGATCTAGAGTGTGAACCAGGGCACAGACAGGAGGGGTGTAGCCCTGGAGGCCCGGCCCTGATCAAAGCACAGCCTGTCAGTTTGCAGGTACACAAACAGCCAGGCAGTGCAGAGGGGAAGAGATGCACCGAAATGTACTGACTCCGAACAGCATCAGGAGGCAGAGGTAGAGCAGGGCAGATCACATGCTGGGAGTGTATTTCTTATGAGGGTTATGTGGAGGTCAGGAACTCCTCTCACCTCACTGTTTAACAGTATGACTGAGGTAAAGGTTAGATTCTTACTGAAGACAAAGTGCTGCTCAAAAGGTCTGTGCCAGCCGCCGTCAAGCAAATCAGTATGGTACAGTTGTCTATGTATTGAAGAGGTTTGAATTTATGTTACTGTATGTTGGTTGCATCAAAATATATTCAGGTGAGATCTTTTTTTCTCACAACACACTTTGACAAAGAGACCATTGGTCCCAAAGACTAGATTTTTTGGCTCACACTGTTTTAAACTGTCTGTTACCTTTATCACAGTGGATGTTCAGGCAATTTCTAGAATATAATAATATCCCAAATATCTCAAACACCTCTCACCTCTGTTTTAAATGATTTAGTTATTTTAGTTACCAATATGAGGGGTGGCAAAGAAAAGGACTTCAGAAATAGGAGAAACAACTCCAAGACCAAGTTAGAGCACAAGGAGATCCGGTACTTGTATAAATGAGCAACTAAAACAAGAGCTTGCCAACACCAAAAAAAAAAAAACTTAACAAAAAAGACTAACAAAAAAGACTTGGAATTGAAAGAGCTCAAAGCCCCTCCCCAGAAGAAAAATAAATAGCAGGAAAACCAACTTAGTGCATACAAGAAGATCAGAGACAATGTCCAGCTCAAACAAGAGTTAGCCAAATCCAGTGAAGTCAGAGAAAAACTTCAGGCACTTATAATGGACACTCAATCCACTTGTATTGATGTTGATGGAGATCTAACCAACAAGGAAAATGAGAACTTCTCCAGGAAGGTGCAGGAGCTGTCCTCTATACTCTTCTCAGCACGAGAGGAGCTGTTTCTCCTGAAGTTTTGGAGGGTCAAAGGTCACTGCAATCCACCCACCCAAAAGGAGCGGACATAGTGGAGGAGCCACTAACAGCACTAAAGCACCTCCAACCCTTTACACCTGCATTATTAAAAAAATCAACAAAAATGTTACAAGTGTGCATTGACATTTATTTAGCAGTTATTCATGTTTTAATTCACATGCCAGTATAGCATAATGCGGTTGCTTGATTTTTATGCAGAAATGGGTAAAGTGGAAAATACACAAATTAATATAATATATGTTAAAAAGAAATCAAAAGATTAAAATAACAATGTGAATGTTTGTTTTTCCTCCTCCAAACTATGATTTATTGCCTGTTGGAATCAAATATAATGCTTACGTTTAGTTAAAATCAGCAAAATGTCACAGTGAATAGTGAAAGCGTCACCTCTTAACATGACATATGCACTTATTTATTCCCCCTTGAGAGCTTTCTTGGTAATTTATCCTTACTTTGTGCGTAGTAATAATATATTTGTATTCATTTAAAATACATCTCTGGTTTCAGTTTAGTTTTCCTCAGATTTTTCATCATACTCTCACCATAAAAGCAGTTCCCAATAGGCTTTCAGTGCAGTTAATCTCTTACTGTCTATTTGCGTCTTCATCTCTTTGCTTGAAACTTGCTCCGAAGTGACTTGTTGCACCAAAGTTACTCCATCATGACTCTGAAGTGACACCTGCCGCTAAACTCACTGAGATTCTTAAAAACAAAACAAAACAAAACAGTTTGTGCAGGCTAAAAGGTTGTTTAGATCAATGAAAATCCCCACCACCTATCCAACAACTTTGTGTGTTTTTCTCTTTAGACGGGGGGTAAAACATTTGGAGAAAGGGAGAATAGAGCAGATCAATCCACTTGGAAAATGAGAAAGTTTGTCCCTTATGCTCCTGTCAAAATGAGCGATTAAGAAATTTGAGATGATGTTCAAAGCTTTGGGGCAGGTACGCTGATAACAACATGATAAGACCTCTCTCACAGCGCTCTAATTAGCTTCCTGCGTTTTCATATTTCGTTCCCATGCATTGGATTTATCTATGTAAAACAGTTCTGAAAAAGAGAGAGAAGCACCTGCATCAATCATAATTATTTTCCTTGCTTTAAAATTAGCCAAAAGAACACAGTCTCCTCCAGAAACAAACAACGGGAGGCGGGAATGAAGGGAATCAATAAATATCACTCCAGCTGATTGGACCTAATTACAAACATAGAGAACTGGAATGGAGCTTGCCAGATTGTCAGAGCCAATTAGACCGCGGTATTATAGCAGAGGACAGACAGAAGGCGGGTGCGTGAAAAGTGTTTCCAAGAGAGGCACAAGCAGGTGAGTGGAAGCTTCCTCCATAAAACATAACAGAGCTACAATGATAATGGCCTCTAGTTTTGTGCCTGACAAAGTGCGCCTGCCTGGGTCTGGATCGCACAGCTGTCAGGTGTGGGCTGTGCAGCTGCAGGAGCACTTAGCGGTGCTTATCACTGCCCATTGTAATGTAACGTTTGTATTGCTGGGTTATTGGCAATTTTACGTTCAAACCTTGCCAGAATCTGATAGTGATTGCAGGAAGCCAGATTTGTGTGCTGTTAATAATATGATGAAGTCAAAGCTACAGGATTGTTTCAAGGCTTGTAGACAGCTGTCAGTGTCACACTTAGGTAAAAACTAATTGTATAGGCAATCATTTCTTAATCTCTTGGCTCTTTGATAGTTTACTAAAAAGCTCCTCACCAAACATTTGCATCAATATATTCTTTTCAGTTTTGTTCTGCAGATGTAAGCAGTCAAAGGTTAAGCCTTAGGCAAGACACTTCCCCTACCTTGCCTGGTAACGTACACTTTATTGTTCCCATGGAAATTTGTCCTCTGCATTTGATCCAATGTTCAGTGACGTTGGTGCACCTCATCAAGAGCGCTGGGTGCTCGGGGACCCATTTCTCTGATCTTGTTCCTATGCTTGGTCAGGACTACCTTAGCTAAAGGATTGTATTTGTACCTATAGTGCTTGTTTGCTAACCACTCAGCCAGCGTGTGTGTGTGTGTGTGTGTGTGTGTGTGTGTGTGTGTGTGTGTGTGTGTGTGTGTGTGTGTGTGTGTTGAATAATTGAATAATGTGTGATGCTTTAAGAGGTTTTGTCAAGTGTAATTTAAAAATAAAAAGCATAATGTGTGGCAAGAATAATTAATTAATGAATAAACAATAACAGTATAATAAAAGTGCAAATGTAATTTACCACTAATCGTGCAGTGTGTGCTTCTACCTCAACCGGTGCGATGCTGCTAAGAAACCTCAAGTTCTCTGTGTTGCCCATCACCAAGTAAAGACAGATTTAGCACATTATTCCCAGCTCCTCAGGCTGCTTTGAATTGTATAGGTGTGTTTTATGACCACAAAATAATTAACAAGATCCCTGGAACATCTTGAAGCACTAACTGAGATACAAACCCAAAGTATGTGGATTCAGAGCATTTCATTTTGTCTCAATGGAAAGACTTCAAAGATGAACGGGGCGAAAACAGGTACACAAACATCTTCATTTGTAATGCTGCCCAAGGCAACATGGCTGTCACCAGTGACACGTCCATATTGAAGCACTACACTTTGCACATGCCTCAATCCTCTAATTGTTTTTTCGGGCTGATGGGAAGAGACTCGGAGAGAAGAGCTGCACTTTTTGTTTGATAGCTAGAAGAGCTTTGGGTTTCAGTCTTTGACCTTTGACCTTCAAGGTAAATACAGTTTTCAAAGTAAACAAAGGTATACTGTTGTCATGACAGTAAGGTTGCTCTGATTGGGTCTTTCGGCAAAGATTGCTTATTTATCTGTTATGTTTCTATATAGGCTTCTCTTATCACAAACATGTAGAGCCATGACTTCCCTGGAGAGAACATTGCTGGTTAAATAAATATAAAATGATAACTAAATACAACATAACTGCTCAGCAAAAAACAGGAACTGATATAACACCAGTGGTTCTAAGTTTGTGGTTTGTTTTACAAAAAAACAAACAAACAAACAAACAAACAAAACAAAAACAAAAAACCCTGTGCTCCTTCTGGGGCTTGATGTTTGCTCTGAATTACTCTGAAGTACTGACTTGGTTTCCAATTTCAAATGAATGCAGTACAATAACACCTCGTCTTTTTTTGATCAGTTTTTTTTCAATATTTAGTTTGCAAAAGTCACAGTTACAGTGTCTTCATGAGATGAACAAACGTGCAGGTGAGTGTGCGTGTGTGTGTGTGTGTGTGTGTGCGTGCGTGCGTGTGTGTGCGTGTGTCTGTGTGTATGTGTGTGTGTGTGAGTGTGTGTGTGTGTGTGTGCGTGCGTGTGTGTGTGTCTGTGTGTGTGTGTGTGTGTGTGTGTGTGTGAGTGCGTGTGTGTGTGTGTGAGTGCGTGTGTGAGTGTGTGTGTGTGTGTGTGTGCGTGTGTGTCTGTGTCTGTGTGTGTGTGTGTCTGTGTGTGTGTGTGTGTGTGCGTGCGTGCGTGCGTGCGTGCGTGTGTGTGTGTGTGTGTGTGTGTGTGGTCAGACATGTTCAAACCTTCAGGCAGTAGATCTGGATGTTTCTGGAAGCAAAGTATCACAATCAAAGCCAATCGATTCTCCTGACCTTGTTAAAATCAAAGAGCTGTGCTGGTCCTCCCCTACACACCAGTCTTACCCCGTATTTGTGGAGCTAATGATAATGAGCAATCAATAAAAGATTATGAGGCTTTAAGAACTGAAGAGGACAGAGATGTGGGCTCACAAATGACATGATATGTTCTGTATTTTACTGTAATTATGAACTAAGTAAGTTAAATTAATCAATTATATTCACCGTTGGTATGTTTTATGGTCATAAAAAAGAAGAAAAAAAAATCAGAATGGGCAAGCACATTTTTGTTGCTGTTCTGTACCCCTTATTCCTGTCAGATATATCAGTATCCCCCATATAGATAAAGAAATCGTTAATTTAAAAATAAATCACAAATAGAAGAAGAAGAAGAAGAAGAAGAAGAAGAAGAAGAAGAAGAAGAAGAAGAAGAAGAAGAAGAAGAAGAAGAAGAAGAAGAAGAAGAACAAGCCATCCCCATGTCCAGATAAATGGAGGTAACGGCAACAAAAAGGTTATCCAATGCCATGCTAAAGATAAACGAACACAACTAGTTTCTGCATAATTAGAGTTTTACTAAGATAAGTAAATATATAGGCTAGCTGTGCCTTCAAGTTCTAGTCCTTGTGCTTTCAACACTTTCCTGAAGTTTTTCCCTCTGAATCAGTGCTCCCAATAATGCGCAACAGCTCCACTTTGAAGTTAAAAGTTCATGTTGAGTTCAAGTGAAGATAAAAAAATATATGAAAAATCTGAGAATTTCACGTCACTTTCAGCTCACAAGCAAAACAATTTTCGAGTTGATTTTTCAAGAATCCAGCACATTGACCTTTCCTGACAGCTGCATGTTTATAGGCCGTACCTGAATGCTCTTAGGAGGAGGGACCGTCTGTCAATGTCTACAGTTAATTACAGGACTGACAGAGCAACATGACAGCTTTAAATCTTCCAACTTATACATGCTGAGTACTTTGTATCTGGCTTTCAAAAGAAACCCAGATACAAACAAGTCATCACAACTTATGACAGTAGGCTGTTGACAGATCAGGCCATCATGTCCCAAAGTAAATAGATTTAGGGTAGCCTATATTTACATAAAGTAATGGGTCAGTCCAAGATTATTCAATTGAATAATATATAATTGTGTTAAAGTGAACACATTTTTTTAAAAATCATAACACGAGACTTGACATTTTAAATTTAGGAAATAAAAGTAGAATAGCCTACTTCTGAAATAGGCTATTCAGCGGTACAGCTCCATAAAATGTGAACCTGTAGTCAAACAGTGCCCTCTAGAGGTAATTGGTCGCCCCGCAGCTTTGCCTGACTGCCTTTAACATTTTCTTCTTTCAAATATCATCCGAATCTCTCTGACTGTGAGATTAAATCTTACCTTTCGTCACGCCATCTCACAGTCTGTATCTCCGCAAATATCTGAGTGGATTTAAATTGAATTTATGTCTGCAAATTAGGCACATTTTTCAGATGAAGAAAAGATAGAACTAAATCTTTTGAACTTGCTTAACCTAGCCTAGTAGTTTTAACCTTTAAACACAGTTTTCATGCCACAGTCATTATTGGACAGCTTTGTGATGTGTTAGCTCAGACCATTCAAATTATTCCTAAGATTAAATACATTTTAGATAAATACACTGACTTAACTTATTATGACCTATAGAGGTACTACTTAGGTCTATGGAAAAGGGATAATAATTATGTTACTTTACTCTGACTTTGAATCTTTATATAGAATATTTTTCATATTGTCATTGTCATTATGTGAATGGGTGAGTGCCTGGATAGATGATGTTTCAAGACAGAAGGAAAGGTCTATAAAAGTCTATAAAAGTGACAATCTCTAAATATGGGTGATGGGCTCCCAAGATCGTGACTGAGTCTTTGGCTTCCTCTGTCAGAGCCATGTGTTACTACAAACTGGCCTGAGTCTAATCCATCCAGCTCATCACATCCAGCAGCAGAAGTCTGGTTTGTGGTTTGTCTTTGTAGCCCTGACCCACATTCATATAATTTTATCTTTCTAAACTCATTGACTCTTATTTGTATACTCTTCTTCACTGACATGTGGTAATGTTTCAGCCAAAAGGCATTTGGAGCATTAATGTATTTACTGAAATAAATGCATTAAAAAAGATTTAATCTGTCTCTTTATAAATCTGGCCAACATAACACAATAATAATAATAATAATAATAATAATAATAATAATAATAATAATAATAATAATAATAATAATAATAATAATACATTTTATTTGTTAGGCGCCTTTCAAGGCTCTCAAGTTAACATGCAAGTTAACACAACCAGGGCTGAAAAATTGGCGGATTTCCGCTTTTTTGTCATTTTTTATATCAGTGCAAATCTGTTATATATATGGATAGTTGTTTTTAGGGTTGCCAACCATCCCTTGAAAAACAGAATCGTCCCATATTCAGAAACAAAAGTACGCGTCCCGTCTTAAACTTTTACCAGTGCACGGGACTGCGTGGGCCTTCTCACTGCAGCCCGTGAGCTTGTCTGGAGCTGCGGACACCGCACATCACCACACGCGACCCCAGCGCACGCAGCTTGTTTGCAACAGCGTGTACCTTTGCGTACCAGCGTGTATCACAGAGCAGGTTAAACTTGATAAAACATCCTACTTGTCCGTCCCCTTCACGTCAGCGCGCCTCTCCTTGCCTTTTCACGCTCTCGCTCCTCCTCAATGCCTCTGATTAGAAGAGCAAGACTTAAGTGCAAAGCAAAAACTAAATTTATGTTACAGTGTTGGCAACCGCGGCATGTGGTCGAATTTTGCCTAATAAAAGTGCAACAAATGCATCTGTTTGTCACATGCGTTTGGTAAATGTGCAGAGGCAAATATCACTGCAAAACCAGTAAGAGAATGTGACTCCAGGTAGGAAGTTGAAAAAACAGGTAAAAATAAATAAATAAATAAATAAATAAAAATAAATAAAAATAAAATAAAATAAAATAAAATAAAATAAAATAAAATAAAATAAAATAAAATAAAATAAAATAAAATAAAATAAAATAAAATAAAATAAAATAAAATAAAATAAAATAAAATAAAATAAGGGGTCCTTAAACTGTGGGTGAGGGTCCAAAAACATGACACAGGGTGTTTAAGTGCAGTACAGTTTGCTTAGCTTATTTTAAAGATCCCATGACATGGTACTTCTTGATGCTTTTATATGGCTCCTTAATGGTTCTAATACTGTAAATGAATCCTTCTTCAAAATCAACACTCACTGCATGAGAAACAGAGATAAGATGAGAAAGAGTCATAAATATCTCTCTCAAACTCTTTATTCTGGGCGTTGTTGCTTGAATGCAAATGAGGAGAAATAGCTGGCCAATAGTAGAGAGTGGGGGCGTGGCCAAACTCTCCGCTCAGAGCTCAGAGCCCACAGCTGATCCATTTCCTTGTTTTTGCACGGGGGGGAGATTTGAAGCATTCCATTGAAAAATAAACACATTTCCACATAAAATAAAATTAAACCACTGCTGTTCAAAGGTCCAGAGGCTCAGATAAAGGACTTCCGAGCCTAGAAACACTCGGCCGTGGTGAGCCGCGGGCCCGGTGCATTAACCAGACTCTTACATGAATCCGTTAAAAATGTCCCGCTCCCCCCCGCCCCGCTCCCTCCTCTCCGCCCCTCTCAGCGCGCACTGACAGAGTGAGGTGATGATAAAACAAACAGAGAACCATCAGGTAATAACTTCATTTATAGAACTCTCATTAGTTGCTTTGTAGTTTAAGTTTGCTCTTTAGACAAACAGGGCTCTCAACACGCAATTCGACGTGTTCACACACTCACACGGCATTTCTCACGCAATTCAAGCGCCCCCCCCGTCCTCGGGAAAAATTGTTCACTCGCCCCCCCGGTCCTCGGAAATTACAATCACACGCACGACCCCGCTCAAAACTTGAGAGCCCTGACTACTGGAACGTATTAATTTCGTAAGGTGAGGTACCACTGTATACCAAAGCAGACATTTACAATTTAGGGCTGTCAGTTTTCAACTACAGTGTATATGTGAAAGGGTGTCAGTGTACATGTACATGTAAAGTTGAGCAGATCTCAAGATATGTACCAGGTATGTGTATGGGTAACGCACACAAAATGTGCTGTCACATTTGTATTTTTTCTGATAAGTAGCTCCTTGCTGATTAATGTACTAAATCGTTTCTGTTTACTGTTAAAGTAAAATCCTGCACTTCCGGGGTGTGCCAGAAGGTGACAGTGTAGTGGATCAGTCCGGGTCTCCCAGCCAGATCCCTTATTGAAAAGTCCAGTGCTGCTCCCCTTCATACAATGAAGCGAGGCTGCACTGAACCTAAGCTCACTGCCTGTTGTCTTTATTTTTCCTGTTTATTCAGGTAATCTAATGTAAAACCAGTGTTGTATAGTAACGAAGTAATAATACTTCACTACTGTACTTAAGTACATTTTGGGAGACTTTGTACTTTACTTGAGTTTTTTAAAAAAAAGTACGAGCAGTAAGAGTTGTATAGAGTTGTAAGGGGGGGGGGGAGAATTTGAAGGTACTTTGTTAAAATGGAAATGCTTTTAGAACAAAAAGTCCATATTATCATTCAATAATTCAATAATGCACAGGATAATATGTTATCACACACAGTCTTGGTTTAGTCCTGGTTTAGACCTGGTTTAGACCTGTTTTAGTCCTGGCTTAGTCTTGGTTTAGACCTAGTTTAGTTTTGGTTTAGTCCCGGTTTAGTCCTGGTTTAGAACCGGTTTAGATCTGGTTTAGTCTTGGCTTAGTCCTGGTTTAGACTTGGTTTAGTCCTAGTTTAGACCTGGTTTAGTCCTGGTTTAGTGCTGGTTTAGACCCAGTTTAGATCTGGTTTAGTCTTGGCTTAGTCCTGGTTTAGACCTGGTTCAGTCCTGGTTTAGTGCCGGGTTAGTCCCAGTTTAGTCCTGGTTTAGACCTGGTTTAGTCCTGGTTTAGACCTGGTTTAGTCTTGACTTAGTCTTGGTTTAGACCTGGTTTAGTCCTGGTTTAGTCCCAGTTTAATCCTGGTTTAGACCCAGTTTAGTCCTGGTTTAGTCTTGGCTTAGTCCTGGTTTAGACCTGGTTTAGACCTGGTTTAATCCTGGTTTGGTCCTGGTTTAGACCTGGTTTAGTCCTGTTTTAGTCCTGGCTTAGTCTTGGTTTAGACCTGGTTTAGTTTTGGTTTAGTCCCAGTTTAATCCTGGTTTAGACCCAGTTTAGTCCTGGTTTAGTCTTGGCTTAGTCCTGGTTTAGACCTGGTTTAGTCCTGGTTTAGTCCTGGCTTAGTCCTGGTTTAGACCTGGTTTAGTCCTGGCTTAGTCTTGGTTTAGACCTGGTTTAGTTTTGGTTTAGTCCTGGTTTAGTCCCAGTTTTGTCCTGGTTTAGACCCGGTTTAGATCTGGTTTAGTCTTGGCTTAGTCCTGGTATAGACCTGGTTTAGTCCTGGTTTAGTGCTGGGTTAGTCCCGGTTTAGTCCAGGTTTAGACCTGGTTTAGTCCTGGTTTAGACCTGGTTTAGTCTTGGCTTAGTCTTGGTTTAGTCCTGGTTTAGTCCCAGTTTAATCCTAGTTTAGACCCGGTTTAGTCCTGGTTTAGTCTTGGCTTAGTCCTGGTTTAGACCTGGTTTAGACCTGGTTTAGTCTTGGTTTAGTCCTGGTTTAGTGCTGAAATAGATGCAGAAATAATCTGATAATATGACTCACCCATAAGAACACGGTCACTCCCGATAGTTTGCGTATCCATGTATGCACGTGTCACGGTCTTTAATAATCCAGAGCTCCGGAGAAAAGGACATATCCGAACTTATCCCGTGTCCCGAGGCGAGAGTTCCTTCTTACGTAGCATTAATGTAGCAAGTTAAAGATTCTTATTCTCTTGGAAATCGTCATGATTGGCGGGAGCGCGATCGGTGCGTAATTATGCTGCAACATGATTGGAAGCACAGTTCGGCCTATGATTGGCTCTTGGCACTGGCTATTTTGACTTAAATACGGCAAATTTCACCAAAAAGTGAGGGATTTTCATGCCTGATTGATAAAATGCCACAAGGGATGGAAGAAGGGATGACTGTTTTTGAAGGGGGATGATTTTGACTATCCCCCCATCCCCCCTCAACTCGAGTACTGGTGTGCGAGTGACCTTTTTTTTTGCTGAAAACGCATGGTGCCTGCATTAACTTACCGATTTTCTGGGCACAGAAGAGCTGTGACCAGTGGCTACAATTTTGAATTGCTTAATAAAATTTCAGCGTGAGAAATACCATGTGTGGCGTGTGAGCATGTGAACATGTCGAATTGCGTGTGTCACACTCTCAAAGCGTGAGACTTGAGAGCCCTGCTGTAGGCTAAGTGTAACGAATGAGAAAGGGCACACGAGTTCAAAAGGACAAAAAATAACATTAACATGTGCCTACTTTTAAAAATTTAAACAAGTGCTGTGTGTTTGTGCTATCTAAGTAACAAAGCAAAGGTTAGCTGAACTGATACTTTTACTTGTACTTTTAATTACATTACTTGAGTACATTTATTTTTACATTACTTGTCATTAGGGATGTCAACAATTAATCGATTAACGATTAATTGTCGATTAAGACGTTGGTCGAACAAAATGCATTAATTGTAATTAATCGCTAATCGCGGACACGCGCACTCGCGTGGTCACGAAACAAGGCAACCGCGCTGCGCCAAGCTCGACTCACAGCCGGCTGCAGGCGCCAACGGCACTGATCAGCAGCCCCGGGTGTACGCGCGAGGCGAGATTGAACCGCGGCGCCCAGGAATGCGCCGCAATGTGCCGCTGCTGCGGCCCAATCCTGGTTCAGTCCAGGTCCAGACCCGGTCGAGTCCCGGTCCAGTCCAGGTCCAGTCCAGGTCCAGACCTGGTTTAGTTCTGGTCTAGACCTGGTCCAGTCCACGTTTAGTCCTGGTCTAGTCTCTTAGCCAATCAGGACAGAACACAATGTTACACTATAAAAAAAAATGTTACACTAAAAAAAAAAATAAATCTGCGAACCGCGATAGAGCGAGGGATTACTGTATTTTGTTATTCAGCATCAATACATTTGTCTGCTTTTTACTAAGGAATAATTAATTGAGGAATATACAATATAATAATACTATGATATATTTATAACTCAGTGTTATGTATACTATAGCTTATATTCTTAAAGATCCTATTGAAACACTAAAATTCAGGTGTAAAACGCCGCTTATCAGTTAATTGTTAATTGATCGATAAGGTCAATCAACTATCAATTAATGAATTAATCGATAATTTGCATCCCTACTTGTCATACTTAAGTACAAACACTATACAACACTGTGTAAAACACTACACTATTATTTTGGTTCTTTAGAGCCGATAATAACGTGTTTTTTTTTTATAAAGGTAGTCCACGGTAGCTGTTGTTAAAAGTTCTGATAGTCTCCACAAGGAGAGCACGAGGTTTTGTAATGGCGGCACACCTCCACAACTTGAAAGCCGTTTCCCAATTCCCAGAGTGCACAGTTCGGAGCGTGGTTTCAAGGGCATGTGCGTCACATCCGGCGCAACGACTGCTGTCCCATTTCTTTTTTGTCCCATGCACAGTTAACACGCAAGCTGAAGACCGCAGTCGTTTCCGTGGAAATCGGGGCGTGGACCAAGTGTGTGAAAATGCACGCTTCGCGCACTCATATCCCAGCATGCACCGCGCGCTACTTCTTCTACGGGAGAAAATGGAGCTGGCGGCTGTTTCCCGCAGTTGCGAGACCTGACACATTTTGCAGACGGCCATGCGGTCCGCAGACTGCAGTCAGGGCTGAGCAAGTATGCACAGACTTGACTGCAGTCTGAGCCCCCTTCAAACCACGCTCCAAACCGCAGGGCTCTCAAGTCTCACACATTGAGAGTGTGACACACGCAATTCGACGTGTTCACACGCTCACACGCCACACATGGCATTTCTCACGCTGATTTTTTTTTTTATTTTATTTTTTTTGTGCCCAGAAAATCGGTCTGTGTGGCTTAGTTTATGCAGGCTCCGCGCGTTTTCAGCGGGAAAAAACCTCCCCTTGCTCCGGGCGCACGGTCCGAGCGAGGCCGGAGCAGACGCGCCGTGCCCCGGGCACGTGCTGAGCCTCAGTCCCCGTGTCTCCGACGGCTTACGCGCGGAAGAGCCGAACTGCCCATGGTGAGCCGCGGTGAGCCCGCTCCCGCCCGCCCCGGTCCCTCCTCCCCGCCCCTCTCAGCGCGATGATAAAACAAACTGAGAAGCATCAGGTAATAACTTCATTTATACAACTCTCATTAGTTGCTTTGTAGTTTAAGTTTGCTCTTTAGACAAACAGGGCTCTCAACACGCAATTCGACGTGGCACCCCCCCCCCCCCGCTCCTCGGGAAAAATTGTTCACTCGCCAGGACTAAACCATGTCTAAACCGGGTATAAACCAGGATTCAACTGGGACTAAACCAGGACTAAACCAGGACTAAGCCAAGACTAAACCAGGACTAAGCCAAGACTAAACCAGATCTAAACCGGGTCTAAACCAGGACTAAACCAGGACTAAAACAGAACTAAACCAGGACTAAACCAGGACTAAACCAGGTCTAAACAAGAACTAAACCAGGACTAGACCAGGACTAGACCAGGACTAAACCAGAACTAAACCAGGACTAAACCAGGACTAAACCAGAACTAAACCAGGACTAAACCAAGACTAAACCAGGTCTAAACCAGGACTAAACCAGAACTAAACCAGGACTAGACCAGGACTAAACCAGAACTAAACCAAGACTAAACCAGGTCTAAACCAGGACTAAACCAGAACTAAACCAGGACTAGACCAGGACTAAACCAGGACCTAGCCAGGACTAAACCAGAACTAAACCAGGACTAAACCAGGACTAAACCAAGACTAAACCAAGACTAAACCAGAACTAAACCAGGACTAAACCAAAACTAAACCAGGTCTAAACCAAGACTAAGCCAGGACTAAACCAGGTCTAAACCAGGACTAAGCCAAGACTAAACCAGATCTAAACCGGGTCTAAACCGACACTAAACCAGGACTAAACTAGGACTAAACCAGGTCTAAACCAGGACTAAGCCAAGACTAAACCAGATCTAAACCGGGTCTAAACCAGGACTAAACCGGGACTAAACCAGGACTTAACCAAAACTAACTTTATCACTAGTTATGTAAAAGACAGTTAATCTTATTTTGCAAATATAAAATGTGTACAGGTGTAAGCCAAACTCTATCAATGTGAATATTATTTCAATTAAGATTCAAGTAAGAAACTAAGCTTGTTTATTGTATGGAAATACAGTGGTCCCTCGCTCTATCACAGTTCACTGTTCGCGGCCTCGCTGTTTTGCGGATTTTTTTTTTTTTTTTTTTAATAGTGTAACTTTTTTTTATAGTGTAACATTGTGTTCTGCGTCCTGATGGGCTAAGAGACTATAGACCTTTGCCGACTGATAGATGGGGGATGCAGGGGGGACCGGGACTAGACCAGGACTAAACGTGGACTAAACCAGGTCTAGACCAGAACTAAACCAGGTCTAGACCAAGTCTAAACCAGGTCTAAACCTGGACTGGTCCTGGTCTAAACCAGGACTAGATCAGGACTAGATCAGGACTAGATCAGGACTAAATGTGGACTAAACCAGATCTAGACCAGAACTAAACCAGGTCTAGACCAGGTCTAAACCAGGTCTAAACCAGATCTAAACCTGGACTGGTCCTGGGCTAAACCAGGACTGGACCAGGTCTAGACCTGGACTAAACCGGGACTAGACCAGGTCTAAACCAGGATTAAATCACCCCGTGCGGCTCTTTGCTGGTTTTGTGCGGCTCTTGCGTTTGTTTGTGTGTTGGGTTTGTGGCTCGGGCTGCGAGGACGCGGTCCTGAGGGGGAGGCATGGTCCAGGCACCGTGGTTCGATCTCGTGCTCACAGCCCGCCGGCTGCGCCGGTCGTGCTGCTCTGTCACGGATTTGACCACTCGCACTTCTCCAAGGGGTTGGTGCGCGTCACGTCCCGGGATGTGGCATTGCTGTTGGATGAGCGCGGTGCTGCCTGCGGATTCAGTGACTCATGTCTCCGCTCCCTACATTTTGCAAGTACATTTTCAGTACATTTTGCTGAAAATCTACGAAAGTTTGAGTGTTTAAACGAGAGAGAAATGTGAGAAAAGGTTAATTCCAGTGTTTTAAGACGTTTACAGCCTTAAAACATGTATAATAATTGTAAAATATAAAGTTGTCCTACTTCGCGGATTTCACTCATTACGGGTTATTTCTGGAACCTAACCCCCGCAATAAACGAGGGACCACTGTATAGCAAAAAGTGGAGTAAAAAGTTAATTTTTACAGCTATTGATTCCCAGTTTGAAATTTGAGTGGTCAACAACAATTGTATTGAAAGATAGTGTATTTTAGGCCTCAGCTATGAACAGCAGCTATAGACACCTTTTATATTTACAAAAAAAAATTAGGCGAGGATAAAAAAAAAACACTTTATTTGGTGTTCCAAGGTGTGTAACTTTTTCCAATCACATTTGGAGTGAATGTAAATGCTGGGGGTAAAACTAGAGAATGTTACCTTTACACAGAGACCAAACATTTTGTATATAATCCATATACTTCAATAACAGGTATGATTTTTAATTTGGAGAGGTCTTTTTAGGGACAATTGCTCAAAAAAAGGCCATCCATTGTAAGGGGTTACAATTTAAAAAATTAAAAGTTAAAAGCCTTCTTTGAACTTTGATGAGTCACATGACCATGGGTTCCATGGTCATGTGACTCATCATGGTCATGTGACCTATTTGACATGGTCTCTAAACTCGTCTCAGTTCTCAGATTTCCCGCTGAAGTGAGGTCCACAGATCAGACTCAACATAGCGACTCGAGCGTATAAAAGAGCTCTGACCACAGACTGTTTATGGCTTTGACAGAGCCAATGTACGCAAGTCTGTACGCAAATCTGTACGCAAGTCTGAACGCAAGTCTGTACGTAAATCTGTACGTAAATCTGTACGCAAATCTATATGTGAATCTGAACACAAATCTGAACGCAAGTCTGTACGCAAATCTGAAGGCAAGTCTGTACGTAAATCTGTATGCGAATCTGAACGCAAAGATGTGAGACTGGGAGCATCCATTTCCGGTCTGTGTCAGAACGCGTGCGGTGCGATTTGGAGTTTATAGTAGAATTGAATTAAATCAATTGTCATATTTGTGGCTAAAGTTCTATTTTGGATTATTCTGCCCAGCTCAGCAGGAGGCCCGGAAGCCGCGTTTGGCCCCGGGACACAGTTTGGATCATAGTTTAGAGCAGCTCTTCTCAATTATTTTCTGTGGCGCCCCCCCCCCCCTAGGATGAAGAAAAAAATTAACACACCCCTCCCTGCGTGCGACTATAAATAGTATTATTTGTCTAGAAAATTGATATTAGTACACCTCTGCATAACATTGTATCCTTTATTAACATTAAAAACAAAAAAAGACAGAAACTTACAACAAAGACTGCACTGTCTTTTTGCATTGAGGATTCAAATATTAATGTGTTATTAATGCAGCTTTCGCACATTTGTTTACATTTTACAGAAACGAAACTTAGTTTATGCAAATAAGCCATGTGGTTTTAAAAGCGCTGGGGAAAAAAAAAAAAAAACTCTCTCCTTGTGCTGCTGATGCGTCAGCTTCTGTCGGACAAAAGGACACAACTCAGTGGAATATACGTGCTTCTTCTGTGACACAGGATGTTCTGATGATGGTGAGTCTGTTCCGCGGCCGGATCTGCCCACCCAAAATGTTCTCCTGCACACCCAATTGGTCAACTGCATTTGATGTCATTTCAACCTGCCAATCACGTTTTCTTGTTTGCTCCACCAAAACTCCAGGACTTCTGATTCGCCAAGCCGCTTACCCGAGCACAAAGCGCCCAACAGCAACGGCAGCACGGGACAGGTGATCTCTCGATAGAGCCTCATTTTGGCGCTTGGTCCGCTCCGTGTCCTGCTGTCTGCATGAACACGCGCACAGTGCTCCTCCGCTCCGGGCTTTGTGTGCAGCTCTGCCCGTGGAATCCAAGCGCAAACCCACAGTATTCTACAGTATTCCTCAGTATTCCTCTTTTCCCTTGCGCTGCTTCAGCCCCACAGCCCCGGGATCCATCCTCACGTGCAGCCGCGGAGCAGGCTCCACGGGGCAGGTATCGCAGTGGAAGCAGCCCGCTGTCCGGCCCGTGTGCTCTGGTTCTCGGTGTGTGTGCGTGTGTGGAAGTGTACGTGCGTGTGAGTGAAATGTTTTCGCCGATCAATTCATTTTTTTATCATTTCAAATCACGGAGCTCCACGTCAAGCCGCACGTACCACGCACCACGTGCACATCCAACTCCACAATAAAAGCGTGAGTTTTGTTTTTTTCTGTCTCATTCTCTGGAGTCTGAATCATCTCCACAAGTCACATCCACAAATGTTTTCCCTGATCAATTCATTTTTTTATCATTTCATTTTTATTTCATCATCACTCCAAGGTCCAAGGTCCTGGTTATTTTGTATTTGTCATATAGAATGCTGGGCATAGTAATTGGTTAGTAGTAATAGCCTGGCCATACCTTTGATAGGTTAATGCTCTGTTGGCCATACATTACAACAGCTTCTTAACCACAGGGCCGCGGCCCAAACTTAGGCCATAAGTGCTACTTTGAGGGCTGCAAAAAACATTCTGTTTTGCACTAGTGGGCTGCGAGGGCCGTGGGACTGTGTAGGATATCAACTGAAGACACCAGAGATAGGCTATGGTGATATGGTATTTCTAAAATGCACTAGAATGCAGGAAATTGCATCTAAGAAATCCAAACTTTTTTGGGGGAGGACCCCCACACCCCCACTCTGGGCTAATCCCCATATGATCAGAAGCTCTCCCTCCACCTCTGGTATACTGTTAATACTTAATGGGCCCCAAGCAGCTCTGCACTGGGAAAACTGGGCCTCAACATCAAACAGGTTAAGAACCCCTGCATTAGAAGAAAAATGTTCCACATGAAGCTCCACACTATGCTCCACCAAACTTTTGAAATGCCCCCCGCAATCTGTGCAGTCTAGATCTGGGCCTGGTCTGTTCTGTGCGTATATATCGCGTTTTTAAGGTTGCCGAGTGCCACTGCCAACTACTGTTGTTGATGTGCAATTACACTTAGTTCTAGTACAGTACGGCAAAAAAGCATGTTTCCCAGGGTCACACGCGCCCCCCCTGGCATCACACCGCGGCCTTCCCAGGGGGGCCCGCCCCACTATTTGAGAAGCACTGGTTTAGAGACACAAATGACAGCATAAAAAGTGTTACTAGGTTTTCATGAGTTTATCCAAAGCATTTTTCCGCACAGATCAGTAAGTGCGCCATTTGCAGGTAGGTAGGTCAGCAGCTTTAAGTTCCTTGGGGTACACATCACTGAGGATTTGTCCTGGACACTACATACAAACACTTTGGTAAAGAAAGCCCGACAAAGACTCTACTTCCTGAGGAAGTTGAGGAAGTTTGGTATGAACACTAGCATCCTCAAACTTCTACAGATGCACGATCGAGAGCTTGCTGACAGGCTGCATCATAGTATGGTATGGGAACGGCACCACTCAGAGACGCAAAGCACTACAGAGGGTGGTGCGAGCAGCAGAGGACATCACTGGCAGCAGTCTCCCCTCCATCCAGGACATTTACCACAGCAGGGGTCTGCATAAGGCACGCAGCATCACTAAAAACCATACTCATCCGGCCGGACTCCTCCATCTGCTACCCTCTGGTAGACGATACAGGAGCCTGCCAGCACGCAGAAAAAGACTCAAAGACAGCTATTACCCCCAAGCTGTCAGACTACTGAACTCTGGATAATACTCTAAATAATACTGAACTCTCAATAATACTGCACTAAACTACCTTTCATTATGCATAATATGTTTACTGCTGCTGCTCTATATGAATGTATCATGTTCGTCACTACCTCACTGTAAACTACTGTTACCTGTACAATATTCTGTGCAATAACCCACATGCAATACTTATACTATATTATGTGCAATATGAAATCCACATGCAACACTTATTATTATTATAACATATTATATGCAATCTGTGAAATACTCTACTTACATCTTATTTAATCCTACCTGTACCTTGTACATTGTACTTTGTATTTTTATTACATTTCATTACATATTTTTATTATATTGTTTACTTCTTCCCCTGCACTTTTGCAACACTTTTTTACTATGTACTGTTATTGCATGCTATTAGTACTTCTTGACTATCTTAGCGAGTTAACGGTTCCTCTGATCCTAAGCATTTCATTGCATTGTTGACCTTGTGTTGATTCTGCATATGACAAATAAACAATCTTGAATCTTGAATCTTGAAAAGTGCAAAAGAACATGAATTGGAACAGAGCGGCGCGAGGAGCGACAACAATAACGTCACACACCACAAGACCAGCGCGTGTGCACGTCCAACAAAACTACAAATGACTCAACTTCTCGGGACTTACAGTGTATTTATTTTTATGATTTATTTATTTACGGTTATTTTATGACGTGACATGAAAAGCATCTGCGTGCTGCCAGCAGGGGGCATCACTGTATGTTTGGCTTTGATGAAAATAATGAATACAACGCACAGTAAATTGATCTGATAAATCTTTTGATCTTGATGTCTCAATTCCACATTCCACAATCAGTACATTATTGCACTGCCGTTCTTGTCTCCTGTGTATAGCTGTGATTTGATATTTTATTTTATATTTTATTACTTATTTTCTATTTTATTCTCATTTGTACATATACACTTTTTTACATTTTTATTTTTATAATTATGTCTCATTTGACTCCGGTCTCTTGCTCTTTTTTGCTATTCCATCTATTTTTTGTTCCCCTCTGTTATATTTTATATTAATCAGTGTACGCAAATAATTTCCCTTGTGGATCAATTTACAGCTTTTCAGGAACATTTAATAAAACAGCACATTCTTTTAGTTAAAGTGTCTGAAAATACTACTAGTTAGACCTCATTTAGTCCTGGTTTAGACCTGGTTTAGACCTGATATAGTCCTGGTTTATTCCCAGTTTAGACCTGATATAGTCCTGGTTTAGTCCCAGTTTAGACCTCGTTTAGACCTGATATAGAAATGTCCTCACATGAGCCGTGTGACCCACTGATGTATAATCGGTATAACTATGAAAAAGAAAACTGAGCTGTTGCACATAAAAGATTAGATTTCTGTTTGCAGTTAATTAATATTTGTGACTGAAATGAAATGTATTGATTTGAAATGTTTTAAAGTAACTCAGTGTGAATGTCGAGTCTGGAAAAGGGAGATGATTCTTCTTTCTGCTCCTTTTCATTCATTTCTTGTATGTTTAATATTAAGACACTGTTAATGTTTTTTATATTTTATGAATGAAATAAACAAATATAAAAAACTGCAATACTTTTTCTCTTTTTCCTATATAACAATAACTGTATGACTGACATTTCATGATACATTTGTACGACAATCAGATGGAAGAAAAGTTACAAAATGTTGGAAAACATAAATGTGTACTCTAGGAAAAGTACTTTCACACATGTATTTTCAATTACAAGTACTACTGCCAAAAATACACACATGAAAAATACTTCTCAGGGGTATTTACGAGATACTTTTAGGACAATTTAGACGCGTTATAGGGGAGTTTTCTTTAACGATCCCATGACATGGTACTTCTTGATGCTTTTATATGACGCCTTAGTGGTTCCTTAATACTGTAAATTAATCCTTCTCCAAAATCAAGCCTCAGTGCATGAGATAGCCTCATGAAGACAGTCAGAGTCATAAATGTATCTCTGAAAAACTTTATTCTGGGCGTTGTTGCTTGAATGCAAATGAGGAGGACAGACAGTCAAAATACGCCACTGTTTCCTGGATTAGCGGTGCGCTGGTGCGCTGGCCCCACTTCCGCACTTTAAGTGCGGAGGAAGATATGAGACGCGTTTCATTAAAAAAACACATTTCCACAGAAAATAAAATTAAACCACTGCTGTTTCAGAGGTTCGGAGGCTCGGATAAAGGACATCCGAGCCTGGAGAGGCTCTCACGTCTCTCCAGGCAAAAAAACAACAACGCATCTCGCATTTCGTAGCTCGTTTGCGGTCCATATTCTCTGGGCGTGATTTCCAGAGACGGGGTGGACATCCAGATGGGGGGTGGAAACCTTTCCCCGAGTGTGACATCAGAAAGTTCCCTTGTTCAGAATCGCCCGTTTGGGTTGTCTTTTTTTCAAATGCGGAAAAGGACAGCAGTTGCTCAGTTTACACATTTCGCAACTTTTAGCCATGGGAAGGGGGGGAGCCTAAACAGTTGCCTGGTTTACACCTGACCATATCACAAGTGATATATGGTCTGGGAGCCACCTTCGAAATATCCCGTAGCGGAGGTGTGGTTTACGATCGCCAAAGGCCGTTTATTGGGCGTTACGAATGTCTATCATTTGGCGTATACGTAGCCCATAGCCAATCATGTCAGTTGTCAGTTCAAACTACAAGCTTCCGTTTGTCACATAGTACGTGTCACCGCCTTGCCACCCCTCGCCGCTCTCTGATTAGATGGTCCAACAACACTTTCAGTTTACAGCAGCTGCAGGTATGGGCAGAAATATGTGTCACCAGAAACTGAATTTGAATCACATAATTTGAAATTGTATTTTTTAATTTGAATCATTGCATTGAAAAATTGAATCTGAATAGTATAATTTGAAATTGAATTTATTAGTTTGTAACAGGAATCTAAAACAATTTGAAAATTCACTCTTTTTATATGCTCATGTTCAGTTCACGAAATTCAAATTCAATTCACAAAATTCAGTTTACTGTGACAAACATCTGGGTAGTTTAACGATGAAGGAAGAGCAATCGAGCTCAGGTATACAGGACTACGGGGCCTTGTGATAGCCTACTGAAATAGTATACAGTGGTACCTCACCTTACAAAATTAATTCGTTCCAGAAGTGGTTTCGTAACGTGAATTTTTCGTAAGTTGAGTAGCTATTTCAATGGAAAAAGCCTGATTCGTTCCAAGGCCCCGATCCCAGTTTTTTTTTTATAGTGTAACTTTTTTTATAGTGTAACATTGTGTTCTGCGTAGAGACTGTAGACCCAGGACTAAACGTGGACTATACCAGGTCTAGACCAAGGTCTAAACCTGGACTAAACCTGGACTAAACCAGGAGTAGACCAGGTGGATTAAAGCGCCGCGTGCGGGTCTATTTCCTGGTTTCGTTTCGAGTCACGGCTGAGGCGAGCAGCGAGGGGGACCGCACGCAGTCTGAGCGCATGAACGAGACCCGTGCTCAAACCGTGCCTCCTCTAGACCTACTCTAGACCAGGTCTAGACCACCTCTTGCATGCGTTCATTTTCAAAGTTTTTTCCCCTGTGATGTAAATAAATCTTTACATTATCTTTACACTGTCAACACCAGGGGTGGGCAAAGTTTTTGACTCGTGGGCCACAAAGGGTTCTAAAATTTGACAGAAGGGCCGGACCAGGAGCAGGTGGATTTAGTGTTTTGGTAATCCACCTCATATAAGAACAAAAAATAACATGGGATATGTAGAAAACATGTGCTTTATTTCAATTAAAAATTAACAAAAGCATTACAACAAAATGTCCATCTTTCAAGTTCGATGGTATTTAGCTATTTATTGAAATTACTCTTAAAACACAGGAAATTTAATTAATAAAATACAGTTTTTTTTATTACTAACAGTTACTATTTTAAAGCACTGAAAGTTCTGTTCTCCTTCAGGTTCTTTCGTTTTCGTTGACTGCTTGCTAGCATAGTTAGCATGTTTTGTGGCAAAGTGACGGCTGATATTATATTCAGGGCTCTCAAGTCTCATGCATTGAGAGTGTGACACACGCAATTCGACGTGTTCACACGCTCACACGCCACACATGGCATTTCTCACGCTGATTTCTTTTTTTTTTTTTTTTTTGTGCCCAGAAAATCGGTCTATGTGGCTTAGTTTATGCAGGCTCTGTGCGTTTTCAGCGAAAAAAAACTCCCCCTGCTCCGGGCGCACGGTCCGAGCGGAGGCCGGAGCAGACGCGCTGTCCCCCGGGCACGTCCTGAGCCTCAGTCCCGGTGCCACGTCTCCTCTGAGACGCACCGACTCCGGTCCCGGTGTCTCCGTCTGTGCGTAACGTGTCCCCCCCGACAGCTTACGCGCGGCCCAGAGCCGAACTGCCCATGGTGAGCCGCGGGCCCGGTGCATTAACCAGACTCTTACATGAATCCGTTAAAAATGTCCCGCTCCCCCCCGCCCCGGTCCCTCCTCCCCGCCCCTCTCAGCGCGCACTGACAAAGTGCGGTGATGATAAAACAAACTGAGAACCATCAGGTAATAACTTCATTTATATAACTCTCATTAGTTGCTTTGTAGTTTAAGTTTGCTCTTTAGACAAACGGGGCTCTCAACGCGCAATTCGACGTGTTCACACACTCACACGGAATTTCTCACGCAATTCAAGCTCCCCCCCCCCCTTCCTCGGCTCGACCCCGCTCAAAACTTGAGAGCCCTGTTATATTCTTTAAAAAAACGCTACAGTCTCTTGGCATATCAGGCATACAGCATATCAAACCCAGAACAGGAGGACCCAACAATGCAGAGGCGAGAGGCAGGCGAGCAGTAGAAGAGGGTTTATTACAAAACGTCCAAAATTCCAGGAAATCAGACAGAGGGCAAGCAGAGGTATCCAAATCGGCAGGCAAAAAACAACAGTCCAAGGAATAAGGCAAGGAATCAAAACACGAAGGTCAAACTGGGAAAAGAACGCTGGAACGCTTTCTGAAAACAGACAAGACGAACTGGCAACAGGAGGGGAAAAAGGTAAGGCTAATATAGGCTGGGGAGGAGGAGACAATGACAAACAGGTGAGGCACATTAGGGTAATTGGGAGAGGGAAAATTAGACAGGAAGTAAGGGAACAAAACAGAACCTTAACAAAATAAAACAGGAAGTAACAAGACAAACTCAACTAACGGACCCTGACACAGCAGTTGATAAGTATTCGGTGAAAAAATATTTACTTGTCCACTCCTTATTAAACACTCGACATTCTCTGTCCACTTTTCTTTTCTTAGCTCCGCTCATCTTTACAGGAGGGCTGAGGGGTCAAAGAGTAAAGCACAAACGTGGAGCAAAATGCCACACCTCATCAAAGGACAATGTATGTAGTGCACCAGCTATTAGAAAACACCAGAATTGCAGTGAAATTAAAACATTAAAACATTAACAAGGTTTATTAATATAATTTCTTCAAGTTCGGCGGGCCGGATTAAAAAGCTTAACGGGCCGCATATGGCCCCCGGGCCGTAGTTTGCCCATGCCTGGTCTACACCATTGAATAAAACGGCACAAGGCTCTAGATTTGTGGGTAGAATTAACTGTTAACACTTTATTTATTCTTTTATTAACTTCTGTAAAAAAGTATTGGTGTATTCCTCTCAAACGTAAAGGACCATAGTCAGCTCTGTATATTTAGCCAGCATTTTGCAGAGAGTACATGTTGAGGCAGACAGGCTCCAATCCAGGATGGTCCACCATACATGTGAGCTGTCCCTCGACCTGTCGTAGTCTTCTAGTAACCTAATTAGGATTAGAAATGGTAAGTGTCATTTTTAGGCATAAGTACAGTGGTACCTCACCTTACGAAATTAATTTGTTCCAGAAGTGGTAACTTGAATTTTTCATAAGTTGAGTAGCTATTTCAATGGAAAAGGCCTGATTCGTTCCAAGGTTTTTTTCTTATAGTGTAACTTTTTTTTTTATAGTGTAACATTGGTTCTGCGTCCTGATTGGCTAAGAGACTAAACCTGGACTAAACGTGGACTAAACCAGGTCTAGACCAGAATTAAACCAGGTCTAGACCAGGTCTAAACCTGGACTGGACCTGGACTAAACCAGGACTGGACCAGGTCTACACCTGGACTAAACCAGGATTAAACTACCACGTGCCGCTCTTTGCTGGTTTCGTGCGGCTGGTTTGTGGCTCGGGCTCCAGAAGACGCGGTCCAGGCGCCGCGGTTCTATCTTGTGCTCGCAGCCCCGGTGCCGGTCGTGCAGACCAGGACTAGGGGTGCTCCTCACGCGGTGCCGTGCTCCTCACATGGTGCTTGCTCCTCCCTTGTTCACGGCTCCGCGCTGCTTCCGGAGTCGTGTCTCCCCCCACGCTTCACTATTTAATACATTTTGTTGAAAATCTTGCGTGTTCGGCGCTAGAGCTAAGAGGCCGAGAAAGGTGCTTTTTGAGCGGGGATAACAGCGGGGCGTGCATCTGAGCGCGCATTATTCGAATTTTTGAGATTTCGCATTTCGTAACTTGAATTTTCTTTCGTATCTAGAGACCAAAATTTAATGTGAAGGCATTTCGTAACTTGGATTTTTCGTATGTAGGGTCTTTCGTAAGGTGAGGTACCACTGTAGTTGTCAAATGAAGATACAAAGCTGTTTTCAATTTAGAGTGTTACCTGAGGTATCCAAGCAGCTTCTGAGGGCATGGTAGCACAATTTCTACAGTGGCACCTATCCAAAAAATATAGGTAGAACTTGGTAAATCTTCAGGTAAATATAAGGTAATACAGACAAATGTGATGATGGTAAATCTTCAGAAGTCATGGGTTAACATGACGTCAATATACGTGAGAACTTTATCATTAAATATGAGCCAGAATAGTCATAGAATAGGTTAGAATGCCTTCTATTATTACTGTACATATGCACAATGAGATTAAAAGCAGCCCATTCTCCAGTGCAGACATGTATGTAGATTATTTACATACATTTATAACATAATGCAAGAAAAGATAGCAAAAGGGGGGTAGGTGCAAATTTCTGAGGTGCGACATACATAATATGTAAAATATCTAAGTATTTGCATGCACTTAAGTATCCTGGCTTTGTATTTGTGCACATGTTAGAACGTTGTTGGTAAACAGGTTACACAGAGAATGCTTTAATGAACACATTGGTATACTAGAGTTTTTCATGTAAACCAGGATATCAATAACCCCATAGGGCTCTCAAGTATCACGCTTTGAGAGTGTGACACATGCAATTTGACTCACACGCTCACATGGTATTTCTCACGCTGAAATTTAGTTACGCAATTCAAGCGCAGCGCTTCTGTGCCCAGAAATCGGTTAGATAATGCAGGCACCGCGCGTCTCCCCCCAGCCAGGAAAAAATTGTCACCCCCCCCCCTCGGGAAAAAAATGGCACTCGCACCCCCCGCTCCTCAGAAGTTACGCAGTCTCACGCACCACCCCGCTCAAAACTTGAGAGCGTTCATGTAAACACTGTTCATGTAAGCAGTGTGTCCCAAATTTGATCAAAACCGGGATAAGCCTTATACTCGCGATATTAAGTGCATAGTCACATAGTCAAGTCATTCAATCAGAGCAACATGAAAAGCTAACAACATAGGCTAGCTAGATGCTGGCTACATGCTAACCATAACAGTACATAAACAAGCTAACGAAAGTATTGTTTCCAGACATTAACATTTCAAACTAACCATTCGGAGACATCCTGCTGAAGCCGCTGAGTTGCAACTTCTTCGCGTTCAGGATCAGACTCGGGCTGTACTGAAAACTTTTTACGAGTCTCGGTGTAACAGCAAACAGGAATCCTGTATATCTGAGCTCGATTGCTCTTCCTTCCATCCTAAAACTACCCAGATGTTTGTCACAGTAAACTGAATTTGAATTTTGAGAACTGAATTTGAATTTCGAGAACTGAACATGAGCATAAAAGTGAATTTTCAAATTTTATTAGATTCCTGTTACAAACTAATAAATTCAATTTTAAATGATACTATTCAGATTCAATTTTTCAATGCAATGATTCAAATTAAAAAATATTATTTCAAATTACTAATTCAGTTTCTGCTGGCACATATTTCTGCCCATACTGCACTTACTCTTTAAATGTGCTTATTTTGTGAACTTTAACTTTATTTACACATTAGGTAAGTGTCAGAACTCTTCCAGGGCAATAGTTTCATTCAGAACACGTTTTAATTTAAGCGTAAAACATTAATTTCACTTTTTTATGCGTAAAACGTACGTGTGGGTCTGACAGTTAAGATAGCGTAACTGAAAAAAAAAAAAAAAAACGGACGGAGTGATTTTGAGGAAGTTTTTTGGTGAAATTCTCTGTTTTTATCATCTGTGTTTCAGTTTTTCTCTCACATTTGAAGACACCTGTCAGAGGCGGACTTACCATTAGGCAAACATAGGCAATCGCCTAGAGGCCCCACGAAACCTGCCCATTGAGAGGGGCCCCAACTGTCACCCCGACACGGTACATGCACAAAAATTTTTAAATCTTAATTCAAACACACACACGCACACACTTATTTTGTGTTCGCATGTGTGTTTGAAGAATGACTTTTGAGGGCCCCATGTCTATATTTCGCCTAGGGCCCCAAATTGGTTAGATCCGCCCCTGACACCTGTGCAAAATGGAGCGGCTGAGACAGGTAGGGTACGTTACATCCCCCGTAGACCTGATTTAGTCCGGGTTTAGTGCTGGTTTAGTCCCAGTTTAGTCCTGGTTTAGTCCCGGTTTAGTCCTGGTTTAGACTTGGTTTAGTCCTGGTTTAGGCCTGGTTTAGTCCCAGTTTAGTCTCGGTTAAGACCTGGCTTATTCCTGGTTTAGACCTGATATAATCCTGGCTTAGACCTGGTTTAGTCCTGGTTTAGACCTGGTTTAGACCTGATTTAGATCTGATATAATCCTGGTTTAGACTTGGTTTAGATCAAGTTCCCTCTCCCATTTTCCTTTAGTTCGAGCCAGTGAGTCTTTCTTGTGGGAATTAACAAGAGCATAAATTTTACCAATAGTTCCTTTGGAATTAATATTCAGGTCCAGAACAGTTTCAAGAAGTGAATCTGGTGGTCGTGAGGGGAAGCTGTTCAGTGATGCTGATACAAAGCTGCAAAGCTGAAGATATCTGAAGAAGTGAGAGTTATTAATTTTGCAGATTGTTTTCGCTTGTTGGAAAGAGACAAATGTTCCTTCAACAAACATGTCTTCCAGAGTCCTCAGTCCATGCACAGCCCAAACTGCGAAAGAATCATCCGCAATGGAAGGCACAAACATACATTGACAAATCATTTAGACCGAAATGTCTTCTGAATTGTACCCAAATCTCAAATGAATATTTAACAACTGGATTAATGGTAAATGTACACAATGGTTGAGGCAAAGGTAATTGTGAACACAATAAAGAGTGTAAAGAGGCAGACCTACATGACATACTCTCAAGTACTAACCATTTAGGACCTTTGTTATGGGAAACATGAGTCCAATATAACATTGCACGGATATTGGACGCCCAGTAGTAATATTGGAAATTAGGAAGCGAGAATCCTCCATCTTCTCTGTGTTGTTGTAAAATATTTTTGGAAATCCGTGGAGTTTTCCCATTCCATATAAATGACAACACTAACTTATCTATAAGTGAGAAGAAAGATTTTGTTAAATATATAGGTATTGATTGAAAAGTATATAAAAGTTTGGGTAAAATATTAATTTGCCCCCTAGTGATAATGGTAATGTATTCCAATGTTCAAAGTCTTTTTTTATAGAGTCTAGTAATGGCATAAAATTTGCCTTATACATTTCTTTATAAGTTTTAGTTATCCATATACCTAGATATTTAAATTTGTCTTTACTTAATTTGAATGGTAGTGAGTTTAACACACTTTGTCGAGCTGCAGAATTTACAAGCATAAGCTCACTCTTCTGCATATTTACTTTATAGCCAGATATCCTTCCAAAATTATCCAAAAGTGTAAGCAGTCTTGGTAGACTTTGAAGTGGGTCAGATACATATAGAAGTGTATCATCTGCATAGAGGGATATTTTATGTTCTGAAGCTTCTCTTTGTATACCTTTGATAGAGGCATTATTGCGCACTTCCACAGCTAATGCTTCAATTACGAGCGAGAATTAAAGGGGGGATAGGGGACATCCCTGCCGGGTACCACGCTCTAATGTAAAAAAAACTGTGAAATATTGTTATTTGTGCGAATTGCAGCAATAGGTAAAGAGTATAAAGTACAAATCCAAGATATACATTTTAAACCAAATCCAAATTTTTTGAGAGTGTAGAACAGGTAGTCCCACTCCACCTGATCAAATGCTTTCTCTGCATCCAGTGAGAGAATCACTTCTGGTGTGTCGGGTGGAGTGGGATGATGAAGGATATTTAAAAGTCTACGGATATTAGAAAATGAATGTCGATTCTTAATAAATCCTGTTTGATCATCGGATACGACTAAAGGCACAGCAGATTCTAAGCGGAGTGCTAATATTTTGGCATAAATTTTACTGTCAACATTTAATAATGAAATGGGCCGGTATGAATTACATTCTAATTCATTTTTGTCTTTTTTATGAATCAAAGATATAACAGCCTGTCCCATAGTTTCAGGAAGTCCCCCAGAAATAGAGGTCTCTTCATATACAGATAATAGAATGGGGGATAGTTCTTTGGAGAATGTTTTAAAAAAAACTCGCTTGGAAAGGCATCTGGTCCTGGAGCTTTCCCACACTGTAGAGAGGCAACAGTTTTCATAACTTCTTTAGAGAAGGGTTTGTCCATATCTTGAGCTAGTTCGTCACTAATAGTGGGAAGATTAAATTTACTAAAAAAGAAATCAAATTGAGATTCATTTCCATTAGATTCGGATTTGTATAACTGTGAATAATATTCACTGAATTTCTAAAGGTTCAGTTAGTTTTATCACGTTTTTATCATTAATTGCAAAAAATAGATTTGTCGACCTGTTGCTGCCGCAATTGATGCGCCAATATTTTCCCAATTTTCTCACCATGTTCGTATATTTTATGCTTGGATTTATTTAAAAGGTTCTCTGTTTGTCCTGTAGTTATCAGATTAAACTCAGTCTGGAGAGCCAGACGTTTTTTAAAGGAGAATTTACGTTTTTTACAATCTGGGCCTTATTTCGGTAATAAAACAAGTTGTTTTACTCACCCATAGCACTTTGGTATCATTTGGAGCATTTCCGGAGATGTTTTAGATTAGCGATATCCGTTAACGTGAGTGGTCGGGGCACAACGTTGCAGTCCCCAAAATAACACAAACTTTAGCACTTTTCAAATCATAGAAGCTCAATGTCTTAGTCTACACTTTCGTTTGAGTCAAAAGTGGCCCTGTAATCCAAGATTTAGCCATAGTTTCGAGTAGATGAGGAGGCCAGTGCGCATGCGCTCAGTCACAGCTTATTTCGCTCTCAGCTCTCGGGACCCAAACATGAAACACAAAGCTGTAAGACGTTTGGACCATCGTGTTTGCAGTACCCACTTCAGTCAGGACGATTTTTTACCAGCAAAGGAAAAGAAAGAAGGCCAGCGGATTCAGCGCACGATTCTGAGAAGTAATGCGAAACCGATGGCTGTTCTCTGGTGTGCTGCTCCTAAAACTGTCTCCGCTTCATTCTTTCCGTATCCATTTTGTCTCCTCATTCGTATACTCCTCTTCAGTCCTCAGTCCTGTGCATGTGCACTGTCCTCCTCATCTACTCAAAACTATGGCTAAATCTCGGATTAGAGGCCAGTTTTGACTCAAACGAAAGTGTAGACTAAGACATTGAACTTCTATGATTTGAAAAGTGCTAAAGTTTGTGTTATTTTGGTGACTGCAACGTTGTGCCCCGATCACTCACGTTAACGGATATCGCTAATCCAAAACATCTCTGGAAATGCTCCAAATGACACAAGGTAATATACACACAGGTAATATAATTTCAGTGTAGTGAGCTCCTCCTAGGGCTGAATAGATATGCTAATACTAGATGCCAGAGAAATTCGAAAAACAAAAGAAACAGATTAGTTGAGATAGTTTCGGAGCTATTTCAGTGTAGTGAGCTCCTCCCTGCAGCTAGATATAAACAGGGTCTAACCAGCACTAGAACCAGAACTGGCGAAGCCTCTCGGATGAGCGGCGAAACGTTTTCGACCAAACAAACTTTGTCCAGTTGACAAATTGAATTTCTCCTTTTATTACGTGTGTTTAGGTTGATGAAATGTACTTTTGACTTTTTTTCCCCCACATTTTGTGTTCAGCAGAAACAGTCTCAGCAGTGACATCCACGATAAATGAGGCTGTCCCAGGCTCTGAAGGTAAGACAAGTTTATTAAAGGGCACCTTTACACCATTTAAGAACCAAAAATGCTTGTAGACTATGTAAAACAAATTTAGAAGGTAATAAAGAACACAAATGTTTGTAAAATCCCTCAGTCATCAACAAATGAAAACACAAAATTCAATAGAATAAAATGGAAGATAAAAACTACAAAAATATAATACAGTGTTGTGCATTTTAGATTTTCATATCATTATCAGTTTTACAGTATGGAGGTGTCATATTCCTTCTGATGTTTAACATCAGACATAAACCATCCTGATAAGAATAATTGCAGGTGCTCTGAGATCTGCTGGTTTAAAGGCAAGGGGGGAATTTTTTTAAAGATCCCATGACATGGTACTTCTTGATGCTTTTATATGGCTCCTTAATGGTTCCCTAATACTGTAAATGAATCCTTCTTCAAAATCAACACTCAGTGCATGAGAAAGAGAGATAAGATGAGAAAGAGTCATAAATGTCATTCTGGAACACTCCATTATGGGCGTTGTTGCTTTAATGCAAATGAGGAGGACAGAGATGGCCTATAGTAGGGGGGTGGGGGCGTGGCCAAGCTCTCCGCTCTGCTCTGTGACCCAATTCCGTGTTTTTGCACGGGGGGAGAGATGAGAAGCCTTCCATTGAAAAATAAACACATTTCCACAGAAAATAAAATTAAACCACTGCTGTTTCAGATATCCACAGGCTCAGATAAAGGACTTCAGAGCCTAGAAACACTCGCAAGTTCCTCCAGGCAAATAAAAAAACGTATTTCGCATTGCATAGCTCCTCCGCAGTCCAAACTCTCTGGGCGTGATTTACAGAGACGCTGAGTACAGACAGACGGGGGTGGAACTGCATTTGCATTTCTTTTTTCGATCTGACGTCAATAAGGTGCCTTGTTCAAAATCGCCCGTTTGAGCTCTGATTTTTTGTAACGCAGAAAAGGATCGCAAATGCTCAGTTTAGACATTTCGCAACTTTTAACCATGGGGGGGGCCTAAACAGGGTAGGGGAGCTCACATTAACGTTCAAAAACCTCAGAAAATGAAAATTTCATGCCATGGGACCTTTAATTGTATATTTGGAGCCAAGCACCGAAGGTGCTAGACACCATAGTGTTTCTACTGAGACACCATAGTGTTTCTTCAAAGCGAGCACACGTACATACGGCGCGCTCCGCCGGAGCGGGCCCAGTTTGGTGTTTTTTCCGTTTCCTTCTTTGAACTTTTTGGACAATTTTGGCTTCTCAGCTCCTTTCGGTTGTTGGCTCACCTCCTCCCAGCGCCCCGGCTGCGGGGGTGGCGGTTTCACCATGTTCCGCGAGCTCTGCTCCCCCCCGGCGGGCAGCGCAATGACAACCCCCGCAGGGCCCCAAGGCCCGGCGGCGAAGCCGCCTGAGGACGCGGGTGGTAAGAATGAGGATCGTACCAGGAAGAATGGTGGTGATGCGAAGGAGAATGTGAATGTAGAATACCGTAAAGATCTGACGGTCCTTCTGGACCTGGTGGGTGGAGCCGGCCTGTCCCCTATGGCCTTGCTGAAGACCGCGCAGGAGATATGTGGGACTGTGCTTGCCTGCCGCATGGTGACCAAGGATAAGTACGAGATAACGGTGGCGTCCCAGGCAGCCAAGGAAAAGCTGCTGGATGGGTTCCGGATCGGCGACACCAGGGTCCATGGGCGAGCCATCGACAGGAACGAGATGGTGGTCTCCTTCTTGGGCCTGCCGGCGTACGTCCGGGATGAGGAAATCGTGCAGAAGCTCGGCTCCTGGAGAGTCTCCGCTGTTTCCGGGATACGGAGGAAAGTGTGGCCGGGGACTGGCATCGCGGACGGCACCAGGTTTGTGAGGGTGCGTTTCACTGCCGCTGTCAGGTCTCTGCCGTATTCTGTCAAGTTCGACACTGAGGAGGGGCCTGCGTACTTTAGAGTCATACACGACAAGCAGGTGAAGCTGTGCAGAGGATGTCTCCAGCCGGGCCATGTGTTGCGTGAGTGCCCTGGCTTCCTGTGTAGGAAGTGTGGGGGTCAGGGGCATTACGCCCGCGAGTGCGCGGGGCCCAGGGCCGAGTGCTCGGGCCGCCGTGACTCTGGCCAAGGAGAGCGGAGCGCGGGAGGTGATGGTGGCTGCCCTGCAGCTGGGGCTGGACCCGCCCCCTCCTCCGTCGCCTCGAGTCGGGACAGTGAGCCTGTCCAGAATGCTGTGATTCAGAGTGCACAGGCACTCGTGATGGCGGAGGGCGAGCTGCTGCCTCCACGCGCCTCCTCTTCCCCCTCCTCCGTCGCCTCGAGTCGGGGCAGTGGGCCTGTCCAGGATGCTGTGATTCAGAGTGCACAGGCACTCGTGATGGCGGAGGGCGAGGGGCTGCCTCCACGCGCCTCCTCTTCCCCCTCCTCCGTCGCCTCGAGTCGGGACAGTGAGCCTGTCCAGGATGCTGTGATTCAGAGTGTACAGGCACTCGTGGTGGCGAGGGATGAGGGGCTGCCTCCACGCGCCGCAGAGGGGGGCCTCCGCCCTGTAGCCGTGGCGGCGGGAGCTGAGCCGAATGCTGCTACGGATGCTGCTGCGGTCCAGCGCCTCACCCCCGGAGCAGGGGGAGCGGCGTGGCCCGGGGTCCGGGCCCCCGGGTCTGGCCACACCCGGAAGACGAACGGGGCGAAGCTCAGATCTCAGACCATGGGGGACGAGTCCCCCCGGCCCTCGTCCACTCCAGCCCCGTGTGATGTGGTCTCCGCTCCAGCCCCGTGTGATCAGATCTCCGCTCCGGGCCCGTGTGGTCCGGCCTCCGCGTGCCCCTCTGGGCCCGCTACCACGTGTGCGGGCACAGTGGGAGAGCAGATGGACTTCTGCAGTGGCAATGTTGAAGCGGACCTTGATGATGTTAGACAAAGTGTTAAGAGGCTCCGGACGTCCTCTGAGTGCTCCGTGACTCCGAGGCGCGTCTGATGGATCCCCTGGACGATCCCAGCTTCATTTGGAAAATGGAGGGGTTATACGAATGTTTCGATACTGACATTGAAGTGTATGATTCTCTGATAGACTGGTGGGACGGGGCGAAAGCCCGGATAAAGAGACTGGCCATCCGATGGCAGAGGAAACACAGAAATGTGTTTGCACTGCATCACCTTTGCTCCCCCCCAGGCCACTTTCTTCATCCCTTTGGTCCTACATTCCCCCTGTTTCTCTTAGCCCTTGTGCCCAGTGGTGTTTATTCCCGTACCCGCATCCCCCGATGTGTCTTCTGAGTGCTTTGTGTATGTTATTGTGGTGATGAAGTATGTACTGTTATGTACCTGAAGTGTGTATTATTGTGTACCTTGTGATATTAAAAGATAAAAAAAAAAAAAAAAAGTGTTTCTACTGACTAGTATTGGGACTTCAAAGCGAGCACACGTACATACGGCGCGCTCCGCCGGAGCGGGCCCAGTTTGGTGTTTTTGCCGTTTCCTACTTTGAACTTTTTGGACAATTTTGGCTTATCAGCTCCTTTCGGTTGTTGGCTCACCTCCTCCCAGCGCCCCGGCTGCGGGGGTGGCGGTTTCACCGTGTTCCGCGAGCTCTGCTCCCCCCCGGGCGGGCAGCGCAATGACAACCCCCGCAGGGCCCCAGGATGCTGTGATTCAGAGTGCACGGGCACTCGTGACGGTGGAGGGCGAGGGGCTGCCTCCTTGCGCCTCCTCTTCCCCCTCCTCCGTCGCCTCGGGTCGGGACAGTGAGCCTGTCCAGGATGCTGTGATTCAGAGTGCGCGGGCACTCGTGACGGCGAGGGATGAGGGGCTGCCTCCACGCGCCTCCTCTTCGCGGGGTGGTGAGGCTGAGGGGGGCCTCCGCTCTGTGGCCGTGGCGGCGGGAGCTGAGCCGAATGCTGCTACGGATACTGCTGCGGTCCAGCGCCTCGCCCCCGGAGCGGGGGGAGCGGCGCGGCCCGGGGTCCGGGCCCCCGGGTCTGGCTGCACCCGGAAGACGAACGGGGCGAAGCTCAGTTCTCAGGCCGTGGGGGACGAGTCCCTCCGGCCCTCGTCCGCTCCGGCTCCGTGTGATGTGGTCTCCGCTCTGGGCCCGTGTGATGTGCTCTCTGCTCCGGGCCCGTGTGATCAGATCTCCGCTCCGGACCCATGTGGTCCGGCCTCCGCGTGCCCCTCTGGGCCCGCTACCAGGTGTGCGGGCGCGGTGGGAGAACAAATGGACTTCTGCAGTGGCGATGTTGAAGCGGACCTTGAGGTTAGATAAAGCGTTAAGAGGCTCCGGAGGTCCTCTGAGTGCACCGTGACTCCGAGACGCGTCTGATGGGTCCCCTGGACGATCCCAGCTTCATTTGGAAAATGGAGAGGTTATACGGCTGTTTCGATACTGACATTGGAGTGTATGATTCTCTGATAGACTGGTGGGACGGGGCGACAGCCCGGATAAAGAGACTGGCGATCCGATGGCAGAGGAAACACGAAAATGTGTTTGCACTGCATCACCTTTGCTCTCCCCCAGGCCCCTTTCTTCATCCCTTTGGTCCTCTTCATCCCCCCTGTTTCTCTTAGCCCTTGTGCCCAGTGATGTTTATTCCCGTACCCGCATCCCCCGATGTGTCTTCTGAGTGCTTTGTGAATGTTATTGTGGTGATGAAATATGTACTATTATGTACCTGAAATGTGTATTATTGTATACCTTGTAATATTAAAAGATTAAAAAAAAATAATAATTAAAAAAAAAAGTGTTTCTACTGATTCTTCTTCTTATTAGGGGGCCAAGCACTGAAGGCACCCTATAGTATTTGCTTTGCGTTGCCTAGCGAAGTTGCCTAGCAACCCTTTGATCTTTCCTTTGATGTTCTGGTCTTCTGATTCTTATTATTATTATTCTATATTCCTTTCACCATGGGAGTCTATGGCAACCCCTAGAACCGTCTGGTAAAAAGTTGTGAAATTTGGCATGCACATTTCAGCCAGTCTCCTCATTACCCACAGCGATTTATAGGCCCCCAGCCCCAACCGTCTAGCGGCACCAGCAGGTCAAAGTTGCAGGAATTTGTCAATTGCCTAGCAATGCACCTAGCAACCTTTGATCTGTCTTTGATGTTTCTGTTCTGACAGGGTTAGACCCTGACTCTGTCAGACCCTGTCAGACTATTGGTCTGTGGTATTGGTCTGTGTGTGTGGGCTTCCTGAAAACTTCTACTTGGAGTCGCCGGTCTCCTCCTATCGTTACTGCACAATCTAAGAACGCCAAGGTGTTATCCTTGGCATCTTCACGGGTTAATTTGATATTAGGATCTACAGAATTGATATGTGCAGTAAAAAGTTCCAAATCTTGAATTTTGATTTTTGAAAAATTATCATCCACATAACGTCCTCATCCTCATGAGCTTCGAGCCCAGCCTGGAGCAGAGCTGGCTCCACGTCCACAGGGCCTTCATGGAGTTCATCAGGAGCTCTAAGACACACCTCAGCTGCTCCTCTCGACGTCGAGGAGCAGCGGCTCTACTCCGAGCTCCTCCCGTGTGACTGAGCTTGACGGTAAATCGAGAGCTTTGCCTTTCGGCTCAGTTCCCTCTTCACCACAACGGTCCGGTACAGTGACCGCATCACTGCCGATTCTGCATCGATCCGCCTGTCAATCTCACGCTCCATCCTCCCCTCACTCGTGAACAAGACCCTGAGATACTTGACCTCCTCCACTTGAGGCACGGACTCTCCACCCACCTGGAGAGGGCAAGGTACCTTTTTCCGGTTGAGAACCATGGCCTCGGATTTGGAGGAGCTGATCCTCATCACACTCGGTTTGCAGCTGGGATGAGGATAACACATTATAAGAGGCATATTCTCCTTTTCTCTGCAGGTGGAATGTCTCCTGTTTCCACACCTGGAGGAGTTACACCTCCGCACAGTCCACCCAGAGGAGCAGCTGGTCACAGACATCATCAGCAAAGCGCGAAAGATTTTTGACAGGAACACAGTGGGACCTCTTAAGTAACTGTACTCACATCTGTAGATACAACTCCACCTGAATATATAATCCTGTACTGAGAGCTTTCATTGTTTGATTTGCAGATACTTGAATGAATACGAAAAGTTCAGAACTTTACTGGACGGCAGAGCAAAGCTGGAGGTGACTGAATTCCTGAAAGAGAAGCACTCACTGGAGGAATTTTCTAAGGTAGATTTGTATTTTTCATAACTGAAAACACCACCTCAACTCAACTAGTGTTGTCACGATATTTCATTTCAATTCCAAATTTCAAACTTGATTTCGATACTAAGGAATAGACTCGATGTTCAATACCGATTCCAATAACACGATGATAATAAAAAACGATCACTATTTGCCTTAGTGTTATATTTTTTGGCAATTATTTATCAGGTGTTTTTCGTTTCTTCTCTTCCAGAAAATCGACAGTATCCAACTCATTTGGAGCAAGATCGCCCTGATGCGCCTCACTGTGCCTCTGTACATGTTTTGTTTACACGCCCACTCTTTAAATCCACTTTATTTCCAATCCACTTTATTTATATAGCACATTTCATAAACTAAAAGCGTTTCCAAAGTGCTGCACAGAAACATAATTTAAAATAAACAAATAATAACAGAAACAAGTGTGCATACAAATAAATATACCATAAAATAATAAAAACAATATGGAATAAATAAAAAAATAAAAATAAAAAATAAATAAATAAAAATAAAAATGCTAAAAAATTAATAAATGAATACTCTAAGAACAATAAAATAATAAAAACCCTAAAATACAATAAAAGAGAACAGAGGACCACACAACTCACACGGTGTTAAAAGCCAGAGAATAAAAGTGGGTCTTAAGACGAGACTTAAAACACTCCACTGAGGGAGTTGCTCGGACGTGGGGGGGCAGGGCGTTCCATAGCTTAGGACCAACCACACAAAAAGCTCTGTCCCCTCTGGATTTAAGTCTGGTCTTAGACACCACCAGCTGGAGCTGGCCCTCAGACCTCAGAGCACGCGCCGGAGTGTAAATTTGGATGAGGTCCGAGATGTAATCCGGGGCCAGTCCATGCAAAGCTTTAAAAACAAACAATAAGATTTTAAAATCAATTCTAAAATGAACAGGAAGCCAGTGCAAAGACGCAAGAATTGGGGTGATGTGCTCACGTTTTTTGGTTCCTGTTAAAAGTCGTGCCGCGGAGTTCAGTTCTGGAATAACTGTAGGCGTGAAAGAGCATTTTGTGATATGCCAGTATAAAGAGCATTACAGTAGTCCAGACGTGAAGAAATAAAAGCGTGAACGACTTGTTCAAAATGCTTAAAATTTTAAAACGGTTTAACTTTGGATAAAAGACGAAGATGATAAAAGCCTGATTTAACGACTCTGCTTGCTGAGTTTAAAATCACTGTCCATGGTGACGCCAAGGTTGGTGGCGAAGGGATGAACATTATCTTTAAAGGGGCCCAAGTCCAATGAGGGATCAGTGGGCCCAAAGAGCACAATTTCAGTTTTCCCTTCGTTCAAGCAGAGAAAATTTTGGGCCAACCAAGCCTTGACGTCACCAAGGCAGTTCAACAAGGGTGTCAGGGGGCCTTTCGCGTGCTTTGAAATGGGCAGATAAATCTGGCAGTCATCAGCGTAAAAATGATATAAAATGCCATGCTTTTTAAAAATTGCACCGAGTGGGAGAAGGTAGAGGGTAAAAAGAATAGGGCCAAGAATTGACCCCTGGGGGACTCCACAGTGCAAAGGAGCAGCAGACGAGGTGGAGTCCCCCAGCCTGACAGTGCAGGATCTCCCAGACAGGTAAGACCTGAATCAGTTTAAGGCAGTCCCCCTGACACCCACACAGTCTTCAAGGCGGTTTAAAAGAGTTGCAGGTCTAAAAGCACTACAATGGCAGAGCTACCACCATCAGTCATCAAAAATAGGTCATTAAAAACCTTTAAAAGTGCTGACTCCGTGCTATGCAGGGCCTTGTATCCTGACTGGAAATGCTCTAAAATGCCATGTGCTTTTAAAAAAGGCTGCAATTGATAAAGAACACATTTTTCCAATACTTTAGCCAAGAAAGGAAGCTTAGAGATTGGACGAAAATTTGAAACATTTGATGCGTCCAAACTTGGTTTCTTAAGGAGAGGTTTGATTACAGCCTTTTTTAAAAATGAAGGTACAACACCAGAGACAAGACTGCTGTTCATGATAGCACATACACTTGAGCCAATTGTTGTCCACACCTCCTTAAATAACCTTGGAGGGACAGGGTCAATAGGACTGGACGAAGCTTTAAGCTTTAAGAGAGAAACACTAAAGTCACTGGCTCAAATTTACAAAAAACAGCTGAGCAAGACATGCTTATTTGTGGAACAACAGAAGGACAGTTTAAGGTGGCTCTAATCAAAGCAACTTTCTCTGTGAAGTAAGATAAAAACTGTTCACATTTTTCAGAACAAGAATCTAAAATAGTGGATTTGGATGGGCTCAAAACAGACCCAATTGTTTGAAATAAAACACGAGGATTATTGACATTTGTCAAAACCAAATTTGAAAAATATTTCCTCTGTTCCTCTTTAACAGATTTCTGATATGTTTTTAAGCTGTCTCTTAAAATTTCATAAGACACTTGCAAATTATAATTTTTCCATTTCCTTTCCGCCTAGGGTGACCACCGGCATGAAACAGGAAAGGAGGACACTTGTGTCCAAAAAGGAGGACAAAGGCCCTAAAGTGAGGACACCTTGTTTTTTGTTTTGTTTTCCCTCGGTCAAGAAAAACAACTTATGAATAATGTATGAAGTCAACATATATTTATTAACATGGAACACCCATCAAAAACAAAAATGTGGCAAATTATGGTCAAGATGATATGAACAAAAAACAATATAATCACCAATTCACTGAAAAAACACAGTCTTTGCCATGCCATCATATGGCGCCAAAAAGCAAAAAAACATGAAAAATTGCGTGCATCTGAGGAGCAAAAATCGGTCAATAGCCTGAGCGGAGCTTTTGAGTGACAGCAGCTTCCAGACAATCAGGGGCTGCAGGGGCTGTATCAGCTGCGCGAGCATCGCGAATGTTTGTATACGACACAACATCAGAGTAGCAAGTGTAAATAATGGGTGGGGTGTGCCCCGACGAGGGTCCGAAAGGAGGACAAAATGTAAAAAAGGAGGACACGTGACAGATGGCCGGACAGACAGCTCTAAAACCGGACTGTCCGGACGAAATCCGGACAAATGGTCACCCTATTTCCGCCTGCCTACATCTGCGCCTGGCTTCACGAGTGGTGTCATTTATCCATGGCACAGGTTTGACTCTGGGGCGCGCAGCTTTTTGTGGAGCTACAGAGTCCATGACTGTAGTGCACACAGCCATATAAGAGTTTGTCATTTCTTCAGTGTCCCGAAAGCCGGCGTCACCCAGGTCTGGCACATTTTCCATAAAAAGAGACGAAAATGACGCCGCGGTGTCTGGATTTAGGACGCGGCAGTGACGTAGAGATAGGCTTCAGACAGTCACGCAGAATAAAATCAAATAAAATAGGACAATGGTCAGAAATGACAGCATCCCCTACCAATACATTGTTATTAGACAAATTGCGTGAGATCACCAGATCCAATGTATGGCCATGTATCTGCGTGGGTTCTTTAACATGTTGCACCAAGTTAAAACCATCAATCAAATCCATAAAATCTTTTGCCATAGGCGCAGAAGGACAACAAATATGCAAATTAAAATCACCGACCAATAAAATCTTATCATAGTTTGTCAACACGGGAGCAATGAACTGTGAAAACTCGCTGATAAAGTCTTTGCTATACTTCGGTGGTCTGTATATTACCGCGCAAAACACGGGGTTCTTTTCACAAAGTTCAAAACAGCTCACCTCAAATGAAGCGAAGGAGTCTGTCGTCAGTGGCTTGTAGCTAACGCTTTTCCTAAAAACAGAGGCGATGCCACCTCCGCATCCCGTGGACCTCGGTGCATTAATAAAAACACAGTCTGGAGGTAACAGTTCTGTAAAAGCGGCAGACTCGCCAGAATTAATCCAGGTTTCCGTGAGGAAAAGCGCATCCAGCGAGTTGGAGCAGAAATAATCCTGGACAACAAAAGTCTTGTTAACCACGGATCTTGCATTTAAAAGCGCACATTTCAGTGAAATCCGGATCATGTCGTCAGCCGGAGCAGCCCGCCTCAGGGGCTGGAGGTTGCCGGGATTCACGCCGCTCGATCCCCGTAGACGAGACCGGCGAACGCGCACAAGCGCTGGGTCATTCCCTCGTTCCCAAACCAGCCGCACCCAAGCAGCGACGGTGATGGGGAAAAGTTTCCGCCGTGCAAGAAAGCGGCGATAACAGGCAGCATAATCCTGGGGGATGTTCGCTGGACACTGTAAAAGTTCTGGACACAGGACCAGCCAGGACTTCAGTCTGGCCAACTGGCCGCTGCGTACTCCACGACGCCTGCGTTTCTTGGGCAACAGGGCCTGTACACGGAGCAGGTATTCCGGGACGTTAGCCAGGTAAGTGGGGCCGCAGCTTGTTTGTCTTATCATAGCGATAATCCACGCAGTTATCCACATAATCTTTAATTTTCAACAAGTCCTGACGCTCATACACCAACAGTGTGTGACCCCCCCCCCCCCCAAAACAGCTTAAAAACACAATAAAACATCCCAGTAATGAGAGAGCCAAGGGGCCAGCCAGACACTCCGGCGCAATCTTGGTCAACCACCAAATAATAATTTAAAAAATGAAAAAAATAAATGAAGATTTATACCAGCGCACTCACCAGCTCAAACAGCTCATCGTCACCTACGAAGTGGACGAGAACAGAGACCTCAACAAGAGAGAAACTGCACTATTATTGATCTGTTATTAGAAGCTTTGTTTCATTCACATAAACACACAAATCCTTATATAAATTTACCCTGTGTTCTTTTCTCAAACTGAAAACACTCCTTGTGATGTCAGTATGTGGTAATTCAGGAATTATTGTGATAATTTCAGCCCTGGATTTGTCACTTACTGAACTAAAACGTTAGCAGTTAGCTACCACTGCATGACATCACAAGGAGGAACAGAATGTTTTGAGTTTTGGAGCATAATAATCCAGAATTACTCTGTTCAGGCCGCCACACACTACAGGAGAATTTGGGGAGGCGTGACCCGACTTTGTGTCTTTGTGTGCGATTTTGGAGCTGCTGTGCTCCTTGTGTGTGTGATAATGAAATGAAAATGAAAACAATGAGTCGACTTTATTCCTCACCTCTCGTACAGTTGTAGTTAAACTACAGCGTCTCATCCATATTGTCCCAAGAATTTGTCCTCTGTAAATAATGACCCCACAAAACAGCACTGTGAATCCAATTTGAGGCGTTCTTTAAAAGTAAAAAGTCCAGAGTAGTTCCTCACGTGTGTCTTTTACATCCACACAGCGAAGGATCGAGGTGAAGCTGCAGATTAGCAATAGTGACTCTATTTCCTGTGAATTTTATTGCCAACCTTTTATGCTTTGAAAATCATTTCATTTCATTTATTTATTCATTTTGAGCAGGTCAACACAAGGAAATAAATACAGGTAACCAATATACAGTCAAATAAATATATATATATTTTTTTTGCTCGAAAAGGAGTGGGAAGAAGAAAACTTATTAAATCCCACCCCTGTCTTCCAAAACATAACTTAAATTATTAATTAACTTCCTTATCAGCTCAGTTGAAAGAAACACAAGTTGAAAAACAAAACAAAGGCAAATTCCATTCTTGTACCAAAAAAAAAACTGATACAGAAAAGTGCCATTTGACGATTCATTCAAACTCATCTCTCTCTGTATTCAGACCAGACCATGTCTTTAATAATAATAATAATACATTTTCACTACCTAGGACCACGCCATCAACATAATGCAGTGAAGATATTTATTATTGAATGATAGTGGATGTCTGAGAGAATAGGCAGTAATGGCTGGGTTGAGACGATGGGTGGGGGCTCCGTCTCAATCTTTGATTGGCTCAGCGGAACGGGACCCCCAAAAGTTTTGGAAAGAGCATATAGTGGAATGGGTCTGGAGGAGATCGTTGAGGTCGTGACGAACGTACGGTAGGTGCTGGAGACCCGACAAGGGTTCGTATTTTTCCGGTCGGGTACATCTGCCCTGGCCGTGGACGTAGTGGCGCCAATGCGAAATAAATGAATGGAGAATGGATGGGGTGTTATGCCAGAAGAGGTCCGTGAAAGGCGAGAGGTCGCCGGAGCGCAGAGTGAGAGTGCAAAGGTAGAGAAGGTCCGAAGTAAGTGGTAGGCGTTTCGGAGGAAGGCGAGGTTCAGTTTTTTGCAGTCCTTTAATCAGCACGGGAACATGAAGATGAGACTGGCAGTCTTCGCCAGAAGTCAGCTTGTATATGAGATTTATCCCTGAGAGGTAAGCCTAGACCTCCCCCCGCGGGAGGATTCGTGGGGGCCAGTGCATAGTGTTCTGGGCAGCAGATTTGCTGCCCCCGTAACCCAGAAATGGAAAAGCAGAAGATGGATGGATGGTAAGCCTGGACGGTGGAGACGCAGACATTCCTGGACTGGCGAGAGAGGGTGATGAAATTGCAGATGATGGTGACGTCAGATGAGCAGAGGGGAAGCTGATGAAGGTGGTGTTGACTGATCTATTATGTTAGGATGAATGGGAATGCCTGGATTAATCAGACCCCCAAAGAATGGTGGAAAAGTAGGACGAAGTTCCGATGAAGCTGAAGGCTAATTGTGCGATTCGAGGGCTCTGGAAGAAATGCATAATCCGACTACTGCCGAAGATTCGGATTGAACACTGGAGAAACTGGAGCTGTGTTGTGAAGGTGCTGTACGGCGAATGAGTCAGGAGTGATGTAGAGAAACCGTGACGTGGAGGGTCTTCTTCCCTGACAGAGGAGCTGGACCTTTGCTAGAGTGGGGTCACACGCGCTAGCGCAGATGGTTGACGGACGTGACCATGATAATGCTGATGTGCATCCTTCAGCATGGTTGCGGATGGCAAGCGTAGGAACCTGTAGGTGAAGGAAGCAAGGCTTGAATGTTGAGGGTTGGATGGATGAGGGATGAGGGTCGGAGGGATGGGGGGTCGGAGGGATGAGGGTCGGGGGGATGAGGGTCGGGGGGATGAGGGTTGGGGGGGGTGAGGGTGGGGGGAGAGGACCTGTTGGGAGGGAGACCTGTCGGGAGGAAGATCTCCCGTCGTGGGTCGGGAGAGAGGCAGAGAAAGACCCGTCGTGGGTCGGGAGGGAGGGATACCCGTCATGGGTCAGGAGAGAGCAAGGCAGAGAAAGATCCGTTGTGGGTCGGAAAGGAGTGAGACCTGTCGAGGGTCAGGAGAGAGGGAGACCCGTCATGGGTTGGGAGGGAGGGAGACCCGTCGTGGGTCATGAGAGAGAGAAGCGGAGAAAGACCCGTCGTGGGTCGATAGAGAGACCCATTGTGGGTCAGGAGACCCGACGTGAGAGCTGGGCGAGCCGTCAAGAGCCAGGCGAGCCGTCGTGAGAGCCAGGCGAGCTGTCATGCGGTCGTGAGAGCCGGGTGAGCCATCGTGAGACCCAGGCGTGTTGTCGTGCCGTCGTGAGAGCCAGGCGAGCTGTCGTGCCGTCGTCCTGACGGGAGGAACACCTGTTGTGGGTCAGGAGAGAGGTGGAGAGAAGAAGACCCGTCGTGGGTCGGGAGAGAGGCAGAGAAAAACCCATCGTGGGTTGGGAGGGAGGGAGACCTGTCATGGGTCGGGAGAGAGTGAGGCAGAGAAAGACCCGTTGTGGGTTGGAAGGGAGTGAGACCCGTCTTGGGTCCAGAGAGAGGGAGACCCGTCGTGGGTCAGGAGAGAGGCAGAGAAAGACCCGTTGTGGGTCGGAAGGGAGTGAGACCCGTCATGGTTCATGAGGGAGAGGCAGAGAAAGACCCGTTGTGGGTCAGGAGGGAGGGAGACCTGATGGGAGGAAGATCTGATGGGAGGAAAGAAAGCTATGCCTTTATTAGTCCCTCAGTGGGGAATTCCAGTTCTGCATTTAACCCATCCTGTTATTAGGAGCAGTGGGCAGCACATTACTGCGCCCGGGGATCATCTCTTGCTTTTTCTTGATTTTCTTGCTTCTGCTTGGTCAGGACCTAAGCTGGAGGATTTACCTATGGTGCATGTTTTGGGTTGGTGGGGGAAACCGGAGTGCCCAGAGGAAACCCACCCAGACACGGGGAGAACATGCAAACTCACACAGAAAGGCCCAGGCGACCCGGGGATCGGACCCAGACCATGCATGCAAACTCCACACAGAACACACTCCTGAAGACCTGAAGACCTGTTGTGGGTCAGGACAGAGGTGGAGGAGACCCGTTGTGGGTCGGAAGACTCGACGTGAGAGCCGGGCGAGCCGTCGTGAGAGCCGTCATGAGAGCTGTCGTGAGAGCCGTCCTGAGAGCCAAGCGAGCAGTCGTGAGAGCCGTCGTGAGAGCCAGGCGAGCAGTCGTGAGAGCCGTCCTGAGAGCCAAGCGAGCAGTCGTGAGAGCCAGGCGAGCCGTTGTGAGAGCCGTCAGGAGAGCCGTCGTGAGAGCCGTCGAGAGAGCCAAGCGAGCCGTCGTGAGAGCCAGGCGAGCTGTCGTGCCGTCATGAGAGCAGAGTCGTCATGCAGAGAGGAGTTAAGCGAACAAAAGCATTGGTGTGACGTTTCAGAGAGCAAACGAAAATAGTGTGAGTGGGCGTGGTGACTTGTGTAGGCTGCAACAGAGAAAAACATTTGGGTGTTGGGGTAGGGTGGGGGGAAGGGATAGAGCAGAAGACGGGAAATGGATTAGAGGCTCTGCCTAATGTGGGAAGAGCGAGAAGCCATCTAGCCCATGATGACTGAAAAGAGAGAAATGAGAGATGGGGAGAAGATGCATGTGCATGGGGAATTGTGCAGCCTGCGAGACGGGGACAAGAATGAGACACGAAGGATGCAGGCACAGGGGGAGATGGCCTGCCAAAGTTGCCAAAAGCCGGTCTGTGCGCTGAGAGCCGGGCTGCGCCAGGCTGCGCGCTCGCCTACACGAGGAGGAGGAGGCGACGAGAGGGACAATGTGGATATCCCGTATTTGCCGCCAGCACAGAGATATTGACGGTGGGTGCTCCTTAGAGGTGAAGGTCTGCTGCGTGAGCGCACGCCTGGAGTGTTCGCTGGGCGGCAAGGGCCGCGGGCTGGACGCCGCGGATATGCGATGAAAGATCCTCCAGCTGCAGATTCCTGAATAGAAATCCGTCGCGGCGTAAGGAATTGCGAACTGGAAGGAACGAGGAAACGTGAGGCAGGTTGGTGTTTGAATGTGACGGGTTGTTAGCCCAGCTTGAGCGAGCTGACGCGGTTGAGAGCTGTCGAGTTAACCGAGACGAACTGGAATGAAGGGATGAGTGGCTATAAATAGCTCCGGGAAATTAGAGGTGTGGTTATGATGAACTGTGATTCGCTGGTGAGGAGGAGAAGGTGGTTGAGGCGTGGTCCTGCTCCTGAATTTCAGTTAATCACATTAACTCCATTTATTTATAAAGCGCTTTTCAAGACACTCAAAGACGCTGTACAGAAGGTAAAATCAGTAATAAAACAAGTAATAAAACAATAAACAATCAGACAAACATTAAACATGTCTGTGAGTGCGGCAATGCGCCCCACTAGCCTCGGCCTCGGTGTTTCTTGAAGTTTCTTTCCGACGCGTCACGTAAAGTAAATAAAGAGTCTTGAATCCAAGTTTGTCTTTTCTATCTTTACTAAAGTGAAAGGTCATACAGAGCGGGTACAAATAAGGTGAATAAAGAGGGAAATGGAAAGATGAATTTCTGAGGCTTGTGGTTTTCCTACGTGTGTTGTGTTAGGCTCTGTATGTGTGGTGATGTCCTTCTTGACGTCTTTGCGTGTCGTATAGCGGTGAGCTCCTGCCTGTCACTGGGAGACCGGGCTTCCTTGTACCCCGTGGCTCCTGATAGGACTCACCCTACGTTGCGTTGTCGATGGTGCTACTTCTTTGCTGTCCGTACGTGCCTTGTAGCGTCGCGTTTTCCCGTCTGTCACTCGGGAGACCGAGCTTCTTCGCTTCTCGGCTCCCGACGGGAGTCCGTCTTACTTGCTACCTGTGGCTGTTACGTGACGTTTCACGTGAACTCCTTGTTACGTGACGTCCCACGTGACGTTCCTACGTGACGTTTACGTGACGGTCAAAAGACTGTGTAGCTTCTGTGGTCCAGGACGTCCTAATACCCCATCAACCCTTGACTCGAGGTAACCTCCTGGCTCTATCCACACTACCTACGTAGCATGGTCCCTTTCTTCTTGTGCGTGTGTGTGTGTCTTCTTCGGTGTCTGTGTCCTCTCTGAGCCCGCGTGGTCCCTATGTCTGTATTTTATAGTAGGTGAGATCAAAGATAAAAGAACAAGGAACAAAGATCAAAGTGGTCTAATCACAATGCATTTCCTGAACCAGAAGGCGGGACAGGAAGTGCTGTTATAAACAGAATATTCCAGAACACAGAATGTACGAAATGGCTCCTACAATGTCTTTATACAAGAACTTAAATTTGTGAATATTTTGCCAGAGCTTTTGCTGTAAATCCAGAGCATTCCACATTTTTACCCCACATACAGTCACACAGAAACTTTTACGAGTGCTTCTAACATTCGGCAAAATGAAGTTTCCATAACCTCTCAGATTATAAATGTTCTCATCATGTCATCATCATGTATCTGTAGCACCACATTTCACAAATAATAATAACACAGTTTTGATTTGTGTCTAAACTCAAAGTGCAGAGCTCTGATTTTTGAACACTTCAGAGTCTCAGAGCGAGTGGTTTTACTGACGACAGGAAACAGCAGACATGATGGAGCCCATCTTCAGCTCAGAGAACATCATCGCACAGATGTCTGAAGAGGGACGCAAGTTTGCCATTGTGGACGGATACTGGAAGAACATCACTGAAGAGGCTGTGACGCGTTTTCACTTTTCTTTGCTGTGGGCCTGTATGATGCCGTATGTACATAATTCTAAAGTGTGTGTTTAGGTCAAAGACACATGTGTGCTGGTGGCCACAGCACAGCCCCACATGCTGGAGAGACGAGGCTACTGTGTTCCTGTAATTTTCAACATATTTTCCAACATTTCTTCACAAATTGCTTCTTGAAAAACTATAATTTATCCCACCAATTTAAGTCAATTTTTTATTTAGACTCACAAAACCTGTTATATGCGTGTTAAATAATGCAGGTTTTTCTTCCTGTCCAACGATGAGCTGCTGGAGATCCTGTCCCAGACCAAAGACCCTCTGTGTGTGCAGCCCCACCTCAGGAAGTGCTTTGAGGGCATCGCCAAACTGCACTTCACCGAGGAGCTGGAGATCACCGGCATGATCAGCTCAGAGAAGGAGACCGTGCCTCTGTCTGAGATGATCTTCCCAGCAGAAGCCAAGGTCTGTCTGTCCTCTGTCCTCTCTTAGTCTGGGTTAATCCTGGAACCAAACAGGGCTGCATCATGAAATATTATACTTGTATTGAGCTGAAGTACATTCAAAATAATATTTAAAGGCAAGTGACACTGCAAAATGCATTATCCTGACAGAAGACCTCTCCCTCACAACGGCTATTGGCCTTAAATCTCTAGCACAGGCCCATAGTTGTTTTGGTCTAACCCTAACCTGTTGCTTAAAGCATACACATAAAACTTCATATGGACACTGAAAACACTGAAAACACAGCCAGAGCAATAGAATCATCTTTTGAGGAAGTCCCAGGGAACGAATTTCAATAGTAAAGTTAAGTCCAGTTAAAATGACAAAGTAAACATTCATACTAATGATGTATTTAAAAATAATAATTAAAAATAACATGTAATTAATCTTGTGGTTTAAATACAGGTACATAATGTAAACGAAAATACTGACATGAAAACTCAATTATTTGAAAAATAAATACATATGAATCCTCTGTAGTACTGATATCAGGGATGAAAAATTTCAGCTTTTTGGCTGATTCCGCTTTTTTGTCAGTCGCCTGGGTCAATACGCGTCCCGTATTGAGCTGAATAGGGACGCACTTTGTCCCGTGTTACCGTGTGAATCAAAAATAGTGTCTAAATCCAAATCCAAAATCCAAATCCACTTTATTTCTATAGCACATTTCATAAACATAAATAGTTTCCAAAGTGCTGTACAGACAGAAAAACTACAGCGAACGACACAACAAACATCAGGTACTGTATAGTCCCAAAACAATAAAACCAGTAAAATCAAATCAGAACCATGGAGTAAAAAAAAAAAAAACTAAGTAAAAATAAAATAAAGTAAAATAAATAAAATAAAAATAAAATAAAATAAAATAAAATAAAATAAAATAAAATAAAATAAAATAAAATAAAATAAAATAAAATAAAATAAAATAAAATAAAATAATTAAATTAAATTAAATTAAATTAAAACACAGAGGACCACACAACTCATGCGGGATTAAAAGCCAGAGAATAAAAGTGGGTCTTAAGACGAGACTAAAAACACTCCACAGTGGGAGCTGTTTTGATGTGAGGAGGCAGAGCGTTCCACAGCTTTGGTTCAGCCACAGAAAAGGCTCTGTCTCCTCTGGTTTTAAGTCTCGTCTTAGGAACCACGAGCTGGAGCTGGCCCTCGGACCTCAGAGCGCGGGCGGGGGTGTAAATCTGGATGAGGTCCGAGATGTAATCCGGGGCCTGTCCATTCAAAGCTTTAAAAACAAACAATAACATTTTAAAATCAACTCTAAAACGAACGGGGAGCCAGTGCAAAGATGCTAAAATCGGAGTTATGTGCTCTTGTTTTTTGGTACCGGTTAAAAGGCGCGCAGAAGAGTTTTGGACTAGCTGTAGACGAGAAAGTGCATGGTGGCTAATGCCAGAGAAAAGTGCATTACAGTAGTCTAAACGAGAAGAGATAAAAGCGTGCACGACTTGTTCGAAAGATTTAAAAGATAAAAAGGATTTGACTTTGGATAAAAGCCTTAAATGATAAAAGCCAGATTTGACGACCGCATTCACGTGCTTATCAAGCTTAAAATCATTGTCAATAGTGACGCCAAGGTTGGTAACAGAAGATTTAACTTGTTGTTTAAGTGGGCCCAAGTCCAAGAGGGGGTCAAAAACAGGGGGGGTCTAAAACAGGGGTGCCTAATACATCGATCACAATCTACCAGTTGATCGCCAAGGTAGTGGGTAGATCGTAGTGTCGTAGTACTCGACACCGGTCTTGGTCTCGAGATGAGTGGATATTTCATTACGGCCGCTGCCGTTAGGGCCGCGCGGGGCTTCTCACTGCAGCAAGCGCGCTCGTCTGGAGCCGCGGACACCACACGCCATCACGAGCGCTCCCATCGCGCGCAGCTTGTCCACTACAGCGTGTACCCTTGTGTCCCAGCGTGTATCACAGAGCAGGTTAAACTTTATAAAGCATCCTACCTTTCCATCCACCTCACGTCACACCGTCGCTCCTTTTCATGCTCTCGCTCCTCCTCAATGCCTCTGATTAGAAGTGCAAGACTAAGTGCAAAGCAAAATCTAATCTAAATTCATGTTACAGTGTTGGCACAGAGCAGGCCTACAGCACAGAGCAGGTCTACCGCGGCATGTGGTTGAATTTTGCCTAATAAAAGTGCACAAATGCATCTGTGTTTGTCACATGCGTTTGGTAAATGTGCAGAGGTAAATACCACTGCAAAACCAGTAAGAGAATGTGACTCCAGGTAGGAAGTTGAAAAAACAGGGGGGGAAAAAAAGTGTTTAAGTGCAGTACAGTTTGCTTAAAATGAACATTTATCAGATAAAATGGAGATAGAGTTATGAAAATTAAAATACATATACTTGTGTATGTACCAGGTATGTGTATCTCACCACTAGTACCTGTGAATAAAATGTGGTTTGTTCTTTGATTTACAGTTTTACTTTATTGCAAACATTTGTAAAATTTTGTGAGAAGGTAGTGCAAAGTGGGATCATTAAGAACAGTCACGTTGTAAATCTAGTATTGGTAACATGTATTTGTGGTTTCTACTTCAATATAAATCAAGTAGCCACTGTGAAAACAAATATAAAATATAAAATATTAGTCTACAATAAAGAGTAGGCTAATCAAATTATGCAACAAACAACACTCATAATTCATAATTCAATCATAACATCTCTGTTTTGTTTTTTTTACTTCAAATGGGGCAACACAGGGAGGAGTTTGAGGTCCATAGCATGCACTTACCTATATGTGGTTAAGCAAGATTAAAAATAAAACCTTGATATGAGATGAAGTCAAGTGTGTGTCTGCAATGTGAAATGGAAGCCAATTAGCCCAGTGTGTGTTACTTCCTTATGAGTCTTTGTGACGTGTGTTCATAAGTCCGAAAAGTTAGCATGCTAGTCGTTGTTCGCTTTGCTGTCACCCAAAACTTTACTGTAGTCTCCGATAGCTGTGAAAAGTATTTATAATTTGTTATGGTAAAAAAAATAGGATGCTTGGAATGCATAAAATTAACTTAAAGGGATATGCCACCCCCAGGTCAAATTTGGGCATCTCCCCACAGTCCAGAGACTAAAATAAGTGGTGGAAAGCGTTTTCCTGGTCACCCAGCCATTGTCCGAGTCTGTCGCCACTGACCGCCGCGGTATCTGCTGCTCCTCCGCGTTAGACTGGAGTCTAACGTCGCCAGAGAAAGATTTCGGCCAAAAGGAATTAATTTGCTCGATGCGTTTCCCAATTACTTTCTGTGTAGTGCGCATTCATATCGAGTGCAAATAAATGTGCAAATCAACACGGAGAGCTTGCCTTGGTCATTTTGGGTGGGAACTATTTTCCAGTGCGGAAGAATAAAGCCGAATCACGCAGCACGCTGCCAGGGGAATCCCTGTTACGCACCAGGAAGGGAGTTCCCCTGTTGCACAGCGTGGTGCGTGATTCGGCTTCGACAGACTCGGACAATGGCTGGGTGACCAGGAAAACGCTTTCCACCACTTATTTTAGTCTCTGGACTGTGGGGAGATGCCCATATTTGACCTGGGGGTGGCATATCCCTTTAAAGGTGCATTGTGTAACTTTTCTGGTGGAGGGTCCGTCAAATGCTTTTCTCCATGGAAATGTTATTGCTTTGTCTGGAATGTTTCACAGTATGGTATTAAACCTTTCTATATTCATGGAGGCCAAACCAAATTTACTTACAGGTCAGATCTGTGGAGAGGCAATTCCGCTCACCGTCCTAATGCCTGGTTTTTGAGCTATAAAATCACATGTAATTGAATTAATATAAGGTAGAACTGTGTAATTTCTCCAGTGTGAGATCAATAAAGTTCACTTCTTCTTAATGTCATACTGTGGAACATTACAGGCACAGAAATTACATATCCATAGAAACAAGCAGGTGACTGACCCAGAAAACTTACACAATGCACTTTTTAAAGTCAGGTTTTAAAGTCAGGTAGGCATTAGTAAGTAAAGATGAGCGAGTGTTTACTCTGTGTTTAGCAGCAGCTCATGTAGTGAGCTGTGAGTGTGTTCGTACATATCAGCTGTGTGACAGATTTCACATCCTCTCTCTGTTCCCACCACCTCTGCTGCAGGACGTCCTCACAACAACATTTGTTAATGCACCCATTGCACAGAACACATGCAGCAAAATGCCTGACCACCTCTTTCTCCCACACCTCGGTTTAAGTATATTGTTGTTAAAGGTGCATTATCCAACTTTTCTGGTGGATGGTCTGCCACCTGCTTGTCTACATAGAGAGGTCATTAATATTCCACAGTATGGCATTAAGTTTATATTTACGGCAGGGCTCTCAAGTTTTGAGCGGGGTCGTGCGTGAGATTGTAATTTCCGAGGACCGGGGGGCTTGAATTGCGTGAGAAATGCTGTGTGAGCGTCGAATTCTGTGTTGAGAGCCCTGTTTGTCTAAAGAGCAAACTTAAACTATAAAGCAACTAATGACAGTTATATAAATGAAGTTATTACCTGATGGTTCTCAGTTTGTTTTACCATCACCGTTTTGTCTTTTCTCGTATTCAGTCGCTGTCCTTTATCACTGACAGAGTGCAGTGCGCGCTTAGACACTCGCTGAGAGGGGCGGGGAGGAGGGAGCGGGGCGGGGGGGAGCAGGACATTTTTAACGGATTCATGTAAGAGTCTGGTTAATGCACCGGGCCCGCGGCGAACCGCGGCGAACCGCGTCTCACCGCGTCTCACCGCGGCTCTCCATGGGCAGTTCGGCTCTGGGCTGCGCGTATTCCGCGCGTAAGCCGTCGGGGGGGGGACACGTTACGCACAGACGGAGACACCGGGACCCGAGTCGGTGCGTCTCAGAGGAGACGTGGCACCGGGACTGAGGCTCAGGACGTGCTCGGGGGACGGCGCGTCTGCTCCGGCTTCGCTCGGACCGTGCGCCCGGAGCAGGGGGACTTTTTTTCACTGAAAACCCGCGGTGCCTGCATAAACTAAGCCACACAGACCGATTTTCTGGGAACAATAAATAAATAAATAAATCAGCGTGAGAGATGCCATGTGTGGCGTGTGTGCGTGTGAACACGCCGAATTGCGTGTGTCACACTCTCAATGCGTGAGACTTGAGAGCCCTGATTTACAGAAACAAGCAGATGACACCACAAGGCCAAGTTTGTGATTTGTGAACCCACTTACAATGCAGTGCGTAGAATGCATGTAATTTTGAGCTATAAAAACACTTCTAATAAAATAAATGCAAGAAAGATAATGCCAGAATATGGAACATTCTAAGCAAAGCAATTACATCTCCATGGAAACCAAGTGGTTACATAGTGCAACTTTGACTATTTGAATTTGTGTTATTGATTTTGATAAATGGTGCTGCTTGAATTGTGCATTTCTTTCAAAAGTTTTTATTTTGTGTACGTGCATTGAAAAGAGAATTCTGATTCAAAAATATTTAGCGCTTTATATTGGCACAGTACGCGTAAACACAAGAGCACTTTGATGGCCACAGCATGTCTGTGCTGTATTTCCCCATTGCTATTGTTGTATTGTTATCGGTTGTGTTTCTACGAGCTCCATGGTAACTGTAGGACCATCCGGTTCAGTCCAGGACACGCACTGGCCTGGTCCACTCGGGGAGAATGTGCCATAAACCACTAGAGCAGAAGTGGAATTTCACATGTACAATTATCGAACAGCAGGAAGTAGGTAAGATTTGAGTGAGACCGGATTGGGGAAAGAATGCCGAGATAGGACCAATACAAAGAGAAAAAACTAAGCAAATACAAGTGTTCTTCTGTTTACTTTATTTTAAAAGAAACATACAGGTGTAAATGAGATGGTACACAGCAAGATGGCAAATATTAAAAAGAAGGTATGGTAAATAAATGCAAGTGATAACAGTTGCCGTTTTATATTAACAGAACAGTACAGTACAGTACATTTGACAATCTAATATTATGACTGCTATTTACACATATTGGCACAACAGATTCTCTGCAGTCTGTACACAGTTTCTCTGTGCACAGTGTCATAAGCTTTAAGGAATATTTACTGCACATGTTTAGAAGTGGTAATTCATGTACCTGGAATTAAATGTACTCCCAAAATATGAAATAACTGTGACAGAATAAAATAAAAATGCGAAACACCCTATTATCCTACATGGTATTTTTAGATCCAATTCCACCACGTGTGGCTTTACACAACTGCAAACCATGTGTCTGGTGAGAAATACCACTCTTGTTTCATGTACACACATGTCATTGCCTGGTTCAAGTCAGTGTGGGTCACTCGACTTGTGATAGCTTAAAAATATCTACCCTAAATAATGAGTTACTCTTTAAGGGAGTTGGTTGAACAAGGTTGAATTAAGGAGGAGGAATGGTCATCGGAAGGTGTAATTCAGTAGATCTGCAACCTATTTGGAGATACCTGGCAGCCAAACACAGGGCCAGGCAGAGGGGATTTTCATGCTGCAGTACCATGGAGCAGTAACTACTCAAACTGGAGACCTTGAAGGAGGGACTCTCCAATTTAGATAATGACCACTGTTTCTTCCCACTTGCTCAAGTCAGTACTTCATTTAAGCATTTTGGCCAAAATTTAATTCCATAGTATTTCACATTCATCTCAGTTTCAGAAAAGACAGATAGATATACTGGCTGTCAAATTCCCAAGAGTTCTTCTAGTTAAAGACACATATGTTATAAGGCAGTAGTAAAACATTAAAGTAGCACAAAAAGAAACATAGGTGGTATATACAACTGGGCATAGTAACAGGTTACATAAAGCATACCCTGAATGACAGATTCTCCTGAAATTACAAAACAGACTAGCTCAATGCTTCAACGTTTCCAGGACCATGTGAGATAGAAGAATTTTAGATTGTTGTCAGTATTACTGCCATGTTTGTCTGTTTTGTGAATGTCAGTGAGATAGTTTTGAGACACAGTTTAAAAAACTGAAAGGCCTGAAGACTCTCCCAAACTACAAGTACTGCTCCCTTTTCTCTGGTGGGGTAGTTTTAACATTTGCTCTGCAATTCAAAAGGAAAAAGACATGTTTCAGTCAAAGTACTGTGACATAAAAAAAAAAAAAAAAAAAACTAAAACTACAGCCAAACATACATTTACAAACCAACTGTAAAACAATAAATCAGCACAAAAAAGACACATGATGCAACAAATGTTAGCTTGCATACAATATCAAAAGTGCTGGTTCTAAGACTTTGAAAGTCCATATTCACAAATAAACTGAAATAAGGGGATCAATGCATTTAACTAGAATGTAACTACAACAGGTAGTGTTTAAAGTACAGTACAGGGGTAGACACTGGGACAGTCCTCGATAATAAGGCCGGAGCTGATCATTCATGGAAACTAGTCTCACTCAACAACTCTGCCCTGAATTAGAGAAGAGAAGAAGAAAGAAGCCAGAGACATAGGGTTAGACTGGAGGACCACATAAGCTTTTACATATGTCGTGAGACATACATACGTGATGCAGGTTAGACAAGCACTCAGGTTAAAGCTGGAAGATGAATGCATAAAGCATGAACACTAATCCAACATGAAAGTCTTATGCACTGCAAGGCCTGTTCACTAACATATCCAATGGCCAGAAGAAAGCATTCTGGAACATGGCTTCTCAGGATATGAGGGAGAAAACTGCTCTGAACCTGATGGTTTTTGAGTAGTCTTTAAAGTTCCCATGGCATGAAATTTTCACTTTCTGAGGTTTTTGAATGTTAATGTGAGCTTCCCTACCCTGTTTAGGCCCCCCAATGGCTAAAAGTTGCGAAATGTCTAAACTGAGCATTTGTGATCCTTTTCTGCATTTGAAAAAAACACAGCTTAAACGGGCGATTCTGAACAAGGCACCTTTGTTACGTAACATCGAAAAAAGAAATGCAAATTCCACCGCCATCTGGATCTCCACCCCCTGTCTCTGGAAATCACGCCCAGAGAGTTTGGACCGCGAAGGAGCTACGCAATGCGAAATGCGTTTTTTTATTTGCCTGGAGGCACGTGCAAGTGTTTATAGGCTCGGAAGTCCTTTACCCGACCCTCTGGACCTCTGAAACAGCAGTGGTTTAATTTTATTTTCTGTGAAAATGTGTTTTTTTCATTGAAATTCCTCTCCTTTCTCCCTCCGTGCTTCAAACGCGGAAATGGGAGCCAGCGCACAGAGCAGCGCTCCAGCGGCGCAGAGGAGTGGGTATGGGCCCCACCCGCTCCTCTAACCCAATCTGTGTCCTTCTCATTTGCATTCAAGCAACAAGGCCCAGAATGAGTCGTTCAGACAGAGAGATTATGACTGACTGTGTACATGTGTCGTTCTCATGCACTGAATGTTGATTTTGAAGAAGGATTCATTTACAGTATTAGGGAACCATTAAGGTACCATATAAAAGCATCAAGAAGTACCATGTCATGGGACCTTTAAGAGCACAGTTGTGGCTGACAGCCCAGTGATGTCCTACAACCTTACTCAAAGAGACTAAAGGCTTTCAAAGACCTGCATTCTTCCATCAGAGAATAATAAAGCCCTCTCTAAGCAAGCTACAGCAAAGAGGCAGCTTTCCTAGAAACTAATGTCTTTTATCTGCAAGAGGAAGTAATTCTGTAGAAACCAAAATGTTCAAGTAGAGAGAGACCCAAGAGTTAATTTAGACCAATGTTTAAATTAGTTTATTAGAGAGACCGAAAAAATTGATTTAAACATGTTGTAGCTATGGTTAACTTACTGTTCACTTTTAGTTACATGACAAAACATAGCTTGCTGTGACTAAGGGTTATTTGAGTTCATGAGACATTACATAATTGGATTAAAACTGGTTTTGATGACAGTTAACAACCACACAGATTCTTTTGAGTGAGGCATCTTCATTATGTCACATACATAGAAAATTATCATGTGTTTGCACTGTTGCAACTGTGGCTGTGTTATAAGCACTACAGATCTTCCCCATCCCCCAGTTCATGTGACAAATTACCCATCCTGAATGATAATAATAATGACCCCTTATTTCTGTAGTATCTATAAACTGCAATTGCAACAGCAGGCAGTGAATACAAAAACTGTACTGAAGGTATATGAGACAGCTCCAACCTGGAAGCATAGGACAGGCTATGTGTCTTATCAAAGTGTGCCCTATAGTCATTTAGATATAGAATATAAGCTTGAGGTAAGTTGTTTGCATAAAGAAAGGTTGTTTACAAGATACTGGCATATAAGGGTTTGGACTGCAGAAGTAGTAAGATTAAACCAGTTTAGATATATCTTAGTTTAGAGAATATCTTATTTATTGCAGTCTTTGGGTTTGAGTTGTAAATCTATGAATGTTTAAAACCTGTCCTGTGCTGTCTGTTTGGGTGCTGCTCTTGTGGGGATGGGGGTTACACGTACTCCCTGGTCGTGGAAGGCTGTGATTGGCGGTAATATTGCTGCCCTCTCATTTCCTCTTTGGAGCAGGAGCAGCACAGGAGGGAGCCACCCAGGATGGTCAGACTGGCGGCTGCCCAGCCTACAAACAGGGCTGAACCAAACTCATACCTGAAGAGATCCAGTTCAGACATGACATGATGCAAACAAAGTTCTAGCTTGTGCTGCTAGAGCTGATATAACCCAACCAAAACAAGAATAATGTTGATAAAAATGTGTGACTTTTACAAACCTGGCATTGGCTGGGGTGTTGGGGTTGAAGAACTGATAGGACACCTGAGTGGCATACCAGGACACAGACACCAGTGTGCATACACCTGGAAAAGGATAAATAATTAGAAATGGCCACTTTCAGTTTACCACTCTTCAAACATGTCTGTCTCTATGGCTATCTAAATTATCTATGGCTAACTCCTTAGACAAAGCCTCCTCCTCTCTTCAAGTTGTTACTTTTGATGGTTTTGAAAGGAAGAAGAGAATCGTTTAGAGGCGATGCTCAGGGAACATCAAAAGGAGCAGTGGCTCTGTTACAAGCACTACACTAGGAGTACATAAAGACCTTAAATACATGCAGTATAATATAGTATAATCTCACCTGCAAGCAGAAAAAGTGCTCCACCGGTGACAGCGATGCGTGTTTTGGTGGTCGGGTTGTTGTCACCTACTTTAGTACATTTCATGCCCACCACACTGATGATGATGCCCATAAATCCCAGTAGCACAGAGATCACCATGAGGGCTCGGCATGTCTGAATGTGGACTAGATATAAGAGAAGAGAGATTAATCAATCATGTCAAAAACACTGAAGAAAATTAGATTAAACGAGAATGAAGCTATGCAAATGGGTGACCACTTTCAGTCCACCACTGTCCATTTTAACATGTTCTTAACCAAGAATGTAAAAAACAAAATAACTGAGTGAAGAGGAACAGCAGAGAGAGATCAATACCAGAAACAGAAAAATGTGACGATATTATGAATAAAACAGGATTTTACTTCTTTATTTTTTAGCGTAGCATTTTTATTTACTTTGTGATCAGATCAAGTTATTGAGGGTTCTTTCTTTCACCAACTTCATTTCTCCCTTCACTGGATTCACAGCCAAGTATTCAGACCTCGAATATTCAGACCTCGAATGCTCCTCAAAACCCTCTTGCGGCTCATTCCACAGCACGTTTGTCGTCACAACCATCTAATGATCTACCTACACTGGCCTGCACACATTCATAACTCTGTGGGCTGCACATACTTACACATACACACATATGTAAGTACACAGCAGCACAATGACAGTAGGTGGAGCAGCCCAGATGGAGTCATGCTGCGGCTGTAGGAGGCGTGCTCCACATGTTGGGCACAGTGGGATCAGTGTGGAGTTCACACAATGCTTGATTGTTTTCATCCGCAAGTCACAATGCGGTTGACTGCAACTACTTCACATTTCTTATGTCCATTTTTTAGCATCCTGGGAGTCCCCATTCCCTCATCTGTAGTCAGAAACTCAAACATTTTAACATTTTTGAGTTGTCTGACTAACATTTTGGAGGCCTAGTAATGCTGTTAGTTAATCATATAACATCAGACCTAAAATGTTACAATTTTTACAGTTTTTACAGCAGAAAACATTCAATGGTATGCATCATCACCAACTGAAACAAGCAGATTAAGATCAAGGCTGAGAAGAGGGATGATTTCCTTCTCCTGAGTTCATCTGGCTTACCCCTGCACACTTTTGTCCTAAGGGCTATTGACCTTCGTCAAACTGTCCTGACAGAGGATCTGCTGACCAATTCCAATGAGTCCTGCTTTTAAGCTACAGAGATCTTTGATCAGTTATTCAATTTATTCCCTTTTAACTGGTGAGTGTGCTTCAGTTGCCCCTTGGGGATAGAGTTTGATATCTGCCATCACCATGTCACTTGTAGCCACTTAACTGGCAATGCTTTTCTGACAATTGGAAACTTAAGCACTATTATACCTATTATAACTATAGTCTATCAGTGTATTTTGTGACATGGCATCTAAGTGACTATCAAGTCATTTTACTTCATCTCAGACCCATATTGAGAGAGGTTTCCTCCTGCCACCATTTATAAGTAAAAAACACTGAAGATGAATGACTATATTTACAAGCCCCAGTGAAGTCAGCAACAGTAAGCACATTTAAAAAGCACATATCCAGAAACATAAAAGGCTTCACTTTGTGACATCTGCTCTACAGTATATACATCATTCAGACACAGTGAGAGACGGCACCACATTTGAAGTGTGATTTATGGAGTTCCACTACTGCTTTTGATGAAGTTTGTGAATAGTTTACAGCAGAAAGAAATCCTTTTCTTCCACTCTTCACAGTGTGAGGGGGTTCAGCCTGTTAAATGACACTATCCTCTGACCAGTGACAAATCAGTGGGCTTCAGGGGTCTTTGGGGTTTTTGGGGTGAAGCTGAGGCTACAGAGAGGTGCTCAGGTCAGGACAGAGCTCTTTCTTGCCTCAGAGGCAAGCTTGGTGGTGCCAGTCTTAAGCTTTGAATGAGTTTCTGTGCAGGAACTTAGAGCGCCATTGTGAGCTCATATGCTGCAAACAGCAGCATATCTTTTCACTTTGATATGTTCACTTTGAAGCTAACAATACCACATTAGCTCTTATGTAAGGTGGGTGGCAAGGGGCTAGCAAAATGTTTAAATGTTAAGGGTAAAAAGTTGCATTTGAGAAAATGCACTTTCACTCTCCATAAGCATATTTTTCATCATTAAGGAATACACCAAAGCACCTGTGTGCTCAGACCTACGACCTACGAATTGACCTACAAATCCAACAATTATTCATGCTGAGTTTTTACATTTAATCAATCTCTACATTACCTAACTTAAAATACAGCAGTAGTACAAAACAATAAAGCCATAAAATTTAGGGTCACCATTTCTTGTATAGTGGGAGGAGGCCGGAGCACCTACAGAGCCCACGATAAACAGGACTTCTGCTTAGATGCCACTTGCAGAACTGTCTATTCTGCACCACAATCTACACATTTACGGGAAATCAAACCACATGAAAGAATGGAGTGAGTTAAATCATTACTTCCACAAACTTTTGAAGTCATAAATTCAAGCAGCAGTTCCTTTCCTATCACTGGCCACATCAGGTGAGTGCTACAGTCTGGTGAACAATTTCACAGCCCCATCACATGTTCCTCTAACTGCAGATGTAAAATCTTCAATCAAGTCAGTGGGAAAATGACTGATTGGAAGGGGAAAAAAGTGTTTTGTGTGCATCCAAATATAATAAAATTTTACATAAATAATGAAATATAAATAAATAAAAAAGGTGGTGGAAGGTTGGAGGTTCAGTCCCAGATTTGACCATTGTTGTTGTAAAGCACTTCCACCATCAATGATTCTAGTATGTGAGTGAGTAATTGATAGTGTACTTTTATCATCTCCTTGAATATTTAGTTTAAGAGCCCTGTACTAATTTTAACATTAAGTTTGGACAATGTGCGCGTGTGGGGATAAGAGAGCACATTCTGGGAATATCTCTGCTGTTTAGGCCAACACTGGCCTTTTCTTCTGATAACAGTCACTATTCATCTGGCAGGACAATACATCGTCTTTATCCAAGCTATAACGCCAAAGAGACAGCTGATGAGCTTGGGCAGATGCTAAGAAAACTACACAAATTGTTTTGATATCATGATTTACCAAGTTATACTGAGATATTTCTTCAAGTGCCATTTAAGCTTTAAAAAAGTATTTTAAATTACTTGAGGATATAATTTCACCTTCATATATTTTAATAGAATGGTTCCCGCAGACAGAAGAATGCTGGGATCTTTTACTCAGTGTACCATTAATTATGAGTCACTACATTTTAGTTAAAGATGCAAGATGACAGAGGGCAGATTTATGTCCAAAGCCCACATTCCTGCTCACTCCCACCCGACACATTACCATGTTTACTCTCTGAGTTAATTAAACTCATAACAGTTTTGTTGTGAACATACTAAGAGAAAATGAATGGTTCTTTTGCCTGTGCACATTTATTGCTTTTCCAGTGGATGAAACCACAAGCAAATGCAATAGTAAAGCTAAATCTTCAGGTTTAATTTATCTAGACATCAGTCTGTGCCAGGCCTAAACTTGAGTGGGGTTTGAGAGGAATACCAGTTACTAATTTACACAGTGACAGAACTTACATTTTCAGCAATCTCTGCCAACCAGATAAACATGGTGGCTCACTAAACCGTGACATTTAAACAAACAAACAAACAGAATAAACAAAAACAGTGGTGTTTAGGCACCTTCAGGTCATTGGTCAATTTGCAGTAAAAATCTTAGATTGTTATTCTTCTTCTTACCAATATTTTTCACATTATCAATTATGTAAATTATTCTCACTCCACTGTACAGAATAAAGAAAAATGCTGAATACAACAGCAATGCCACTGTAATAACTGTAATAACTTATAAACCTTATAACCGTATAAACCTTGTAGGCTCTGCAGCCCTGTGACCAAAGTGTATTGAAGAGATGGAAGATCGTACTCACTGTCCAGGGAGAGCATGGAGTCAAAGATCTTGCACTGCACCTGTCCCGTGCTTTGAGAGGCACAGCTCATCCACAAGCCCTCGTACAGCCCCACAGCTGTGATGATGGCATCTCCTGCATATGATGATTGCTTCCACTGGGGCAAAGCTGTGGTGGAGATGACCCCAATCCAACCGCCCAAAGCCAGGAAGTAACCCAGCAGCTGTAGACCTGAGTTGGCCATGCTTTCCTATGTCAGACTTTGTATATATTTTTGTAACAGTCTTCACAAAAACACTAGAAATCCTGTTAGTTGTCCTACTCACTTCTTGGTCCGACTAAGCATCTCCTGCCTCTACTCTCATCTCCTGTTCTTTTAGTTTGTTTAGTTCCTGATGAGTTTGATTCTAGCACGTTCCCTCTTAGACTGTCCTGGTATATTCTCCCAAAGAGCCTTAGGAAGGTTTAGCGGTGGTCATCTGCTTCCTCACTCTCTGCATGGCTTCATCCAATCCTTGTGCTTCTCTCTCACAGCAGCCTTTCCATCTACTGCAGCTTCAAGTGGCTCAATGACGGAGTGGAAGACAAAAAAAAATGTTTGAATAGAAAAAAAGTTACCCACAAAGGGCTGGGGTAAAGGGTCAGCTCATGATTGGAGCATTAGAGGCTGAGGGAACGCCTACTGGGAGGGGTCGTAGATGGGTCAGGTTGGAAAGAATGAACAGGATTAGGCTACAAAGTTAAAATGAAATAGTGAGATAGTGAAAGTTATAGTCAATTAACTGGCTTACTTGCAGGACAGCAGCTTAAATGGAGAAAAAACAAGGAGAGACTTTCGGCAAACTGCAGGTGACTCAAGAGAGGCTTAGAAATACTAGAGCTGCATTTATAAATCATACTGTATTTGATATAGATTTGTAACTTTCACACTTGTTTCTGTCAGTATATCAAACAATCTAAATCCAGCAATGGTCATGAAACAAATCTGGCTCCAGGTATGACTATGCTGTGAGACACATTTAACTGGCGATATGCTGATACTATATGCAACAGGCTCTCTTTGATCCAGTCTAAATTGTTCATACAAGGTGCCCAATATACATGCGTAAATCAGCTCCAGACAAAGGTAGACTGAAAAGGACATGTCACATCCAGGCAGGCTCTGGGTAAGTTATGGGCTGCTGTGGCAAGCCCCTCTCATCTCCATAGTGACGGCGGAAGGCATAGTCAGAGTGGGTCGACTTGTGCAGACTCATCTTAACAGACAGACACACTTCAGGCTCTGTGTTCCCACAGTACAGCACATGTCAGGGACTTCCTCCACTCTCATCATTCAATTACCATAACTCACTTCTGAGTAAGTTCAATATTATTTTCAATTAGCCTCAGTGATCTAGAGCTCCAAGAATGTTTTCTCACATCAGTAAGAGACATGTCTCACCCAAGACTGCACATGCACACATACACGCATACACGCATGCATGTGCACGTACACACACACACACACACACACACACACACATACATACAGTGTAAAGCAGGGACCCATAATCTGAAATGTGAAACAACACAACCCTAATAAGATATTTTGTGACAAATTAAAATACATTTTACATAATTGACATAATAACGGCTTTGTGTATAATGCAGTAATGCAGTGGAACATTAGCACAATCAGGAAGGTACCTCTTCAAAATGAGGAAGCAGCTTTCAATATCTGGAGGTAACCAATGAACCTAGTACTAACCTAATACAATGAAAAACTGCAGGCCATGTGAAAATGCATGTGACCTCACAGAAGTTGGCATTTTTTTTAAAGACTAGTGTAGATATAGCATTTTCATGTGATTTTATATGAAAAAATTATTTGTTGAATATGTGTTGTGTGTGCAACTGCTTCATACCTCACTGACCTCATACTCAGGGCTGTAAGATCCAAGCAGCTGCTCCAGTGGTGGTAGCAGGGTCTAGACATAGGGGTCAGCTGATCCAGACAGAGAGGAGGAAAAACAAGAAAAACAAGTGTTCATAACAGGCTAAAAGGGCTCCATCTGGGCCAAAACAAACCTCTGTTGGTCAATCTGCTATGAGGGGTCTACTCACTCACACAAACAAAAATTTCAAGCAAATTCAAAAGAATTGTAATTGACTGCACTGTGTAATTTGTCAGCAAAAAAATTTGACAATGTTATTTTTCTGTCTTTGCATCAACAGTGGAATTGTGTATGCTGAGCAAGCATCGAGGCTATACTAGTATTATTCAGTCTTATAAAGTTATAAATGTGTGCTTGTCTGTTTCACTGATTTTACATCAGCTCACTTGCTGTTTTGAAGTTAGCCTGCAATTAAGTTCAGCTTCACTAGTTTTAGTGACTTACACCATCCTAATATTATCTTGTGTGTCCAAGGCGTAAAACAGCCAATGGTATTATCTCACGGCCACACTCACATACACATACATAATAAAGATGTCAGAGGCCCAGCGGATTAGTCAGTGCTGCCAAGGAAACTGTGAAAAACATGTGGACATGAAAACACCATTGAAGAAAAATTACATAACCCAACATAACCTATAGATAATTTTAGTTTTTAGTAGATCACTTAACAGCCCACTGTTCAAATTGATGTCAGACTATGTTATATGGTCATGAAAACACCTGCACCAGTCACATGGACTGACATGTGAATAATCATCCTCAAGAAGGACTGTGCTATGGACTTTAGTGACCCATCATTCCAGCATGTCAAGTGTTTATTTTTCACCTTCAAAATACATTGTTTTTAGGATGTTAATGAAGCATAACAAATAATTTAGTTTTGTGCGTCTTTTTGTCCAGCTCAAGAGCTCCTCAGATGGCAAGTTTGCTTTTGTGGAGACACGCGAGATATGGCTTTTCTACGGCACAAGCAGCAACTTACAAAGGAGAAAGGAATGACCTTTGGTGGGCCATGTAATTGCAAATCAATGGTACTTCAGATTCATTCAGTTTTAAGTTGAAGTGTCACTTCTATTGAAAAACATTCCACAATTATCTTGTAAGCATTGTTGCTCCTCTCATCCCCATTTGCTAAATGGACTTTATGACCCAGTGTTCATGGCTGACTTCAGCTAAGCCCCCCCGATGCTCTGTGTGTAGTATGGTGCAAACCAGGGGCTACGTGCTTCGCTGGCTGCTGTGGCTCCATCATATTCCTCTCTCACCTCACATTTTCCAGAGCCTTGCAGCACTAAGCTGAGCTTAGGAGTCAGCTGAGCTGATCAAAGACCACAGTATGTAGTGACTAACAAGAGGCGAGAGTTCCCAACCATACAGGACCTCCCAGAGGTTTTCATGGTCAAAGACATACTGTAACAGAAAGGGACCACATAATCTTCATACGTACGTAAGACCACACATGTAAAGACTCAGATACTTTATGCAGGACTCACACCTTATCCACACATCTACAGTGTATTTCTGCTTGGCTCTGAGCCTCTGCTCTCTCTACTGTGGAGTAGCCCAGCTCTGGTTCCCAGCACTGTGGAGTCTCTAACCCCTCCCTCTCCTCCACGTACCACTGTCACTACTGCCCTGGCCCCTTTTATAACTCTAATTAGCTCCAACAGGCTTCCCTCCTCTGTCTCTAGTGCTCTTTGTCCTCCATGACCTTCTGTTTTTGCCTTTTATATTGTTTTGTTCAAGAAAGTACAAAAAAATAAGCAATTTAAAATAGAGAATTCTTTTGTCAACTTGTGAAATGCACAAAATTCGACTGTAGACTTACACCTCCACTTCAATACACTTCAATAACACTTAAATGTTTAAACTTAATGCTTAAACTTTTTTCCCCACTTTCACCCTACCAATGTTTTTGGCTGCTTTGTCTGCCCTCCTCTTCCTGCCTGTACCTCTGATAAACCCGGATGTGTCATGCATTTTGAGGGACCAAATGTTCTGCACCTGCATTGCCCCACTCTATCCGCCTTCTTGAATTCCTCAAAGCACTGATGTGGTCCTCAAAGAAAACCGGAGAGGAAGAGGGGAACAAGAGGGAACAGAATAAAGCAGGAAATCTTCTAGTGCCACTGCCTGCCTCAAGGGTTTTTCTACACAAAAGAGTTTAAGATTCCAAAAATACACTTATACTCAAGCCTTTGTAAATATATGAGCAGTTTGTTGAGTAGCTTAGTAATATGATGTATTTCTTTGCTATTTTTACCCCCATGGCACTAATGCACTATAGGCAGCTTTTAAGAATTAAAGGTGCATTAAGTAACTTTTTGGTAAGGGCTCTTCCAAGATTCAAGATTGTTTATTTGTCATATGCAGAATCAACACAAGGTCAACCATGCAATGAAATGCTTAGGATCAGAAGAACCGTTGACTCGCTAAGATAGTCAGAAGTACTAATAACATGCAAAAATAGTACATGGTAAAAAAGTGTTGCAAAAGTGCAGGGGAGGAAGTAAACAATATAATAAACAATATAATAAATTATGTAATAAAGTGTAATAAAAACCTTGCTTGTCTCCATTAATATGTTATTGCTTTCCCTGAAATGTACCACAGCATGGCATTAAACTATCTCCATAGAGACAGGCTGGGGGCAGAAGCAAATTACAGGCCAGATCTGTGAAAAAGCATCCCTGTTCACAGTAAAAATACATGTTTTTCTATAATTTATCAGTGCTAGTGCGGCCTCTGCAGTTCAGTGACTGAATTCTTGAGGTTCTGAGCTTTCACATGATGCATGTCCAAATACTGAAAAAACAAACAAACAAACAAACAAACAAACAAAATATTATTATTACTATTACTATTACTACTTATTATTACTTGTGTCCTTATTATGCAGATTAAGACTCTGGCAACACAGGTTCAGTTGTGATTGTGACCACCAAGAATACGGATACATGCCCAGGTTTTCAGGTTACATTGGTGATTGGTAGTATGACGTTGGGACTCCTCAAAACTAAGTTCTCAGTCCTCTAGACAAAGCACAGATGTTTGTCTGTGGAAAAATCTAATAACATGATGGCTTTCTGTGATCTCTGCAGAAGAATTATTTTCAAACATTTTAGCTACATAGAAGTAGAAGACAAAATCATAAAGTAGAGAGTGAATAATTTTGCAGGGACAACAAAAGTGAAGTAACAAGGCAGTGTAAAAGTGCTCTTGACATCACCTTCGGTGGTTCTCGCAGTCACTCCTCTTGATGTGATCGTCTTCTCCATGTGAACTAGGTCAAATTCCAAACTGTTCGTACACACATTATGTGTCACCTGCCTGACATTACCTGGCTGTGTGGAAGCCAGTGATTTCTGAGTTTGATAGTTCAATTTCAGTATAAGTTCGCTTTAAGGTAAGGTCTACTTTTATTGTCCTTGGTGGGAAATTTGTTCTCTGCATTTGACCCATCTTTCAATACCACTGGGACATTACCTCAGGAGCAGTGATCACTGCTGTGTAGTGTTTATCGCTAGGCTTGGTCAGGACTATCTTAGCTGGAGGATTGTACCTACGTATTATATATGGTGCATGTTTAGGCTTGATGGGGGAAACCGGAGTGCCTGGAGAAAACCCACCCAGATACGAGGAGAAAAATGCAAACTGCACACAGAAAGGCCTGAGCGACCTGGGAATTAAACCCGGAACCTTCTTGCTGTGGTGCATGAAGGCTAGCTACACAGAGCACTCAGCACAGCATTTAGGTTTCATTTTAGGTTCAATCTCTTGTTTGATGTCCAAAAGAACAAGATCTTGGATATACGCAGTCAGTCTTCCTTGGAGTAGAACTGCTGCTCCTCCACAGCTATTACCGATGACAGATGAAATGTCCAGGACATCTGTTTCTGATGCTGCCTGGACACTTTCCTGGGAGATTCTGGGCATGTTCCACCAGGAGGAGACCTGGTGCAATGTCCAATAGCTCTCATCCTGGGATATCCCCTGGAGGAATTGGAGGAACTGTGCATGGAAAGGACAGTCTGGGCATCTCTGCTTAGACTGCAGCTGAGTATCTGCGTGAATAATCCTGGGTGCACCTTGAAACTCCAGGCAAAGAAAGGAGGTGAAAATTAATAATTGCTTCAACTTCCTTAAAATATTAAACATAACATTTAGTCACACTACTTTTGACTGCTGTGGCTACTATTTTAAGGACTAGTCACCACCAAGGACAGCTCATTTTTAAAATTGTTCCTTACGACAGCAATATCCCAAACATCAACTGAAACCCATGGATTAAATTTGTGCTACACTGAAAGAACACAGTTCGTATATGGGTGTCTAGTCAACCTTTCTCATACTCTCTGGCACCTTTTTTTATGATTGCGATTCCAAAAATGTCTCATGTATGTGCTGTCTCGTGAGGGAGAAGCTATGCCTATTTTTCCCACCATTTGCTGACTAGTTTGGATCTCCTCAAATGCATGTACCAACACTACAACAAATTGATAATGAAAATAAAAATGCTATTTTAAACTGAAACAACCCTACATACTGGGCGTGTCTGGACCTCTGCTCCACTCCGGGATGGTTCCATGCCCGGGCCGGCACCACTGTGGTCCATCTTATAAAAGGATAAGGGGACAGTTCATGACACAATGAAGTCATCAGTAAGACATCTATCAGAGCAGCAACACAACAATACTGGCCTCTGTCTGACTAACACAAGGTTAGTTTTAGACACAAGCACGGGCATGGCAGGGATGGACAGACACTAATGGCAACAGAGCTTTTTCCCTGTCATGTTCAGCTAAAGGAGATGCCACACATGTTTAATTACAGCCATTACCCCGCTAAACAACAGGAAGTTATATGGTTGTATGTGCAAAGAAAAATAAAAAGCATCTTTGCTGCCATTGTGTTCCCCTTCATATATTCAACATACAGTATTTAGCTGTGTATTATAATATTTATTTTTGTAATTTGAACAGGCTCTCTTCAGAAAATCATATTTTCTTATTTTTTGGATAATTTGTATCTAAAAACTAAGCAGTGGATTTTCTTTTACATGTTGCGTAGTGTCACAGGGGTCAAGTCAGTTCTCCATGGCCTGCTCTATTACCCAGTACAAGTCACACAGTTAATCTCATCTCTACACCCTACTGTGGCCCACCCAAACTTTGTTTCCATGAAGACCGGCTACAAACATATGGATGATTGTGGAGATGAAACTGAAGATCTTTTGATAGTTATGAAAATGTGTTGCAATAGCCTGTGGGTTGCAGAGAGAGAATGGCGTACCAATCGCAGCTCAGTCTTGTGTCTTCTACTGTACTCCCCATCACCAGCACACACACCCACACACTGCACAAACAATGAGCAGATCCAGAGGCACAGACACACAGGCAAACAAAGTGGCTACTGTCAGTCTCTATCTCTTAGTCAAAGCAAAGGAAGGCGTTACAAAGACAGCACTGAGCGTACACCACACACATGCCGCTACACATAGCACATCACAGGAAACTAGTACAGTCCCACCTAAACTTTTTCTTAAAGTTGTACAAACATCCATCAATAATGATTAGTCACACCCATAGACTGTATATGGTCACACCACATGGCATGCGAGATTTGTAGAAATTGCAGTATTTTTCTGCTCCTTTATGCAGATCATACATCCTATTTCCAACACTATACCACTTGAACCAGTTTTGTCTAAAATAATGGCTTAGATTGCTAGCTGTTCATGATGCACTCAAATCACTATATTAGTGATACTAGTGTACTAATGCTTTGCAATACTTGCTGTATTGTAAAGGTTCAGATGATGTTGCCGTGCTTCCCATACAGTCACATTAAATGGACTGAACTTGATCCATCTATATCACTGAGGACTTTGTAAAACACAAAAACACATCAAAACAGTTTTGCATGAGGCCTAATATAGTTCCTTGAACATTTAAAAAACTAATGTTTAACACAGAAGCGTATATTTTATGAAACGTAACATTTTATTTTGTCCATTCAGCAAACAGAAACATAAAAACTAGCACAATAAAATTAATTTAGTATTTTCTGTAAACAGTGGTACACTTGAAAATCCAAGTGGCATTATCATTCATACAGCAGTCCCTTGATTGTCTTGCCTCTTTTTAGTGGAAATGGCAATAGACATAAAACTAAAGACGAATATCACAGTTCTACTTTGACTTGTGCAGACTTCAATGCTTTACCTTTAGTTGATTTGGCAGTCTGTTTTAAAGTAGATTTGGAGTTCTGTTTGTCTGCCTGTTTGGTTGGGGCTTTTGCCGTTTCTTTGGCTTTGGCTTTAGTCTTAGTGCTCTTATCAACTGCTTTAATCTTGTCTCCAGTTTTGGTCTGTACTTTTAATTTCTGATTTGTGTCCACTTTGGTCTTCTTTGCTGCTGGTGCTTTTTGTTCCTTTGGTGTGTCCATTGATTCTTTAGCTGAGTCTACTCCATCACCATTTTTCTTAGCATCTGCTTCCACCTGCTGGTGTGGAGTGGGGCTGTCTGGCCCTGTTGCTGCAGGGTCCTTTTGGCTGAACTCAGTATTTACAGGTGTGGCAAACATCTTCAGCATATCACCAGCTTGTATTCTTTCCTGTTAATTAAAAAAAATAAAATAATAAATAACAGGTTCTGTTACTTTACATTACTTTACATTATAGACCATTCCTTTTAGCAGTGTAATTTTCATTTGTTTACTGAATTAACTTACCTTTTCCTCGTGAGCAGGATCTAGAGTAAACCACAGGGCCACAGCACACCTCTGGCCTTTAGTGACCGCTCTGACTCCATGAGGATTCTCCTTCCCCGATCCAAACCCAACCACACGACCACACCGGGGACGGACTTCAGCCTGCAGTCAAACGACCACATGAGCAAAACCATGACAGCGTGCTCACATACAAATGTGTAAATTAGCTTAATCTTGACCTCATTATAAATGTATTTACAATATTTTATTGAACTCCTTACAAGGCTGTTAAACAAAGTGGTTGATAACATATAGTGTACATACTGTAACAGTTTTGGCATCCAGCTCAGTGAAAATGAAGTCTCCACCTTCAAAATCTTCATTGAGATAAAGGATAGCACTACAAAGAAGAACTCACTGTTACTGGACTATTGTCATTCCACTGTGTAAATACTTCAATGTACCCACACTCACCTGTAGTCTCGATGTGTGTATGCTGGCAGTTCTTTAATACACTCATTCAGCTCAGACACTAGTATGCAGTTGTCCACATGAACAGGATGGCTCAGATCACTGCGGTTATCCTGGTTCTCTACACAACCACATACAACAGATTTATATAGCCAGGTCTTGAAAGAAATCCCAATTTTAAAATATACCGTAAGAAGGACTAAAGCAAAACACTCAAGTAAGAACTAACCCAAAGGAGGACAAAAACATGAATAATAATTCTGTTCTGAACTGAAGAAGCAGCTCGGATGAGCTGTGAAATGTATTCGTCCAAATAAACTTTTGTCCAGTTGACAAATTTAATTTTTCCTTTTGCCATGGATTCTACCTGGACGACTGAGGGATACTACACACATCTTATGAATAAAAATTGTAATATTTATTTTTTATAGTAAATTGCCGAGGACTGTTTACGGTTAATGTTTGAGAACCACACAGATATAATCTAATATGAATTAAACCTATGCAGTTAGGTGCATTTAGAACTTACCATCAATAGCAGAGCGGCAAACCAAGTGAGAATATGAGAAGTACAATGGCGTCTTCAGCTGGAAGTAAGTCTCCACAGCCTTCCGCACTTTCTCACTGAGGTCATAAAACAAACGGGCACTTTTCAGGGGGACCTTTCCCTCTTGTCCAAGCTGTATGATCAGTCAGTGACAAAGTCAGCCATAGGAAGCATGAAAACTGAAGACTTACACTAAAGAAATACAAACCTTTACAGCCTTCATGACTGTAACTCCTTGGAAGGTCTCACTGGGGGAATGTGGTGAAGGGCGCCCCCTATAGCCATCACCTTTCAGAGCAGCTGCCTGGAAATGTATTGGATACAACAGTGAGTTCATCAGTACATTCTTCCATCCATCTTCCTCCACTTCTCCACCCCTGGGCCGCGAGTACATTCTTATGATGATAATAATTATGATGATTATTATTATAAGAAATGCTTAAGCTGATGAATTGGGACACAAGGTGAAAATCATTTTTGCTATGACACATAAACTTACAACACGACTAGTCATTATTCATTCACTCTCCACTTGCTGAGCCTGTAGCAGACTGCCAATCTTCATCACTGGTCACTCCAACCACCAGTCACTCACACACCACATTCAAACATGCATATGGTGGGAAAAGTGTCTTGCCCAATTACACAGTTACACCATGCATTGATTGGCGTCACTGCTGTACCATTTAACATATAGGTGTTAAGGAAATAATAGTATAGTATTAATAGTATAACATTTTGTTATAGTGTAACATTGTGTTCTGCGTCCTGATTGGCTAAGAGACTGTAGACCTTTGCCGATTGATAGATGGGGGACACGGGGGGGACCGGAACCAGACTGGACCTAGACCAGGACCAGACCGGTACTAGACCAGGACTAGACCAGGACTAGACCAGGACTAGACGTGGACTAAACCAGGTCTAGACCAGAACTAAACCAGGTCTAAACCAGGTCTAAACCTGGACTGGTCCTGGACTAAACCAAGACTAAACCAGGTCTAGACCAGAACTAAACCAGGTCTAAACCTGGACTGGTCCTGGACTAAACCAGGACTGGACCAGGTCTAAACCAGGATTAAACCACCACGTGCCCCTCTTTGCTGGTTTCGTGCGGCTGGTTTGTGGCTCGGGCTGAGAGGACGCGGTCCGGGCGCCGCGGTTCGATCTCGTGCTCACAGCCCTGGTGTACGCGCGGCCTCGCGCCGGTCACGCTGCTCTGTCACGGATTTAACCACGATGAGGGGTGCACGTGTCGCGCACTTCTCCAAGGGGTTGGTGCGCGTCGCGTCCTGGAACGTGGCAGTGACCGGAGGCGAGTCACTGGATTCCTGCTGATCCAGTGACTCATGTCTCCACTCCCCTCGCGCATCCGGCGGGGCTCCCGGCGGAGCCCCCACGCTTCACTATTAATACATTTGGTTGAAAATGTATGAAAGTTTGAGTGTTTAAACAAGAGAAATGTGAGAAAAGGTTCATTCCAGTCTGAGAAAAGCGTATAATGTGTGTGGTGAGGCATTTACAGCCTTAAAACATGTAGAATAATAGTAAAATATAAAGTTGTCCTACTTCGCGGATTTCTCTTATTGCGGGTTATTTCTGGAACCTAACCTAAACAAGGGATTACTGTACTTACATTGGAGAGGCGTTGCAGCTCCCTACATTCATCATCAGTGACAACCCCGTCTAGTAGCACTCGCTCTGAGCCATTAAGATGCTTGGATGTCATGCTAATCTTGATGTTATCATATAGCACAACATTACCAACAGCTGAAACATGCAAGTTAAAAAATAATAAGCAATCAACAAAATGGCTTTCATTTTAAAAATTATTTTATGCTCACCATCCTGGGGTGCAACAATCTTGGCTAAATCGGATGAGTCCTTCTTCTTTTCCTCCACCAGAGTTTCGATTTCTTTCATGAGGTTTCCAATTTCCTCTGTAATTCTTGCAGCAGCTTCTTTCTCAGCCCTAAAATAAACCAGATGAGAAAATTACCTATTACAACATCTTGCTCACCTTGTGCAGCAAGGTGGATTTATGTGAGATATACAAGTTTAAAAACTCACAGAAAAATGACAAAAGATTAATGACATATACAACTTTCAGGATAATAAATCTTACTTCTGCTTATCTCTCAGCTTTTGGGGCATAACATCTTCAGGGGTCCAAGAATCCTGAAAATAGATCAAGTTAAAACTGCCATTTACACAGTTGTATCAACTGAAATGCATTACTTTACTTACTGGATCCACAAACGTGATGCCAAAGGCTTCATAACCAAAATAGAGCAGTTGCTTCTCTAGGATGGACTGTTGGATGTACTGCTTTACAACCTAAACAATAAAATACAATACTGGACATTATTTACATAACTTAATTTACATAGGCACACCTGATCTTAACAATACATTAAATACTTGAATTCTATTCTTTTCCTCTTTTATATGTTTATTTAACAGCTCTGTGCAGCAGACTTCCCAAGGGAAATCTTCACTTGATCACCAGACATAATGTCCACCATAAAAAAACTGAATGTCATGGCCATTTGGTGGTTTGCATTTCAGCTAATGTTTGTCTAGAGAGCTGTAAATGGCTGTTACTTACTTATAATGTCTTCATTTGAAGCCTGGAACATTACTGAGCTTATTGAAACTAAATTACTGCTGGACTTAATGGACATAGGAAATATAGTGAGCCTTTTGCAGACAAAAGCTGTGCTGCATTTATTTTCAGTTCGCATTGAAAAGTATTATATTTATTGAATTTATATATATGTGTCTTGGATTTGAATAGTGCCTTCAAAGGCTATATTAATTCAATCACTCCATATACTTGGTGATAAGATAATTCTGTACTACCAGATTGATGAAAGCGAGGCTGTCAAAGTGCTCCACAGACCACCGCCAACTACTCACACACCACATTCATGTTGGGTGGTCTTGCCTAAAGACTGTGTGCACTGGTTCTACCAGTGTTCAAACCCCAAACCTTTGGTATTGTTGCATAGTATGCCTATAAACATAAGCCTAAAACTATTATGGCAAAATGTAAATTTAAAAAAAATATGAAAATGCATAGAATTAACCTGGAAAAAGAGATTCATATTACAGCGCCAATAAAGTTAGCTGTGTGATATCCATCTGGAGTGACTCCTGTTGAAATAGCTTGGAAAGATGAGGGACTCTGTGGAGTTTTAGAAAAATGCAGAAACCAATTGACATGCATTAGATTAGACCTGCCAATTTTCACCAGTAGGTCTAATGCATGTACAAAAATGTATTTGTCAGAAAAATATACACTTTCTGCTCCACACCATATATTGTGTGGAATCTAACAAATCAGCTGTGAACCATACAAAATGGATTCTCATGAGTTTGAAAACTCAAACCTCACAACAATCCAGCTTGCAACTCAATGTTAGCACGGTTAAAACAATGAAAAAACATCAAGTAGTTACTTCACGTATAGCACCATCTGTACCTGTCTGGCTGAAATGGCCTCTGCTTTGTCCTCCCCCAGCACTACAGAATAGTAAGCCAGGTTCTGGTTCATGACCTCATCTTTGGGTTGAAAAAGCAGGAAGGTTTTTGCACACTCTATGGCTTTTTCATAATTTTCACCTGTATGCAAACAAACAACAAGTATATGCTATACATTTAATTGTGTATATTAAATGTTTATGCCATATGTGTTGGGATACATGCATTGCTTTGACGGTTTATCACCGTCGCACTTGAATTAAGTTAAATTATATTAAACTCACTGTTGTAATATGAAAACTGCAGGTAGTTAAAGTGAGAAGGGAGGAAATTCTCAAAGGGCTTGTCCATTCCAGCATTAGTGGCCAGTTCCACTGAGCAGCGCTGCTTGCAGTTTAGCACCTGCATATAATGATCTAATACAAACAAACACAGCGACTCTAATAAACAAGTTGTCTTTTTTATCTAGACATCAAAGTGTCAAAGTAGCTATCTCACCCGTCATGGTTTGGAAGAGGTCTGCGCTGTATTCCATGTAGTTGTACCCATCGTAGTTGTAGGAACCTTCACACAGCACTCTGCATTCTTTATCAGCTGTGAAGTACTCATCGAGAGCTGCTTCGAAATAATCTGCAGCCAACCCAAAAGAGTCGTGGCTGTAGTAACGTTTTCCCCGCAAAAACTCAGCCTGACAAGAAAGTTAGAAAGAAGTGTTCATGGTGATATTCAAAGCAAGTATACACAGTATATACAAGTATATACAGTATATATGAAGTTCTCACCATATGGGGCTTAATCTCCAAGTCCGTAAAGTCCTCTTCTTTGACTCCTTCCATCATTCTGTAGTAGTCCAAATTCTGTTTCATCTCCATGTGGTGAGGATTGGCCTGGAAAAATGTGTTTGCAGCTGCTACTGCCTTGTCCAGTTTATTGATCTAGAATAAAGAAAAAGTATTAGTAAATACCCCATTATTATTACAACAGCTACTTACTCTTATTGAGTCAAGTTTCTGGGTGACACTGAGGCAAATGGTTGCAGAGTTGTATGGTAGTGCAGGATAATAATAACATGTTGAGACATTGTACATACACTGGTGGCCTTATAAAATAAGTGTATTCAGTGAATTCAATTAAATTCTATACGGCTTTCTTTCATTCTATTGTAAAGCAGTGATAACACTCATAGTGCACCCAGCAAGATAGGGCTGATGTGGAAACAGAGACTATAGTATTAATTTAGTGACAGCAATCATATCAAACACATGCCCAAGGTGTCCATTGCAGTATAATTGTAAAAATGGGCCACTAGATTTATAAATCCCAGGCCCTCGGTGCATCCTATACAACTCCAGGCTGAGTGTGCACAGCTGACTCCACCTTAAGACGTGGCAGGCTCCACTTTGGGGGTTGGGGCTCCACTGTACAAGCATGAAGTTTGCTCAAAAGTGTATTCACGCATAAATCAATGATAGCGTGTTTGATAAGCCCTTATTCAGATGTGTAACATGCAGGTATTACTTCATTACCTTGAAATAAGCCACTTGTAAGTAATTGTACGGCGTTCTTTTCTTGAACTCCAGCTCTGTTTCTGCGCTCACCAGATGCATAGTCGGTGGGCCAAGTTTCTCATTTTCGCAGGACTTCACACAATCTGCTCTTTTGAGAATTTTCTGAAAGAATCCCAGATCATCCACTGAGCCTACCCCGGGGATAGGGACTCCCAAGCCCGCCAAGGGCTCACTGAAAGCGGTCTGGTTAGCGCAGTTCAAGCGGCACTCAGCCCTGACCCTGTGGACAGCAGCTTTATTCCGGAGAGCCTTCTCCATGTGGAGGATGACCGATAACCAGTCGCCTCTATTGTAGGCTTCTACGGCGATGTCAAACAGAAAGTCATACGGCTCCAGAAAAGGCCGGGTCCCTGAAGAAGTGTCCGGTGAGCTAAATGCGGGGCAAAAAAGACACAAAACTATGGCGAAATAACGGAGCTGCTCCATGCTGCTAGGATGGGAACTGCTCAGCCCCGGAGCTTGGCTGGATCTTGGATTTTCACACAAGCCGGGACAAGAAATCTCCAGCCAGGAGTGGGCTCTGAGAGGTGGGGTTACAGAGGAGTTTTACACCCCAAATTCAATCAAAAATCAAAAAACTTTGCAAAAATGAGCACACGATATGCTGCCATTGTTTCATAAGGACAAAACATGTTATGACAAATGTTATCATCTGAAGGGAAAACTATAATGTTGTTTATCTAAATGTTTATTTAAAATGACAGAACATAGAGATTACGCTCGGAAAAATAGGAAATCGATTACTAAAGCAAGAAATCTCCTTTATTTCAAAAATGTCAACCAAATATGTGGGATGTGCATGTATAAATTATTACTTTTAGGCCTATAGATTTTCCGATGCTGAGTAGTTTTAATGTAAGTAAATGTATAAATGTAATGGTAATTTTTATAAACGGTCATTTTAAACAAACAGGTTATTTAATAGCACTTTTTATCGTAACATATTTTTTTTTCTATCAATCACACATCAACACATAACATATAACGTGTTCTCCTCTGGGAAGTGAAGTGTATGCCGTATTAAAACTCTAAATCAATTTTTTTGCCAGGATACATGCAAAATACTTACGGCTGATATACCGTCAAATATATACGATCAGAGCCAATAAACATGCACTAATGCCCACTAGTGCATTTTATTACATTTTACTGTGGTTGTCGTTTTAATTTTACTCAGGCTTAAACAAAGGCAACCTTTTATGGTTAGGGGGAGGAGATTGAGGACCCTTTTATCCAAACTGTGTATTTGCACAAAAGATCAACAACATTAGTTACGAAACCTGACACAAGAGCTGTTCCTGAAGGACATCTCTTTACATTCATTTCATACTTGGGTGAAACAGAAAATGGACCGATCGGTGAGCCTCCCGAATCAGCCTGATAGAACCACCACGGGTAAGTACTAAAATAACTTAGAGTTGTAAGTTATAGTAATGAAGTACTGCTGGGTCCAGTAAGGACAGTCCCGTATTCATGCATGCACGTGTAATATCTTATGTAAGCATATTTTAAGTATAGATGGCTTTTTCTTGTCCCTCTCACGCGTTGCTGATCATACATTTTTGTCATTGCTACCTACTTTAAATGCCATTAAATATGCTGTCTAATAGTTTAGAGGTTGAAGTCACATCTGGGGACTATTTTGACTAGTCTCTTTACTCTTGTTAATTTTTTTTTTATTAATCAGACTATTCAGACATGATGGTCCTAGCAAGTTGCAGCCCTAATGTGTAATTATATATTATTTTCCCTTGTGTGACTAGTGTGCAATATTGTTTTTCAATACTCTCCTAGTTACTGTTTCTTATTATTATTACTTGTATAACTCCACTGTATGGTCCTAACGTGCAATATCGTTTTTTTCAATACTCTCCCTGCCACTGTTTTATTATTACGTATTCGATTATTACTTATTTTATTATTATTATTACTTATCTTTATGCCATTCTTGCCTGCATGCACTTTTCTTTCTTGTTCAACCCGTCCCTACCTGGAGCTACTGTGACAAGTAAATTTCTCCTGCGTGAGATCATTAGTCTTATCTCTTTATTTATATATATATATATATATATATATATATATATATATATATGAGATGGGTTAAAATGGGTTAAATGAGAAGAATTTCTCCAGTGTGAGATCAATAAAGTCACTTCTTCTTCTTCTATTAGTGACTCTGGTTGAAAACTGTCCCAACCCCAGTGGTCTGGAGCTGGTCAGCTCCTACCAGACCACAAGAGTGGGAGACCCGATGGACCTAGTGGCTTTAGCTTCACAAGTACAAAAGGTATACCCCCAAAAATGTTCTCTTAAGTGTTTGTGTGCAATATCATAATTCTGTTCTCCTTAAGGGAGATGATTTCATCAAAGCAAATGCCTCCAACAAACTGACTGTCATAGCTGATCAGATAAGATACCTTCAAGAACAGGCCAGAAAGGTAAAATGTACTCAATGTAACACTAGAATAGTATTCATCATGTAACTCTATTAACACCACAAACTTTTGGTCTAGGTTTTGGAAGAAGCTAAACGAGATGCAGACCTCCACCATGCTGCTTGTAACATAGTGAAGAAACCAGGAAACATGTACTACCTCTATGAACGACCGTCTGGACAGAAGTATTTTTCTATTATTGCTCCTAAGGTGGGTTTTAGAGTCATTGTTTGTTGTGAGCTATTCTTTATTATTTAAATGAGGGAAGGACATGAGGACAAGCATGACCGAAGCTGAACGTGCAAAGGTTACGCCATGGCATTTTTAAATATATCTTCTTCTTGTTCATCAGGAATGGGGTCCAAGCTGCCCACACCAGTTTATTGGTGCATTTAAACTTCAGCATGACATGTCCTGGACTCCCATAGAAGAGGTGGAGAAAAGGGATGCCGATATTGCCATTATGGATAAACTCCTAAGTCAGCAGATAGTCTTACCACCAAACACAGGACTTAATTTCAAAGGACTATCTAATGAATAAATGGTGGACTGATCAGTTTTTATAAGGGCAATCACTTTGGATATGATTAAGTTATTTAATTTAGATCATTGATTTTTCAACAAACTTATTTAACTATAGTACATATTTAATTACTTTTTCCATGGACTTTTTAGGAGAGATATAAAGGTGAAATGGGGAGAAGGGGAGAGATTCATCTGTAGTTGGAGTTGGAAATTGAACACGTGCACTGATGTGCATAACATGATCTGTTGTCTGTTAATCCTAGCACATCTTTTCCCTTCAATGTCTACAGTGAGACCTTTAAGTTTTCTACTTTCCCATGGTATGTCTTAAGGGTTAATAAATTGTTTTAAATTTACTTCTCATTCTCTCATTCATAGTTTAACCTGGGTGTGTGAAGTATTTTGCCCAATTACACTACAGTGTTGGTGACAAAATAAAATGTTTCCTTAATATTACGTAGACCCCATTTCCTATGTGCTGATGTTTTCTAACGTTAACACCTGGGAACACACACACAAAAATCACAAATAATGATTATTGCAAATCAATTTTTACTTAGAACTCTATACAATAAACTATAAGTAATCCTCTAGCTTGTTTCCACCTTTCCACTTTTCCTGTCACTGAAATACCAAAAACATATGTGAAAACACAAATATTTAAAAATGCAAGTCAAAATCAGGCACTGAAAGAAACAGACTTGATACTGTCTATTCTCCAATTTCCCCTTTTGTATTCATCATGTCTCCTTTTACATTTAATGCCATAGGATTTTTGATTTATTTATTTTGAAAACACTTTGTTAAAATGCTCATTAAAAGAATCAGCAGCTGGTTGTCATCTGGGGGACACTTACTGTGATGTTACTTCCTGTAAAAATGAATTAATGTGTGGCAGAAGATGCCAGTTGTCTGTTGCTATGTCAAAGTTTACAGCATCATCTTCACGTCTGATCTTCAACAGCATGTGAGACAAAGGCGGCAAAAATACCAACACTCTAAGCTCTCCCTGGTCACTATCATCCTCTACGAGGAACGCTTTGAAATGGTTGTCAACTAAGGTTTCCAATTTTTCTTTTTCTAACTGACAGCAAAACAGACTTTTGGCAGATTCCACCACATCCTCACATTCTGAGCAGATCTCCTTCCACAGAGCTTTGAACAGCTCAAGTTTGTCGAGTCGACCCCAAGCTGATGGTATAGGCACCAGACAGAAAGTCTGCTGAAAAGAGATATGTATCTCTGGAAGTTCAGAATACCAAGTGAGTCCATCTTGTGTGGTGAAAATTGTACTTGCATAAAGAGTGGTAGGGTATGGCTGCCTTGGCTTTAACTTAAGTTTTATGATGGGAGGAGGCTTTTCTCTGAAGAGACATGGCACACTGATGTCTTTTAGCTCCTCGTAATGGTCATCCGTTAGGCTCAAGTGTAGACGAATACTGTAAAGGTGGTCAAACTGAGAGTCACTTTTCTCACTGTGAACCAGATGGTAATTTATGGTCACTTCTGATGCAAAGTCAGGACTGTCAAATTGAGCTCTATATGCTGCCACTGCTTCTATGGAATTACATGGCCCATTCTTGTAATCCTGTGACATCTGATCCGGCTCGATCAACTTGAGTTCTACAAGTTTTAAAACCTCTTTCTCCATTCTTTGAATGGTTAAAACACTAGCCTGGCCCTCGCTCTCAGCTACAATGCAAGACAGTGTTCTCTTCTTAACATGATCTCCCTCTGTAGCAGTGCCCCTTTCTAACATCCCAGCTAGTTTCTCTTTGGATAGGTTAGTGAGAAGTGTATAATAGAAGCGACTGTGGTCCCGGATGTCTGTGTCTCTATAGCTGGTGGCCATGTGCTGGAGGACATCAGCTAAAGTTGCAAACCAAGTGTCTAGGCCTGGGTGTGTTAGCAAACAGCGACAAACCGCTAATATACTGTTGCCCAGTCGCCAATTTCCGAGTAGAGATGAGGGCAATGCTCTGGCAACAGCAGACAAGAAGTGAAGTGTGCGGTCTTGTGGGATGTCCCTCTCCTCAGCAACACGGGCCATGATTTTAAGATGGCAGTTGAGTTCTTGAGCCTTTAGCGTTGTGAGTGGCACCTTAGTGATGGCGCTTTGAAAGCCCTGGAGTAGTGCCAATGTCCAGCTTGAGTCTGGCAGCTTATTTTGAGTCTCGTTGGCTAAGTTGATAAGTTGGGGGGCCAAGTGAGTATGATCGAGGTAAAGTTCACACAGCTGTTTAATCAGCTGGCTTGAGTAGTTTTCTACATGACCAAAGTATGACAGAAAAAGAAAGGAGGCTCTAAAAAAAGTGGTAACTATTTCACTGTGGCCCCCATTTCCTACAATTCCAAGCAGAGTAACCAGGTGCTCATACAAATAAGCCAGACCCCTCCCTTCCTCATATTCTACCTCCCCCTCCTCCAAATATACCATAGATAGCAGATTGAATCGAGTAAGCATGGTCACACTGTCATTGAACACTGTTGGCACTAATGCAGTTGCTAATTGAGGCGTTAAGAGCACTGGCAGCATCTCATCCCCACAGCCAATGGGACGATTCTCTGGAAAATGTAGGAGACAGTCCATATAAAAGAGTTTTTCAGATGTGCTTAGCAATGGATGCTGGGAAAGGACAACCAGGCGTTTTAGGAGGAATGCTTCATCTTCTGCGCTAAATAGGCTGTCTGTGAAGGCACTCTTCATCAGAAGCGTTATGTGAAGGAGGGAAACCTAAAAAAAATGTTATAAATGTCATGTAAACAAATAACAGGGGTAAGACAGAGGTAATATTAGTCTGGCTAACAGTCATAAGTCATAATAATAGACCACTGACCACTATTAGTATTATTAGCCTGTTCACTTGTAAACATCCACTTATAAGTGAACAAGCTAATAATACTAATGGGCGCGCAGTGATACGAATCGACAGAAAATAGCACCAAGCGATTCCGACTGCTGACTTTTTCATGGACAACTGTTTGTGACGCAAATATATCACTTTTTGGACAAATATTGTTTTTCGAAGAAAAACAAGCTTTATTAAATGTCCCCGCTAACTTGCCGGAACTACTTTTGTCAGCTCCAGAACCGGGCAGGACTCGGCTCACAGGACACGGTCAGCGGTAAGTCAGTGTTAATGGACGACACTGCTGAAGGGGACGCCATACAGATTCACATTAAAAAAAACTATCCCGCACTATCCCTTTAAGTTAGGACTGACTAGTCTTCATCTGTTTGTTATCACCATGTAAACATTATCTTAATAAAGACAGATAAAAGACAAACCTCAGTGGTGCCCAACAGCCGCAGCAGCTGTGCTCTGAATATGGTGGGTGGGATTCCCGGAACCATTGCAACCAGCTCGATAAGCTTGTGGAGCAGAGCAGCCTGAGCCAGAGGAGTGAGCAGGTAAGAGTCCTCAAGAAGAGTAGACAGAACTGAGCGTAGTTCTTTACAGTCAGGCCCAGTATGAAGGGTGGGCACAGCACCCATAGGACCCAGGACCAGGGATGACAGAGCACTTAAGTCTTTACTATTCATCAAATCTAAGTCTTGAGTAACTTCACATGCTACAGAGGTATCACCATCTAGAAGGGCTTTCAGATTATTTGGTCCAGCCCCAGTGTCCTGCGCTAGCTGATACACACCATTTCTCATCACCTGAGTGTACAGCTCACAGTAAGCCTGGTGCAGCCTGGAGCTTTCCTTTTGTCGAAGTGCTCCGAGGAGCTCCAAATGCTGAGACAAGACACCAGGGCAGCAGGCCTCCAACTCCCTCAGGCAGTCACAAGCAGTGGCCCGCAGTGATCGGGACGTACTATCTGAGTGGAGCTCACTGGTGTCTTTGACAATCAGAAAAAGCAACTCAAGGAAGTCGTGGGCAGCACTGGAGCGGCGGCTGACACCGTCTGTGCACACCACCACCGAGGTGATGGCCAGGAGCAGGTGACATCGCAGAGGGAGGGCCTTTGGAGAGCACTGTGAATACACAGACATGAGCTCCAGGGCCGTCTCCTCACCCACAGAGTGTGAAGGACAAAGCACCAGAGGATGCTCGCAGAAAGGGCTCAGTAAGAGAATCTGCATGAGAAAACAGAAAATTAATTATCATTTATTGTCACACTGTGCAATAATCTCTTTAAAATGTGTTAAAAACAAAGTTAAGATTAAGCTTGGGCTTTTAGCCTTTATTGGTCTCACACACAATGACACACAGTGACACACGGGAGAAATTTGACTTCTGCATTTGACCCATCCTTTTTCAGGAGCAGTGAGCAGCCATCTTTTTCGGCGCCCGGGGGGCAGTACCGTGAAGGGTCTTGCCCAAGGACCCACACTGGTTAGCTCATTGCCCGGGGGGGGTTTGAACCTACAACCAAAGTCTGTGGTATAATATACTCAACAAAAATATAAACGCAACACTTTTGTTTTTGCTCCCATTTTTCATGAGATGGACTTAAAGATCTAAAATTCATTCCAGATACACAATATTACCATTTCTCTCAAACATTGTTCACAAATCTGTCTAAATGTGTGATAGTGAGCACTTCTGCTTTGCTGAGATAATCCATCCCACCTCACAGGTGTGCCACATCAAGATGCTGATCTGACATCATGATTAGTGCACAGGTGTACCTTATACTGCCCACAATAAAAGGCCACCCTGAAATGTGCTTTTTTTTTTTTTTGCTTTATTGGGGGTCTGGGGACCAGTCAGTATCTGGTGTGACCACCATTTGCCTCATGCAGTGCAACACATCTTCTTCGCATAGAGTTTATCAGATTGTCAATTGTGGCCTGTGGAATGTTGGTCCACTCCTCTTGTGCAATGGCTGTGCGAAGTTGCTGGATATTAGTGGGAGCTGGTACACGCTGTCGTATACGCCGGTCAAGCACATCCCAAACATGCTCAATGGGTGACATGTCCGGTGAGTATGCTGGCCATGCAAGAACTGGGACATTTTCAGCTTCCAAGAATTGTGTACAGATCCTTGCAACATGGGGCCGTGCATTGTCTTGCTGAAACATGAGGTGATGTTCATGGATGTATGGCACAACAATGGGCCTCAGGATCTCATCACGGTATCTCTGTGCATTCAAAATGCCATCAATAAAATGCACCTGTGTTCTTCGTCCATAACAGATGCCTGCCCATACCATAACCCCACCACCACCATGGGCCACTCGATCCACAACATTGACATCAGCAAAGCGCTCACCCACACGACGCCACACACGCTGTCTGCCATCTGCCCTGAACAATGTAAACCGAGATTCATCCGTGAAGAGAACACCTCTCCAACGTGCCAGACGCCATCGAATGTGAGCATTTGCCCACTCAAGTCTGTTACGGCGACGATCTGGAGTCAGGTTAAGACCCCGATGAGGACGACGAGCATGCAGTTGAGCTTCCCTGAGACGGTTTCTGACAGTTTGCGCAGAAATTGGTGGTTATGCAAACCAATGTGGCTGGTCTCAGACGATCTTGGAGGTGAACCTGCTGGATGTGGAAGTCCTGGGCTGGTGTGGTTACAAGTGGTCTGCGGTTGTGAGGCCGGTTGGATGTACTGCCATATTCTCTGAAACGCCTTTGGAGACGGCTTATGGTGGAGAAATGAACATTCAATACACGAGCAACAGATCTGGTTGACATTCCTGCTGTCAGCATGCCAATTGCACGCTCCCTCAATGCTTGTGACATCTGTGGCATTTTGCTGTGAGACAAAACTTCACATTTCAGAGTGGCCTTTTATTGTGGGCAGGCTAAGGCACACCTGTGCTCTAATCATGATGTCAGATCAGCATCTTGATGTGGCACACCTGTGAGGTGGGATGGATTATCTCAGCAAAGCAGAAGTGCTCACTATCACACATTTAGACAGATTTGTGAACAATGTTTGAGAGAAATGGTAATATTGTGTATCTGGAATGAATTTTAGATCTTTAAGTCCATCTCATGAAAAATGCGAGCAAAAACAAAAGTGTTGTGTTTATATTTTTGTTGAGTGTAACATATATATATGTCAGTTTGATATATATAGGTCAATGTGACAGAAATAGGAATAACATTAAAATAATAATGTTGTTGTTTTTGGTTATGTGTCCAGTTTATTACCAGTGTACCTTGACATTAGAAGGGGCTTTGTCATCTCGCAGCTCCCGCAGAAGCTCCGCCAGGACCGTCTCGGCTGTGGTCCCGGTTGCGGAAAGGAAATTGATCGGGCTGCGGCAAAAAAAGCCAATCTTCTCGGCCCACTGCTCGGTCATGACTGTTTTTGTCTGCTTACGTTCTCATGTCCAAACCACTCAAACACAAAAACTCCACAAAACGATTTGCGATTTTGCGATAACTTCCTTGTTGTGTCACGTGCATTTCAGACGACTGAGGGAAATTATTGCCCTCTAGTGTACACCAAGTGAAATCTTTGGAAAGATACATTTAAAAATACATATCCCTGTGTATATCCTGATATTTTTCATTTGCTGTTGTTAGTTCAGTAAAGAACGCAAACGTGTCTAAATCGTATGCTAGTAGACGCTGGGTTTAATATGATCTGAGATGTTTTTTACATTTGTTGATGTAACCTCTTGTGCAGTAGGGGGCAGTAGTGTAGAATATTTGTAGTTTGATAGAACTGAGGAAGAAATCGGCCAATCAGGTGACTTGTAGCGGATTCAACAGGAAGTAATTTTAAGGCGCCACTTTTGAGTTTGCTGTTGACAAAGTAGTTTTTTATTTTTATTTACGACTCTGTATATTGCAGAAATGTCTGAGAACACTTTCCCAGTGTATGCCGTGGATGCTATAGTTAATTTCTATCGAACAGAGGTTTTGACCGGACAAGAGGCGAAGCACTTAACCAAGAGTGATCTCACCCCTACTCCAAAGGTAGTCTTCCTCGCCACAACGATGTTTATGTAGCCATTAAATTCACATTTTTACAGCTCAATAGACAAGAATACCGAGATGCTCTTTTAGTCCTGTTTCAGTCCTGGACGAGGATAACAGATTCTCTGGAGAATTTCCTGTCAGTACTAATAACACAACACACAACATGGCTGCTTTTATGTCAGCAATGTCTTTACTTTCACCAACATTTAGTGGGTGAATCAATACTGATAAACTGGCTATTATTATTCAAAGTGACTCAGATATCACAAAATGCCTGCTCCTTCCTCCTAAACTGCTTACAAAATGTCTATGCAGAAATGTGTCTTAATATCTGAACAGCCAAACTGAAAACACACAGCACCACTGCTTAAAATCAGTAATTCCCAACCTGGTCCCCAAAAATTGTTAGGTGGGGTCCCCTGGGGTTCTTGGAAAAGAGTGTGCATTTTAAGGAGATGTCATTTTAATTGTTTCTATTTAGTATTTTGTAATCATTATTGTTCTATAACCTCTTCATTAACCGGAAAATAATCATAATATTTTGTTATAAGTATCTTCTCAGATATAGATATATTAAATGTTTTTTCAGCCTGAGGCAGTTCAGACCTTATACATGAGAGTGCTCCACTTCCTGTATCGTTTTAGACCTGAGTGTCACTCCATGGTAAGTCACGTCTTTCTAAATGTGTCTATATATTTCTGTATATCCTTTACTGACTGCGATGTTTACTGTTTCAACAGCTGCCACTCCTGGAGAACATTCAGTACCCTCAGTATCATGAAGGAGCCACCTCCATTGTGAGCGTATACATTCGCATGTAAGCTTTCTTATGTTTGCTTACTGGAAAACTCTTCTTTGTTACATGGACAGATATGCAGTGTATATAGCTAATTTTGCCTCAAACTACAGCAGGGTCCAATAAACGCTGGTCTTTAGACCAATTTTTTATCGCTGAAATTCATGCTACGATGCGCCTAACATCTTTTCATTGAAATTTAGTCATGTCAGTTTGATTTCACAAGATATTTGATTGTGAAATGGTCTATTCTTCATAAAAAAAATTAATAAATGCTTTACTTTTTCTGTAGGCGCCAGTTTCTGCCAATCTGCCTGTTTTTTGATTTTTCACTGAATGACCTTCTAGCTCCTAGTAAGTATATAAATTATTTTTAAGTATACTACATGAGGGTATGTAAACATGTGTTCTAGTCTGAAGTGGACTTGAGATAAATTAATACATATTATTTACTTTGCAGAAAAACCAAAAACCTTGACAATTCTGAGTGCTATCATGAACTTCCTTCACTTCAGAAAGCAGAGGATGGAAGTGGTCTTGGAGAAACAAGCCAAATTTGTATGTTACACACATGGTTGTTGGCACTGTTAATTCATAAACATTCATGGCATTGTATGCTCTGAATGAGTTCTATATTTTGTTTTACTAGAGGGCAGACATGGACAGGCTTCAGACCTATGTCAGATTCAATAAAGAAGCTGAGAAGAAGATTGAGATTCTGACGTAAGTATCTCTTTCCTCTATAAAGTACCATTTCAGAGTCAGATGGTATTTTATTTTTATTTATTTTTTGATAAAAGTGAGGAGATCATGTTATTAACAGGTCCAGTGGTAAATTGACTTTGTGTTTACTACTGCAGTTTTGTGGTCTAATTCTGTGTGTGTTCAGGACCATTCCCCCAGAGCAGCAGGCAGAGGCTGATGAACTTGCTGCTGCCCTTTCTGAACTACAGGCCACCACAGTCCATGAGTACCAGGAAGTGGTAAGTTATACACATTTTTTACATTTTACTGTATTTATGGTTTTGCACTTGCATTGATTTGACGTTGATTTAATTTTGTATTTTCACAGAACATGAAAAATGACAGCATTGCTGAGTGGAAAACCAAAATTGCAGAGAAAACTCAGAAACTGGTATGTGTTTTGACAGTACTTATATCATCATTCAGTGCCAGCAAATTTATTTCAGCAGAACTCTGTCTTTGTCTGCGCTTTTCTATGACCATGCATTTAAAATGGAGTACTCGCTGTATGATTTTAACAGGCCCAAGTTAAAGTGGAAGTCACAAACTTGAAGGAGGACATTAGCAAACTCAAGTCTCAGATTGTAGAGTCTCCCGAGGAACTTAAGAGCCAAATGGAGAAGATGAGGGACAATGTCAAGAGCATCAAAATCTCCATTGTAAGCTTTTTGTGCTACAAAATACATCTGTAGCATTCATTTGGTCCTTCTCACTGCAGTTGTGTTATGGTGCTCTGTAGGAACAAGCAGATGAGTATGTGGTGGAACTGCAGAGCATGGTGCAGGCTGTGGGCCTCACAGAAGCTGAGACTCAGCAAACGTACGGGCTGCTGCTGGAGCTGGAGGACAGCATAAATAACACCAAGCAGATGCAAGAGGAGGTACCTGGCCTACTCTTCACATCTTTCTATCCTTGGTAAAAGGAGAAATTCAATTTGTCAACTGGACAAAAGTTTATTTGCTCAGCTTGGATGATTTGCTCAGCTTGGATATTTGATCAAATAAACTTTTGTCCAGTTGACAAATTGAATTTCTCCTTTTGCCATGGATTCTGCCTGGATGACTGAGGGATTCTACACACATCTTTCCATCCTGTATCCTAGACATGTGATTTTAAATATCTTGATTACAACTGTGCTTCAGAAATGCAAAACTAAGAGCTATGATTGTGTGTAGAACCAGGAATTGACAGCACAATATGAGAAGAAGCTGAAAGAACTCAAGAACCTGTGTCTGGAGGAGGGTCAGCTGAAGAGAGCACTGGGCATGAAGCAGGACAAGGAGTCTAAGCAGAACATCCGCAGGCAGAAGCAAAGGGAGATGAAGGAGCAGCATGTCCAGGATGTGTTGGGGTATATATCCTATACACATTGATTTGAAAATATTGTATTTGGCTCTACACAGTACTTGACTGCCAATGTATTTTTTTCAAATGCATATTCTTTAGTAAATGCTGGTCTCATCTATGAATATTACACAAGCATGTAAAACTGCATGTGATCTTTTAGGCAGTGCAACCAAATCCACCAGAAGCGTGAAGAGATGGCCAACAAAATCCAGGAGATCACTAATGAGACCCAGCACCTGAAGTCCAAAATCCAGAATCTGAGAGATGTGTGCAGCAAAGAGACAATGAAGGCTCATGTCTGTATTGAGAAATACATATTGGTTAAGCACTTTTGAATCTTTATTCATACAACTGTTCTGTGTCTAGGCTCTTTTTGACACACTCTCTGCTTCGATGGATGAGCTGCACCGACGAATTGACATGAATATTGTAGACCTGAACCAAGATCTCTCCAGAATGTCTGCAAATTTTTAAATTTATTTTATTACTAATTTGTCTGTGTACTTAATTATATCCCTGTGTATATCCTGTTATGTTTACTCATTGATGCTGTCTGTTAGTAGAAAACTTCATTTTATTGTTCTGTGTACTGTCCCGTTTATAAATTGCTTTTACATCTACATTGCAAGTATTATTCCTAAGTATGAATTAAGCCTTTTTTTTCTTTCAAAATATAATTAAGATATAATGCATAAAAAAAAAATTGCATTTCCAAAAGACATTTTCCTTAATATAGCAAAATAGCATAATTGTAACTCCTTAAGAGTTGATGTGAATCTAAACATTTAAATCAGGATCTTCTGTGATCTCTGTGGGTCCTGAACTCGGACATGATCGGCTGGACTTCTTCCCCGTGGCTCTGATTGTTTTAGCCTTTGACTTTGCTATAATTAGCTCTTTTCGTAGTTCATTTATTTCACCAATCAAGGACACGTTCTCCTGTAGATTAGATAAACGATCAGAACTTGAACCTGAATTGCCTTTAGCATCTGATCAAATGTGAATAAGTGAAAATAGCTTTACTTTCATAAGCTTTGTGTAGGTCTTCTCATGTTCTTCAGCTGTACTGACCAGTCTTAGTTTTAAACTAGCCACAGTCCTCTCCAGATGACCCCGATGAAGACCGAATATCTGCTGGATCTCCTCTTCAAAACTGCTCTTGTCCACCTTAAGAACAGCACACACTAATATTATAGTGTCTCAAAAATGAGACAACTACAGTGCCGTGAAAAAGTATTTGCCCCCTTCCTGATTTCTGTGTTTTTTGCATATTTATCACTCAAAACATTGTCAGATCATCAAACCAATTTTAATATCACACAGAAACAACCCAAGGAAAGACAAAATTCAGTTTTTGAATGATGATTCCATTTATTAGTGCACAAAAAAAATCTAAACCTATCTGGCCCTATGTGAAAAAGTAATTGCCCCCTTAATCTAATAGCCAGTTGAGCCTCCTTTGACAGCAATAACTGTAACCAAACGTTTGCGATAATTGGTGATGAGTCTTTCACACCGCTGGGGAGGGATTTTGGCCCACTCTTCTATGCAGAATTGTTTCAATTCTGCCATATTGGAGGGTTTTCTTGTATGAACTGCCCGTTTAAGGTCACACCACAGCATCTCAATCGGATTTAAATCCGGACTTTGACTTGGCCACTCCAAAACCTTAATTTTGTTTTCTTTGAGCCATTCAGAGGTGGACTTGCTGGTGTGTTTTGGATCATTGTCCTGTTGCATGATCCAAGAGCGCTTGAGTTTGAGGGCACGAACTGATGGCCGGACATTCTCCTTCAGGATCTTCTGGTAAACAGCAGAATTCATTTTTCCGTCAATCACAGCAAGTTGTCCTGGTCCTGAGGCAGCAAAGCAGGCCCAGACCATCACACTGCCACCACCATGCTTTACTGTGGGCACCATGTTCTTTTTATCAAATGCTGTGCCATTTTTACGCCAGATGAAACGGGCTGCAGACCTTCCAAAAAGTTCAATTTTAGACTCATCGGTCCACAAAATGTTTCTCCAAAAGTCTTGAGGGTCATCAAGGTGCTTTTTGGCAAAGGTGAGACGAGCCTTTGTGTTCTTTTGTGAAAGCAGTGGTTTTCTCCTGGGAACTCTTCCATGGATGCCATTTTTGGCCAGTGTTTTTCTAATGGTGGAGTCATGAACACTGACCTTAACTGAGGCCAACGAGGCCTGTAGTTCTTTCGATGTGCGTCTAGGTTCTTTTGTGACTTCCTGAATGAGCCGTCGTCGCACTCTTGGAGTAATCTTAGTTGGTCGACCACTCCTGGGAAGGGTTGCAACTGTTCCCAGTTTCCTCCATTTTTGAATAATGGCTCTGACAGTGGTTCGCTGGAGCCCCAGAGCTTTGGGAATGGCTTTGTAACCTTTTCCTGAATTATAGACTTCTATCACTTTTTTTCTCATTTGTTCTTGAATTTCTTTGGATCGTGGCATGATGTGTTTGTTCTTGAGATGTTGTAGCCAACTTCACTTTGTTTGACAGGAACTATTTAAGTGATTTCTTGATTCAACACAGGTGGTGACAATCAGGTGTGGGTGTGGCATGTAGAACTGAACTAAGTTTTCTCAAAACTGTGGTTAGTCACAGTTAGTTTGTGATTTAACAAGGGGGGGCAATTACTTTTTCACATAGGGCCAGATAGGTTTAGATTTTTTTTGTGCACTAATAAATGGAATCATCATTCAAAAACTGAATTTTGTCTTTCCTTGGGTTGTTTCTGTGTGATATTAAAATTGGTTTGATGATCTGACAATGTTTTGAGTGATAAATATGCAAAAAACACAGAAATCAGGAAGGGGGCAAATACTTTTTCACGGCACTGTATGCAGTTAAGAATACTACATTTCTTTTTTCAAACGGGAATGCCAATGAGATTTTTTATTTTGTTTTTCCAAAAGTACTCTAGTAAAATAGGCAGCTCATTCAAAACACTGAATCCCCCACTTTTGACATTTACTACAATTTTACTTAAACACCTAATTATTTTCCATGTTTCACAATTGTGTCTATGTAAAACATGGAGAGATAAGAGAAAAGTTTATTTTACTGTCAAAGAAAAACATTCCTCATGTACTCATGAACAATCATTAAAATTTGCATAAATGTTGCATTAAATACACCGCCAAAAAGTGGTGCACTGTGTTTAATGTATTTAGTGTAACCATGTCTCACCATGTCATTGGGTTGTACATATCGACCATAGATCTTCTGCACACAGTCCTTTAGTTTCTTTGGCTCCTGGATGAAACTAGCACAGACGTGGAGCTCAGACTTCAGTCGCTGTAGATGAGTCTCTAAATCCTTCATCTTTTTCACAAAAAAGGGAAAATGTTTTGAATGATGTTGCTGCAGCTTTGTTTTTTGTTTTTTTTAATAATATACCAAATCAAGTTAGTGATCATTATGTTTTAAGATGGTTAGTGGTACATCCACTATCTTAAATGTAGCCTACTGAAACGGACTAACCTTCTGCATATCTTTTTGCATCTCCTTGTCTTTGGTCCTCAGCCTGAGCCTTAGTTGAGAAGTTGTGAGCTTCAGCTGGGCATTAAGCTTGCCAGTCTGCTGCAGCTCATCCTCCAACTGATAAATGAGAGAAAAAGTAACAATAGTAACAAATGTACAACAGTCATGTCAGTTCAAGAGAAGTAAAGGTTGGTATTGTTATAACTTATTTTGTTACTATGACTGAGCTTACCTTTTGGATCCGCTCCTTCTGTGCTTGTATCTCCTCTTGTTGAGGCCCAGTTAGATTTTCCAGCTCATTTATGCGGAAATCAAGTACAAATTTCAGTTTCTCCAGGTCCTGGTTCTTCTTCTTCAAACTGCATATAGTATTGTCCTGGACAAGCATGAGCATTCAAACATCATTTAAAACAAGTTGTGGCGTTGTGAAAAATGACTAACAAATGCTAGACAATTTAGTTAAGTAGGGTGCTGCTTCAATAATGCTTGCATGATCTTTATGTCTTTATGTCCTTTCATCTTTAGATTTTGCATCACAGAAAATTAACCATAATCTATGTCTTATCAATATAGTATTTAATAACAGTTTTTAGATTACACATTTTTTCAATTGATCATTATTAACTAAATTTATAGTAAGTGTGCTTCACTTTGTCCAGATTGGTCTTCTCTAGTCCGGAGATCTTCCTCTTGAGATCGCTGATGTCCCCCTCTTGGGAGCGCACAAGGCCTTGTAGATCCTGCCGCTCCTGCTTCAGTGCACTGATGTCATTGTTGCGGTCGTCTATTTGCCTCTGCAGGCTGTAGAACTGTTCCCACAGGTGAAAAAAAAACAGAAACTGTTTACATACTTGACTTAACAACAATAAAATCTTCAGATGAGGTCGACTCACTTTTTGTGTCAGAATGCCAGTTTCCCCTTTCAAATTCTTGTTGGCCTCCTTCTCTGTGTGCAGTTTCTTCTCGTACTGTATTTGCATTTCATGGACTGTCTTCTCTTCATCTTCCTCAATTTGTTTCATCATTTCTTTATAGTCCTCAATCTGCTCTTTTGCTTGCTCCTGCGTCTAAAAAATAGTTACCAAAGAAAAAACTAAAATCAAAGTTTGTAAAACTTTCCAGAATTTAACCTACTTCATTTTCCAATATGTGTAGCGTTTGTAGCTGCTCAAGATATTTTTCAGGAAATTTAAAAAGTGGTGGGTTAACTAGACTCATATTTATATTATTTTTATGGACACAAATTAACTAGTCTTCCAACTTTTGAGGAGCCTTTAAATCATTTGTTACTTGGATGTTGGGACTTCAGAGTGACATGTACCTGGGCCAGTAGGTTGCTCTTCTCCTGTAGCTGTGCCTCACATCTCTGCCTCTGCTCCTCCATGGCCAGACTGTTGCTCTCTGCTGCCGCCTTCAGCTTCAGCTCATAGTCGTGCTTCATTCTATCAAAATGACACTGTAGGTCCTTGAAGCGCTCATGCTCCACTATAAGCTTCTGACTGTAGGACACCTCTGTTAGAAAGAGAGGACTGATTATGTATAGAAGGAATGTTGGTATAAGTACATTGAAATATATGTTCACATTAAAGGCCCCATATTACACAAATTTGATTCTTGTGACCTTAAAGTCCTGTTATGTTGTTACCTCATCAAAAACATACCTAGAGCTGTGTTTTGTTTTATTCGCAAATGTTTTGTTAGTCTGTCTACATCTCCAAAGCTCAAAAATGCTCTATTCCACCTTGCGATGTCATGTAGTGGCAGGTCTGGACTGGGACAAAAAAATGGCTCTGGCATTTTTGGCTTAGACCGGCCCCTCATAATTAGTCCTGGTTTAGTCCTGGTTCAGACCTGATTTAGTCCTGGTTTAGTCCTGGTTCAGACCTGATTTAGTCCTGATTTAGATGTAATTAGTCCTGGTTTAGTCCTGGTTCAATGCTGATTTAGTCCTGGTTCAGACCTGATTTAGTCCTGATTTAGTCCTGATTAGTCCTGGTTTAGTCCTGTTTCAGTCCTGATTTAGTCCTGGTTTAGTCCTGGTTCAGTCCTGATTTAGTCCTGGTTTAGATGTAATTAGTCCTGGTTTAATCCTGGTTCAGACCTGATTTAGTCCTGGTTCAGACCTGATTTAGTCCTGATTTAGACCTGATTAGTCCTGGTTTAGTCCTGGTTCAATCCTGATTTAGTCCTGGTTTAGTCCTGGTTCAGACCTGATTTAGTCCTGATTTAGATGTAATTAGTCCTGGTTTAGTCCTGGTTCAATCCTGATTTAGTCCTGGTTCAGACCTGATTTAGTCCTGATTTAGACCTGATTTAGACCTGATTAGTCATAGTTTAGTCCTGGTTCAGTCCTAAATTGTGGGCCGGTCTCTAAGTAAAAAAAAAAAAAAAAAAAAAGAAGGGCATCGTGTAGTGGTAATTTTCAAGTTGACAGCTCCCTTTTACCTTTAGTTCAGCAGAGACCGACAATTCCAGGTCTGAAATTACGCAAATGCTTCTAGTGAAGGTGTATGAAACATGTAAATGACACAAAACATAATTACGGCTGTGTTTTTGATGTGGAAAAAACATGATAACAAATATCAGAAAACAGCATAGTATAGGCCCTTTAACAGTCAGCTAGTGCTTACCTAAGTCTTTAACTTCTTTTGAATGTCTCTCCAGAACTTCGGCAGACTTTCCAAGATACTCAAGCTTTTGTTTTTCCATCTCAGACTTCAAGGCCTATAAGGAAAGCAGACTTTGTCAAGCATAACAATGATTCATTTAAAACTATTACTACTACTACTGAGAGTTTTAAAATGTAATGTAAAAAGAAAACAACACATTAACTAGACTTAGACAAACTTTATTAATCCACAAGGGAAATTATTTGGACCCAGCAGCTCACTCATCACAATATAATATAATATAATATCAAAGAGTAAAAAATATAAGTGGATATGTATATAAGTGTATACTAGAGTAACTTCACTCATTATTCTTTTCAACAGTATAATGGGGTGAGAAACTGTGTCAAAGACCTGTTGTGTTTTCTGCAGAGACTCAATTTGCTGGGTAAATCTCTCAGTGAGTTCTTTGATTTTCTCATTGTAGTTGATGTCTTTGAGGCGCAGCTGATACTCATTTTCCATTTGCATCTCCTCCAGTCGCATCTTCAGCTCCAGCATAGTCTGATTCTAAAACACACACAAATAAATTAGTAGGTTAAACTTACAAGACTATTTAAGATTTGATTTGTCTTAAAACCGGACACACCTTCTCCTCCAGGTCAGACTTGGTAACAAGGACCTCCTCAGTGTGGATAATCTGCCTGTTTGTCTTCAACCTGTGACCTTCTTTGTCAATGATCTTTGAGATTAAAAGGCAGCCATCTTCAGATACGGTCACAAGGAACTGCTCATCCAAAGTAATTAGCATCTAAAACAGAACATTGCATTTGTAGAGGTTCTTGGATAATCATAATCTTATTGTTAAATATTTAGTGCTGGTTGTCCTGGGAGGGAAGACTTGACGTGGTTCCTCACCTTAACAAACCCTAACTTAGCAGTAGCGGTTCTTGGGGGGGGGCGAGTGGGGCAATTGCCCAGGGCGCAACTTCGTGAGGGGCGCCGTGCCAAGCGCTTGAAACAAAACCTCTCTCCCTCTCGCTCCGCCTGGTTTGCCTCAAACCTTTCTCTGCTCCTGCAGGAGTGCTTACAAACTGTTTCCTGCTCTCTGGACTCTGTTCTCCTCATGCTCTCCCGACCTTTTTCTCCTCCTACTCTCTGGTTCAAGGGCCAAACTGCGGCACTTCCTGGTCTTGTGAGAAACAGCGCATAGTGGTGCGCTAAAGGGGGCCACATTAAAGGGGGAATCACTAATGTTAATTTGCGGGTTTATTTTGTTTTCTTAAGTCTCTTAGTTAATTAAGTCATACCATATGAGGGTTATTTAAGTATTTTCTTTATTATGTTGAATTGCAGGTGTTTTTTCATTATGGGGACCGCTATTTATAGCTGGATAAGGATGTGAAATTGGATATGAAGATGGCGATAACACATGAATAACACATGGTTTGATTGTTAAAACTGATATAATAATTGCTGTCTATGGTTCTATATGGGCTTTGGCAATGATATTGAAAAATAATAGCTTGCAGCAATGTATTGGGAAAAAAAAGAACTATGAACTAGTTCATTTTTTGGAACTATGAACAAACTACTAACTATAAACAATAATGAACTATGAGCGAACTAGTTCATTTTGAAATGTGTGAACTGAACTTTGAACTAGTTCATGTAGAAAATGAACTTTCCCAACACTGCATACACTGCATACTATTTTCCTTAACTGTATCCAGGCTTACCTTGGTGACCGAAGCACAATGAGCCTGGTACATAACCCACTCCTTCTGCGTTGGTAATGGGTACTTAACAGCTCTAATTGCCCCATTACTGGTCCCAGTGAAGACCACTCTGCCAGTCCGGGACACTGCCACTGCACTATGGGCCACTTCATCTGCAGGGACCTCCCTCAGAACCTGTTAAAATGTATAGGATTCAATCAAATATGTTAATTTTGGGTATATCTTCTGATCATAAAACTTATCTTTTTTATATATATATATAAAAAGGGGATATATATACTGTATGTTGTAAACATGTAATAATTGCCTTGTTGGTTATTTTGTGTATTTATTGTTACAGAAATGTGCAGTATTTGTGTTGAATGAATGTTTGTTGTGAAAAGAGAAAAGGGGCCCAGTTCTTCAAACACCAGCATTAGTAAAACCACCGTGTTCCTTTTTCATTGTTTTAACACAATTACCTTGTACAGTCAGATGTACAGATATATTAAAATAATATCTTCTGCTGTAAACCTGACTGTCTTGGATCTCCTTTAACGTGTGATCTGTTCCCACGGCGACAATAGTCTTGTAATCAGAGGAGAGGCTCATGTCTGTATAGCTGCATGTTTTGATCACACTCTCAGATTCCCTTTTGCCAGTTTGTATGTTCCACTCATACAAAGCCCCGTCCATCCCACAGGACACCAGCCACCTGTCGTCTGGACCCCACTCGATCCCTCGTACCTACACAAATAAGCAAATAAATAAATCCAGATAATGCAAGTGTTATTATTTTTTACTTTTTCTTACTTTCCCATTGTGGCCCTTCAAGTTGATGATGTTTTCAAAAGATGTGACAGAATAAATGGAGATGACATTTCCACTGACAGCAGCAAACATGTGTCCTCCATGGCTAAAAGCACACTGTAATAATAATAATAATAATACATTTTATTTAAAAGCGCCTTTCAAGACACCCAAGGACACTGTACAAAACAAAGTTAAAACATAAAAATACTTAAAATACAAAGATAATAAAATACAAATACAAAACTGGAAGATGGTGAAAGTGATTGTTATGTGGTGTAGGATTGTCTGAACAGGTGTGTTTTGAGTCTGGATTTGAAAATGGGAAGAGAGTCAATATTGCGGAGGTCAGGAGGGAGAGAGTTCCAGAGCAGGGGAGCAGAGCGGCTGAAGGCTCTGCCCCCCATGGTGATGAGACGAGCAGAGGGGACAGAGAGCTGGAGAGAGGAGGAGGAGCGGAGGGAGCGAGAAGGAATGGAGATGTGGAGGAGGTCAGTGATGTAAGGTGGGGCCAGGTTATGGATTGCTTTGAATGTGGTTAGGAGAATTTTAAAGTGAATTCTTTGTTTTATGGGAAGCCAGTGTAGTTGTTGGAGGATGGGGGTGATGTGGTGGGAGGAGGGGGTCCTGGTGATGATGCGGGCAGCGGAATTTTGGAGAAGCTGCAGTTTCTGGAGGGATTTATTGGGGAGACCAAAGAGGAGGGAGTTGCAATAGTCAATCCGGGAAGTAACAAGGCTGTGAACGAGTATGGCAGTGGTGTGAGGAGTGAGAGAGGGGCGGAGACGAGAGATATTGCGGAGGTGAAAGTAGGCGGAGCGGGTGATGTTATTAATGTGGGATTGAAAAGAAAGTGTGCTGTCAAGGATGACACCCAGACTCTTGATCTGAGGGGAAGGAAGGACAGTGGAATCATGGATAGATATAGAGAAACTGCTGGATTTGGAGATAGTGGAGGGGGTGCCTACTAGGAGGACTTCAGTTTTAGAGCTGTTAAGAGCTGTAGTGAAAGAACAAATGTTTTATACATAGTGGCCATAAAAATACATAATACACTGTCAGTCTGGATGTTTAGACAACACACCTCTCTGCAGCCCCGTACAGCAAACTCCTTAAATGTGCGAATGTCATCAGCGAAAAGGTTCATGAGCCTGAGTTTGTCAGAAAAGCCCACCAGTATAAAATGGCCTGTGGGGTGAAGAGCCACACTGTAGGCCTCCTCCTGGAACTCTTTGTACAACTCGAGGGACCTAAAACATATTTAGAGAATTATTGATTTTTGTTGAATTTAATTTAAATTATTCACCACAATGTAATTATCTTTATAATAAATATCCACAGATGAACACAAGTGCATATTATAAACCCTTACTTGTTTTCATAGTCCCAAATGCGTACAGAGCGGTCCAAGGAGCATGTGGCCACTACTGGCTTGCGAAGACAAGCGGACAAACCAGTGATGGGTTTTGAATGAAAAGACTGGGTCAAGAACTCAAAATTCACCTGTTCTTCCTGTAGGATACAATTAATGCATCTCATCATTTGAATTATGAATTATAAAATCACATTAGATTGATGCTTTGTTTTGTTTTGATGTTCATTGTTTCATATTGTGTTAAATATAAACCACAATAATAATTTAAAACTACAAAACTGATAAGCCCCGCATCTTCAGTTTGGTACATACATGTATGTCTCATACAGGACTGTGGGTGGAGATAGGGGGTAGGTGAAAGCAGAATTTTTCAGAGTTCTAAAACCTCAAAACAGTGCAGGATGCAAATGCATATATCATTTTTTTTTTTTTCCCACTTGCCACTTAGGGCTCAGTCCAAAGATGGATGTCTCGTTTAGTCTGATCATATCAGTCAAAAGAGTGGAACTGTTTTCACCTTGTTTTTGTGAGTGGAGGACAGAGAAACACTGTAGAGCTGTCCTCTGTCTGTGCTGATGACCATCGTTTCCTCTGCAGGACTTATGCACAAGCTATGGATCTCCTGGGAGTCCGCTGGGACTAGCTCAGTCCCCAAAGTGTCAGAAGCAATCTAAAGCATATCCGAGGAAATTATAGATAGACAAACAACAACAATAACAACAACAATAATAATACAAAAAACACACACTCATGTAAAATTGTGTACATACAATGTACATGGGGAACATGTCAGTACATTAACAATGCCTAACTGCAACAAGAAGTGCATAATAGCTTCTTTGCTGAAGTTGGTTGACGTTAGTATTACCCGTATGTCCTGTCTCTTCCTGTATCCATCATCCTTAGTTCTCTCAAACAGGCTTACAGTGCCTGGTCCTGCAGAACAAGCAAAGCCTTTGGACAGTGGTGCAACAGCAGTGATCCTGAGCAGTGAGGAGCTCTCATCCACATCACCCTCTTTGAGCTTCTTCATCTCCACAGGCCTGTAGAGCATTTAAGCACATATGCTGAAAATCTTTTACAAAATTAATTAATGGCTTGTGTGTAATATTTTGAATACATTTCCCCTTTATTAATATTAGATATATTTTGTGTTGAATTGTTAATTGCTATGGCAACAGTGCTAGATTTTCATTACTCTGAAACCCATGGATAGTTGAAAGAATGTTGTTCTAAGAAGAACACACCTTTAATACTCTTACCTATCAGCTCGCTCTTTGGTGGCTGCATTGCTAAGATTGATTTCTTTTCGCAATTCTCCAGATTCAAAAATCAAAAGGCGGCCTGAGTCTGTTCCAGCCACAACACGTTCCTGAGTCAACCAGGCATGGCACAGGAAGTTAACAGACTCCACTTTGGGAAAACTGGCCTGCTTTAGGGAGGCCTCTGTGTAACGAAACAGCTTAAGCACACCACTGCCGCTGACACAGACCTGTGTGTTGTTGAATGGATTGAAGCTAACCTGTTGTGAAAGAATAAAAATACAGTTCAAAGTTTTCAAAGTTTTCCTTCCACAGATCTTTACTGCATGCACAAACAAACATGTTTTTTTGTTTGTTTGTTTTAAGCGCCAGCTACTGAAGCAGTAGTTTCTGTTGTTATTGAAGAATTTACCCTGGTAACTGGATTGTTTGAGCTTCCTGTTGTCACTGTAGCCAGAACCTTCTGCTTTTCCCAGAGCCAAAGGATGAGCACCCCTTCTGGGCCTGTGGTCTGGCCAATGAGGTACTTGTTGTCTGAGGAAAAGGCCACGCATATGAACTCCTGGACAGGGTAGTCTCCAGGAGAGAGGACCTTTCTCTTCCTGCCCTGTTCATGCTGGAGGTCAAACACTGTGATAGTTGCTCTCTCTCCACTCTCTGATGCTGCCAGATATCGGCGGTTGGCACTGATGGCCAGAGCTCTCAGGCCTGGGCTTCTGTCTGAGACTATGGTCAACAGGACATATTATAATGTGAGACATTTGTTTAACTCTATATTCTTTCAAACAACTTGTCCTATAACTGTATATAGCAAATAACAAAAATTTTAAAGGTCCCATGGCATGAAATTTTCACTTTCTGAGGTTTTTGAACGTTAATGTGAGCTCCCCTACCCTGTTTAGCACCCCCCCCCCCATGGTTAAAAGTTGTGAAATGTCTAAACTGAGCATTTGCGATCCTTTTCTGCGTTACAAAAAATCAGAGCTCAAACGGGCGAGTTTGAACAAGGCACCTTATTGACGTCAGATCGAAAAAAGAAATGCAAATGCAGTTCCACCCCCGTCTGTCTGTACTCAGCGTCTCTGTAAATCACACCCAGAGAGTTTGGACTGCGAATGCACTAGGCAATGCGAAATGCGTTTTTTTTATTTGCCTGGAGGCACATCCGAGTGTTTCTAGGCTTGGAAGTCCTTTATCTGAGCCTCTGGACCTTTGAACAGCAGTGGTTTTATTTTATTTTATGTGGAAATGTGTTTATTTTACAATGGAATGCTTCAAATCTCTCCCCCGTGCAAAAACAAGGAAATGGATCAGCTGAGGGCTCAGAGCGAGACTGGAGCGTTTGGCCACGCCCCCACCCTCTACTATTGGCCAGCTCTTTTCTCCTCATTTGCATTCAAGCAACAACGCCCATTAAGACCTGTTCTGAGGGAGAAAAAAATACTCTTTCTCATCTTATCTCTGTTTCTCATGCACTGAGTGTTGATTTTGAAGGATTCATTTACAGTATTAGGGAACCATTAAGGAGCCATATAAAAGCATCAAGAAGTACCATGTCATGGGATCTTTAACCCTGCAACAATGCTTCCAAAACTTAAAAACGTGACAAAGTATAGCCTTTATTATTATAATAATAATAATAATAATTATTATTATTATTATTATTACATGCATGTTATTTTATTAAGATTCTGGTTACATTTGGTCATTTTTGTTCTGTGTTGATGGTAATGATAACAACAGTTCACCTGAGTAAAACACAGTACCTGGAATGAACTTTTGGTAGCGCTGGACTGAGTTGTAGCACACACAGTTGTTTCCACTGGGGAAGACTACAGTCTCTTCGTCAATGAAGCTCACGTTGTTTGTTACTGACGTCCGAAGGCCGAAGATAAAATGAGGCTGAGCCACTACAGTCGCCATTTATCAAAGTAACACACGTAACAAGTAATAAATGTTTTTAAAGCACAAATCCAACACTCGGATCAACTCGGAGGACCGGGACGAATCCAGAATTCGTGGCCTGACTTCAAAGGTTCGCGTCAGGTCGCTAAGCAACGCGTTTGTGCACGCGATACTTTTGTCTGTCGCTCGCGGATGGTGCATCGTGTAGACATGTACATGTGTGTCATTTATTGAACAGCTTGTAGGCAATATTGTGGAGTTTCGTATTAACAGCACATTAAAATGGTAATAATAGCGCTTTACATTTTATTAAGCAGTTTATAAGTTGTGCACTAGACAGAACTGAAAGTGGCAAATATAAAGTTTCAAGGCAATATAAATCTAATTATAGGTTATATGTTTCATCATTGTGTTATGGTAACTAGGCCTTTATGAAAAAGTTTACAAAATGTACAAATCTACATAAGTATTATGTGTTATTGGGTTACTGTGACATGAGTGTCCAATAAACAAAGTCTGATCCAAACAGACACGTTGGTGCATCCTCTGTCCAGTAGGGGGAGACGTGGATCAGCAAGTAATGACGAGGGCGTTCAAAGACTGCTGACTTTGGGTTCTTGTCAGTGGCCCCCCTGTGGACAAAACCTCACAAGCAGCCAGTTCATGGTATAGAGCGTTCAGCACCTCTAGTATGTGAGCTTTTCCTGTTCAAAAACACATGGGAGCTGTTTTAGCAAATTAATTCAAACCAGTGCCTTAAAAGAAAGTAAATTCTCATTAGAGAGATCACAAGACCCAAACTTGATTTTATTAGGTGTGAGAGTTGTACATACCATGTTGTGGGTCGCTACAAGACCCCAAAGTGCTGAGCAGGATTTTCCCAAGAGAGCGCCGGGACACATTCTGAAACAAAGGAGCGCTTTCTCAGATGTCAGCAACTTTATAGGCTATGAGATTTAAGAAACCATTGGGGCTCCTATATAATGTACAACAGAGGAAATTCATTAGTTTTAAATAAAAAAAACATGGCTTGGGCTTGGGGGTTGGCTTGTAAAACAGACCTATTTGCTCTCTGCATTGGAGTACATGAATAGACATGTGTAACTGAATGTATTTTAGGCTCACCAGTTCTCGAAGCTGCTGGAGGAGCTGAAGAATGTCCATAAGTTTGTCTTCAACTAGCGACAGGCGCACCCTCTCCATCTCTAACATCTGCAGCTCCATCTGTAAGAGGTCAGTCTCCTCTGCTTTCTGCTGCAGCGCCTCCACCAAGGAGTCCTGCAACTGAAAAAAAAAAAAAAGTTTACAGGCTTTTACTAAACATACGGGGGTTAAGGCTCAAAAATTAATTTGCAATCAAATAAAATTCATAATTTGAATGGTCGCAATTTTAAAAAAAATTGCAAAGGCAGTGAGTACCATAATTTCCTACAATTTTCCCAACTTGCGCAACCCCAAAGTGGATGGAGCTGAATGAAATGCATGAACTTTAGAATCGTATGGACAATCCCATATACAGATTTGTAAACGGTACCGTGTGTAGCATAAAGCCCACTGTATATCAGAGTAATTAAACACCGCTAACATAGCAATTAACAATTCAAAACAAATATTACATCTTTTCCTAAAAACAGGAAACAAAACACCATGAGGAGCTTTTAGATTATAGAATGAGATGATGTCATACATGGTGTATTGTACTGTATGTTCAGAATAAGCGGTTAAAAGAAAAATCCACAACAGATGAAACAGTTTCTTTGTAAAAGTCCAATGAATAAATAAAAATAAGGTAACCAACCAGTATGTCTTGATGAAGTTGCGTCCTAAATACATGTGGCAGGCTAACCATGTGGAAATCCTTGCCCACACCTTTATGTCATGTGGTGCTGCGACATAAAGGTCTCACCTCTCACATCCTTCACATAAACAAAGCCTGACAGTCCTGCCTTTGTTTATATTTCAACTTTCCTCACTGAGAGGAACACATTACATCACAGCTCCCTCGGCTTGTCTTCTTCCTGTGTTTTAAAAACTCAACTTTGCTGAAACAGAGATCTTTAATTCCTGCTAAGTGTCAAATGGGATTTTTGTGGTGCGCCCCAGTGAAAAACAGCTGTGAACACACCCAAGCATGGATCTGGATGGAGCTGCTCCTGGTGGTTAGGTCCGACCCGAGTTGCAAAATTGTATTATATGGCTGCGGTTTCTCATGGAAGCTTTCGAGTTTCATAACAACACTCACTAGTCCCCTCTAATCAAGTTGAACACCATCCACTCAGCCACAGAGAGCTTGTGATGTCAACCAAGGCAGAACATTGTCTGCAATGGACTGTTTAATGAGGCCACCCCGATGTAAAGGAGCCGACTTCCCACACTTTTCCAGCAAATACGAAATGGATAAATATGATCCACCTGATGTAGAGGTCTTTGTTAATTCATCTTTGGTAATTACTACTCCTTCTAAACCATGTTAAATTTATTTCTTTTCAGTAGTCGTCCCTGAGCTCTAACATAGATTTCCAGGGAGTATGCGTAGGTCAGCATCAGTGGTGGTTTGTACCTGGTCCATGTGGATTTGGGTCTGGCTCTCCTTCTCCTCCAGCTGTTTGTGTAACTTGGTCACTCTCTGGAGGAGCTCTGCCACAGCACTGCAGCTCTCCTCACTCCTAAGACTCCCAAAGTTAGACATGAGCCTTCGGAAAGCCTTGTCATCACACCTGAACAAGCACAAGAACAAGTTAGAGAAGCTGCATGGGATACTCCAGCAATTTTTTAATGGTGTAACTGCAATGGCTCAAAAGTAATTGATGTATTCATACAAAACCAATAATAAAATAATAAAAAGACTTTTAACACAAACAAATTTAACATAAACTCTTAGCCCCTTGCTTTCCATATGAAATTGAGTGAGGGCTTCCCCCACCTCTCTCGACAGCAGGACAGTCTGGTCAAGATCTTCTTGACTTCTTCCACCTGTCTCTGCTGGTCTCCGGTCCATTTATCATCTTCTTCATCTGAGGCTGCCTGGCCTTCCACAGATCTATACAGCTGCTCTTCCACTGAAAAACACAAAACACAAGATTGTTGTATAACATATTTAATAAATGTACAGCAGGAGTAATGCAACTCATAATGGAGTTAAGTGTAAATTCAGTCTGGTAGTCTGAACTGCCTACACCTTTCTCCACCTACATCGCCGCTCTCCAGTTACTCCTGCCCACTGCTAAGCACACCTCCTCTACACCCAGTCATCATCTAGCTGCCCCATTCAAACCCCCCATTGCAGATGGCTCACTTTTAGTTTACCCCGCCTCCTCCCGGTCTCTCTCGTCCTCTCATCATCCCCCTCTACTCTCCTTGGCCTTATTCTCTACCACCACCAGTGTCAAGGCCCCAGGGGGAAGACATCTCCTAAAAATCCTGTAATCTACCCATGCTTATCATTGCAATGTTTCTGCTTGAGTCTGAGATGTTCAGTGAAGCATTTCTAATGCTGGTCTTTGTTTCTGTCTCTCCAGGGTGAAACTGTTATCTTACTTTTATCGGGTGTGGTCACAGCACGTCCAGTTGGTGAGCAGCGGTCATGCTGAAGATCCAAACAGCACCTCTGTCCGAGCCGAGTCTCATTTTGCTGCAGTTCTGTCCTGGTGACATTTGGCAACTTTGGCAATTCCAATCTGTAAGACAAATTAGCCCTATTTAAATTATTGATTAAGTATGTGCTTTTACAACATATAGTAATTAACTGATTAAAGTATGCACAGATGAGAACATTTCAGTCCAACCACTTTGGCAGCTTTAAAAAGAACATATCGAGTAACACCAGGCAGTGTACATTGAGCCACATCTAGAACTGCCATGATGATTTTATAGAGGCCTGTGATGTTGTATGCCAGATCTGGGTGGGGTAATTGAAGCCAGATTGTATCTCTGAGGCATTTTGTACAGTAAGTGGGTCAATGACAAAATGTGCTGTGTGTGTGCAGCTTACAATACAACTACACTCTTGGAACTAAACAAGATCTGTAGAGCAGAACAAAGCTGATTTATATGCCAACTTTACTTAAAGGATAATTAAACTCTTGGCCTGGATGCGCCTATCTGAACCAATATATAGATCATTTCTCAAACAGTGAAGAATTATCTGTAATGGACCACACATTTTAGTAAACAGTATTTGAAAAAGAGCTTATGGCATAGCATTTTCTATGGGATATAATTGCAGTCTGCTCTTTGTGTTGGGGAAAATCCGATAGGGGGCTGCATAAATCACAGAATAAATGTTTCCAGATGATGACGTCTTGAAGAAAATACAATTTAAGCACTTAAAAAAAAAGAAAATAAATGGAGGCGCACTCATGCTTGTATCCTGTAGACACAAGGCAGACCATAAGACAACATTAGACTGTGGAGCTTTCCTGGTGTAAAATATAAGAAAACAGTGACCAGCTAATTCATAACTGCAGCATAATTTGACCATTCATTCAGAGAACTTAATGCTTTGAGTCTGTGGTGCCATAATGGATGTCAACTACAGGGTGGCAAAAGAACATTCCTGTTGCCATGATGATAAACTGTTTCAGGAATGAACCAATGTGATGAGTTTTTCAAATGCAGACTCTCTGTGCTCTGTGACTAATTGCATTTTAATTGACAGTTGGTTAAAGTAAGGCTAGAGTCTGTGGTCCTTCAGTAGTAAAAGATGGCAAACTGCAACTGCAGTGCAAAGCTTCATCCATCACAGTAGTAATGATAGTCAAATTCTGAAACAAAACAATCAGTTTAAAATGTTGATTTAAAATGTTAAGGATATAAACATTAAATGATTATTTATGATTATTAAATTAGACCAAAAGAATGCAACATGGTGGCTGATGCGAGCACCTTTGACTCCCGACAACAGAGAATGTTCTCAGGGTATAATAAGGTGTACTGTACCCATACATCAGTATTTTTCTTAACTAACTAACTGCATGAGTTTGTCTGACATCAGGCAGTACTCATCAATAAAGCTATATTATCAGGGCAAAACCTCTCATATGCGCCCACATTACTTAGTCTGTAATAATTGCATAATGACAATTTACTGTTTTGTTTATTTAACCACCTTTTTTGTTTTACCATACTTTAGACTAAACAGTCTCTTTCCTGCTTTCCTCAAGATCAGGATCCTTTAGCCTCACTAGTGAAAGTCTTCTTTGGGCTGAGGGAGGTAAAGCCCAGATGCTTGTTGTTAGAATCTCTTGTGTTTAATAAGAGCCGCCTCCATCAGCACCCCCTTCCCCCACTCCCAGAAGAGCAGTTTCCTCTGCCCTCAGGTGTCCTGCACAGCAAAGCTCTGTCCTCTATACCTAAGGTTCAAAAATGAGGATGTTGAGTCAACCTGAGCTTGAACCTGGTGCAGACTGCATCTTTGCTCCCTGCAGCAAAGGTCAAAGGTTATGTTTATATAGTTGAGGTTATTAATCAAGAGCTACCGGGTCACACCAGGAGGGGGTGACCAAGCGGCTTCAGACATGGTTATTTTGTTAAACTGTCTGGAGTTGGCGTTACAGCCTTTTCATCATCTCAAATGGTGCATTTTTATGCACTGAAGGTTATATATGTTTGTGTGAAAACAGCAGCGTGCCAGCAGTAAGTATTTTTCAGGGTTAATTTTCAACTTTAAAAAAGAGATAAAATTTACTTTTTACAAAAACAATCATCCTCTTAAATTTAAAAAGTTTTAAAAAGTGACCTTGGCTTCAAGTTGAAGTTTACCATAGCAACATAAGCTATTGTCTCTCTGCTTATGTCAGCATTCTACAGGTCTGAAGCAGAAGAGGCCTGCTGCAGCTTTTAGCACATAGCAACAGTCAACCACCACATCACACACAGCTCTGCAAGTAGATTCCTTTCACTTTAAGAGGCAGAATGGCCCAGCAGCACCTGCTCCATACAATGCTGCAGGCAGATAAATGGTACTGACCTCTTCTCCCCTTCACTTCGGAGCAGGACACTCCTAGCATGAAAAGGCCAGCAGATTATGCCTCCACTGAAGCCGGCTGCAATCTACGCTAAAAATTGTTGTTTTTTTTTATTTACGGGCTTATATTTAAAATGTGTTTATTTGTACTTTGCATACTGGGAAAAACAATTTCACCTCCAACTAAAACATAAGTAGAATATTTTTCAACAGATGTTTCTTCTTTCAGATGGTGGTTCCATCTCTCCACAAACTTTTTGTTCCCTGAAATGCTTCCTCTGATTGCTATAGGTGTCTAGGTATAGGTCTATAAACAGAATCACAACAACTACCGTTTGGTAAGAGATTTGCCCAGTTTACATTTTATTGAAAAATCCTTGATGCTTCCATTTCACTCCTCCAGTCCAAAGAAATCATAGACATGTTATGCAACAGCACCCACACATCTAGGATTTCATTCTGCTGGGAATTCAGATGGAAAATGAAAGTGGGATTTAGATTTTATTAAAGACACATGTTTGCAACAACTGGTTAGTAGTTAAAACCAGGCATTTGCCACCAAACAGAGCCACAGGTCTAGAGGTTGAAATTAATTATTGAAATTCTTCAAATTTAGAAAAAGCCTAAAAAACATTTTTGTTTGTTTATTTTAGTTATATTTTGAATGTGATAAAAATGCATGTGTTTACAAAAAGAATGCTAACACAAGCAAGACATGTTTTAGATAGACAATAAACAGAAAGCAGAACTCTGGACTGATTTTGTGTTACTATTAGGTAATTGATTAAACTGATTTGTTTTTTTTGTGTAGCGGATATTTTATCAGTGGACCTTTCTCAAAAGAATGAAATATTGATAATTAATTTTGGATCATAGAAGAATACAGTGTCTTGTATTTACAGTATACAAAGTTGAAATTGTAATGATACACAGTAGGGCTACACTATAAATGTGTGTGTAAATAGTGCAATAAGACTTAAAATTGAAATCAGCACCAAAGAACATGAGCATGCAAACACTGAGGCATTCTGTGGGTCTATTCAAGGGCTTGGTTGCTAAGATCTATAGGATGGGGGTTCCTATGTGCTATTGTGCACTCACTGAAAGCAGTGGGATTGATGGGCATGGCCAGTCTGTTGAGCCTCTTTGTCAATGCCGATCTCCAACAGCAGTCACTTCTTTTGTGGAGGTGAATTATTTGCTACTGGGGCATCAATGGGGGTTACAGGAAAGACTGAAGAACCTAATATGCATATTATCTGAGATGAGAGTTAACAGACTGAAATAGTAACACAGAGCCAGATAGTAATATTATATCTCAGGCTGTACAATAAATTACATTTTAGTTGTGATTATGGTAAACAATAATCATGCTTAAAGGGATATGCCACCCCCAGGTCAAATTTGGGCATCTCCCCACAGTCCAGAGACTAAAATAAGTGGTGGAAAGCGTTTTCCTGGTCACCCAGCCATTGTCCGAGTCTGTCGCCACTGACCGCCGCACGCAGCTGCAGCTACTCCGCGTTAGACTGGAGTCTAACGGCGCCAGAGAAAGATTTCGGCCAAAAGGAATTAATTTGCTCGATGTGTTTCCCAATTACTTTCTGTGTAGTGCACATTCATATCGAGTGCAAATAAATGTACAAATCAACACGGAGAGCTTGCCTTGGTCATTTTGGGTGGGAACTATTTTTCAGTGCGGAACAATAAAGCCGAAGCACGCAGCACGCTGCCAGGGGAATCCCTGTTACGCACCAGGAAGGGAGTTCCCCTGTTGCGTAGTGTGGTGCGTGCTTCGGCTTTATTGTTCCGCACTGAAAAATAGTTCCCACCCAAAATGACCAAGTCAAGCTCTCCGTGTTGGTTTGCACATTTATTTGCACTCGATATGAATGCGCACTACACAGAAAGTAATTGGGAAACGCATCGAGCAAATTAATTCCTTTTGGCCGAAATCTTTCTCTGGCGCCGTTAGTCTAACGCGGAGGAGCAGCAGATACCGCGGCGGTCAGTGCTGACAGACTCGGACAATGGCTGGGTGAGCAGGAAAACGCTTTCCACCACTTATTTTAGTCTCTGGACTGTGGGGAGATGCCCAAATTTGACCTAGGGGTGGCATATCCCTTTAAAGTGGGGGAAATGTTCATTATAACTATATTACATGTCATTTCCATTTTTTTGACTGGGCAGTGTGGCAGTGTTTATATATTTTAAATAAACAGTAAAAGCATCTTCTCTGTAGTTTGCAAACCAATTACTGCAAATCAAAGGTTCATGTCACAGACCAAGCTGCCACACACGATGACAAACAAGGATGAAAACTGCAACAGTAAGCCACATTAAAGTTCTTTGAAATAGGTACTATGGTTAGGTTTTGGGCACAAAGTGAAAGTAAAGAAAGACATTGAATTCTAAGTGCTTTGGTAATTTACTAGGCTTATTGTTGATATCTCCCCTTTTTGGATAACCAACCAAACAACCATTGAACATACATACATAGTGGTAACTATTATTAAGTTAATGAAGATGTGATGATATGCCAGTTTAGCCACTTGAGTGTAGATGTGGCTGTATCTATTGAGGGAAATGGCAGAACATGCCACACGATAAATTTAAGCTTGTGTTTACCTGTAGCACTGCAGTTCTGTCTGTAGCTGGGTGACGTGTCCCTTCAGCACTTGCACATGGCTGGCTTGAGACTCGAGTTCTTTGACTTTGCTGAGGGCACTGAGCAGTGCATGCCGGGCCTCTTCCACCTTTCTCCTCATGGCTCCCTGTTCTCTCTTCAGAGCTCGATTACAGTCTTCTAGAGCAGCCACTGTCTCCCTGCAGCTCCGCAGCTCCTGCTCCAACCTCTGGGCGTACTGCTGAGCCACCTGCCGCTCTTTGGCGCCACGGAGCATCTCCATCTCATGAATGATGCTCTTCAGGGTGGCCATGTTGTTCCTCACACTGCTGCTTTGGAAGGTTTGCTTATGTTGGGCAACAAAACAACCTTCCTCATGTTTGTGGCTGGCGTGACTTTTCCATAGCCCCACCTACAAAGATAAGTTCACATAAAACATAATTGTACAGGTATACAATTAGACTGTTGCCCCCGCGACCCGGCCCCGGATAAGCGGAAGAAAATGGATGGATGGATGGATGTACAGGTATAATGATAACAATGTAGATGAAACTGAAACAAATTACTGTGGTGTAATTAAACAAAAACAAGCAGGCAGTTTTGACTGAATTATCTGGTTACAATAGAGAAGAGAATTCACAGGTGTTGATTTAAGAAAAAAGACTACAGTACATACTATTTCTACACTGGGTTCTCCAAACCTCTAACAAACCTGGACTTGACATTCAGACATTGATTCATTCACAGGTATGAAAAAGAGGGGATGTTGCTGAATGTGGTGGGACATGGACGAACGGACTTGAGAAATGTAAGATAATAGATGATCAAATCAATGAAAAAGTGGGACATTCCTAAAAGATATACAGATGGTCACCCTATTCACACGCGTCCCCACTGACCTGTAGAGCCAGACAGCGCGCGTCACTGCTCTGTAGGGCAGCTCTCATGTCCTCAATGAGTTCTCTCAGATTGGCGTTCTCATCCTCCAACTTGGCAATACGGTCCTCAGCCTCCTCCAGAGCCACTATTTCCTCGTAGCATTCCCGGGTACAGGAGCCGGGTTTGCAGCCGGAGGCGTGGCGCTCCGTGGAGCAAGACGCGCTCCCCTCCACGGACAGCAGCTTCTCCCTGCGCTTTAGAGGGCTTCTGAGACGTATCTGAGTCTCAATGTGCTCACTGTCTTTACCCACCAGCAACCGGCCATTCTCATACTGGCAGCCAGCCTTAGTGCTGAAGTAGCCACAAAGTTTGGCATGGAAGTGTCTAAAAGTGAGCTCGTCGGGCAAACTGTCCAAAACTCTGAGTTCAGAATCTTGGTTCAAACCTAAAACTTCACACAAGATTTGATAATCTTCAATTGTAATTTTGCCTGCTCCTTGATAGTCCAAGTGGTGAAAAATCTCTTGCAGGTACTGATCCAGCCCCGTAGCCAAAACAATGATCTCGTTCTCGACTCCTCGGTCCAGTCCGTAGTGGTACGCCAAAGTGCTGACTATCCATTGTGTTCTTCGAGCTGGGCGGCTGTACGGGTCACTGGAGTCCGTTAAATCCATCGTAATATTTGACAAGCAACATCATATTCATCCCCCAAAATATGCGTCTCTTCTCCTATCTCCTGCCCTGTCCGTACATCATGTGTTTGTGTTGTTAGCCCGCCTACAGGGTTCATACTAAGGCGTGTGCTACAGACAACAGCAGCACTGCCCCCAAAAGCGGCTCCACATCAGAACTGCTGCAGCGCGGTTCCACCGGGCTCTCTGGGCTCTAATTACAACCAGGTGTCTAAACTTTACTCATTCATTCAAGTTCGACCTACATGTACGTTTTGTGCTCAAGTGGAAGCGAGCTGGACACGAGTGTGCATACAGGAGAATCTGGAAAAGTTTTACTAGAGAGTTATATTTCTTTGTAGGCCTAAGTTACTCAAATTCGTCAGTGAATAACAAATTAACAAAGGTTTCTCGAAACTACAACGTAATTTTTATAAAATAGAAAAAAGAGTTTTATGTTAATTGATTCTAATTTCCGCAAGAACAGAAACTAATTAGTCAAAGCAAGCAGCCTACAAAACATAAGGTAAGTTTATAGCAAAACAGTAGATAGCCTATGTAGTCAGTGTTATAGTGGGAGAGTAATGCAGCGTTTGTTTGCGTGTATACACATGGCAATGATGCCCAAATGCCTAAAAGAGTCACAGTCACATGACTGGTGGGGAGCATGAAAACATTTAATTGATCTGATACAATTGCTTCTTACACCTTCACATTTTGGGAAAAGTAATAGACCTATCTTTAGTCATAATTTTTAAAAATATCTTTTATGATCTGTGATGGTAATGGCAATGGACTATGATTATGTACTTTTTTGTCTTATGAGGAAAAAGGGTGTAATACCCCATGAAAATGACATTTCATAAGATATCTTATCTGTCAATATGGAAACTTATGAGGATGACAATCCTTATGACATTATATGGACTGTTTACATTGCTCTAGCTCTTCCACCAGGTAAGATAATTATTTTGTGTCAAATATTTAAATTAAATCATCAAAACCTGTCTATGTCCAGAAGAGGGGGAGGTCTGGAAAGAGTACGAGAAAGGGAAGGAAAAAAAGGCCCACCCTGATCGAGGCTGCTACCACATTGAGTATAAGTTACTGCCAGGTGACAGAGAGACGGTCAAATTGGACCTTTTGTTATGTGGACCTGTGGCAAAGCTCTACAAAGACCAGGAATCCAAGGTAAACATGACCTGAATGGTGTAGGAGAGTTCCACTTATAAAAAATGCATTAACATCCTCCAAGAACAACAATAAAACTGTCACATATACTTGGGTTGGGTTACTTTATATAATTAGTTCTACTGAATGTGAAGGTTTTTCTGCTTTACTTAAATATACAATAACCTAGTTCTGCTGCTTCCAGATATTTCTGTGAACTGTTTACTAGCAATGTTTTGTTACTTTGTTTTAATTATAAATTAGCATCATGTAAGATATAGCAATCTAACATCCTAACACAAAATAACAAACAAAATGCAGATGATATTTGGTAAATATGAAATACCCATTTTACAGTGTCCTTTGCTTATGCCTCAGATAAGATTATTATACACTGTGTGCAGAATTATTAGGTAAAGAAGTATTTTGACCACATCATCCTTTTTATGCATGTTGTCCTACTCCAAGCTGTATAGGCTTGAAAGCCTACTACCAATTAAGTATATCAGCTTATGTGCATCTGTGTAATGAGAAGGGGTGTGGTCTAATGACATCAACACCCTATATCAGGTGTGCAGAATTATTAGGCAACTTCCTTTCCTTCAGGTGTGCAATACTCAGGGACATGGCAAAGGTAAGGAAGGCTGAAAAACGACCACCACTGAACAAGAGACGCAAGATAAAATGTCAAGACTGGGCCAAGAAATATCTCAAGACTGATTTTTCTAAGATTTTATTGTCCGATGAAATGAGAGTGAGTCTTGATGGGCCAGATGGATGGGCCCGTGGCTGGATCAGTAAAGGGCAGAAAGCTCCACTCTGACTCAAACGCCAGCAAGGTGGAGGTGGGGTACTGGTATGGGCTGGTATCATCAAAGATGAGCTCTCGGGACCTTTTCGGGTTGAGGATTGAGTCAAACTCAACTCCCAGTCCTACTGCCAGTTCCTGGAAGACACCGTCTTCAAGCAGTGGTACAAGAAGAAGTCTGCATCTTTCAAGAAAAACATGATTTTCATGCAGGACAATGCTCCATCACATGCCTCCACATACTCCACAGCGTGGCTGGCCAGTAACGGTCTAAAAGATGAAAAAAATAATGACATGGCCCCCTTGTTCACCTGATCTGAAGCCCATAGAGAACCTGTGGTCCCTCATGAAACGTGAGATCCACAAGGAGAAAACAGTACTTCTCTCTGAACAGTGTCTGGGAGGCTGTGGTTGCTGCTACACGCAGTGTTGATGGTGAACAGATCAAGAAGCTGACGGAATCCATGGATGGAGTGTCATTGTAAAGAAAGGTGGCTATATTGGTCACTGATTTGTTTTGTTTTGTGTTTGAATGTCAGAAATGTTTGTAAATTTTGAGTTGCTGGTTTGCCTGGCAAAAATAAGTGAGATGGTTATATTTGTTTTTTATTAATTTGCCTAATAATTCTGCACAGCAATAGTTATCTGCACACAGATATTCTAAGATAGCCAACACTAAAAAAGCCCCACTCCAACTTCCAAAAGTATTCACCTTCGATATTTATGAGTCTTTTGGGTTGATTGAGAATATAGTATTTGTTCAATAATAAAATGTATCCTCAAAAATACAACTTGCCTAATAATTCTGCACACACTGTATGGTTGTTTGGAACAAACTGGACTGTGTCAAACATGGGTCGGATGGACTCAGGATTTCAATGTAAAAGCCAACTGGGCTGGCCCAGGATCTGACTGATGACAGATGTGTGGTGAGCACACTTTACTAAACTATACACTATAAATTTTCTACCACTGAACTTAAATCTGATTTATAGGTGATGTGAAGTCCATGGTTACAAAAATTAGATCTTTATGTCAAAAAGGGCAACCCTTTCGTTCTATTTCGGAGCTGGAAATAAAAGGTATATCAACTTTAGTATACAATGCCTGACAAAAGTATTAGGACGATAGTGCTAGTCTAGTCCTGGTTTAGACCTGAGTTAGACCTACACTGTGTTGAGTCCCCATTTTTGCAATAATATGCCTTTACACATGATGAAATTTGCTTTAATATATCAATAAATTGATTTGTTATTACCAATACCTCTTATTATTTATGAAAGTTCAGAAATATACAATCGTCCTAATACTTTTGTCAGGCAGTGTACCTACATACATCTACAATAGGGCTAACCAGGTTAGGTCCAGAGGTGTGAAAACACCCATTATGGCCCTGAATGGTTTTGCTAACAAGACTCTATACTCCACTCCCACTGCATATTTAATAGGCCCACCTAACTAACAGAAACTGTAAATAAATAGGTGTGGTAGAAAAGTAATTTCATTGTAGTTCGCTTCTTCCTTTCAGACAGATATAGGCAGTGTCCATCAGCGTCTGACCAGAACTGAAGAATCGGCTTGGATGAGCTGCGAAATGTATTGGACCAAATAAACTTTTGTCCAGTTGACAAATTGAATTTCTCCTTTTGTCATATATCTACATATACATTTTCAAATGTGATATGTTTTTGAATCATACTTTACCAACTTTACTAACTTCAACAGCCATTGAAGTTGGTATGGCATCTGTTCAGCTCAACCCCATTTTTAGCAGGTGAGGCAATGTGATTTTTAAAATTGGTAAAGTATATTTTTGTTATGATTTTCCCCTGCAAAAAGATACAATAAAGAAATACTGTAAATGTATGACAAGACATTTGCATGTCTACATAATTTGTCCACCAGGTGAACAGTCTTTGACAACCTGGGCTTTGGTTGGTTCCTGTGATGTTAATGAGTGTATGATCCACATCTTCCTTGAAAAAACCCTGTTGTCGGACCATTTAAAAGCTGAACTCAACTCTCTGGCTATCACTGTTGTTTCAGCCACCTCAATGCCATCTACCCCTCTGCCTTTTCATGTTCTAGAGGTATGAGTTCACATCTTTTGCACAGCGTACTTTATATTTTCACATGACATCTTGTGCATCTTATCTTTTCCACAGGAGAAGTGCATGCCTGTGTATTGCCAATATAAATTCCACAACCTCAAAATGCACAGGACCAGCTAGGAAAAGCATGGTGACAAAATGTATTTCAGAGATGTCAATGTAATCTTTCCTGGCTTACTGAATCCCCAAGACCTCCATGAGTTTCTGTCAGGCCCGCCGATGAGGATAGAGATTCACGACCGTAACAGAAAGCTAGATAAAACCCCAGTTGGGCTCAACTGTGGATTCAATGTTATTAACAGTGGTGCCACTTTTTAAACAGAAGAAACATTTTAATTACAATGGGGTTGCAAGCGTTAACTTATCTGAATTGCTACTTGGTACAACACATTTTAAAGTTTGTCTACCAATCAATTGCTGCACAGTACCTCCTGATATGGACAAGGCTACTGGTCTGTCAGTTGTACCTGGCCATTACATTGATGCACATTCAGAACTCAAAGCAAGCATTAAACTAGCTTGCTCTTCTAACTTCTCTAAGAATAATGGAAGCACAATAATAATAATACATTTTATTTATTAGGCGCCTTTCTGGACACTCAAGGTCGCCTTACAACAAGTATAAGTTAAAATACAAACAGTTAAAAACAAACAGGCTCGTGTGAAGCTCTCTTTGGACGTGTAGTCTATATTTTTGACCGTAATAACTTTGCAGAGATGGACAAGCTAGAGATCTTGAAGAGCAATGCAGAAGTCTTTGAGTTGGGCTCACATACATTAGAAAATACAGAAAATGCTTTATCAAACTACACCACCCATTTTAAACAGTCAAACCCCCGATCTGGATTTTGTTACTGGATTCCATTTGGTAGATAAGAGGACACAAATTGTTGTAGTTGAAGGCCTCAGACATAAGGCAGTGAAGAGGCTCCGGGAATCTGTTGCTATGAAGTAAGCACATGACCACCATCTTGTTCTAACACTTTTCAGCTGCTTGTGTTTGGATTCCATTGAGTCTTCTGTGTTTGCGATGGTTTCAGGCTAAGTGGGAGTAAGGAGGAGCAGGTGATGGTACTCTACAATTCAAGACTGCCTTTCTTCAAACGCACCTATGACACACTGGATCTCAGCCTGACACCAATAATTCTCCCTGTATCATTGGAGACCATCCTGATGGAGCCACTAATCTATATTAAAGGCACCATTCCCCAGCTGTGTTTGCAATGCAATGTTTATTAACGTACTTCAGGGTATATTAAGCAACATTTACAAGTCTGCGTGTTCTCTAGTCAAGGGTGCATGTTTAGCTTCATTCACACATGCCCGTATTATCTGAATGCTGTTCTGTAAACCCAAGAAGACTCATCCCTATAGCCACAAAACATAAGGTAGATCCAAATCCTGATAAATAGGGAGGAGGATAGCATCAGGAATGGCATCTGGTGTTTTTCTTTTCTTTTTAAAAAATGCAACACAATGAAAAGTTTGCAATTTCAGTGTAATTTAGTTTGAGGACTGATGGAGTTATTATACCTGAGAGAAAAAGGTCCACTGGTTGAGCAGTGGACCAGCTGGGAGTGATGTTTGTTTAAAATGTCACCATAATGTTACTATGACGGATAGCAGTGCAAGAAAATGACCTGTCCAAAGCTATTACGACTGCCTTGAATAATGGTGTAATGTATTATTCTCAGGCTACAACAGCTCTGCCAGGTGAAGTCCCTCGCAGATGGGGTGCAACACAATCTCTTCCCCTCAGCAGATATGATTCAAAGCTTGAACAGACAATGCAAAGGCCTATATAACAGTGGAAACAAGTACTTGAGATTGACCAGAGGGATGAGCAGGTCCTTATTCCTATTAACAGTCAATCCACAAGTCAAACTGCAGACACGAAAGAAGATATCCACTGTCACATTAATAAACACTATGGCACATTCAGAAAACTCAAAGATTTTATCCAGGTATGTTATTTCTAGTATGGAAACTGTTAACAAAGTATATCTTAGCCTTGAGTGTCAATTATTATTATTATCATTCTCAGAAGAATATAAGGAACGTGCATGAGGACAGCAGAAGTCTACAGAAGTCCATCGATACGATAAAGACAGCTGATTTCAGACCAGCGCACAACTACAGCATCCAGATTTTCAATACAAATGTACTCAAGGAATGGCTTCAATGGCAAATGGCAAAGGTCAGTCATGGGATACACACTTGAGATCTACTTGAAATTAATTAAAGAAGATGACCTTTAACTAATGTGGAAGTATATAATGTTCTCAAAGATAAAAGGAGAAGGTCAATTTGTCAACTGGACAAATTTGTTTGGTTGAAAACGTTTCGCCGCTCATCCGAGAGGCTTCGTCAGCTCTGTTCTCAAAGCAGATAACTTTGACTTAGACAAACTATAAATAAAAATACAGAAATATTGTAAATATATCTGTACTATATACAAGAGGTCGTAAGGAGAAACAGTGCAAGATGAAATAGTCAGTGACATAGGGTTATCTATAACATAAGGATGAGTTGTACATTTGTCTGGAGTATGGTATGAATGTAGTCCTGTATCACTGGGAAAAATGGCATTGTTTCCGGGGGTGTTTGTAGTCGTATATCCCAGGATATTCACAATATCTGTAGATATTCGGATTGACACGCTCCGGATACGTTGGTGTCAGTTCTCGTATACGGAGCATTTCCTAACTCCGGAATGGCACTGTGTCGACACGCTACATATCCGGTTCTCCGGATATTTACTGGATATCGTCCGTGTTTCACGTATTCACTGTTCGTATATCTCCGGATACGTCACGTTCTGGTACTGAGCTCACCTCCGGATATGTCAGGATACTCAAGCTAGCATTCACTAGGGAGCTTTATTTTTCAAGCATTTATAGGCTACTGTATCGTGAAACCCATAGCCTTATGACCATGCAACATTTTCATACATTTATATACCAATGTTTTACAGTGTACTACTGACTAGGCGGCTGGTAACTCGGTTAATATTTTAATTACCGTATATGCCTTAGTTATTTTAAAATAGCAGACATTGACCAAAATGACAAACAGATTAGCATTACTAAAAACTCATCACAATTACTTTGAAAAAGCTAAGTCTACACAGCTGACAAACTTTAGAGGTCATGGAAAAATGTAACCAATTTAAAGTATTTTTTTTTTAACTCAAAATACATTAACAAGTACCGTTTTACTTTTACTCAAGTAGATTTTTAGATGGGTACTTTTAATTTAGTAGGCTTTAAGCAAGTAAAGATACTTAAATCACATTTTTTCAGCATTTTTCCACCTCTGCCAATGTCACTAATACAATTTATACAACAGACAAGAACGTTTGATAAAGTTGTGTTTGATAAAGTTGTCTTTATTAATTAACCCATTTAGACCTAAAACGCCTGGGGAAAAAGGCCTGAAAATCTTAAGGGCGAGATCCTGAGGTTTTTCCTGGAAATTCAACAATGTCAACGACTATTAAATAAGTGATTTCTCAGACTCTGAAGCACAGAGACAAAATTCCAAAAGTATTTGAAAGCTTACACTTGTGGGTTTCATGAGAACTGTGTCTTATTATTCTACACCTTAAGAAAAAAATATAAAATAATCCAGAAACACAATAATATGGAAAAAATAAAAGAAAACAGTCACAACATGTACAGTGCACAATATTTTCAAGTTTTAAGAAATAAAGAACAGCTCTTATTCAGGTCAAACTGTAAAAAATAAAGTGTCCCAAGGCCATAAGGCAGTAAGATGAAGTGCACTACATACTGCACAGGTTACATCCCTTACATATACCAGCGATAGTGCTTGCCAAAGCACTCAATGTGCAGAGGTAGTTTGCACTGTTTGCATCCAAAGACTGTTGGCCCACCTACTTTCTCGTTCTCTGGGACCAGTTGACATTCCCGGCACAGCTTGCGCTTGTCATACAGTGCCGTGAAAAAGTATTTGCCCCCTTCCTGATTTCTGTGTTTTTTGCATATTTATCACTCAAAACATTGTCAGATCATCAAACCAATTTTAATATCACACAGAAACAACCCAAGGAAAGACAAAATTCAGTTTTTGAATGATGATTCCATTTATTAGTGCACAAAAAAAATCTAAACCTATCTGGCCCTATGTGAAAAAGTAATTGCCCCCCCTTGTTAAATCACAAACTAACTGTGACTAACCACAGTTTTGAGAAAACTTAGTTCAGTTCTACATGCCACACCCACACCTGATTGTCACCACCTGTGTTGAATCAAGAAATCACTTAAATAGTTCCTGTCAAACAAAGTGAAGTTGGCTACAACATCTCAAGAACAAACACATCATGCCACGATCCAAACAAATTCAAGAACAAATGAGAAAAATACTGATAGAAGTCTATAATTCAGGAAAAGGTTACAAAGCCATTCCCAAAGCTCTGGGGCTCCAGCGAACCACTGTCAGAGCCATTATTCAAAAATGGAGGAAACTGGGAACAGTTGCACCCCTTCCCAGGAGTGGTCGACCAACTAAGATTACTCCAAGAGTGCGACGACGGCTCATTCAGGAAGTCACAAAAGAACCTAGACGCACATCGAAAGAACTACAGGCCTCGTTGGCCTCAGTTAAGGTCAGTGTTCATGACTCCACCATTAGAAAAACACTGGCCAAAAATGGCATCCATGGAAGAGTTCCCAGGAGAAAACCACTGCTTTCACAAAAGAACACAAAGGCTCGTCTCACCTTTGCCAAAAAGCACCTTGATGACCCTCAAGACTTTTGGAGAAACATTTTGTGGACCGATGAGTCTAAAATTGAACTTTTTGGAAGGTCTGCAGCCCGTTTCATCTGGCGTAAAAATGGCACAGCATTTGATAAAAAGAACATGGTGCCCACAGTAAAGCATGGTGGTGGCAGTGTGATGGTCTGGGCCTGCTTTGCTGCCTCAGGACCAGGACAACTTGCTGTGATTGACGGAAAAATGAATTCTGCTGTTTACCAGAAGATCCTGAAGGAGAATGTCCGGCCATCAGTTCGTGCCCTCAAACTCAAGCGCTCTTGGATCATGCAACAGGACAATGATCCAAAACACACCAGCAAGTCCACCTCTGAATGGCTCAAAGAAAACAAAATTAAGGTTTTGGAGTGGCCAAGTCAAAGTCCGGATTTAAATCCGATTGAGATGCTGTGGTGTGACCTTAACGGGGCAGTTCATACAAGAAAACCCTCCAATATGGCAGAATTGAAACAATTCTGCATAGAAGAGTGGGCCAAAATCCCTCCCCAGCGGTGTGAAAGACTCATCACCAATTATCGCAAACGTTTGGTTACAGTTATTGCTGTCAAAGGAGGCTCAACTGGCTATTAGATTAAGGGGGCAATTACTTTTTCACATAGGGCCAGATAGGTTTAGATTTTTTTTGTGCACTAATAAATGGAATCATCATTCAAAAACTGAATTTTGTCTTTCCTTGGGTTGTTTCTGTGTGATATTAAAATTGGTTTGATGATCTGACAATGTTTTGAGTGATAAATATGCAAAAAACACAGAAATCAGGAAGGGGGCAAATACTTTTTCACGGCACTGTATATCTTTCCACAGTCATGTTGTGGAGGTGGTGTGGCTACTATGGCCCCCAAACGTCCTACAGTTGGGTGGAGGAGGAGGAAGAGAAGATGGAGAAGGAGGAGAGGTCACAGGAACAGCCCTTGTTGTCATTGGTGTGACAAGTTCCTCCAGCCAGTTCTTGTACCCTCTGTACTTTCTGCTGAAGGCAGGTCTTGCAGCGATGTATGCATTGTGGCAGGACACAGACAAGAAGAAAAACACTCGCCTCCACCACTTCTTCGTTCGATGCTGGAACCCATAGTAGCCAACCATTTGATCAAGCAGATCGACGCCTGGAACACACAGCACACATTACACACTCACAAGGCAACAGTGGAAATAAACATAATAAATAATTATACAGTCACATATTTTGCCATAAAACCAAAAAGGCAAACAAACCTTTCATATTTTTTTGATAATCTGCAAGGCAAGCTGGCACTTCCACCTGTTGCTGGATGGCTCCGTTGCCTTCGATTGGCTGAAAATGCAGAAACAGACACAGGAAAGTCACCTTTGATGAAAGTATAATATAAAACAGCATAATTTACATTGTACTGTGGCTTTGTGAGATATTCGGTCTATTGTAAATAAGATGGCACCGCAAACTATGTGTATGTGATGAATAAAAATATTATGTATTTTTTAAATGTCTACAGGTACTGTAAATTACATTGTTCTCTTGTGTTACAGCTTGTATTTGTATGATGGTATGTATCTATTTTTGTATTATATTTGTATGCATGATTATGGTTGAATAAAAGTTCAATGCATAATACCAATACCTCTCTCATCATTATGCCCAAAGATGTAAACATGAAATGCTACATAATTAGAAAAAATGTAATTTGCAATGATAATATTAATAATCACCGTTTGTTATTACATAATTATCACAATCAATCAGTATTTTAGTTCTTACCTCCATATAGCATAGAATCTGCCATGGCGTCAGAGAACTGAGTCTTGATGAGATTTTTGGTGTCTCTCCAATAATCTCTCTGTGCAGGCAGAACAAGTAGACCCATGCCGATAGCCCAATAAACGTCATTTCAGGGACAGTTACATTCGACCACTTAAGCGTCTTTGCCCTCGCTGGAGTGTGATCACGTTCGGTCTGTTCACGGTAAATATTTGTCCCTTTAATGAGATGCGCCCAAAGTTCGTCTGTGAAAATGTGATTGAATACCTTTAACTTTAACTCCCGGCGTGCGGTTGAATAGAGTTCTGCTCCTTTCAGATACTGCAGGTCATCGTCATCAAGGAGGTCCTTGGCCACCTGAAGCCGCTGCTTGAAAAGCTACACAGAAGAGGGCAATATTAAGCAACACATTTCAAAAGAATGTAGAATGCAGACCTTAATTTCAATGCTTGCACCCAAATAATAGTTCATGGCAGCCAGGAAGAATTTCACAACCATCAACTGGATTTTTTTTCTTTGGTCAAGCAGTGATCAAAGATAGTGATGCCAACAAAAAATAAAGGGGAAAAAAGGCACTTGAGTTGATTTACTGTAAAAAGTCCAAAACAATCTTTTATGTGGGCTAATAAAATCACCAATGTGAATCAGCCCTACGGCCTTAATCAGGGTGTGATGCCAGTTTGAGGTGTGTTGGGGGTCGTTTTACCTACCCGGTCACGTCGGCTGTTCATTTTTTTCTTCTTTACTTCATCGGTCCTCCCAGCTAGGTCCATTTTTTGGGGGGCCTTCAGGTGTTCATAGAACCTATTTCAAGCTTCTGCAAGACAGTAAGAAGTAGAGTTAACAGACTTTTGAGTGATTGAGTAGACCTTATTAATCCCCAAAGGGGAAATTATGCCACCTGACCATTCATACAACATATACACACACAATAGTAAGACAATGACACAAGTTAGTGTAACAGATAAAAAATAAAGAGCTAAAAATAAATAAGTGACATCCCATCATAGAAATACAAAAAGAACCACAACATTAAAATAGTGCTCAGCTATTGCTGAAAAGTCTGATTGCTGCACGAACAAAAGACCTCCTAAATCTAGTGGAGCACCTAGGTAGGAGGAGCCTTTGGCTCCTACCACTTTTCTGAACATGATGTACTGTACATCCTTACACTTCTCCCTATTCACATCTCAATCACACACTCCTTTAAGATTTGCTCCACAGTACTAAAACACACCAGTGATGGACCCTGCTTTCTTTATAAGCGTAAGTGTTAGATTGTGTGTATCATGCCTCTCTGAGGTTCATCACAAACTGTAACCCTCGCACACACCACTGTGAACTTTACACACGTGTGGGCTGGCCAGCATTGGAGACTCGTAGGCTCACTCACTGGTATATGTTCATTTATAAGGGTATCCACTGCAGTTCCCCAAGCCCACAGTGAAAGCGCCTCACCCGTGCCTGAATAAGAAAAAATCATTATACAACTGTATGTGGTTAAGACGACCAATATAGAAAGAAACAGTGGATAATGATGTCAGCCTCGTTATGGGACACGTACATGAGTCCAGTTTGTGTCCTATTCTCAAAAACACACAATCAAGTGTTACCGCCAACTCCAAAGGGACTTTGTGGTTCTCCTGGGTCATGCGGGAGTGTTGCTGCTGCATCATGGCACCCTGCATGGTCCTCAGTTCCTTTCTCAGGTAATCCACTGAACTGCGAAGGTCACCGATTGCCCTGCAGCATTCAGAAACATTAATTTCAACATCTCATTGTCTTTTGTAATGTTTGCGATTAGCTACATCTATCTTGGGGCAAAAGCAATGACTGATCCGCTTTGTCACACACATGTTTAAAAGGTAGTTTATTTCCAGAATGCATGCTGCTCATTCATAAATGTTACCTTTTCATGAATACTTACCACCACCATCAAATTCTAAGTATTAATTTTGACTGGGAAAGGAAAGAAATCTTTTCCATGTCTGTCATTTTGAATTTCCAGTAATAGACATTTTTTAATCTGCAGAACTACTTTGGTCATACTAGTAAGTATAATTTTATTACTCATTTACTTTGACTAAATAGTCATGAAAAGATTTTGGAAATAAGCAGCACAGTTGCAATGTACTTACCTACTCTGGCCACAATCCTACATATTACCTTCAAGTCTCCTGGCGGCTCTAAAACCCACCCAATTTCACAAAGCCCCCAGTTGGTTTGTATGGTAATGGACTAAGAAATAGCGTATTTTTACCCACAGATTATTACGCTAAACACTTGGGTGGGAAACATATGTAGGCTAGCTGCTACACAAAGATAGATCGCAGTGTCACGCTAGCTAGAAGGCTACATTTAGCTAGCAGATTACTCTCCATTTTTACGCAAGTGGGATTTTGAAATTCATCCCCTGCGTATGTCGAAAATCAGACATCGACGCCGTTACATGTTATACATTCATATTACTGATGATACATTATGTCCCAATCATTCCATCAACCAGCTTGTCATTCCACGTTAACAACGAATGGCAGGCTAACTGTGTAGCTAACGCCAAACATTCACCCGGCAAATAGCAATTCTGATATTTCAACTTACCTTAAAACATCTCTGATAGTGGGATTGTTCACCTCCCCATCAAAACGTGACCGCAAACTTGTCCACCAGGAGCACGGCTAACATTGCTCCGTTTCCCAATTCAGCGAGTGCGGTTCGGAGTGTGGCGTCTGCAGTCGAGGTGGGCAGTCCGGGGATCACATGGGCGTGTAGCGAGCTGGCTACAGAGAGACACGAGTGCCAAAATATCTCCGGATACGAACAGATATTGTACCCAGTGAAATCCGGAGTCCAGATACGTCAATATTTTCATGGATTCTCAAGAAATAAGGATATCGTGAAAATCTGGTCCGGATATGTGGCGTGTCATATAAAATATCCAGTCCAAACACGTCCGGATTCTAGCTTATTTTGCCCAGTGTATCTTTCACTGTTTTAGTGGAGCTGTAAGAGCATGTAGGGGATATATTCTAATATAATTTCATCTTTGCCAAGTTACCAGGTCGACGGTTCACTTACAATCAGGAGTACTACAGCGGCATTGTTGAACAAGAGGAGTGCACTGTGACCACTCCAACCAAAGAAAGTCCTCCAGACCCAGCTGCAGTGTTCACACTCAAAGAACAGGTGATGCAACAAATGCCCCTCCACTTAAAAACTAAACAGAAATCCTAATGACAAATCAAGATAAGTTAAATATTCCCTTATACAGGTGCCAGTTTTAGAGGCCAAAGTTCCATCTGCTAAGCGTGGTTACAGATGTGTTGCACGTCATAAGACTTGGGACTCAGGTTTAAGAAAGCCTGAAACGCATCCCAAAGATCTCCAGATCAGGCACGAGTGGAAAAGTTAAGAAAAGTGAGTATTGCAGACATTTTAAGCACGGGTTTCTATAAAACTACATAATACATTAAAAACATTCTAAATAATAACATAGTTTAATAGTTTACTGCCACACCTCCACTATTTCCTTTATCTTATACAGATATATTACCTTATTCAATTTCTCCTAAAGACAACTACTTTTTACCACTATTTTGCTGTTAATACTGCACAATACTCTTATTTACATTGACATTATTTTAGCCATGGAAAGAGAATATACTACATCTTAAAGCCTCCTCTCTCCCAGGACCCATGGTGCTGGAGTCAGCGCTCACAAGACTTCAACTCTATCGTAAAGCTATGCCTTTCTTCAGCACATGCATGGCCAGTGAGGGTCCACCTGGATGGTGTGTACTCTTTATTCTTTCTCTGCTTAATTCCTCCCTGAAATTACAGTGAGGAACTTAAAAATAGAGGGGGTGTAAAAATTACCTTATGATAGAACAAAATAAGTCAATTAGTTTTGAGAAAATATGGCCAAAAGTTAAACATCAGAGTGTTGTTTTTTTTAGTCAAAGTAGTCAAGAGTGATTTACCTATAGTTTATAAGTATGTCTAAGTGAGGAGCAAGAAACAAATATTTACAAGGTCAACAAGGAGACCACACTTTAGTTTTAGTTTAGGTGATAATGGGCTTAAGATAAATATTGACCACTTTAGTTAAACTGGCAAGCACTTCTTTGCAATCTTGGTATTACTGACATAATGATGTTTAACAATCTAAACTTTGTAAATTGCTTGTGAGTATATAGTGTCACCTCAGCACAGTCTAAAGAGCACATTTTTAGAAGTCAAAAAGCATGATCTATTTACATCTTCTACACAAATTAAAATACTTTATACTTGTTTCCAGAAGTATTTCTCCAGAAGAAGATATTAGCCGCACTGGCTCATTAACTGAGTTTAAGTGCCACATGGCAGACACAGACAAGTTTCACAACCTTTTAAAAGATGAACCCAAAAAATATTCTGCCTGGAAGCCTGGTATGATTTTAAAGGTACATCAACACTTAGATCATCATCAGTATGTGCTCAGTCTTTATGCCAAAAACAGATGTGCCCTTCTCCTGCTCACTTTGTTCACTAAGCATGTCTTTAACAAATTAACTGTGTAATTGCTAAAGGTATAATTAATTTGACTGGTATTTTTCAGTAACTTTTCTTTTTTCAAAACTTGTAAAATACTTTGCATGTGCTTTGCCCCATTTTGTTGTAGCCTATTCATTATTTAATGGTCTTGTTCTCAACACTGCAGCCTGTACCTCATCTGTCTGTGATCAGCCACTCTGGAGATGTGACAGATGTACAAAGGAGCTTTGCTCTGGCCCCGGGGCCCCGCACAGAATGTAGTCTGAGCAGCAGGAACAACACCATCCCCAGGCACAGCACAGAGTTGGACAAATACCATTACATGCAAGTATAGCTTAGCAATAATCAGTACAGTACTACAAAACTGTGGTTTCTATTGTTTTGATAATTTTTTATTTTTTTTTTAAACAGATTTGACAAGTAATCTTTTTTTTTTTTTTACAAGTGAGCAGCTCCACCCTTAACAGAGGAAGAAAAGGACATTTTTATTTTACAATTGTGACATAAAATAAAACATGAATGAAGCAATGTGTTCAACAGAAACAGGTTATTAAAAATGCATCAAATGAGCAGTATGTTACATAAAGAGCACTTCTGTTGGACATCTGACATCTACACAAAACTCTGCAACGCATAAACAGTCAAAATGTGTACTGTATAAAAGTGCTACAATTCAACAGTTGACATACACAGTACAAGGATTGGACTATTAATAATATATTTTAACCACGGTCGTGAGGTCAGTGTAGCTTGTTAATCAAATAGATCAGATGAGTCCTTTTGTTACATACAGGCTTAGCTCAGTACAGTTTACTGTCAAATTCAACAGGAGCAATGAATTTGCAAATACAAGTTATTTTCCTAAATTATGACAGGTCAGGAAATCAGAATGTTCTTTCTAAAGGATGAGAGCAGATGTAAGCTCTGTTGTCCAAAACCTGCTTTGCAATCTTCTTGATGTTGGCGTCATTGTTCTCCGGAGCATCTGGTATTAGGGAGAAAAAAGTAAGTGCTCAAATAGGCCAAGGGCCATATAAAGCATCTTAAATGCATGTCGGCAAAATACACAAAATGGGAATAGAAGTGTTGGTCTGGGTCTTTGTTGAAAGATTCTGTTCTCAATTATCATTTTAACATGTACTTACGCTTTTGTAACTGAGCCATCAAGTAATTGTTCTTAAAATGTGCCTCAGTGCAGAATGTGTTGGCGAGCAGGACCTAGAAAAAAATCAAAAAGTAACAATTTAGAGGCCACATATGAGGGACAGGGTCAAATCTGAAGCAGGTGGTGTTGATATCACAGGAACAGTCAGAACAGCACATAAAAGCAGCCCTATGTATGAGCTTCAGATTCAGTGGATAATGTCTTCTTGTTAAGAATGGTCATCAAGAAGACAATCCATTGTTCAAATGTAGTACACTTTAAACTATACAAGTGTTGTTTATTTCCTTTATTTATGCCCAAAATCAAATGAATCTTCAAAAAGGAAATCCACATAAATACAAACTGTGATTTCTTTCATTCTTATTGCAGATCTGGTTTGGATTGCTTCATGCCCCTGATTATAAACAGCACTGCTCCATTGATACATTTGTGTTTAGACTCAACCATGTGGCACTAGTTTGATGTTTTATATAGAAAATGTAATAGTGGCCTTTTTGTAGTTTACATTTGGCTAAAATCATGCTCAGCTCTTTTTGCTACAGCCAAAATATGTTTTATGTGATTTAATGATTTAAACTTCCTGTTGACAATGTCCTCTACCAAGCGATAACATTAATATTCTTTTGGGAGTTTGTCAAAGAATCATCTTCTTAGAACAAACTTTCTTGCCTCTGTATCCAATACTGGAATTGCACACTTTGTATTCTTTTGCTGATATTTTGTGGTATAACAAAATGTTTTATTTCCAGTAGGATGGGGTTGGTACATGCAGAAAAAGCATGGCATGGTCTGGTCTGAAGATAGATTTCTACACTCTGTTCTCAGCTGCTACTGCCAGTAATAAACCATAGCGCATTAAGAGCATCATAAAAGAGCATGTTGCTTTGATTGCTAACAGAAGCTAAACTCTGTGCATGTTTTTTTTATTAGGGCACATAAAACTATTCATTTTAATTATAATGTGAGCTGTTGGTCTGGCAAATAAGAGACATAATAAGACCCTCAAAACGTCTTATTAGGTATTTGTTTAAAGACAATGTATTACCCTATAAGATTGATTATTATTATTAATAATAATATATTATTATTATTATTATTATTATTATTATTATTGTGTAGTAACAATTGTGCCCAGCTCGCATGGGCTTACAAGACACTATACAGTTTCACAGATGGCTACAGACAAAAGAAACAAATAACCGCTTTGACAAAACATAGTATTGAGTGATACAGGGTACACTCCCAAGCTCTAGCGATATAATGAACTACAACAAAAACGTCTTCATTATAAAGCTAACTCAATTTTATAATCAGGCAACTAATCATTCCTCAAATCAAATAAAGAACAAAAGGACAAAATGAAACACATCCTCTACCACCCCCAGGTAACAGAGTGCAGACTCTTTGAACTTCCACTACCAGGGGCAATGTGCCAGTCCTCAGCTGGGCACAGAGCGACCGCTGTTCTCTGGGTACATTTAGATTTACATACAGCTCAGTTTGGTAATACTTCTTAAGATGAATAACTTCTCAACTATGGTTTTCTGCAAATATCAAAGTTGGCCAGAAGTTTTTGTTTCAACAAATTGTGATTAGATTGCAATCCATTGGTGTAAATACTTTAAATCAGACATTTGAAAAATCGTTCCCATTTATTTCACCAAACGATAATTATTTGAGCAGTCCCATCTAAAAATATTTTTGGTAAGCCCGTATTCTGGCAGCTAGATGAGACTCTTCCACAAACTTAACATCTCAGTTGTCTTTATGAGGCATGGGTCCCACCCCACATCGCCATCTACAGCTAGTTCAGGAAAGGGCTTACACACACCCAAGAAGACTGCAACAGTCCTATTCTGGAAAGCATTAACATGATCAAGTTCCTTAAGTCCACACACACTTTCAGCTTAAGAAAGAAAATAATATAATTGTGATTTTCTAACTAAAGAGATGGAACAACTGTGAAATCATGTAGGCATGATTAATAGCAGCAATAAAATAAGGAAACTGGTTATCACTTTGGTTTGGGAGTTAACTTACAGGAGACTGGTGGTGAATATTTTGTTATACATTTATTCTGGGAAGTACCTCATGATCATGGTTGCGCAGTCCGATGCTGATGGAGCGACTAGTTCTGGACAGGACTGCAGTCATGGCATACAGGTTAATAAGCACATCTGCCACTCTCTTCAGGATGAGCTGTTCATCCACTATGGTCTGCCAACACAAACAGAACCTACACTTATCTTCACACCATCTGCTACTGTGCAGACTGGGTCCCACTATGGGTTTGCCAGTTCAAAGTCTGAAATTCAATGATCACATTAACACACAAAGACACAGACAAATACCACTTTTAAGTCCAGAGTGAATTTCAAGTGTCTGGTAAGGCTGTCTTTGTTAACCCAATATTTAGCATTTCTTTAAACATATTGAACTGAGCTATTCACAGATGTTGCGTACAATGCATTAAAGCTCTCTGAGGACACTTCCCAAGTTTTGATTTACATCATACAGGAAGTCTGGAATTCTGACCTCTTTCCAAAAGGTTTAAGTTTCTTTGGAAAGTGTTGTACTACGAAAGTACAACTAACTCATGAGAAAAAAAAGGGTCAGGGGGAGGTGGAGGCAGCCATATCCAACACATGCACAGTCTCTTCAGAAACATATACTGGAAGATGTGAAGAGGTATTGACAACATTATATCATAGTCATACCTTCCCATATCTGTACAGCAGACTTTCCACTGTTGACCCAAACATTGACACATTCACTTCAAACTTCTTTGCGCTGTCCTAAAAACAAGAAATATTTTTTTGTTATTGGTATTATCAGTATATACACTTTACACATCATGAGTAGACTGTAAACCTGTGGTTTACAATTAATATATACAACAGGTTGAGGTGTTTAGTCTTCTTTGTTTTTTCCTGGTAACTTTAACTTTAGCAACATAAGTATCTCTTAAAAAATACTACAAACAAATACTTAAAATTAGGGTTTGCGTCTGGGACCCCAAAAAGCTAATGAAAATAGGAACACAACAACTATTATATCAAATTAACTGAACAAACCAGTAATGTCTGAGTTGGCTTACTGCTAAACTGGGATGAACCACACCATCTTTCCCAGTCAGTCCATAGTCTACAGAGCCACCAAGAGCAGTCCTCAGTTTCTGGCCTGCCATCCCCAAAGCAAGGCCTATGTTACCCTTCTTCATCTCTCTAAACATAAACACACATCTTTATTATTTTATTTTATTTTATTTATATATATATATATATATATATATATATATATATATATACACACATATACACATATATACATATATACATATACACACACACACACACACACACACACACACTTCTTATGAAGTTACTCTCAAAGTTAATTTGAATTACAGCGTCATGTTATTTCCTTACTTGATTTTTCCTGTCAGGATTTTTCCAGCATATTGCATCCCAGTGAGAGAGATGTACATCCTCAGGATCTCATTGGTCCCCTGATAACAGATTATTATATAACCACATAGAGAGTCTATGAGAGATCATCTGAAAATCTGTTCAGTCCATTACTTCGAAGAGGAAGTGTCCCCTTATGTGGGCCACACAAGCTTCACAACAAAGCCCCCTGCTGGCCTAGTTTAGGAATTTATGCTCTCTGACAGGAGTGAGATCTAATTTGATGGCCAGTAAGGCAATAGACTCATCAATCAAAAGCATTAATTACTGATAAATGCTTTATATAACAATACATACATATTTAAGTCAAATACCTTAAAATTGTTTTGGGAAATGTTGGCATTTCTTAAAAGTCCCATGACATGGTACTTCTTGATGCTTTTATATGGTGCCTTAATGGTTCCCTAATACTGTAAATGAATCCTTCTTCAAAATCAACACTCAGTGCATGAGAAAGACACATGTACACAGTCAGAGTAAAAAAAATCTCTCTCTGAACACCTCATTCTGGGCGTTGTTGCTTGAATGCAAATGAGAAGGACAGAGATAGGTGAGAGCTGCGGGTGGGGAGGGCCAAACTCTTTCCTGGATTAGCGCTGCGCTGTGCTCTGTGACCCACTTCCGCATGTTTAAGCGCGGAGGAAGAAAGGAGAGGCATTTCAATGAAAAAAAAAAACAAATTTTCACAGAAAATACAAGTAAACCACTGCTGTTTCACATGTCCACAGGCTCAGATAAAGGACTTCCGAGCCTAGAAACACTCGCACGTGCCTCCAGGCAAATAAAAAAACGCATTTCGCATTGCGTAGCTCATTCGCGGTCCAAACTCTCTGGGCGTGATTTACAGAGATGGTGGGTAGACATCCAGACGGGGGGTGGAGCTGCATTTTTCGATGTGACGTCACATAGTTGCCTTGTTCAGAATCGCCCGTTTGAGCTGTTGTTTTTTTTTCAAACGCAGAAAAGGACCGCAAATGCTCAGTTTAGACATTTCGCAACTTTTAGCCATGGGGGGGGGGGTAAACAGGGTAGGGGAGCTCACATTAACGTTCAAAAACCTCAGAAAGTGAAAATTTCATGCCATGGGACCTTTAAAGTAATTCACCCACAACAAGTGTTATTTCGTATTGAAGATGAATAGCATTATGTGTAAATAAGGGATTACCTCAAAAATAGGGAGGATGCGGCAGTCTCTGACATAACGCTCAAAGGGGTAATTCTTGGTGTAACCCACACCCCCGAGGACCTGCAGAGCTTCACTGACACAAATCCAACCTCCCTCTGAACTGAATATCTGTACACACATGGCACATTGTGTAATATGGTGGAAAGCAGCAGGAAATTCCATTTATGGGTTATTCCTAGACTCACCTTCACAATGGCTGCTTCAACAGAACAGTCAGGAAGCCCTGGCTTGTCCATCATCCCTGCTGTGAGGTATGCCATACTCTCCATCACGTAGGCGTTCAAGGCCATTAGCGCAAACTTCTCCTGCAACAATACACACACTTTAAAGATTTATGTGTACACAGTCATATTTTCTCATTTAGATGTTGTACCTGAATCATTCCAAATTCACTTAGGTTCTTGTTGAACTGCTTCCGTGAGGCAGCATACTCAGCCGTCATTTCTGTTAGAGACAGACAGGATATTCAGACAGGACATCCAGGGATACCGATCCCTGCTGCACTAGAAAATACATTATGTAAGAAATGATGATGCTGATGATAACTGTGATAGAGGGGAGTGAAAAAAAAATCACCATCCCTTTAACTAACCAGCCTGTTAGTTAAAGGCTTTCATTTATATTTTTAAGAGCCCCATAAAACAGTATTCCACCTAACACTAAACAGCAGTGTGCAAGTGTGATGGCTCTGTTACCTATGAGTTTCTTGATCATTCCAGCTGATGAACTGCCCATACTGAACCTTCCGGAATTCAAGATATTCATAGCAACCTGAGATAACATTAAAGCAGAAGGTGTGCTGCATAAATTGGGTTTGATCATTTAGAAGTTAACAACAAGCAGCACAAATTTTAAAAGTACCTTGAATCCACCTCCCACTTCTCCAATGACATTCTCTACTGGCACTGGAACATTGTCGAAGGCAACTTCACAAGCTAAAATGACAAAAGAAATAATAAATAAACAGCTGCATTAGTTCACAGGTAAGCAAAAGGGTGTAATACCCAAAACTACATCAAATAAACTGCAAGTGCACTAAATAATGCAGCAGACCAAAAAGAGTGAGCGTTTCTGGCTTACTGTTAGAGCCCCGGATTCCCAGTTTGTCTTCAGGTTTTCCACTAGTGATGCCTCCAAAGGCCCTCTCCACTATAAAAGCCGTTATTTTATCCTTCTTCACTCCATTTTCCTCTACCTCTGTGCGTGCAAACACTGTCATGATGTCTGCAAACCCTCCATTAGAAATCCATATCTGTCAACACAAGACCGTAAACAATAGAGTTGACCAAAAACAGGGTGCTCATGTAGAACCCACCTTAGAACCGTTGATCAGATAATGTGTACCATCTTCTGACAAAGTGGCTCGAGTCTGAATGGAGGCAGCATCACTTCCACTACAAAGAATATAGAAGTATGTAGAATATAAAGATAACTTTTGGTCAACACACTTTAAATATTGTATATACAATTATACTTGCACTGAAGACCATAATAGACCAGTAAAGTGATGCATGATTGTATAATTTTATTATTTTCTGAAGAGATATTTAAGGCTTAAAGGAAAAGTAATGTTTTTTTTTACAATCTGAGCCTTCTTTCGGCAATAAAACAAGTAGTTTTACTCACCCATAGCAGTTTGGTGTCAATTGGAGTGGTATCGCAGAAGTTATGTTGGAGCCGTTCTGTTCTACTAATGATCCCGTATCCGTTAACATGGTGCTCGTATCATATGCTCGGGGCATTACTTTGCGCTCTCCAAATAACACAAACTTTAGCACTTTTCAAATCACAGAAGATCGCTGTGTCAGGGTAGACTTTTAGTGGATTCCAAAACGGCCTGAAACCCGATATCCAGCTATAGTTTCATTTGATGACGTCATCAGAGAGGACAGTGCACATGCGTGAACTCAGCTGTTTTGTAAACACCGCTAGTCCGAAAGAAGCCAACACCGCTCTGAACTTTACTTTTCTGTTGCGATATCGGGTTTCAGGCCGTTTTGGAATCTACTAAACGTCTACCCTGACACAGCGATCTTCTGTGATTTGAAAAGTGCTAAAGTTTGTGTTATTTGGAGAGCGCAAAGCAGTGCCCCGAGCACTCATGCTAACGGATACGGGATCATTAGTAGAACAGAACGGCTCCAACATAACTTCTGCGATACCACTCCAATTGACACCAAACTGCTATGGGTGAGTAAAACTACTTGTTTTATTGCCGAAAGAAGGCTCAGATTGTAAAAAAACGTTACTTTTCCTTTAAGTTTTTTTTTTACCTTCCTGGCTCAGTGAGACAGAAAGCTGCTACATGTTCTCCGGTGGCCAGTTTCGGCAAATACTTATTTTTCTGTTCTTCGTTTCCAGCTATGAGGATCCCCTATACACATTAGTTCAGTAAGCAGTGTGGATGTATTAAAAAGTTTATTACTGATTGGCACTATTGGTATGATGACTTATTTTACCTTGAGACCAATGGCTTGATGTGCAGCCAGTGTAACCGCAATGGAGCCATCTAAAGCAGTAATTTCAGCTAGCCGTGCGTACATTGTGTTAGACAGTCCAAGACCACCTGAGGACAACAAATACTGGCATAAATCTGGCAACGGTATTAGAAGCCCTCCAAATAGCAATTTAGAGCACTTCTCACCATACTCTTCTGGAATTTGCATCCCAAACAGGCCCAGTTCTTTCAATCCATTAAGTGTTTCAGGGGGGATTTTGGCTTCTCTGTCAATCTTTGCCGAGTCCACTGTTGACACAAAAAAGCTGGATTTGTTGTATGCAAGGCTAGAGATCACTTAAAATCTAAAAAAGCTTGTAGATACCTTCTTCACCAAAGAATTTCTCAACAGGTGCAACGAGCTGACTAATCTCTTCCACTTCGTCATTAGAGACTTCAGGATAAGGGAAAACTTCTTTCTGCAGAGCAAAAACAACATGGTTAGTTACTGGGCAAGGATATCAGTTTCGATCATTTTAGTAATCAGAATAGTCGTTGGATGAACTTGCGTAGACATATACAGCCAGGTGAGAAATACTGCTCAACTACCCTGAAGTTGTTGTGAGCAAATATGCCAAATACAGTATGTTGGATATCCAATAACCTAACAACTTTACCACGGTTTGCATTTATAATCACTGAACTAACAATGAATGGGGTAAAATTTTGGGAAAGTTGCCCATTTACTAAATTAAGTTAGTTACAGCTAAAAATCATATGTAATTCATGTAAAGCTTTGTAAAACATAGTATTAAAACTTGTGACCATATCCTCCTGAGACCCGCCCATTCATTTGTGTCCTTTATAGTGGACATCTTTTAAGTTTTGAGATAGACTCTAGTTTGTGGCTCCACCATGATTTAAAAAAAAAAAAAAAAAAAAAAAAAGAAGAATAAAATAAATTATTAATAATAATAATGCATAAAAATCAAAATATATAGATAAAATACATTTAAAATATATATATATATAAATAAAATACATAAATAAGTAAATAAATAAATAATACATAAAAAATTTTAATAAGACAAAAAAATAATAAATTAATAATAAATTAAAAAGGAGTCTAAAAACCTTTTGAGGCAACTGTAAAACCGACCAAAAAATGTTAGGTTTAGGTTAGGTTAACTTGACATGGATTTAACACTATTACAGTCCATTACAGAGGACATGTTACAAAAATATGAATAAAAATAAAATTAACAAAATGTAAATGCTAAGGTGTTCATTTACCTCCAAATAGAAAATTAAAATAATAATAATAATAATTTAGATACACTTTTTTTTCTTCGGGTCCCAGGAGGATATGGTTGATCTAGAGATCATCTAGAGATTGGGGGAACACAGAGGTTATTCAGGAACAGCTCTATGAAGTGCCCTGTGCAGTTGAGAAAGTAATTTCACTTAAGCTCCTATGACGGACGTTCACTTTGTTTACTCCATTGTTTCGAGCTCGTTCTACAAGTCAACCAGTGTCCTCTTACCTTATTTACTTGGCCCATAAACAGGTCCTTGGCGTATGTAAGCTGTCGTGAATGAGTTCTGAAGAATCTTCTTTGCTGTTGTTGAAGCAGTACCACTTCTTTCCCGGCATGACTGATGAGAAAACGTTTGCCAGCCTGTTTCACCGATATGGATAAAATAAATATTCTATTCATATTCTCAAATAAAGTAACCCAAAATGTAAACAATGTGGACTAAAGTTTGCCGACAACCGTCCACCTTTCACCCCTTTCTGTCGCAGAATTATGACGTAGAAGTTATAGGTCCAGAGTGGTTCAAAGATGTTCGTATTTCTGTTTTTCTGAGTTTAATTGTCATGGATTTGCACGGGGAATTTAATAACAATTAGTTTGATGTTAAACTGAGATTTAAGTTAGCCTTCCTTCTTATTTTAAACAGACATTGAGTTGTTAGGTTTAAGTAGGTCTATTTAATCCCCTTGGCAAAACTGAAAAAAAAGAAAAGAAAAGAAAAAAACACATACCGTATACTACCCAGCTTTTTAAAAGCTTACTGATATACTACACAAAAAGTGTATGCATATTTTACTCATTTCGAATCCAATGTGTTTAATTAACTTTGCTAAGGTAGAAATATTTCCGACGACATTTAAATGCATCGTACAGCGGCTGCCCAGTACCGTTAGTACCTCTTAACAGACACTAGATGACACTATTTTAAAATAGTTAAACTGACACTGCACGGTTATAGCCTGAACCATTATTATCCTCCTGGGACCCGAAGAAAAAAAGTGTATTTAATTTTGTTTGTTTGTTTGTTTGTTTGTTTGTTTGTGATTTTCTATCTGGAGGTAAATGAACATCTTACACTGCAAATTCTCTGATTTTTAAACTCTTATCAGGTTATTAATCTACTTGTTAGTTCAGAAACTGCTTAATTCTAGTCTAAAGGTAGTTTATTTTAAGATAACTTGTCAAGTACTATTATCTTGCTTTATGGCAGTGCTTCTCAAATAGTGGGGCGGGCCCCCCTGGGGGGGCGTGGTGTGATGCCAGGGGGGGCGCGTATGACCCTGGGAAACATGTTTTTTTTGCTGTACAGTACTAGAACTAAGTGTAATTGCACATCAACAACAGTAGTTGGCAGTGGCGTTCTCACATGCGATTTACGCACAGTCTCACCATTAACAGAACATCCTCTGTCACAGAAAAAAACACATATATTCCACTGAGTCATGTCCTTTAGTCCGACAGAAGCTGACGCATCAGTGGCACAAGGAGAGAGCGTTTTTTTCAGTGCTTTTAGCTTATGCAAATGAGGTGGTTTTAAGTTTCATTTCTGTAAAATGTAAACAAATGTGCGCAAAGCTGCATTAAAAACACATTAATATTTGAGTCCTCAGTGCAGTCTTTGTTGTAAGTTTCTTTCTTTTTTTTGTTTATAATGTTAATAAAAGGATACAATGGTGTTCTAATAACAATTTTCTAGACAAATAATACTATTTATAGTCGCTCGCAGGAAGGGGGGAGTGACATTTTTTCTTCTTCCTAGGGGGGGCGTCACAGAAAATAATTGAGAAGCACTGCTTTATGGACAGATAATTTCACTACTTTAAAGTCATTTTCTGATAGATTTAAGTGTTTATACAGTATCTTAAATTTTGGACAAGCTTTTTTGCTGTGTAGCATTTAAATGTTTTATTTTTTATTTTTTAATTCATAATGTTGTAACATGACCTCTGTAATGGACTGTAATGGTGTTAAATCCATGTGGCAACTTAACAAAAACATTTTTTTTATGACCAACATCTTTGACAAGCCTCAACAGTCGCCTCAAAAAGTTTTTAGACTCCCTTTTCTTATTTATTTATGCATTTATTTATTTCTATTTTTTATGTATTATTTATATATTTTTATATATAATTTTTTTATGTGGCTCTCATGTATCAACATTTTTCTTATTCAGCTTCTATTATAAAAGCTAAATAATTATAAATAAATACACATTTGACTAAACAAATATCACATAGCGAGCCATAGCATAGGGATAAGTTCTGCACTAATTGTGTAGTGTGGCTTTGGCACTGAAAACAGGGATGATGATCATCTTCAATTTCATACACGGATCTCCTGTCCTTGGTGACGTCTGGCGGAGGATGTGACCCTCCCTCATCCCCTCAGTTAAAAGCTGTCAGCTATTTTTAGCTCCAGCAGCTCAAGGGCCAGACGAACGCAGCAGCCAGGGTAAACTGTCAGTCAGACCACCTGCTACAGTCGGGCAGCCAGCCAAGCACTTTTACTGAGCAAGAGCTGAATTAAAAATGAGTGCACTGCTGCTTTGCCCTTCATTATCTCAGAAAACATCCACAGGCCTTAAGCGTTCCTTATTGAGAGAGAGGAAAAATAGCAACACAGTTTAAGTCAATTTAGTTCACGGCTTAAGGGAGCGCTTATGACATGCATGCAAAATATAAATTGGTCAGTATAACCATCATCAACTATTGATGAGTCAAAACTAGACTAGGAATTAAGCTACTGTTCATGTTGAAACTTTGCAAACAACACAAAATGCCAAAAAAGCCCATGAGAGGCCACTGATGGATGCTGAAGTAAAGGTCTACTATGAGCAGAAATGAAAAGAGATGAACCAGCCATATAAGAGTATATTTTATTTTATTTTGTGTTTTCAACATTGTCACAGTACTAGTTTTACATCAATAGGGTTTTGTCTACTTTAGAAACAGAATGCATAATAAAATAACTTCTCTTGTCCCGCTCCTTTGACTTTAACTGTGAGTAGGTCTGTTGTACTGTAGAGGTGTTCCTATGATATTTCAGAGGCTGAGAATAGCATGATGATTATGTCCAATATCAAAGGGGAGCTGGAACGCACATTCAATGTAACTGCACACATTGAGTAGTAATATAATCATTATATAATAATAATAATAATAATAATAATAATAATAATAATAATAATGTACATATATTTACATATATTTTTCCCACCCAACATTTAAAAGCCCCCTTTACATATGTCCACATGGATTTGTATTTACAATGTTACTGTACAATGGAGGAGTAATGCATGCTGGAGAATAACACAACTTTGAATGGAAATATAAAAATGGAGGGCCGGTCAGATGTTTTCTAAGTGTAAACAAGCATTGCTGAAGGTTTAAGGTAGGCATACCCACCACTTGGTAGAATAAGAATTTAAAAAGAACAACAAAATACAATATAGGCATCAATGGCATGCAACAAAGCACCTCACATGGACTCTAGAATACTGGGAGGTGTTAACATGTTGAAATCTAAAGCATGTCTTAAGTACAGGTAAAGGTAAGATTATAAATTGTTACAAAATCCTATTAAATTTTGTGTACCATCTATCTTCCCAAATCAAATTCACAATTGTTGTCGCTCACATAAATCCTTTATGTGACATGAAACTAAATTCCACTTAATGTTTGTAGAATGATGACACATGTTTGGGGACATTAAAATTTCCAAATAGAAATTAAATAATTACTTTCAAATGCTTACAAGTACAGCAAATACAGTCTAAAAAACTGTAATAATTAGATTGCTTAATAGCCCATTGTAAACATGTATCAGTCTCTCATTTCACAAAACACATAAAAGTGAACAACACTATAGGCCTATGGGCCAAAATAAATATGTATAGGTGTGGTAATATATGACTCATAATATTGCTGAGGAAGAATAAGAATTTACTTAATAATAGTCAAATCTAATGTCATAATGTAATACTAAGTTTGACTTGTACATTGAGAATACCTCAGGAGGTAAGTGGTGATAAAAAGTCAAGAGTCATGTCTCTCTAAATCCATGTGGACACTTCATTAAAAAGCAAAAGGAGGGACAATACATACATAAAAATCAGTTAACTAACATAAATAAAACCTGACAAAATAATACACATATATTGCACATACATTGTAAATCCATCTCATAATGTTCAAGCAGGTTGGATTACACTCAAGTGCTGTGTAAAAGCTAAACTTTGCCCCAGCCCAGTCTCCAGCATGCATACAATACCAAAATATGTTAAAATGATATTAAAACTGCCATTTGTGATGAGTGCAGGGTGGAACGCCACAACCATCACATTTTGATAATTACTCCTCTTGTTACCATCGATTTTAGATGTACAGTGACTCCTGTCTTTTACACACTCAGCCAGCTGAGAGTTTTCTTTCTGGACAGTAAAATGACCTGTTTAAACCTATGCTACTACAGTGTTTTGTCTGCCTTGTCTATAGCAAAAAATATTACAAAAATAAAATAATATAGGACAAGCAATTCTAAAGGGTTGGCATTCAAAACAGTCCATTAGTTCATTGCAACTTCAAAGCTTAAAAATAGAATATACCGAGAATATGAGTAACTCAAAGGCAACCATCTGCATACGACTCCCATTTACAGGTACACACTGTAAAACCTTCTGTGAAACAACAATACATACAAGTACAATCTTTTTCAGTCATTTGTTCTGTGTTTTCTATAATAATACTGGATTTTGTGAATTAAAATCTAAGCACAAATATACATAAAGCAATATCTTGTGACTAAATGATTAAATGCTTGAATAGTTGGCACATTGATCACTGCTAACAGAGATATCACAGTATCACAGTGCACTCTGAGCTACGGCTACATTAAACACTTGTAAAATGCGATTAAAGGTTTTCAATCATTCTGTATAGACTGCATTTAAAGTTGAGCAAGCCAAAACTAAAAAACAAAGCCAAAAAATCTTGCTATAGTCTCTAAAAGCAAGTGGACAGGAAGTACGAAGTAATTTGAGGATATCTCAAAATGTTTTACCCGAATATATACTGTTATATTACTTTACACAGAAATGCAAATTGAAATGTGTTATCTTGCAACAACAGTGACTTGAGGGTGAATTAATTACTATTTGGAACACTAAAAAAAAATTCTTAAAAAGCTACAAAATGCTGAATATTTTGTCTTTGCTTTTTTTCAAATGGCATTGCATCATCTTTATAAACGATGTTTGGAAATACATCTATTTCTTTCATGAAAACCATCCCCTGAATAGATATAGTCATATAAGTTAAATTTTATTGATCATAGTGTGAAATACTAGGAATATATTTCTTCATATTACTGAGGAAAACAGTACTTGTGGTCTTGTGCATGCTATAGCAGTAGAGAAGCTTCCTGACATAACACCTGAAATGGTCATGAAGATACTGAGGGAGGCACTGGATCTCATCAATTCCCAGCAATGTGTCCAAGTGGTCAACTGTCCAATCACAGCTCTCACAGTTCCTCTCCGGTCAGGACAGTAAAAAGGAATGGACGAATCAAGTGGTACTTTGAAAGCCTGACTGTTTTTCATTGTATCTGTATAGCCCAATATCAGGACTTTACGGGGAAATATTTCATTATGTTGACTTGGGTTAAAGAAATACACGTTTCAATCAATTTTACATGGTACTTGTATTGGCACAACAGTGGCTATTGTATTTTTTTTTTTTTAGCTCACCCCTGCTTTGTTCTTAGTTGAACCATCTACTGAATTGTTCCACTCCTCTTTACTGTCTCTGGTCTCACACCACTGTGCTGATGCCACTGTGCTTGGGCTTTGTGCTCCCAGAGCCCTGTGTGGAGCTCGGGGGTGGGCCGTGGTGGTGCGGGTGTGCTTGATGTCCCCCGTGGGTGTGCTGGCCGTGGGGGTGTGGTGGGTGGAACTGGTGGGGCGGGTGCTGCAGGTGCGGTGGGGGGTGGAAGTGGTGGTGGTGGTGATAAGGCGGAGGGTTCTGCGTCGCATGACAGAACTGGGCATGGTGGGGGTGTACGGGGGCTGCTGCCTCCGACTCTCCCCGGGCCGTGTGGTGCAGCGTCACTGGGTGCGGCGTGTGTGAGATGAGGGTGGGGTGCGGGCTCTGGGGGGTAGGGCTGGGGGACTTCACACGCCTGGTCCCAAACAGAGATCCCAGCAAGGACGCGGAGTTGGGGAGGGACTGTCCGCTGTGGCGAGAGGGACAGTCTCGGCTGGAGGGAGGTCTTCTGCGCATGTGAGGACTGCTAATGATAGATCCCTGTATGAGATAAGACATAGTTAGTGCACACTGTGTGGCAAAAAGCCTTGTCCTTTCTTCATAATAAGTTCTGAACTGACTAGATCCACTCAAATGCAATGTGCAATGCTTCAATTAATTATTAGCATGACAGTCCTGCAACTTTTGGTTGTTTCTCGCTGTTGATGATGGTCTAACTCATGTCAGTTTCTTTTAGTTCACATCCAGTTAGTTGTAAATTGAACAGATTAATTATAAATCTGATTTTGTTACATAACAATAAACAAAAAATAATACCTAAACATCACACAAGGGAAGTAAGAGAACAGTTATGCCCATAGTTCATGCAACAGCACCAAAACAAAACTACATTACTACACAAAAGAACACCCCCTTTACACAGACTTTTTGTGCGGTTAAATAGTATAAGAAGTCCAGAATGACTTTGTGGCAAAGACAGTATCCTCTGTGAAAGGGGCACACTAGTTTAGTATCCATGCCATGCTACAGAGATTTCTATATATTTCCAATGCATGCAGTATCACTGAAAACTCTAAAAGCAGGGGAGAGAAACGCAACATAAGCGTGCATGCTAAGGTCAAAGGTCACCTCATTATTGACTTTACCACTTACTTCCAGATTGCTGTCTAGTGATCCTGCACTGCTGCGTCTCCCACGCTTGCCTGCCCAGAACATCACACATCACTTTTTGAATACATGAAATGTATACAGATCTATAGGGGAGTAGCACTCTGGGGTGGCTACAAAAATACTACAAGACAAACTAAAAGAGATAAAACAAGAGAGAGCTGCATCATTAGTTTCCTTGGCTTCTGTCCACACAACAAAAACATGAACCAATGATCAGTTGGTCAATTTAATTTCCTATAGACAATCATAACAAGAGTGCATCTCTCTGTAGTGCAAATATAACATAGGCTGCTATATTCTTGATCTTCCTCCAACCCGTAATGCAATTAAGCAGCCCTTTGCAGTACTATTATGTCATTAATAAATGGTAAAATGATTTCTGTTGTAGCCTGAACTGTACCAAGGTCATTCTGTGTGTCTGTCTTCCCTCCACAGTGCACCGTTAATACATCTTACCGCAAAGACATTCAAACAAATTGCTGTGACCTAGATTAGCCCTGCTACCTCCCACCGCCAGTGATGAAGGATTATTATTATGATCGCCTGAAGTATATTACACCGGCACTCATTACAGAACACGCCATCTTAATCTGTGTGCTTCAGCAGATCCACAGGGAGACCGACCCTTCACCAGGAACACCTCAATGTGGTAGACGTGTAGACATTTAAAGCAGCTATTTACTTTCTACAGCTTGAGGTCAAACAATTTCAACAGAATTAATATTCATTTTACAAAACTGCTTTTGATAGTAGCATACTACGTATAATATAATATGCCCCAAGAATCATAATAAGATGACACATTTTTTAATCTCTAAATCATGAGTTTTCCGTAATTGCATTAAAGATTTGGCTGACTGAACAATCCAAAAATCTTTTCTTTTCTTCTATGATTGTCATTGTTGGATTTCAATGTCCTGCAGGATCTTGTTGTGCTAGTAATGAATCAGAAACTGAATCAGTCTCATAATAATAATAAATATTGTCAAATAATAAGACAAAACATCTTATCATTGGTAACATTTACAGGCCTCCAAACACTGATTCATAATATGTTATTTCTTAAACCATGAAAGTAAATCAGGAGTATCATTTGCAGATATATCGGACCACTTCCCAATATTCACAATGCTGAGTAAAAGTTTCAAACCGAATAATAAATCTGATCTGACTTCTGAATATGATTCTGAATACTTACAAAAATTCAATTTAAACAATTATTATAGAATATTTCCTTAAAAATGTTTTCAAATAAAAGGATCCTAATTCATCTTACCAGGTATTTACATAACTATTTAAAGCTGCTTTCAAGAGGTCCTTTCCAAACACTAAATGCAACAGGAATGCATCAAGAAATAATTCACAGGTTTAGATTTAGATTCTGTTTTTCCTTCTTACATTAAAATTATTTTATTTATAATGACCAATTCCACCATTATGTCCCTGCTGATGTACAAATCTAAATCAAAACTTAAGCTTATTACACAATATTTGAGTAGTCGTCATATTTGACTATTAAAGTGATCATGTAATGTGTAAAAAACATTAATTTATAAACGTTATAAATGTTTTTTTAAATCTTTGATCATGATCTTTGATGATAAACTATGTTTTTACCTTCTTTAAAAACCTTTTTGGCTTCTACCACTCGTATACACATGATAATTATTGTTCATTGTGCATATGCATTTTTACTGTTTGGCTGTCAAACCTGTTTCTATGAACTGTATTTTTTGCTGCTAAATAAATAAATAAGTAAAGTTAGAAATGATAAACTGCACTCCATCCTTCTCTTAGGCACATTCAATGAACAATAATAGACAAATTGAGGTTGACCTGATAATTGACAACAATAATAATTAAAGCCGCAAGCGGCGTTGGTCGGGACCTCGCACCTGCGTTTGTTCGTCTTACTGAGACGCACAGCCATACGAAATTTCGTGTGCCTGGCACAATTATCTCACTTCCTGTTGGGCGTGGCCATGACATTGTAGATACCCTGTCAGAACAGACCCTGTCAGACCCTGTCAGACCCTGTCAGACCCTGTCAGACTCTGTTAGACCCTGTCAGACCCTGCATGTGGCCTCCATGCTGAGGCCTACATGAACCTTCGATGCTTGTCCCCACATTGCTGCTTGCAGCTATATCAGATCAAAGGTACAAAGATCAAAGACCTTTGATCAGGGCGTTGCCTAGCAACAAATACCTCCCATTCATAACTCATCACTCCCATTCAATAAATACCTAACTTTATCGATCCGCCGTATTGTCATATTACCGCCTATTTGAAAATCCTTCGCAATTTAACATCTCCAACGTCTTAAGATTATGTTCACCAAAATTTAAGCCTATCTGAGGTACGGTGTAGGAGAAGTGTTTCAAATTCCATACCTAAATTTATCGATCCGCCGTATCGTCATATTACCACCTATTTGAAAATCCTTCGCAATTTAACATCTCCAACATCTTAAGATTATGTTCACCAAAATTTAAGCCCATCTGAGGTACGGTGTAGGAGAAGTGTTTCAAATTCCATTCTATGTCCAATACCCCAAAATCACACAAAAGGCCAATTATCTCACTTCCTGTTGGGCGTGGCCATGACATTGCAGTGAGGCATTTGTTCGTCTTATTGAGATACACGTCCCTACCGAATTTCGTGCGCCTATCTTAAACGGTATGCCAGCCCCGAAAGACAACGCGCTAGGGGGCGCTATCGAGCTCCTGGGGGTCACTGGGGGACGAGACTTTGTGTGGTCGTACTGGCAGGACTTTGTGATGCTCGTGCAAAGTTTCGTTCGTTTTGAAGCATGGGAACATGCTCAAAATTGCCCCAGCGTGTATGAACAAGAATAATAATAATAATACGGAAACAAAGCAACAACAATAGGGACCTTCGTCCCCCTTCGGGCTCGGTCCCTAATTAATAATTAATCTGCCATTATCATTTTCATTTTAACACAGCCACTCCATGCCATGCAAGCTCATCTGTTTGGCCACAGACAATGATTAGTAAAAATCATAGTAAAGATAAACCATCACACAATATGGTGCTAATGATGACAACATGAAGTAATTTTCTTGGTTCATATGCTTTTTAGCATTTTATAGTCCATACTAATAGCTTCATAAACAAATATGTAACCTCTAATCTCCAACAGCAAGGGCGGAGAAAGGTACATAGTGTTCTTATAAACTAAACCTGTAAACCTGTCAGTCCCTAATGCCCCCCCACCCTACATGTACCTGCATCAGAAAGGTCCCGCAGAGAGCTGCTCAGGGCGCTCCTCTTTAGACCTTCTCCGATGGCGTAGCTGTCGTCCAGGCTGGCTCGACTTAGATTACCATTTCCTGTGTCCTTTTTCAGCCCCGAACACTGAGACATGCTGACTCTCGCCACTCCCTTCTGCTTTTCCAGTTCAGCTGTTAAACAAAACCATTGACAATGGCTTAAAAATCAGCTTATTTTCAACAAATATTTTAAAGGTTGTATGAAGGATTTTTTTTGTTTTCAAATTGTCAATGATATAGAGATGCAGCAGCCTTGTAATTATGATGACTAAAAATAAATAAATAAATAAAATCCATCAACTGCCAGATAAACATTAGCCAATAGATAATGAGGCTACCTGTTTATCTATTGGCTGTTAGGTTGTCAATCAAACTCCCTATGTTTCTAGCGTAACTGACTTGCCAGCGCACCGGGATTACATAGTTTATGTACGTCTCTCACGCATTCCACATACGCAATACACTGTTTACTCAACCAACGCAGTGGTTCTTAGCATTTCTTTCCAACTGTAGCTTCCTCACAGTAAGCACAAAGTTTGTTGCGATGGCAGACAAGAATCCACTACAAGTTAGCCACAAAAGAAAGTCAGTTTTTGAGATCGCTGAAAGAAGAAGAGAAGGGGAAAAGGAGTGAAGCCAAACTAAGGTGATTCTCGGAGATTCCTTCCAGCAATCATGGCACTGAAGCAGAGGGTCTAAAGACTGATGTATTGGTCACTAAATTACTTCTGGACAGGAAACTTCTGCTTATCATTTGAAAACATAAAATATATTTACAGCAGCAACAGTGATTCTGAATGCACACTGGCTGTAAACAAACTTTCTACTTAGGGAGCTGTGTAAGTATTATATAACCTTTAAATACTTACATTCTATCCTGTATTTCTCCATCTCCTGCACCTCTGCGATGGACTCACGCAGATCATCTGTAAACTTCTTGCGGTCCTGAGGGTTGGGAGCATTAAAGTTTATGAGGACTTTAATCTCTGCTCCAGGTATGGCTGACGTTAAACGCACTCCATTGGGGTAATCTGCAAGGATAGAAAAAAAAAAAATCACAAAACTGTTCACAGCAAGAATGAATACCTGTCTAAACAAACAAACAAACCAGGCCTTGTGGTAAGTGAGGACTAATACAGGAATAAATTAGAACTAAATAAATAAAACAGGATCAAGACTGCAATAGAACAACAATGGCAGTAGGCATGCCACATTTTAAGTACTACTCAATATTTCATTTAAAGGGATATGCCACCCCCAGGTCAAATTTGGGCATCTCCCCACAGTCCAGAGACTAAAGAATACAGGAAGAATACAGCCGAATCACGCACCACGTTGTGCAACAGGGGAACTCCCTTCCCGGTGCGTAACTGGGATTCCCCTGGCAGCGTGCTGCGTGATTCGGCTGTATTCTTCCGCACTGGAAAATAGTTCCCACCCAAAATGACCAAGGCAAGCTCTCCGTGTTGATTTGCACATTTATTTGCACTCGATATGAATGCGCACTACACAGAAAGTAATTGGGAAACGCATCGAGCAAATTAATTCCTTTTGGCCGAAATCTTTCTCTGGCGACGTTAGACTCCAGTCTAAGGCGGAGGAGCTGCAGATACCGCGGCGGTCAGTGGCGACAGACTCGGACAATGGCTGGGTGAGCAGGAAAACGCTTTCCACCACTTATTTTAGTCTCTGGACTGTGGGGAGATGCCCAAATTTGACCTGGGGGTGGCATATCCCTTTAACATAGCTCCAAGTTTCAGTTGAAAGTTCTTATACTTACATTGATTCTCAAAGAGCAACACTTGCATGCCATAGAGAGAAAACGACTGCCGAAAGCTGTACGTTACTGAGTTTTTCTTTTTCTGGAAGATCTTTGTCACCTATGAACAAAGGGAAGAGAACTGCTCTTGAGACAGATTTCAGTGCCAAGTGACTGATGCTGCATGTGATGGAATAAGAATGCCATCCATACCACAAGCAGATCATTGAACAGAAAGATCTCTCTTTGATGCAGGCCCAGTTTCTGTGGTTTGTTGGGATCGGGAACTTCAAAGAGTCGACAGTAGCACACCAGTCTCCGATGGGGTAATGACAGTACCTACAGTGGATCAAATAATGCAGTCTATTCAGAATGTAGTATTTTAATTGAATCATTTCATACAGCCGAATTAAACACATCCATAATTTACTGTTAAATTGTAAATGTTTTCGATCAAATTCAGTAAGCAATACTTACACAACCAAGTCCATGGTGTAAGGACCCAATCTGAAAGAGAAAAATATGCATAAAAATGAAATAATATGCATAAAAATATGCATTATATGCATAAAAATTAAATAATATTATATTGTAAATGTCATGTACTTGTATCTGACATCTGACTAACATTTGAGTGACGGTAATAGCTGGTATGACAAGACTGCAGTTATAATTTGCTATTATAAATGGGAAATTAAAATGTTCAGTGTTTAAAGGAGCAATATAAATTTTCTGGTGGGGGGTCAACCGCCTTCATGAAGATTTGCCTTGAATGTTCCACAGTAGGGCATTATTTAATATATATATTAATACATTTCCATATGCTCAGAAAAACCTTGAAAAACATGTACTTTTCTCCACAGATTTGACCTGTGACCTGATCTGGTGGTGTTGCCTGCTTGTCTCCAGACCCCACCAGAAAACTTAAATAGTGCCTTTAAAGCCTTATAAATCAACCATGAACAGTGTGCATACAGACTTTGGAATGTAACTGCTGTTTTATAAATTTGCTCGGTTGACGTGTGTCCTTAATATTACGTGTCACTGCTCATAATAACATGAAAACTGGCTCTGCACACAATCTACTCCTGAGTTCAACAGAAGACAGCAGATGTCTGAGAGAAATGGCCTAGGGCACTTTCAAACGTACCGGCTTTTTCCCAACTATGAGTTTCTCCACCTTCTGAACCTGAGACACATGGTCCTCATTCGTCTTTAACTCTCGCTTCCTGATGCGCTCATAGATTCCAACCAGCATTTCACGGGGGATGTCTTCTCCATCATCCACTCCTGTCAATGCGCAACATTAGAAAGGCTAAATGAGTAATCAATGCAATTTAAATCGGAAGAAAAGCAATTAAAGCATAAAGTTCCCAAACAATAGAAAGATCATTACAGCAGACTGAACTAATGCTAAAGGAAACACTTTAATTTACACTGTCCTTAATTTAACTTACCTACTTTATTAAGGACAATGTAACCCAGCCCCTACATACCATGTAATTACACTACATGTAGTAACACAGTCAGTAACAAGTACTGTTAAATAAACAGAGATTGAGTTTAGCTATGTCATGTCAGAAGGTTGTTTATTTCTCCTTGCCCTTAATACTAGACTTTAATTACATCCATATAAGCAAATAAATTAGTTAACCAAAACGTCTGCTAATACCTCCATAATCTGCAGAGAGCAACTCTAAAATGTACTTGGCTTTCGCTACTGAGATTCTTTGACCATGACATCCAAAAATAGTGCAATGACAAGGCCATTAATCAATGCAAAGGGCATGCACAAAGTCTACTGGAGATAAATGTTTATCCCTGTGGCTGCTGTGTTGTATCTTAGGTGCTGGTGAGGGGAAGGGGTTTCCTGGACATAATAAGGTGAAGAGTACCTCGGAGGTTCTTGACAAAGTCCTCTAGTTTCATCTTCCGTTCTGGTTTGACGTTAGGGCTGTACATGTCAGTGTTGAGGAGGATGATGGCAAAGGCCAGAATGAAGATGGTGTCTGGATTTCGGAACTGCCGGACCACACCCGGATTACAAATGCAGTACCGCTGACTGTGGATACATAAAATAAAGCGGTCAGTGAAAAATGTTCTACTTTATTACCAAATGTCACTTTATTTAAAACATTAAATTGCATGAAAAAAATGCAGTGTGTACTACCTAAGTGCGCATATCTAAAAGATATTTATGTATCAAGATTATTACCTAAAACTACATTGAAAGAGGTGTTATTATAAATATAGCTAAATAATAATCAATGTTTATATGCTTAGTCTTATATACATATTATTTGTGCTTTAACAGACACGTTGTAATCCACTGAACTGTAACTATCACACAACACTGAGTCAGGATGAGTTAAAAGCAGCAATAGCTCAGCTCATCCACTGTGCTGTGTGCACTGGGCTGCAGGCTGCTCCTGATCGTTAAAGTGCCTCTCGAATGGTCTGTCCTCGCTCCTTGCTGAAGGAAGCACATTCTCATAGGCATTATAGCACTTTTCTACTGTTGGTATGCAGTAAATAAATAAGATGGCCTCAGGCGGGTTGTGAAGGTGTGGGTAAACGTGTCTCTTGTTTGTTGAGTCCAAGCAGATCCTAAACTTAAAGTATATCTTAATAGGTGGTAGTATGCACATCTTATTAAAGTTAGTGCTACTTTGGAGGATTATGGAATAAAACCCAGGCAACAAATTATATGCTACTTGAACGTTTGCAGTGGTGCACTCCTACTTTTGTAACTATACGTGATTGAGTTAATGGATGCCCAATGCCCCTAATGATAACTTATTATATATATTATAATGTTATTATGATTGACTGGTAGCTGTTTTATTAACCTGGAAATATTGCCACTAGGAGTTTAGGTCGTGTTAATGTGGTGTTACCTGAAGGCCTCGATGAGCCTCTCCACCTTCTGGGCCTCACCCTGAACTCGGATGTGAGCCTGGAACTTCCTAAGTGCCTCGTCCAACTCCATCACTGAGAAGTCCATCTCATCCACCACACAGCTGCAGATACACAGGTATTTTGTACTTTCTCATTTGTGCACTTTACAACCTGCTATTTAATTAAAACATAAGGAATAGAGAATCCAATGTTGTCGCAATCTTAGGCTAATATTACCTAAGGTTAAAGGAAGGTTAAATGTGAACTGTAACTTTTATGGTGGGAGTCTCTGTGGTAAATGTTATAGCCATAGTACAGCATTACTCGTTTATCTTGTATTTTGTGTTTTTACTGCTCAAAAATACCTTGAAAAACATGCATTTTCACTGTGTACAGGGTCACCTTTCCACAGGCAAACCAATAACATGACCATGGATACAATCAGGTAGTGTTCCCTCCATTAGAAAACTTACATAGACTTTTTAATTCTTTGTTATTATATTAATTAATAATCAGCAGCACCAATAAGGAGATCTACAAGGAAAGTTATTTTGACCGATCCATTCTTCTGTATTTTCAGGATCAGTGGGCTACATTTATATAACTGAAACATAATCATACACAAGATTGTAATAATCACAGCTCAGTCACTCTGCAATAACCTTGTAATGTACTCTAATAATGTGTTTAGTTATGCTGCATTGCGATGAAACTTTGGGAATTTCTACTTTATTTACAATAATAACCCTGACAAAACGGATATGAGGGTGTCTCCTGTGATAAATGGAGCGTGTCTAGATCTGGAGATGTTTTCCTCAAAACTGCACAGATTTGGCTGTCAGACTGAGTGCTTATCCTGCACTTCATCCCGGGATGCTCTGAATACACCAGCATCAAGTCAATTAAACTTTTTTTCAATCACTGCATGAATCACAACTGGTAAAAAGTTCTCCATTCCAGACACAGCTGAATATATCTAAATTGAAGTCTTTCACATCACTTCCTGAGGAGTTTCAGTCAGTTTTGAACTATATCAGTAACTTTAGATTATTTCTGAAGAGTGTGTGAATATCAAAAGCAGCACTCATACTTTAAATCATTACTTACTGTATAAAAACTGAATGACTGCCTTTTTTATTTGTATATGTTGTGTGAGCTTTTCTAACAGGCTTATGGTGACTGCCTTAAACCCCCAGGAACTCTGTCAGTCCCGAGGAAGCTACTTGGATGAGAGTGGTGGATTAACTCTTTAAACTTTTGTCCAGTTTAAAGAATTCATTTTTATTTTGTGATGACTGTGGGATTACATACACATCCACATTTAAGATAATACTCATGATATACAACAACATGCTGATGTTTATTTGTGAGATGCAGCTGTATCACTTCACTCACTCTAGGACGTCTCTGTTGAACTGCTTCTGTCTGTTGCCCAGGAACTCTCCGATCATCTGCCGACTCAGGCCTTTCCTTTGCAGCAGGAAGTGAGCTACTCCCACTGGTGTGTCCGGGACAAAGCTCCTCTCGATCAGATACTGGATGCCTTTTTCTGGTTTCCTGGAGTCACATGGGAAGAGTAGAGACATTTACAGTCACAATCCAAATCTGTTATTATTCCACTGCACCAGTGCCCTGGCCAAATTTATGTCAAATTACGCACAGGCTTTATAAAATGAGATGGGACTGAGAGAAAATACATTGTAGAAATAACATGATCATGTGAATGTTATGAATTACATTGCGGCACGGTAGCAGAGTGGTTAGCGCTCTTGCTTCACAGCAAGAAGGTTCCGGGTTCGATCCCCGGGTCGCCCGAGCCTTTCTGTGTGGAGTTTGCATGTTCTCCCCGTGTCTGGGTGGGTTTCCTCCGGGCACTCCGGTTTCCCCCACCAACCCAAATCATGCACCATAGGTACCTCCAGCTTAGGTCCTGACCAAGCCGAAGCAAGAAGATCATGGAGATGGTCCCCGGGCGCCCTAATGTGTGCTGCCCACTGCTCCTAATATATGTATATATATATATAGGATGGGTTAAAATGCAGAGAAGAATTTCTCCAGTGTGAGATCAATAAAGTTCACTTCTTCTTCTATTATATTGTGGTAATGTACATCTTGTATAGCAGCCCCATGGTCTGTAAGATTTGTATTTAATGCTCAATAACAATACCAGCACAGTACTGGATGGATGTTAACACAAGTTGTTGTTCTTTAAAGGTCCCATGACATGGTACTTCTTGATGCTTTTATATGGCTCCTTAATGGTTCCCTAATACTGTAAATGAATCCTTCTTCAAAATCAACACTCAGTGCATGAGAAAGACACATGTACACAGTCAGAGTCAGAAAATCTCTCTCTGAACAACTCATTCTGGGCCTTGTTGCTTGAATGCAAATGAGAAGGACAGAGATAGGTTAGAGGAGTGGGGGTGGGGGGGTGGGGGGTGGTGGGGGGGGGGCGCCAGTGCGCATGCGCGGACTGTGCTTTCAGCTCCCGGGACCCAAACATGAAACGCAAAGCTGAAAACTATGGATAAATCTCGGATTACAGGCCACTTTTGCTTCAAACGAAATCGTAGATTAAGACATCGGGCTTCTATGATTTGAAAAGTGCTAAAGTTTGTGTTATTTGGAGACCGCAAAGTAATGCCCCGAGTACTCACGCTAACGGATACACTACAACATAACTTTTACCAAACAGCTCAAAATGACACCAACGTGCTATGGGTGAGTCAAACGACTTGTTTTATTACTGAAAGAAGGCTCAGATTGTAAAATAACGTTACTTTTCCTTTAAGCGCGGAGGAAGAAAGGAGAGGCTTTTCAATGAAAAAAACAAATTTTCACAGAAAATAAAATTAAACCACTGCTGTTTCAGATGTCCAGAGGCTCAGATAAAGGACTTCCAAGCCTAGAAACACTCGCACGTGCCTCCAGGCAAATAAAAAAACACATTTTGCATTGCGTAGCTCATTCGCGGTCCAAACTCTCTGGGTGTGATTTACAGAGACGGTGGGTAGACATCCAGACGGGGGGTGGAGCTGCATTTTTCGATTGTTTCGAGTTGCCTTGTTCAGAATCGCCCGTTTGAGCTGTGTTTTTTTCAAACGCAGAAAAGGACCGCAAATGCTCAGTTTAGACATTTCGCAACTTTTAGCCATGGGGGGGGGCTAAACAGGGTAGGGAAGCTCACATTAACGTTCAAAAACCTCAGAAAGTGAAAATTTCATGCCATGGGACCTTTAATGGTTAAAAATCAAGCATTTGTAGCAGTTGTACATAAACACAGAGAACTTACTTATTGAAGAGGTTAAGTCCGATGCGGTAATGCCTCTTTCGGATAATGTCGTTGCTGAAGGCAGGTGAGTCCCAGCTGTTGCGCGTTTCTTTGTGGTATGTCTGTTTACTGAGAGTCTGCTCCCGAAGACTGTCACGAGAGCTGGACTCAGAGCTGCAGTTTATAGTGTCATTAGAGTTTGATGTGCTGTTTATGCTGTCATTATCCCCATCAGAAAAATCAGACTCCGACTTGCTCTGTCTGTTTGCTGTGCCATTGATAGCCAGGTGCGGTTCCAGTTGCCTTGGTCGATCTTCTCTTGAGGGTCCTCTCGGTGGAAGTCCATGTGTAACGTTTTTGGGACTACTCCGTTCGTAATTGTTCTGCCTCTTTAAAGAACTCCGGTCCGAGCGATCACTAAGTTCCACTGAGCTGTCACTAGGTGGCTCTATAGTAAGTAAAGGTAAGTGGTCCACTCTGAGACGTTGCTCCTGGCACTCTAAAGATGGAGTGCTCCGGCAGCTTGTGTCTGTATCTCCTTTCTCGTCTTTGTGAACATGAGACCAATAGTCCTGTGAGGAGTTGAGGGACCGCTGATGGAGAATTGACTCAGTACTGGAAGGCCGGTCAACGGACTGAGATAAAGGAGGTGACAACTCATCCTCATCTATGTATAAAGTAACATCACTATATGAAGCGCTCATTTCATCTAGTTTTCTATGGTCAGTGCTAGTCGGAGGGGCTTTGACCTGGCAGCTGGCCTCTCTCTCCTGGTGCCCCCTAGTGGGCTCTGACTGACCGTCATCCCCATGCATGCTGCGACAGTTCAATGCGTCATCTATGGACTCGGCCAGAGATTTTACCTGCCTTGAAAACGCATCCTCCAATTCTGTAATAGCGTCTGTAAAGTCATTTTGTGTTGTGGGTGTTTTGGCCTGAACACTCATGTCCCCTGATCGCTCAGACTGCACCAGTGGGCCCATCTTTGTGCCATCGTCTGTTAGTGACACCTGTTTTCCTTCAAAATAGGAGCTATGGACTTTTTCAGGTCCTTCAAATGAAAACTGCATTCTCATATTGGACAAAACAATTCGTCTTGACATACGGTTTTCAGACATAGAACTTCTCAGACGCTCAAAGTTCTTATTCATTTGGTACTGGCGAAACGCTGTTTGGATGGTGCGAGCAGCATGGCGGGTTATGAAACGCCCGCCATATTTGCGCTCTAGCATCTCCACCTGCAGGAAGAAGAACCAGAGAAACTGTAATATTAGTCAACTAGTTCTTTGGGTTCACATATGTGTGTAAATCTAGATAATTAGATAATAGTTGAGGTGAATACGAATGTAATCAGTGTCAAATAGAGTTGAGTAGAGCACTTGTTTGCAGTAACATAAACATAAATTACACAACAAAAACTGATGAATATATGTAAGAATGTATTCACTTTAATTGTTTAAAAAATGTATACAGTTTTTATATTATATACAATATATATTGTATATAATACTATATATATAGTATATTATACAAATATAAAAGTAAGTAGAAGTTTGATGATTGGCCAGTGCAATACAACTTTCTCAGGTCAGAAAATGTGCTGTGACCCACTTTCCCACCTTTGGTTTGGATTCAGGACACAGAATAGCACTAATCATGTTTCCCTGAGCTATGGGAGAGCAGAGCAGCCTAAAGCACTCCAGTGTGAACCGCCAACCAGGACAGTGAGTCTCACTTGTACAGTCAACCACCTCTCTGCCTAACAAGAGGCCAATACACTCTTATAGTAAAAAACAGCGCTGGGTCACACTCCACTGGTGTTATATGACCTGCTTTTCTCTGCTGTAAGGGCCAGCAGCCTGACATGAGCCCACAGCCATAACCTTCAACTGTTCAGCTGTGGGGCATAAAGAAAGCTTTGTGCTGTTAAAACTTACTTCTCACAGTCATATTTTATAGCTTTGTTGTTGACTACTGGTTATTGTGAGAGTGTATTAATACTTAGTTCCTTCCTTAGTTGCTGTTAACTTAAGATCTGATGGACATATAATTAAATTTGCAATATAATTGTATACATCAGTACTTTGGATTGGTGTCTGTGCCTCTGCATTTTACTCATCATTCAATGCCATTTGGGCAAATCATTAAAAGCTTTAGGGTAAAAGCTGGAGTAGAAGCCTTTTTGCACACATTACACACTACATAGAATGGCTCTAGACAATCTCATTACATACTAAAACAACAATGAAACTCTAAGGATAAACCAGTCTACAGTCAAGTTTGTGTTTGTGAGGGTCTCTCGTCTCACCTGTTTGTCCTGGAGGTCTGATGACAGCTCATAGCTCTCAGACAGGGAGCGTGAGCGTTTGATGGCCTCCTCCTCAGCCTGCTTGCGGAGGATGGACTGTGAGTGCTGTAGTTTGGACCGGCGCGATCTCTGGTGTCCAGGCAGGAGGATGTGTCCGTAGATGTGACTGTCCAGTTGCTCCTGTGCCAGGCCCCTGCTGTGGGTCACTGGCACACAGGAGTACCCAGTGCTGGGGTCCACTGAGCCCACCTCACCACCTGGAGCATCAGCTTCCACACTGCAAAAAGACACAGACGCTGGGTCAGTGCTGAGTCACTTTACCAATAGCATTTGCTTTACTATTTCCTGGACAGTCATGTGACCAGCTGGAACATGAACTTTGATACTGCTGACTGGTATAAAAACAACAAAGAGAATTTATAGCAACAGTCAGTGCCTTCATGGTGCAGGAACATGTCAGCTTCTACTGAGTGTTTTTCATGGTATAGCCTATATGTCTGTAGGTCATAGGAGATTATGTGTCAAAATAGCAGTAGTACAACTAAAATTTGTGTGATAAAACCATCAATTCTACAACTCACTAGAGGAAAAAAGGTACATTACACTCTTCAATTTAAACCCACAGTAATTGTTAAGATTATTCACTAGATTATTTTTGTCATTGTGAATAATGACACATCCAAGAAAACCAATACAACCAATACTTTACTTAGAAAAATATATTTAAAAAAACAGACAAAACTGCTCATGTCTTTTCACAATTCACCAGTAATTCAGTATGACTGATGACTCTCAATACAGTTTAGACCTGCCTTAGATCCAGGTTAAGATAAGACCAATAGTGACAAACAATACATCATACAAGACAACTGTTGCATCTTATTTATTTTGATTATGGCCAGCTGCTACATAAGCATACAGAACAAGACTATGGGTTAGGAGACATTTATCATACTATAACCTTGTCAAATGGTTGAACAGCAGAGAGAGAATGTGACAAAAATAATAAAAGCAGCAAAAGGAATGTCGTTGAGTGAATGCAATGATAATGATAATGATAAAGCCAATTTGTGTACAAAAAACAGGCATTTAAAATTGTGGTAGCAAAGTAAATTCAGAGGCTACAAACACCAAGCATCATATTTTCAAATAACAAGCAAAAAACAACCCTGAAAATACAGGCACTTAAAAAAGTGAAAGCCACAAATGAAAGTATAATTAAAATAATTTCTTTTGTAGCCTAGCCAACATGTTTGGACAGCAGGTCTAAATCAGGCCTGAAATGTAAATACCTTGCTAGTTGAGACTTCCATTATACTTTGTAGACTGTAATATGTATTTCACATTATTTTTTCCTGTTTCAAAGCAGCCCAGACTAATGTGCAGAGTGGGAACAAAGAAGAACTGCAACTTTACACTCCCACATTCAGAGTAATAGTCTCCACAACCTCTTCACTTTGATTGCAACCATCTATCCCATTCAGGAGGCCACTGAGCCAGTGTGGGCCCATAGTAGTGCATGAAGCAGGGTGATGGGACTTTAATCTTGTTTTAGTGGAGGAGGTCTGCTGTGCAGTTTAGGACGTGAAGTGCCCCTTATAAAACTTATAGTGAGAACTGCAGCTGTGTCCACTTAACATTGCAAAGATATGTAGCAAAATGTGGTGTTTGCTTTTAGATGTCTTTTACTATAATCACAATTATTTTCTTATTATTTACATTTATCTGACCAAAGTTATAAATGCAGTGACTTTTATTTCTTCTAGTTAAAACACCATTTGCAACCATGCAGTAAATATTAAAAATAAAATAAAATCCTGTGATATCCTTTATGCATTTTAGTGGGCATTATAGGTGAATGAGAACCATAAAGTAAAGCAGTTAATATTGAACCATGTTCTTCACTCCTGGTTCAATATCGGCTACAAAGCCTTGCTTAGTCAAGCAACATTTCATGAATCACCACTTGCCATCTTTGTCTGCCAAACCATTCCCCACCACATTACCTGCTAACTCAAACAAATAAAATATAATATAGTTTTTAAATATCAAACAGCTACTAAAAAGCAGATAATTGCAGAATTTAGTATATTCATTAAATAGTACTTTAACTCACAAATATAATCTTCACACCTGCTTTCTCTTTTACCAGCTCCAAATCTCCAGCTCCAGAGGTGACTAGGCTATGTGCGAGGTACACTGCAGACACCATCCATCCATCCATTTTCTTCCGCTTATCCGGTCACAACAGTCTAAGCAGATCTGCCGCCCAAATCTCTCTGCACCAGCCCCTACGGATCCTCCTGCAGATGGTGGACGAGAGGACGGCTTCACGTTGCTTCTTTGGGCACTGCCCGGCTGGGCCCTGTGGGGGAAGGCCTAGCCACCAGATGCTCACCGTTAAACCTTGCCCCACCCTGAAGCCAGGCCTAGAGCCACCTCAGGCTTGACTCCAGGGTGGGGCCCCAGTGACGCCAATCTGGGCAACGTAACTGGCCTTGCTGTGTTTCTCATCATAGGGGCTTCTGAACCACTCTTAGTCTGACCTGTCCCCCAGGACCTGTTTTCCTTGGGTGATCCTTCCAGGGGCATGAAGCCCCTGACAACGGGATCATTCGGGCACTCAAACCCCTCCACCACGTTAAGGTGGCGGTTCAAGGAGGACAACACATGGTCCCATCTTCTGACCACCAGAACACTACCAACCACATTCTCATCTTCATTGTCTATACACAACCCTTTTCACTTCTCTTCCCTGGGATGCCTTTCTGGCCTTTTCAGGAGAGGCTAAGGAAGAGGCACAGTTGCCCATTTTAAAGAGGAAGGGGCAGACATAAGTGTAGAGAAGGGCATATTAATAGCAAGAGAATCACAAAGGTGTGTCCGTGTAAGGGTATAGGATATTAACTGCCATTCACAAATAAATGATCACTTCCCTGAATGCAACTATTTTCCAAACAGGATACATATTTTAAAAACTCAAAACGTCAATAGCAGCGCAAATCCTTCATCCTCAAAACTGAATTTACAGCATTTTGCCTTATAATTAAATTAGTACATGTACAAGTACAAGATGGATGAAGGGACTGAGCTAGACCTCCACCCTGATAATGTTTAGACTGATCCTCACTATCCCATACAGACGAGTTCCTGCTTCATGACATCACAAACTAAACAAGGCGAGCCTCAGAGATACTATCTGATCTAGACTGCATAATCTGTTATCAGCCCTGCACAGTGTGTGATTCCTGATGAACACTTCTGCTGATAGCAGTGCACCATAAACTCTAATTAGAGTATATTATATAAAGAAATGAGTAAGGACAGTCACAGGCATTTTAACGTGCTTTAAAATGCCCCTTGCTGATAGTGATGAGTGCAAAGTGCATCATAATTGCACATTAAAACTGAGTTAGGATCATTATGGGCAAACAAGCACTGACTTGTTTTCACATTTTACGTGGGAGTAATCTGAAATGATAATAAAGTTTAGCAGTGATAACAATAGTGGTAGCACATATTGTATTTGGACCAACATTTTAACAGAATGTAGAGTCCTAGAAATAGCACTCATCAACCTATATGTAGCTTCATCAGTGACTTCCGGATCGGGTATATACAACATGGGACACAACCCAACAGCTGGCTCCCTGTGTGTAGCAAGATATCTCCACCAGGGTGCTCTTAGAGAGTTGTAGAGAGCTTGCGAGGGCATATTCTAGTAGAGGACAGCTTTTTGCAGGGTTAAAGTTACAGACCACCTGTCCTTTCCTATTTGGACTGCAGAGAGATGTCAGAAGATTGTAAACTAAAAGAGACCTATTAAACTCTGTTAGGAAGTTTATAATAAAATATGATTATAAAAATATTTAAGGTTAGGAACATTTTACATGGTTATAATCTCTGAATAAAAGGAAGTTGCTGAGTCGTGATAACTAAAATATTTGAAATTATCTTACATTTCCAAATCAAACTAAAGAAATACAAAAAACAAACAAACAAACAAACAAAAAAATACAATAATACTGCATTGTCTTCAACCACAACAAAAAATGCAACTGTAATAACTGTATATGATACAAAAAGAGACAGTGCATGTTTGAACTACAACTATTGGATTGTTATGTCCTTTACAATTGTAAGATATGGGTCACATGGAGGTTAAAATGACTGCACTCACAGTGAGGGTGACAGTGTGTAGAATTTGACAGATTACTTGACAGTGCTTCTCATTCAGCACTGTGATAAAAATAGACACACACTGTATTTTCTGCTCCACTCACCATGCAAATTGACTAGGCCTTAAATGGAGAAAAATTTGTCTCTTCCTCCACTTTTCCAGTTGGGGTAAATAAATGACACTGCATAACATATTCCCTATATGACAAATGTTTAGTGGAAAAAGCATCAGACCTCTGCAACACATGTTTTGAATCTGATGTAGACAAAATTAATCTAATTGCCAATGTTATAAGCCACAAATAGCCCTGTTGTTTACCCAAAAACATTGTGTGGGGGTTAATGCTTTCCATTACAGCACACTTAATAAGAGCAGTAAATATATTCCTCTAGCAGTCAGTTGTAAAGCTGTTAGGTCTTATATGAGCTAAGTAATCCCATCTCTCCCATGTATGGTTTTAAGATTAGGCCATACTGCCCTTTTTATTATAAAATGTCTGAATGTAGCTATAGGAGTCCTATAGTGATAATATTATATAACATAAACTGTATATTCACAGCGTCGGCAGTGATGCGGTCGTTGTACCGGACCGTTGTGGTGAAGAGGAAGCTGAGCCAAAAGGCAAAGCTCTCAATTTACCGGTCAATCTACGTTCCTACCCTCACCTATGGTCATGAGCTTTGGGTAATGACCGAAAGGATGAGATCGCGGATACAAGCGGCCGAAATGAGTTTCCTCCGCAGAGTGGCTGGGCGCACCCTTAGAGATAGGGTGAGGAGCTCGGTCACACGGGAGGAGCTCGGAGTAGAGCCGCTGCTTCTCCACGTTGAGAGGAGCCAGCTGAGGTGGCTCGGGCATCTGTTCTGGATGCCTCCTGGTCGCCTTCCTCGGGAGGTGTTCCGGGCATGTCCCACCGGAAGGAGGTCCCGGGGAAGACCCAGGACCCGCTGGAGGGACTATGTCTCCCGGCTGGCCTGGGAACGCCTTGGGGTCCCCCCGGAGGAGCTGGAGGAAGTGTCCGGGGTGAAGGAAGTCTAGGAGTCCCTGCTTAGACTGTTGCCCCCGCGACCCGGCCCCGGATAAGCGGAAGAAAATGGATGGATGGATGGATGGAACTGTATATTCAGTCTGTCTTCTAGAAAGCTACATAAGACACATGTGCATTTGGGCTTGATCATGTAGCCAGTGACCATATGTGGTCAGTCATGTTGGGCGATGCTATAGGCCCTCTTGGACTGGACCATGCAGTTACTCAGATTATCAGTAATCCTCCTACAGTAGCTCTGTCCCTACTATGCCTGTAAGCCCTGCTCCACAGCTCCAGCATGACAAAAACACATGGAGGCAGCCGGACAAGCACTGACAAGAAAAATGGCTCATCAAGGTGGGGAATGGGAAGATTACACAATATATGGGTGAATCACACAGTCTGAAAACTGAAACTGAAAGTGTGTGCTTTTTTATTATTCAGCTATGCATGTTTTAATTCAACACATGTTTTTTTATTTGAAATTGCAATAATTTTCATACTAAACAATGCTGAATGGTTCCAACAGATAGACAAATAAAAGGTTTGAGGAAGACTGTAGATTACAGGGGAACATTTGTGTCAGTAGGCTTGCTGGGAAAATGATAGCTAGGTCTAGCAGAACTTGCCTGGTAGCCACAACAACTCTGTTCCTATTCAGAAATAAATTGGTACAATATTCTATTCTAAACTTTGTTTCAATAATAGGCACAAATATATGGCGGCACATAAAGAGAATTGCCTTTATTCTCAAAACTGAAAGTGTGAAATAAACAATCACTGAAAGTAGCATTTTCCAGAGATATTAGCTCTCAGTGTCTCAGTGTCACTATGCACAATGAAACCAATATACTCCATTTGACATTTTGTCACAAAATGGACAATCCCTCCTGCAGCATGTTTGGCACTCTGCTCTTGAGAAAACCATCAAACTAAAGTGAAGTCTGGACAGTCTGCACAGGTGGTGTTATTCCCTTGTTGTGTTCAAGGGTATTTTACCGAAAAAGGGGGACAGAAATGAGAGACTCTTATTCTGCAGCTGTATACGTCACCTGCGAAGCGTGATAGACAAATTCACTTAACATAGAAGCTATTGGGCAGGCTTAGGCCCATCTGGTTCCGAACAAACTCAATCCCACAATGTTGAAAATGAAAAGAAAGTACATATTAGACACAGCTTGTAGGTGTGCGTTGTCAAAACAATTACAAATAAGACTGCTGTTTTCAAGTCAACAGATATTTCGATGTTTGTATTGGACCAATGAAACCTTATGGCACGATAATGTTATTCAGTTCTCTCTTCATTTTCATGCTTAACACTACAAAACAAATGATGCACCTCATAACTTAAGTTAAAATGAACATACCTTTATAGATCAAATCCAGACCCATATCCAAGCATAAACTACCACTCAGGAGGACGTCCAACTAGCAGCTCACTCCCTTTCTGACTTCTCTTCACGCCCATGCATGCACTGGTCCAGATAGTTTTCCAATGCCAGATCTGTGGAGCTCTGTCTGCTTTGCCAGTGGGTGTGTTGACGTTGGCATATAAAATAAAGGCTGTTTTTTTCTCTTTTCCTGGACGCTCACCTCTGCCAAGGAGAGAGCTGAATGTCCTGATTGGTCAGGGGAGAGAGCAGGGCGTGACTACAGCCTGGTGGTGTGTCACACTTGATTAGCATTGCCTGATTGGGGAATATTTTTGGCAAATGGCTAAAACTGAAACTCCACACTTTGTTTTCCCTTCAATGTTGTCACTCATTCCCCTGCAGTCATGGCATGGGGCTGTCTCCTGAAAGTCTGTTTCATGTTTGTGCCTTTACAAACATGATACTCATCTCCTGTCAGCTGACACCCCATGGACTTCAAAGCCCAATACAATATGTCAAGGGCCAAATATAACTCAAGGGCCAGTAACACATACCAATTCAAAATACTTGTACCAGCCCAGTTCAAGAATGGTTAATATGCAAATCTCTGTTCTTCCATTTTAATTAAAGTTCTCTTTTCATCAGTCTTCAGCCGCATATTCATGGTTCAGATATAGTCAGACATAGGGTGAAAAAATACTGAACAGAACCTATTTAATATTTATGTCTGAAAAGATGATGTGACAAAAGGGAATTGCCCCTGTGACTCAATGTGATGTGTATTATAGCACTTTGAACTGTGAGATCAATCCAAATGTCCTAGAACTATAAGGATCATCTTGATGGTGCTTGACCACAGCAAATGGGAATGAACAAAAAATCTGAATGAATTTTATTTATTTAACTGTGATAAGTCAATTGGGGCAGGATCTGAAGTAATGCTCTCTATTTAAGCACTCAATACATTCCTCCTCTCAACTATGTTAATAAGCTCTGGGTCATGACAACCAGAATTATTTTCTTAATAGAATAAGTCCAGACATGTGCCACAGGGAGCAACTATGTCCCTTGGCTGGCCTGGGTATGTCCTTCTATTCTCCTGGCTGTGGGTGACGTGACATGGTATTGGAGGAATAAACATTCGGTCTGTGTAAAAAAGTAACTGTATAGGATACAAGAGCATTATTTGTATTGAACATTTTTCCACTGCACATTTTTAATTGCACATGAGACACTCAATGTGTCAACTAAAATCTGCTTTAGCATTTACAATATCCTTTTCCAAATAACTTGCGTCTAGTCATTGGAGCATGTGCAACACGTCTAATTGTCACTCCCATCTGCACAGCTATCATCATTAGTCTACAGAAACAGCATTGAGCGAAGCTCTAGAATACCAACAACAAGGCACCTGTGTCCAGTAACAATTCAAACACATTATCTGAGTTATACACTGCTTTTTGTACACTCGAAGATACTTTGCATGTTATGAACAATTCAGATCAATTCCTGTGTTAAACAATTAAACAATTAAAAATTAGGTTAAACAAAATCTAAAAATAGGTGGCTATGGCATGACCAGTTAGATGCACGTCTATATTGTTGAAGGGGGCAAATACTGGCAAAAACATCTATTGAAGCACATTATACTCCAGGAATTAAAATGTCCTAATATCATTAAGAGTTGTTTTTTTATCAGATTATAATGCACAGAGAATCATAAATTATAAAAACGCTTCTGGTGAGCGTTACTATGACACTGACATTGAAGGCAGTATTAAAGAAAGAAAAAGATCTCCCTCTTAACCCTTAGGGCAATTTGGAGTTTGAGTATAGACGGATTACGTGTTTATCAACACAGCTGATGTGCGCGCAGCCTGAGTGCAGAAAATGCCGATGTCTGTGCGGTTAACATGAAGCTGCAACACTAGCTAGCACTGTTGTCAGTGTACTAAAACAGTTTATCACTATATGATAAAATAAGTTAAGATGCTAAATGAACATTAGTGAGTGGTACCAATCACACCAATCACATAGTGAAGTTTGCGGACGATACGACTGTGGTGGGTCTCATCTCTAATAACGATGAGACAAACTACAGGAGTGAGGTGAGCCTTCTGACCCAGTGGTGCAGCAATAACAATCTCCTTCTTAATGTTGAAAAGACCAAGGAGATTGTTATTGACTTCCGGAGAGGCCCCACCCAGCACCCCCCACTGTCCATCAATGGTGCTGCTGTAGAGAGGGTGAGCAGCACCAAATTCCTGGGGGTGCACATCAGTGAGGACCTCTCCTGGACAGTGAATACTGTATCACTGGCAAAGAGGGCTCAGAAGCGCCTCTATTTCCTCCGCAAACTGAGGAGAGCTGGAGCCCCTCCACCCATTATGACCACCTTCTACCGAGGCACCATTGAGAGCGTCCTGACCAGCTGCATCACTGTGTGGTACGGGAGCTGCACTGAACAGAACAGGAAAGCTCTGCAGCGCATAGTGAATGCAGCTGGGAGGATCGCTGGTGTCTCTCTCCCCTCCCTCCTAGACATTTTTAACACCCGGCTCACCCGCAGAGCGTCCAACATTGTGGGTGACCCGAGCCACCCCGCACATAGCCTGTTCAGCCTCCTGCCCTCGGGGAGAAGGTACCGGAGTCTCCGGGCCCACTCCACCAGGCTTTCAAACAGCTTCATCCACCAGGCTGTCAGGAGGCTGAACTCACACCCGAACTCACACCCGAACTCCCACCTTACCCATCTCCCACCCCCCACCCCCCATATTGGCATAACCTGTATTCCATAAAAGACATATCACTCTAGACACTTTAAAAAACTGCTGCTAAGGACTACTGTTGCACTGTTGCACATTTACATTTACTACTGGATTTTACTCCTGTTGCACTGTTGTTTACTACTGTTATTGCACATTTACATTTACTACTGGAATTTTTAGTACTGGTGTTTACTCCTGTTATTGAATTTTACCCCCGTTGCACTGTTGTTTACTACTGTTATTGCACATTGACTACTGGAATTTTAGTACTGTTGTTCACTCCTGTTACTGCACTAGAATTACTACTGTTGCACATTTATTTTTATTTTATCTTAATGCACATTCTACTGCACATGACCAAGTCACTGCTGTATCTTCCATTGCACATTTTGATGCACACTGCACACTTTGGAAATCTGTATATAGTATAGTTTATTTATTATGTTGCACTGTTTTAAGATTTTAGATCGTAGACTTTAGTTTTAACTTTAGATCTCTGTCTTAGATAGTTTTTTGTTGTGTTTTGTCTTCATATTGTATTTTGTACACTGTCTTTTGCACTACCTGGCCAGAGAGAAACAAAATTTCGATTCACTGTATGTTGAACACATATGGCAGAATTGACAATAAAGCTGACTTTGAACTTTGAACTTTGGTATACGTCTTAATGACCTGTATGGTTTAAATGCAGATGAGTGCGTAAATGACGAGAAGAAACATCTCAAAACCTCAGTAGCCGGACATCCACGCATACCTGATCGATATAACTAGCCCCGCCCCCCCAGGAAAGCCTGAAATCTGCTAAAATCTTGAAAGACACTGACATGATCCCAGACAGGACAGCGTCTCTTTCTGCAGGAGACATGTGCAGTAGCTAAGTGACGTAGTCTGATAATCCCTCTATAGACACTGGCAGCACAGAATTCTATCAGCTTCTGTAAATAGAGAACAGTGGTGAAAGTAAAGCGGTGCGCACCAGAACGCAGCACCGGTATAAAATTCACAGCCGGTACGCAGCACCACTAAGAGAATATGGTTAATGGTGGCCAAAACCCACATTTGAAAAAAAAGTAAGGTGCGCTATTTAAGTAGAAAACACAAACAACCACACTATGCCATTCGAGAATAACTGAAAGCTACCCGAAACTCTCGTGCAGAAATATCTGCAGTCTGTTAAGCAAGGATTGTCAAAACTTATCTGACTGTAGCCGTGAAAGTAGCCTAAACCATTGCGAGGCGGTGCTGCGCACTGGTAGAAGATTTAAGGCCGGCGTGCTGCCTGCACCTGTAAGAGAGGGTTTATGCTGACTAAAAAAATATGAAATAATTAAGTATATTAAAAAAGTTATTTATCTATGAAAAAGGTGTAAAACATAAAAACAACAACAACAACAACAACAACAACGGGTAAAACGAGTGTTTAAAAAAAACAACAACAAAAAAAAAACAGTAAAGTGATGCACTGGACATTATAGCACCTGTAAGAAATGAAAACTACTTTCACCACTGATGGAGAAGCACAAGTCGCTAAAATGCTTACTCAGGGCCTTGCATCCTTTGCTCTTATAATATCAAGGCCAAAGTTCATGACTTATCAACCCCTCAAAATCACTTCCTTCTCTTGTACCGTATTTTCACGACCATAAGGCGCACCTAAAAGTCTTAAATTTTCTTCAAAATGCACGCCGCGCCCTATGGTGCGGTGCGCCTATTGTGTTGTTGTGAGACGCGGGCGTAATAGAAGACAAGGGGCGTGGCGTGAACGTGCGGACGTGAGCGAAGACAGACACAAAGCCAGGTGGCCTGAGCTGGAAGACCGCCTCGAGCAATGGGTTAACGAGCAGAGGACAGCTGGGAGAAGCGTCTCTACCGTCACCATTCGTCTGAGAGCAGTAACGCTTGCACAAGAAATGAACATTGAACATTTTCAAGGAGCTCCGTCTTGGTGTTTTCTTTTTATGAAACGCCGCAATCTTTCCATCCGGGCAAGGACTACGGTGGCGCAGCAACTTCCATTAGATTACAAAGAAAAGCTGTCCATCTTCCGCTCTTACTGCAGTAATAAGATTGCCGACAAACACATCCAGCCCAGTCACATAACCAACATGGACGAAGTGCCGCTCACTTTTGACATCCCGGTGAGTCACACTGTTGAGAAGAAGGGGACTAGCACGGTAGCGATACGCACAACGGGACACGAAAAATCAGCTTTTACTGTTGTGCTTGGCTGCCATGCTAATGGACAGAAACTGCCACCTATGGTAATTTTTAAGAGGAAGACTCTGCCTAATGAGAAATTTCCAGCTGGAGTAATCGTTAAGGCTAACGAAAAGGGCTGGATGGATGAGGACAAAATGAAAGAGTGGCTGAATGAGGTGTATGTGAAGAGACCAGGCGGTTTTTTCCACGCGTCACCGTCCCTGTTGATCTGTGACTCCATGCGCGCTCATCTCACGGACGGTGTCAAAAAACAGGTGAAGCAAATGAACTCGGAGCTCGCTGTCATTCCGGGAGGCTTGACAAAGGAACTCCAACCGCTGGACATTGGCGTGAACAGGGCGTTCAAAGTAAGGCTGCGAACGGCGTGGGAGCAATGGATGACAGATGGCGAACACACATTTACGAAGACTGGGAGGCAACGCCGAGCGAGTTACGCCACAATCTGTGAATGGATTGTAAATGCTTGGGCTAATGTGTCTACTTGTACTGATGTTCGGGCTTTTGCAAAAGCCGGCATCTTTCACGAGGAGACGGATGGCAACGAGACAGACTCTGACTGTGACGAGAGAGAACCTGGCGTGTTTGACTGTCCTCTAGCCCAGTTGTTCTTCTCAGATACAGAAGATGAGGACTTTGATGGATTTGATGATTGATTTGATTTGATAGAATGATTGTAAAAATAATGTGAGCACTATGCTAAATACGGTACTTATTACGCACTCAAATAAAGCACAACCGAACTCATATTTGCTCCCGCTGCTTTTTTTAATAAAACACAATTCAAATCACACTATTTTCTTAGGCTTATTAATAACACACATATGATTTTGTTCGTGTGGAAAGTTTATGTAATTAAATCCACCAACTAAACACATTCTGAACTTCAACACAGCGCATCAGCGCATAAGAAGAGCACGAGCCGTCAGCGCACGCAATGAGGAAGTGCACGTGCGCTCTGAACCAGGACTTTACCGGTACGTTTTATCGTGCCCGCGCCCGCGCCCTATGGCCCGGTGCGCCTTTTGTATGTGTTAAATACCAAAAAGACACCCGTAACTGAAGCTGCGCCCTATAACACGGTGCGCCCTATGGTCGTGAAAATACGGTACATTTTCGTTTCCACTTTGACCCGTGTTAAACTTTACAGCTGGCATTAATCTTGCTGCATGTCTACACTTTCCAGTATCTGCACTGATTCTAAAATAGAAATGACAGATGTGAAAGAAGTCTCCTGACATCTTCAGCATGATCACTGTGAACAACTGACTCATGAGAATAAACAAATCTGCTAACCCACATAGAACTGAATAGATTGCACTTGTGGCTCTCTGAAAGCATGTGTATTCTGCCTTGGTGTCATTCAACTTTTTGGTAGTTGAAGATCTCCTCTCTACAAGGCCCTTTTTATCTGCTCTCAATAATTGGGGTAATAATCTTAGCAGACCAAATACGTGTGCAGATAAATAATCCCCTGCCACACGTTTGGAAGCACATGACACCAATCCACACAGCCTGCGGTGAGCCACACTGGGCAATATGCAGTCTATAATCTGGCTACAAAACATATTTCCTCACTGGGAAAGAGATTAGGATTTTAATGATGAACATTAGAGACATATGTTCATTATTGTGCCTCGTCACCACCTGGACCTCACAAATGTGTAGATGTAGCCGTATTCACTATTCACTATTAAACTATATTTATTATATTTCAAAATGAAGGGACATGTTGAATATAGTCTATCAGTTGCAGTTACTAAATAACAAAGTCAATACTTTCTTATTCTACACACTACATTTTCAAATACAGTCATACCTCACCTTACGAAAGACCAAATAACGAATAATCCAAGTTACGAAACGCCGTTACGTAAAATTTTCATCTCGGAATACGAAAGAAAATTCAAGTTACGAACGCGAAATCTCAAAAATTCAAATAATGCGCGCTCAGATGCGCGCTCGGCTTCGCCGCCCGAATCCCCCAATGCGACTCTGCTTACGAAAAAAATCACGTTATAAAACAACTTCTGGAAGGAATTAATTTCGTAAGGTGAGATATGATTGTAATAGAATCTGTACACAACCTATTTAGTCCTGTTTAGAAAAATTTGAATATTATCTGTGAAATCATGGACGCATAGTAGTTCTGAATGGGGTAAACATAGGATGACTCACCACAAAGTAATTCCCACTGCTCTTCAGAGTACACCTCTGTGATAGACCTATGACTTATTTAAGACATGCTGATGTGCTTTGGAAGAAACCGGGTTAAACTTTGCATGCTTTAGCTGTGCTATGCTGTGCCAGCTGGACAGCACTAAAATCAAAATGTTTTTGCTTGCACCATCCATTTAGTTTTGCTCGGGAGAAATCCAAGTGTGCGTAATAATAATAATAATAATAATAATAATAATAATAATAATAATAATAATAATAATAATAATAATAATAATAATAATAATAATAATAATAATAATAATATACATTTAGCACTGCTTATATTATACAATATAACCAAGCTATAGCTATTTGAGAGTCAGTTTACTCAGGGTTATCCCAATTTATGCTCTAAGCTGTCTGAAGTCAGGAAAATTCAATACTCCAGTGTAACTTGGACAGACTTTCTCTTGTTGCCTGCAGACACAAGTAGCTTGCGCTGTACTGGGTTAAAGCTATATACACCATCTTATTCAGGATAGAAGGATATACTGCCTTCCAAACACTCAGTCTCATATTTAATTACTGTTGGAAACTCTCCATTCATCATAGAGCATTACATTGCAGGTGGCGTGAGGTGAACCCACACCTGAAAACATGGTAAATGTGGACTATTTTTTGGTTAACTGTGATTCACTATTACTTTCAGGGTCCTTTTTAAAACACATTCTATTGATAACGAATAATTTGGATCAAGGTACATTTTTAGGTTGTTATTTAATGACTGTAATTGGACCTAAATCCCACATCAGCTTTTACGGAATATGCCAATATCTTGCATAAAGGCCTTGATATAAGATATAATTTATGACTTTGATTAGATAACCCGTGACATTATTAAAAGCATTACTCACAAGCAAATGGCTTAAAAACAAATTTAAACCTACTTCAGTTGCAGTAAAGTGCACAGTCTACTTTGTAATGTTGTTGAGGTCAGCAAATAGCATGCCTGATGTCATCAACTATTCTCACTCTGTTTAAACAATCAATAGAGATTCATCAGAGAGCCCAGAGGAGAAGGACGCAGCAAAACAACAGGCAGGACGAGGGATGGAGCGAGGAGACAGGGCATCAAACAACAACAACAGGCCTGTCTCTGTCTGACAACTTGAACTGTGGATGTCCCCTTCAGCTGTAATGACATCAGAGTAGAGGAGAGAAAGAGAGAGAGAGTACATTGGCATTCCCTGAGCATTCAACCAGACAGCCCAAAAACACCTCAGCCAATCACAGCTTTGGTAAATTCCTACCGTAGCGTAGAGAATGACAGTGGACAAGGACACAGATGAGTAGTCCACAGTGGACAATGGGGATAGCATCTTTAATCACACAGCTCCAGGCCCATCCAAACTACCAGCCCAGGCCTCTCTCCTGTCTGTTCACTTTGTCTCTCTCCCAGCTGATACTGCCCCCCCCTGCACCCAATGTCCCCACCCACTTTTATAAGCTCCTCCCCTTCTCCCAGTGGAGCTCAGCCATCCCTCCTCCAGGGGCTGCTGCAAGGTCAAGGGGCTGTCCCAGCATTTAACAAATACAATTTTGCTTTTCATGTTGCTGTCTAATACCTATGCCATATTAGTCTAATCATTTTATCAGGTGTGCACAAATGATTACTGACAACTGATAAAGACCAAAACCAACAAAAGCATACTGATAGGCTCAAGGTTACAACTTAAAATTCAATTAAGTATAAAAGCAGCATACAGACGAACAAAAATGTGCTGAGCTTGCTTCTGACAAGAACGGTAATAGCAAGAATTAAATAAAAGACCAACTATAACTTGAAATTAGTTTAGTCAGAAAATTAGTTTATGTCTCGACTCACAGGTTTAACAGTCATTGTATACATTTCAGTGCACTGGGGGTGTGGGTTCAGAAATAATAAGATTGTCAAAACCTTAGTTGGATAGGCCTAAGTAACTTTGCAACATTAGCTATCATTAGCTCACTATTAGTTTAGACAGTCAAAAGGTAATCTATGGGCTATCCCCCAGGTTGATATTATATTATGTGCACATGCAATTATGAATAGTCATAAAAAAATAGAATTTCTAAAACAGTTTGAGATGTATACATTATTAGTTTTATGTTTATCTTCACACATCATAATTTAATCCAAACATTGTGGTTTATGCTAGGATAAATTAGCACAAAAATTAAGCACATACCAAGAGGCTAATGTATAAAAAAAGCATTAATCTTACTGCGCACCGAGCATGTAGCTGCATGAATATCCAACATATAAGTCCACCTGGAGAAAGTGTGCCAGGGGTCGTGCCCTTTGCAGAGTGGCACTTAAGCCTGTCACCACAGCAACTGTTGAGGAGCGAGTGATGCCAGCTCTGATGAACAGAGAGAATGCCCCGATGGGCTGGTGCACCCAGGTCTATAGGATTAGTGATAATGGGATTTCCCTTCCTCTGATGACAGGTGTGTCCCTGTTTAGCTCAGGTTCAGCTCTAGCAGTAAAAGCATGGCTGAGGTTTAGCACTCAGCTTCAGTGATAAAAATATCCACAAGCCTGTTATATCAGTAACGAGGTTTATAATGCACAAACACCAGAATAACCATTGGGACAGGAGTTCCTTTAAAATGTGTCTTTTAGCACAGTCTTAAATAATTGACAGAGAAGTGAGAATTAACTTTCTCCATATCTTAACTGAAACCCCTCAACAGAGCTCAAGATCATCACATTATCAGCAAAATCTGCATCCATAAAGCCATGAACTGCCCAAAAAGACACTGGGTCACTGGGTCATACTAGTGCCTTAACACTTTAAAATCAAATGCTAACTTCTGAATTAATCTGAAAATCTACATAGGTTTATAATTGGGCCTACTGAAACAACACAATCTCTGCTGAGGTAGAACAATGCAGAATGCAGAGGCTTTGATCTGGTTTATGATTAATTATTATCAATGCTGAGTTATGAAAAACAACAAACTGCAGTTTTTAAATAAACATTTTTACATTTTTCTTAACTTAATTTTTTTCTTAACTTAAATTTTTCTTAACTAAAAAGCCACAGAGAAGAAAAGCTATACTTTAAGATCTAAGAGCCGTAATAGCCTTTCAGTCGACAAGGGCACATAGCCGATAGCTCTGTAAGCATTTGGTTTTGGCGGCACTAAGCTCAGAGAGGCGTGAGCAGCACAGGAGCGGCCAGTGAACGTACAGTCAGCATAGCCCACGTCAGGGTGTAATCATGCTGACGAGGTTAAGCAGCCTTTCTCCATAAGCCTGGAGAAAGCAGGTCTGCCTGTGACACCTGGGATCAGTAGTACTGCTGCACATCGCTCATGTCATGTGCAAACCACAGCTCTGTTTACACACAACTGTTTGGTTTTTTGTTTTTTGTTGTTGTTGTTGGGTTTTTTTACAACTTTTTATTATTACATCGATGTAAACTTAAATCAAATGTTATATAAAATCATAATCTTAATAGGGTTTAATCAACGACTTGAGTTGAATTAAACAGTCTACTGTGAAGCAGGAACCTGTACTCTGCTTGTCTGGAACAGTGACATCTTCTGGAAATTAAATGTATGTCAAGCCACATGCGATGAGGGATAAACTCTAAAAAAATTAAATAAATAAATAAATAAATAAATAAATAATAACACAAATGAGGAATTAATAATTCCCATTTAAAGCCCCAGTGTGTAGGATTCATATCCTAGGAGGATGGTGCTATTGCACTTTCTGTTTTAGCTACGGCAGACCTCGAGGTCCGCGCACCGCTACTGTATAAATAAAACGCGGTCCCGGTTATTTATTTATTTATTCTTTTCTCATGAAAGCACACATTCCCGATCATGTACCATGACACTCTACACATCAAATGAAACCTTACAGTCTCCTCTTTTTGACTATGCAATTCATTTCCCTGCAAAACAATCACTCCCTGAGCACATGGGGCTTTTATACGGAAAAGCACAAAACGAGGTTAGCTTACCTTAGAATGCTTTGCACAGGTCAAACTCTGTATTTCACCATAAACTTGCTCTCAATTTGTCCGTAAGGATCCAGCAAATAAAACCCAGTAAAACAATTTAATCCAAAACACGAGCAACATGCTTGTGTTGTTTACCCAAAACCACGAGCCTTGCCGAAGCCCAAATGTCCTTCTGCGGCTCTCGTATTCAAAATGGCTGCCTCTGCATGGGGAAGATTCCCCTTTTATGTGACTATATCTAAGTCCAAAAGAATACATTGATTTCATGATGGAAGTGAAAAGGCTTGGAAAACAATGTATTTTTGAATGGGTATCTTCAATTTCAGTAATTAACGGGTAAAAATCTTACACACTGTCCCTTTAATGTTTAAATTAAAGTAGAACATCCATCATATATTGGAGTCAGGATATAGGAAAACTGCATTGTTATGGTACAGTTGCACTTCTTTGGAAGAACTAATCTCTATTGACAAAAGAACGTTGAATTCTGTCTTAGGGCTGTTCAGTGGACTTAAACTAACTATAGACACTACTTACTGTAAACACTTAGGCGGTGTTGGTTTCAGTGTACTTTATTCATCCCTTCAGAGAAATATTTCAGCCAGTTCCTTACCAGAGCTGTGTCAGAATTGAAGAAGCTTGGATGAGTGGTGAAATATAATTACTCTAAAAACTTGTCCTGTTGATAGCATTCAACATTATTTTGCTATGGCCCCTACCTGGATGCTGACAATTACAATTCAATTTGATTCAATTTTAATCAGAGTCAGAGCAGGGACTGCTCGTCTTTCAAACAGAAAGCTCCATATCCTATATATATACATATAAAAAAAAAAACATAAACTAAAACTTTGTAAAGATTTTTTACGGTGCCAATTCTTTAATTGCACAATAATCATGCTTTGCAAATAAGAAACTTGTTTCATAATAATCCTCAATTTAAAAAAAAATCTTTCAATCAAATTAATTTGATTAATCAAAATCCAATAAATTTGCCCAACCCTAACTGGACGACTGAGGGATAAAACAGACAATTTCTACTTGATAGTCAGACTCAGTTGAGACCACGTAATTTAACGCACATTATCTCTATAACTATACAAAATGTGTTTGATTTATAACAGGACATGTATTAAAATACATGTTTCATGGTCATGGAAAACAATTTTAGCCAAATTAACAAAATTTTTTATCCTTTAACAGTTCCTAAATTTTGTATGGAATTTGTTAAAATTACCTCATTATGTGGCTCATAAAATTAGACTGTCCTGGCATTTATTTGACGATAACCAAGCAGTGATTTTAAAAACCACTAGAGGGGACTCTTATTCCAGACATGACACTTGAAGCTGATTGGCACAGCCAGACTTTCACAGCTGAACAGAAAGGAGCCATAATGCCTTGATATGCAGATTCCCATTGCTTTTATTTGCAAATGATAGCCGACAATAGCATTCTCCGTATTTATCGTGGACTATATCTAACTTTATGCAAGAATAAGTGTTGTGATCAATCTCTACCAATTAGAGCTGGTCGATGTGAATGCAAAGGAAGAAGAGTGACAGAGGGCAATCTCCGCCAGTCTGTGGGCACCCAGGAGACCTCATTACACCAGCCCGGGCCCCTTCACTCTACCATGTGTTGGCACTACTTCTGACACATCCCACAATGGGAGCTTTCAGCCACCCATCACAGCTGCACAAGACAGGCAATATAAACCGCTTCTTGTCAAATAAAGCTAACTGAATCAAAGTTATACACCATGTAGTCAAGCCCTGAAATCTGCCATGCAGTAGGTACCCTCAGGCAAGAGGTAGAAGGACATCTGATTCTTAAAAAATACATACTCATAAAAAAAAAATAAAAAATCCATGTCTACATTTGACAGTGCAGGTACAAGTACAAAGTAGATTAGACTAACAAAGACTAACAAAGACTAACAAAGTAGATGTTCCAGAAGGTGTTTCTAGTCTGTTCCAGGCAGTTTTTCATACATTCCACTAACATTCAGTACATTCCACAGTCAGAGGTTAGACCTTAAGATACACAACATCCATTTGCCACCGTTGCCAGTGGGGACTCTTCTGATACTCAATCCAAACATTCTTTACAAAGGGAAAGTAACAACACAAGAAAGCACTGAAAAGCATATTATTACAATATTACTGAAATTGTACAGTAGATAGTTTTGTTCTATTGACTATGAATAGACTTTCATTACTGTAATATAGTGCTGCCTCTACAGAAACTTGACCAGCATCAGTCTGTGTTTGTGTTGCAGATAAACATATGCTGTGTCATATGTGTTGTAGCAGCAGACAGCCTCTCAGAGCTGCAGGATGTGTGACTGTTCGGTGGGTGACAAAGACGACACTTGCTGGTGCATGTGTAATGTCAGTCTACTTATAATGAGAGACCCACACTGCAATCTGGAGACCCCCCTCTATTCTTAAAGGGATAGTTCAGTTTTTTTTATGTGAATCTGTATGGCGTCCTCCTCAGCAGTGTCGTGCATTAACACTGACTTATGCCTGACCGTGTCCTGTGAGCCGAGTTTCTGCCCGGTTCTGGAGTTAACGAAAGTAGGTCCGGGAAGTTAGCCAGTTAATAAAGCTTGTTTTTCTTCTCAAAACAATATTTGTCCAAAAAGTTATATATTTGTGTCACAAAACAGCCCACGAAAAAGTCAGAAATCTAAATCGCTTGGTGCTATTTTCTCTCGATTCATATCACTGCGCACCTATTATTATTATTGTCCTGTTCACTTGTAAGTCAGACCCCCCAGGATTTCGCGGGCATTTTTTGTGATTGTTGCGGGCTAAAATGCCTGAATTTGCGGGAGCTTTTCCAAAAAGTTGCGATGAAAGTTGCGGTGCTTTTAAGGTTTTTGTTGCGATTTTGTTGCGGGAGGAAGTGAAAGTTGCGATAAATAGTTGCGATTTTCGGTTTTTGTAATTAAAATTGAGTAATATTTTGAATACTGAGTTATTACTGACAAAGAATAATACAAAGACACAGAGATCACAGATATGGTCCTAAAACAACCTTACCAACATCGAAAATAAATTACTACTAGGAGTAGGAGGGGAACTGTTTCGCCCGGTCTTTTGCTGTTATTTTAGTGGGCAAATGGCGCCGCAGACATGTTTCTTTGCCATTAGAAGCGGTCCCCGGACTGCAGTCGGGGCTGAGCAAGTGTACACCGACTTGACTGCAGTCTGAGCCCCCTTCGGGCCGCGCTCCGAGCTGTGCGCTCTGGGAACTGGGGACACGGCCGCAGTTTCGTTTTGTCACACGGAAGTAAAGCAGAATGTTGCGGCTTCCAAACGCAAACCTTTTAGCCGCCGAGAATATGAGGTTGGGTCCTATGGCTCGCAGATTTGTGACGCGCAAAGAGGAGGCTATGGTGACAGATACGCTGAGATGTTTTGTTCATTTATTACAAAAAGAGTGCACACAGCTATGACAGCGCAGCAGGATGAAATGGAACTCATGAAAACCAGCAGGATGAACAGATTAACGTGACAGATGAATGAATGGTTTGTGGTCAACAAAAAATACAGCTACACCCCAACCCTGACTCTCTCCTCTGTGTGACAGGTGAGCGCGCGCTTTTACACGCACACACTTCTGTACGTGCACACACCCACACTCGCGTGACCCACCGCCTCTGCCGCACACACACACACAAACGCACCGTGCGCCTCATCTCAGTTATGTCTCCTACACAGAAGGAAGTTGGTCGGCGTTCAATACGTCGCCGATGATTGGTCAAAATTAGTAAAAATTGCGGAAAAGTTGCGGTGATTGGTCAAAATTGCAACACCGCCTTGAATTCGCGGGGATTGGCTGAAGTTGCGTTGAAGTTGCAAATCGCAACATCGCGAATTCCTGGAGGGTCTGGTAAGTGGCGATGTTTACAAGTGAACAGGTTAATAATAATAATAGGCGCGCAGTGATAGGAATCGACAGAATATAGCACCAAGCGATTATGACTTCTGACTTTTTCATGGGTAACTGTTTTGTGACACAAATCACTTTTTCAATTTGGTCTCTAGATACGAAAGAAAATTCAAGTTACGAAACGCGAAATCTCAAAAATTCAATTAATGCGCGCTCAGATGCACGCCCCAAAACGTAAATACACTTTATTAACACACACGGGGTTAGGTTCCAGAGGTGGCCCGCGGTGGGAGAGGTCCACGAGGTAGGACAACTATTTTGCAATTGTTCTACATGTTTTAGGGCTGTAAATGCCTCACCACACACATTCTACGCTTTTCTCAGACTGGAGTTGGGCTTTTCTCGCATTTCTCTCTCGTTTGAACACTCGAACTTTCATAGATTTTCAATGGAATGTGTTGATATTGAAGCGTGGGGGGGGGGGCTACTATCGCAACAACACATCATCAGTATGGTAAAACTCACCTGTCTCACGATGGTTTAAACCCAGCTCACGTTCCCTATTAGTGAGTGAACAATCCAACGCTTGGTGAATTCTGCTTCACAATGATAGGAAGAGCCGACATCGAAGGATCAAAAAGCGACGTCGACACGGCGCGGGATGGAGCTGCGGCGACCGGGCCTTGCCTCCCCTTTGGGGCCGCGGGCCCGCGCGGGCCGAGCACGGGGTGATTTAATCCTGGTCTGGTCCCGGTTTGGTCCGGGTCTGGACCTGATCCGGTCCTAGTTTAGACCTGGTCTAGACCTGGTTTAGTTCTGGTCTAGACCTGGAAGTCACATAGAAGCAGAGCCCGCCCCGAGCGAGACCCCGCGGTCTTGCGGGGACCCCGCGATAGAGCACCTTTCTCGGCCTGTTGGCTCACAGTGTCAGCCCCCCGGCTCTGGAAGTCACATAGAACCAGAGCCCGCCCCGCCCCGCTCTTATTCCCGCTGAAAGAGCGTCTTTCTCTGCCTCTTAGCTCTAGCGCGGAACGCACAAGGAGCGCGGAGACACGAGCAACGCGCTCCTCCAACGGCACTGCCATGTCTCGGGATAATCCTGGTTTAGTCCAGGTCCAGTCCAGGTTTAGACCTGGTTTAGTTCTGGTCTAGACCTGGTTTATTCCAATCCGGACGCAGAACACAGATGTTACACTATAAAAAAAAGTTACACTATAAAAAACAACAACCTTGGAACGGATCAGGCCTTTTCCATTGAAATAGCTACTCAACTTACGAAAAATTCACATTACGAAACCACTTCTGGAACGAATTAATTTCGTAAGGTGAGGTACCACTGTATAAGCAAACACACTAGCTATCATGAATTATTGATATAGTGTAGAAGTATTAAAATGGCAGTCATTAATTCAGTCATTAATTTTGTCAAAAAGTTGCATAATTGTTTATGCAAATCCATAATTTGCACTATAGATGATTAAGCTGAACTTTAGAACTTTTATATTGTTTTAGTTTTGTATGATGACAATGAAAAATGAATCACCTCTACATAAATCATTTTAACATAAGTTGAAATATTGTGTATTTAGTATTTCTTTATGCCATCCATTTACATAACTACAAACATATTTAAAAAGTAGTCACCTGTACATGTCTGAAGAGAGATACTTGACAAATCTCAAAGCCAAGTCATTCTGAAGTTAAACTGGTGATATATTCCCCTGTTCCTCTTCTATATTTATACTAAGTCAAGAATACTAAATATTCCATTAACATTTTACTGTACATACTCAATGTAAGTCCTATGCAATGAAAACATGACACTTTTAATTAAAGCAGATGATCTGGCATTCCCCAGGACAAATCATAGCATCTAACCATTAAAGGCCTTATAATAGCCTATATGCTCAGACAGAAGCCCCAGATGATATCTCAATACAAACTGGGCAGCTGAGAATGTGCAGAGCATAGACATAAAAAGAACACCATTTTCCTGACACTTTTGCAGTGAGATAGGCTTTCTTCAAAGAGAAGCCGTGGCTGCAGAACGAGAGCTGTGGACTTGATAGTGGTGCTCTGATGAAAGCTGCTAGCATGAAGCTGAAACACAATGTGACTGTTAGCAGCACTCGGAGTGATTGTTTTCAAGACAGGAGAGAAAGTGCTGAGGCCATTTGAAATAAGTACAGGAATTCAGTGTGAGTGGTGAAAAATGACGCTGACAGCCGCACGTCCCCCGCCTCAAGTATCAATTGGGTTTTGAAGATAATTTTCCATGAATTTCTAAGGGGCCTATTTGTGTCATCATTATCTGCGTGTAATAGTGATCTAACACTTCTTTGAGGTTAGACAGGTATGAAGCATATCCTGGGAATGACCCACTTTAGCTGATGCAGTTTTTTGTGTGTTTTTCTGTTTTTAAAAAAGTAAAAACCCTACATGCCTGAGGAAGTTTTAGATGTCATCCATGCATGTTTCAGAACCCTATTCAAACCTTCCTTATGGTTAGCTATAAGACTTTGTCCACAAGACTACAGCCAGTAGGGTTTGAATGGGCATGCTAAACTAGACGCCAGAGAGAAACTGAAAAACAAAAGACAGAAACTCAAGTAGTTTCAGAATAATTTCTGTATAGTTAGCTCCTCCCTGCAGCTAGATATAAGCAGTGTCTATCAGCACTCTAACCAGAACTGACGAAGCACCTCGGATGAGTTGCGAAACGTTTTCGACCAAATAAACTTTGTCCAGTTGACAAATTGAATTTCTCCTTTTATCAGGGATTCTACCTGGACGACTGAGGGATTCTTCACAGACAAGACTACGTTATCCATGTTTCCACACAACAATTCTCCACAAATATACAAAAACATGATACAAAACTGTACACCACAAATTCACAAACCTGATGAAATGTGCAGTATTTTCATTTTGTAGGAGAAGTAATGTGGGGAGCCTATGGAGGGGAGACAAAAACGAAAGTTAAAGTTATAAAACAGGTTAATGAGCTCTTTTCAGTGAATATAGCATTAAAAAAAAAAGTACATGTTACATGGCGATCTAAATATGCTCTGTGTTAATGCCCAAAGAAGTGCAATACCTGCTCTTTAAACAACAATAAGCATATCAGAAATGCTGAAATGAAAATACTAACTCATTTGAAACAACTGAAAGCTATGACACAAGATTAGGAGGAGTCCTCAGTTATGACAAAATAAAAAAAAATCAATATCTTTAAGATAACCATTTATGTCATATTTTCAACTCATAAAAAGAAACCAAATCCAAAACTACACTCCTTTTAGAAAACAAATATGCCAAACACTTACTGAATGAAAATCTAATCATCGGTTAATAGCGTTTCCATTATGGTTGACAGGAAAGTGATTGGTCTGCAGAGACCAGCACTAAAGGTTCAGTATCTGCCCCCAGTCTGCCCAATCTCATCTCTGCTGCCCATAAAGGCCCATTTCCACAGCTGTGTACGCTGGCTTACACAGGCTCAATATTCCATCAATACTTCTGGAGGAGCTCTGGTCTTTTTTACAACCAGGGCTGATCAACAGTGGCACAGTACTGAATTCAAGCCAATAGTGTATAAAATTCGCACCATCAATAAAGTGATCCAGAATCACCTTAATATGAAAAATATACATCTGCATAAATTCCAATATATATTTTAAGTATTAATAAACTAATAACTAAGCTGGGGTTCAAAAATACATTCAGCTTCAGTTAAAATGTACTATTGCTTATTTTATATTGAATCACATTTAAAACATCTGTTTGAGATGCCAGTAAAAAAAAAAATTAGTTTATGCATAAGTACAATATATGTATGTACTTTTTAATATATGTATTTTCTTAAGATATATCACCAAAAAAGTTGTAATATTAACAAACTGCAGCTCACTGCTACATATTCATAACTTTGGGATTGCTGAATGTTTTCCCAGAATATGAAAAGTGCAATTGCTTCAGTTAATATGTGTATTATAACCAAGTGCCCTCGAATATAAAAGAGCAAAGCTCTAGCAGACAGATTTGGTTTTTGCAATCATCGAAATGACTCTGAGAAGTGATATGCAATGTTAATCAAAATTAATATTTTGATACTTTGGGGGGATTATCCCAAAGATTGAGTATCAGATGATAGTTTTGCAATAAAAATGTACCAAAATGCGGCCGTTAATGTCTTGACTGAGATTTAAGTATGATGAACAAATTAAAAAGAAGAAAAAAAAAAACTGCCCAACATTAGTGAATAATACTTGAAGTTGTCAGCATTTAGTGGCTGATTTCAAGAACTTCTCAGGTCACTGCGGTGCCACCTCTGAAACATGAATGTTGTATGAGCTCTTCAGATGCATTAACCATAGAGTGTGACCCCAGGTGGTGCCCCCATGTCCCGGAGCACTCTCCCCTCACACCCACAACCATTATTGACCGGTCCATGGGTCACTGCTGCAGTAGAAGCCAGCTAATTATCAAAGCAGACAGTGATGTAAAGACTCCATGGGTGCCCATGCTGTAGAGTTATAAACCATGATATTTATTCATCTTTATTACTACTGCAGTCCATTACAAATCCATCCACCCACACATAAAATGCATGGAAATTGTGTTTTACAAAGATATGTGTTTTTACCATCTTCATGATTACCAGTGACAAAATAACTTCAAATTGTTCAAAAGGAAATCTGCATAAATTAGAAAAATAAAAACAATACATGTATAGTCTCAGTGCATGTTTGGTCAATATCCACTACAACAATATGACCAGTAATACCACTAACCACCATTATTTTGGTTTACTGCTGTACAATTACTATGTTCAATAGTTCATTCATTCATTCATTCATCTTCTTCCGCTTTTTCCATTTTCTGGGTCGCGGGGGCAGCAGTCCAAGCAGTGTTCACCAGCCCCCATGAATCCTTCCGCGGGTGGTGGGTCCACAGGAGGACGGCTCACGTCACAACAGGCCTTGATTTATCTTCTGCCATGGGGGCTACCAGTGTCCACAGACACTGGGGGCAAGGTGGGGTTAAGTGTCTTGCCCAAGGACACAACGGCAGCGCTCATCTGTGGGAGCTGGGATCACACGCGGTCAACCCGTTTCAGCAAATCAGCTATTTTTTTCTCCCTGTCCCTGGATGATTCTTATCTCTTTATTGTTCTTTCTCTGGGGTGTCTGGTAGCTCTCACCTATGCTACAAACACCTTTATTCTGTATGTAAGTCCATCTATGAAATGTCAAAATGTCAACCCTCCAAAAGAGAAAATTACACTGTAAACTGTATTGTAAACTTTAAAACTATGACCATGTATTACAAAGCACTGTTACAGTATCAAGAAAACAGTTTAAACTTATCCCTGTTGTACTGTATAAAGAGTATGGTTTGAAGCTATCTGAAGTCTGGAGGAAGAAATTTTGCTATTTTTTATGTTAAACAGCAATAATAAACTGTTAAATTATTTATGTTCATGAAATCAATACTGACAGGCTTTTTATTCTGTTTTTGACAAGAAAAGAATTATTGAACCAGCCTCTACACATTGTTTTTGCTTCTGCCTCACAGTCTAACCCCTGGAAAATTCCTTACCTGACAACAAATTTATGAAGGAACGTGTCCACAGAGTGTGAGATTCATGCCTGGAACATCTTTAACATCTGATGGCCAACACTACGCAGACACAGTCAAGGTGCATTATATGTTTGACATAACAGGTCCAGATGTGATAAGGCTAATGAGGATCAAAGCATTCTTCCCAATGGGAGAAGAGAGACTGTGAAATCTCAGTGGAATGCCATTGCTATAGGCCTACAAGCTCCTGGAACAGCCATAGAACCCATATCTAAAAATCATGTTCCAATCTTGTCTTAAAGAAACTATATTATGCTATTTTCTGATCTACAGCTCTGGATTTTTTTCTTCTTCTTTTTTTTTCCTGAAATCAGCATCTCTACATGTATTACAGCCATTCCATTCCAGCGTCTGTTGAATTCCAACTCAAACACAAAGCTGAGCTACTTCAGTTCTTGCACCAGGAGTGGAATAAAGTCACCCAAGAACAATGTGAAAGACTTGTGGAGAGCATGCCAAGACACATGAAAGCTGTGATTAAAAATAAGGGTTATTGCACCAAATATTGATTTCTGAACTCTTCTAAGTGTAAACATTAGTATTATGTTGTTTTAAAATGAATTTGATCTTGTTTCTTTACATTGTTTGAGGTCTGAAAACATGTACCTTTTTTGATATTTTGACCATTTGTCATTTTCTACAAATAAATGCTCTAAACGATCATATTTTTATTTGGAATTTGGGGGAAATGTTGTCAGTAGTTTATAGACTCAAACAAACATGTTCCTGTTGCCCAAACATATACCTATAAGTAGTAAAATCAGAAAAACTGATAATTTTGCTTTGAAAAATATCACTATATCATTAGATACATTAGAGATGCAGACAATATTAAAGAATTACTCAAACATGTGTAAATGAAACCAAACACAACTCTAGGAATGTTTTTGATGAGGCAACAGCATTATAACATGGCTTTAGGGTTATATATGAAAACCAGTAAGTAAAGAGGTAGGTAGAAGTAAGTTATAGTAGTTAGAAGAATATCACTTACCCTTTTGCACTTGGCTTGTGAGTAAAATTTGTTAAAGATGAACATGTTCACCTTTATACCCCATTTATCCACATATTAAAAAGTTCCATCAACTGTTAAAATGCTATACTCTCATTTCTTCTATAGCCCAAATGTAAAACTGGAGTATGCTGCTAGCATAAATAAGTAATGGTGTACTTTTGGTGAGCTGGATCAAGTGGACTCCTACTGTTACACTGCTCAAAGGGCTGAGAAGAAAAGCACTATAGCCACGCTAATGCTATAAATGCAATTTCATTATTACTTCTGACAATGACAATAAGCCATCGAATTTTGAATCTATTGCTACCAAGCTTTGACAGTATATCAAGGCACTATTTAACCGAGTTCTGAAATTCCTTTGCTTCATTCCCCAGTGCAAATATATCAGTCCATAGTAAAGTTATATCAAGAATATTGTGTGGTCGGCATTGGCATAATTTGGCATAGGGTCTATACTACCTCACACTAAAAATATAAATGTGACTATCTGTGAAGTCAAATGGGATGATAAGTTACAAAACATAACTAAATGATAAAACCAAATATGTTAATTATTGTTGTTGTTCAGTAAAACATTTGGGCAGGAAGGAGACATGGGCTTATCAGAAATGCAGTTTTGAATGAGGTCACAAAACATCAGCAGCACAGATATGGTTTCTATAGTATCTGCTCGTAGAAAGTGGATTGGGGAGGCAGAGCTGCACAAGAGGGAAAAGTGGTGGAAGATGACTGTTGTCTTCAGGAATGCAGTTTATATGCAGACGACACGGCTTGTTTCCCATGTTAGAGACAGGGCCATTGGTGGGTCAGCCTGTCAGCCCAACAATAACACAGGAGGTGTGGAGAGCTTCCTGACCAATACAAGAAAGATCAGTTGCTATGTCTCTGTCTATGTTTGCCTTTTAATAATATACCCATAAAATTATGCCTATGGCCTAATGCAAACATACATATAGATTAAAAAGGACCTGCCCTAAATATGCACTAGCTTTTCTGGTGGAGTTGCCACCACTTGCTTGCCTCTATGTATATTATAGCTTTAAGGAACGTTCCACAGTATGGCATTAAGGGTATCCATCTCCACGGCCAAGGTACAGGTCCGATCTGTGTAGAGGCAACTTCGATTTAACATCCAGTAATTGAGTACATTTTAGCCCAGAGATGCATTTTCTGTTCCTATGCCTGCTCCTACATTATGGTTAGAATTCAACATTGCCACAAGCAAAATAGGCAACATTGCCAGCAGTTATGCTAAATTATTCTGACATATTCCATAATGAACTACGCCCCATGCCATCAGTGAGTATGTGATTGTTTACTACTAAACTTAGCAGACAGTGCATGCCAAAATGCAGTGTTCATTGCAAATCAGCAGCGGAAAATATCAGTATGACGCCACATTTCCAGGCACAGTCGTTAGATTTCAGACTTTCAATAAAACACACTGGGAGAACATTGTGCTATTAGAGCCTGAACCTGGATCAGTGGGGAGCTTGTGGAGAGTAGAATTACAGAGCACAGTTATGAAAGCTGATTGGTTAATGCTCCTCACAAGGCTCCAACCACAATAACCACTAATAGTAGCTTTGCATATGAAATCACTGTTTGGAGCCAGTAATGCCTTAATGCCCCCTTTAGGACCCCAGTTTCACACAAGTACTTTTGTTTAAATGTTATCAAATTATAATTACTGGTACAGTTACAGTTGCTAATTCCAATCTCACTAAGTACTGCACTATTTACTGCATCTTAAAAAAATCCAGGGCTTTTTCATTCAGTTTTCTCAAGTGAAAATACACCGTCTATACTCCCACACAATGTACACAATGCAGCAGTTAGTCACAGTCATATAGGGACTACCATTATATAGTTTTGTAGTTCAGTTTAAAGTGAAATAACTACAGTTCACAAATTAAAACCAAGCAAAATGCACATGTCCCAAAGCTGGTAAGAGATTCCTACCTTATGGTACGCACAGAAATGCAATATTTCCACATCAGACTCCTCATGCCGCGAGCATCTTCACTGGGAAATAGAAGCCAGCACAGGCCAGAAGGGAAGTCCACCTCAGTGTTGTCTTGATAGTCTAACACAAGCTGCACACTGAGTCGTGCCCATGCCACTCCTCCCTGCTTCCACTAGCTCCACCACAAACATTAACTGGTCTTTTTAGTGTGGTCAAGTTGTGACTATTTCTACCCTAAAAGATTGGATTGAATTAGTCACTACCAAAAAAATGCTTGAAAGATTTTCAACCAGATAAACATTATAACACTATTTCCAAATGCATGGTGGAAAGTGAAATTATGCCAAACTGCCCACTATATCTCACTTTATAGAGGCAGGTATAAAAATGGTTAGATGTGCTGCATTTGACATTAAGTGGAATGAGTGTAATGGCTTATGGAAAAAAATAAAAATAAAAAATAAAAAAAAACACTGATAAGCTTGACTATCACTGTTACTTTAGGTGAGTGCTCACTCCTCACTGACTGCTGCCTAACTTCCCTAATGCCACTGTGACTGTGTCCCTACATTTGCTATTTCAAAGCACAGGTTATGTAGCTATGTAGTGTTACCAAGTAAGGCCAGCTGCCAGAGGGGCAGACGAGTCCACAGCCCTCCTAAGATCACATTCCATCAGCTGGCTGCAGCCTATCACCTCTCAACACCAAATCATTGCTAGTGTCTATGCTAACAACTTTAACTTACAGTACAAGCAATCATAATAGTTAAGTGCAATTAATGACCTTAATATATTTTCTTTCTATTTGAATGATAAATTGAGTTATAAAAAGTAAAGGAAACACATTTTAAATGTGAAATTATACACTTAATTATCTAAATAAACATCAGTGTTTCAGAGAACAATGACAAAATGCAAAACATAGATGAAAGATTATAAATCTAAGAATAAATCTATTGCAGGCAGCATAATTTAACAACAGTTTAATAACCTAAGGCATTACTCCTTGAGCCATTCATAAAAATGTGAATATCGTGGAACATTATGTAAAGAATTAAGGGCATCTAATGTTAAACTGAGCACTGTCACTGTAGGAGGGAGATGAATCATTGTGCTGCCCATCACAAAGGTGATATGAAATCTAAGTGTCAGATTCTGCACCCATGTTCAAACTCACAACATCCATTTATGGGTCTAATCTGGCATCATTCATACATAATAATTAGCTTGAAATCTGTCTGCATTCATGAAGCATGGAGAGAAATAATAGCAACATTTCATTCAGACAACCCTTTCAGTTTCTTCACAAATTCAAGACTAGACAGCATTTCATGAATAAGTCAGTTTTCAAAACACGAGAGAAAAGAACATCTGCTGGGTACTGAGTCAGCACAGGGGAATGTTGGGTATCTCCTTGTCAGATGTAAGAGGTGAGAGGAAAGTAAAAACTGACAAATCAAATACCAAGATATCTGTGCTCGCCAACAGTAAAAATCTTTAGGTTAAGAAAGCTAATGTATATGCTTTCTGTTTGAATGCAGGAGGATCTGGGACGTGACCATACTGCACCTCAGACAGCTTTCCAGTTTTTTGCATAATCCAATCACTGCCTTCCTAAACTTTGGTTTTTAGAGACAATAAATTAGGAGACGTAAATACCTTCTTGGCATGTTTTGACGGCTAGCTGCAAGCCATCCTCACTGCCTTTGGTGGTGTGTCAACTATCAGCTGTTGTCACTTCCTGGGACTCCTAATTTATTGTTTTTAAAAAGATCTTAAGTGTATGGATATAGAAAAAAGTTGACAAAATGCGCATTTCCAGACCTATAAATGCAGCTATTTTGATATGATGCAGAAGATGTCTCGTCTTGACTTACTGTAATTTAGAGCTTCTTTCACCTCAGATCTAAAGGATTTATTGCTTAGCTTGTTTATTCTGGAGAAATCCACACTGTGACACAAACAGACCATATGCTTCTCTGATTAGTTAATCTGCCTGTCAGCGTCTATCACACCTTTGGGAAGTTGTGGGGACAGGGTACAGTCCCTATGACTTATAGTATAATTGTGTAGTCTTGGCTGGCCAGGGAATCTGTGTTTCTCCAAATCTGAGCCAGGCTGTTGGTCTGAATTTTAGATTGGACATGGAACCCAGAGGACATCCACTACACACATTCTGGGAGTGAAATCTGTGTCCTCCACAAATATCTACTCCCAAAGAGCACATTTTGGGCAACCAAATTCCAATCCCAGGTCTAATACCACATTTGCATGAGGCAGCATTTGCAGCCTGAACTTCTGTCAGCAGTGGGCTCACAATGGTGTTATGGCCCTAGTCCATAACAGGAAGTCCAGCTGTCCCCCGGGCGTCTGGCATGAGAGGAAAGGGATCACTGTCACTACACAGGCACCATCCCCAGGGGCAGGAGACCAGTAGTAACAGTGTTATACTTATACTACTTATTTATGATGGCATTAAAGTTGAGATAAGAAATTAACAAGAAAGTTACTTCTCTTGGAACCCAAGTTACTTCTCTTGGACCCAGGACAAAATCATTTTAATTGATACTACTATATAGATGCAAATAACAAGCATCCATCTCTGCCTGAAAACTTGGCAAGATGAAACTCATATTTCATACTTTATATGTTGGATTTTTGGAAAGTTACCGTGTGAGTAATACCACTGAAATCTATCATATGAATGGAGCTGCTTTGCCCTTACCTGCAGTGTTTTTTGGTCACTGAACTTCTTTATGTGAGCAATTTAACACTAAAAACAGCAAGCCTGCCAGTGATACGTCATATTTTGTGGTAATATTGGGCTCATCCTCCTCCAAATTTCAGGAGCACCAACTGTCTGAGCAGAAGGAAGTGCTGAAGCACAGTAATGGTAACCCATGCATCAACCATGTACCTTTGTTATTCTAGACGGTTAAGAATAGCTAACTATTTTCTCTCCCTACAGGCTTCTGTGGCCTTCTTCAGAACAGCTGTCAGCCACTATATTGACACTTCATCCACATGACCTCGGCTTACATCCCGCTAATACAGACAGATCCTATATTAAGCATTATTCTGATTAATTTGGATTAGCCTTGTATAAACATTAGCAAATCATACTTGAAGAAGGACGTGCACAACAAGCAGAGAAACTGTGTAAATAATTCTTAAACTGTAGCTGCTTACTTCAAAGTTGGTTAGCTGTGAAGGAATGGCAATGAATGCTGAAGTGAAATAATAAAGGCGAGAGATATACAGCTACAAAATGTATTATCACAATTATTGTTTCTGAGATACACTAATTGAGAATCTGAATATGCTTAGGACATGGGTTTCTTTATTTATTGCTTATATTGTTATGTTTTAATATTTTGTTTTGCTCTTTGAGGTTTTATTTGGAAAATAAGAATATAGGATTGGACCAATTGAAACCTGCTCCATGCACAAACACAACTGCATAGCACCAAGGCTCCTGTTCCATTGCTCACATTTTTGCCCACAATCACGTGGCGCAGTGATTTGACAAGGGCTGGGAGACTCTGATGTTTCCATTTCATGCCACAAGGAGGTCCAGACAATTAGTGACCCATATGAGAGTGACTGGTATTGTACATGAGCAAGGAGCAGAGGAGAAGAATGGAGAAGCAGAGGGAGCAGCAAGAAGCCTACAGTGATAACAAGCTGCTGGCACAATGCAACTGAGCTCGCTGTCTGTCTGCACAGTCATAGTGTCCAAATGAATGTAATTAGCGCTCTATTAGAGGCACAGCAGTCATTCACACATTTCACACTGTCGTTGACTGATGTGTGCTGTTTATTTACTAGCACTGATCCCTGTGGCAAAAGTGATTGGTAATTTATTATTTTCTCACATTATTAATCATTTCTCCAATTATCTCAGTTTATTTATGGATCACATTTCATGCAACTACTTGGCGAGAGTCCAGAGTATACCCACCAAAGATCTGTAATTAGCTCCCATCCACTAAAATGAATTGAAATTAGATTAATGCATGTCAAGCCTTGTTTACACACTTGACTTGAATTAAAGGTCGATAAACTACCCACTTAATACAACTTCTTATTCAACACCTTATCAAGTTGAGTGACCATAAGTCATATTTTGTGGCAAAGATGTTCTAATCTATCCAAGTCATTCCTATTAACTAACCATAAAAACAAACTAACAGGAAACTCAACTGCAGTTAGAAATCACCATCTGACAATAAACAAATGATCCGTTAAATGTTGCAAAAAATATGAATGCTTATTGTATTCTATCAGATTCATCCACACCTTTCCACAAGGGTGCAAAATCCATCCAACACAATGACATGCGGTAATTACTTTTTAAATGAAGCAGACTTAAATGTGTGTGGGAGGGGGTGGTTAGTGTGGCCCACCCCCCAGAGACAGGGCTGTATGGACGGAAAGGAGGAGGGGTGGGTTTATGAATAAATATGAGATAAAGATGTGAGGGGCTCGTCCTCTCAGGCATGATTACAGCTTGGTGGAACAGATGACAGGGCTTTTTCATCACTCATATATATCTACAGGCAAAAGTAAATGTCTTGGTTGAGGTTCAAGTAATGTCACAAAATGTGAATGGACCATAAAGTTTGTAACACAGAATAACAAATCACAAAAGCAAAAATACCACTTTGTACCCTGTTTAGAAGATTAAATTAGACATTTCTGTTCATTATATTAACAAGCTTAATTGTAGACAATGTACTCGATGTCCTAATTCTGCATGTCTCCAGAATGATTGTGATACCAATTATTTTTCAATACAGCCCCTATCTTGATGTACACTATATTTTGGGGTTTGGGTTTAATTGGTTCAAGCATGCTGGTCCACATTTTGACAACCAAATCAATGTTGTAACTTAACTTCTATAAGAGTCTTCTCTCCTTCCTGTATTGCACTGAGCAGACTAAAAATATGAGTAGACTGAATATCTACTACGTGTCCCTTTATGCTGCTTATGGACCACACACAATAAACTGCAGCTTTGTCGGGGCCACAGCAAAACAATAGAGGGTCCCCTCAGATGACCTTTCAACACATGCACAATTCATGTGGATATTCAGCTCCTCTTAACACCATGACATACAGAGCAAACAGAGCTGTCTATCACTTAGCCTTCAATCATGTCTGCACTGCACACAATATTGCCTCACCCACACATTATATAAGGGCTCTAACCAGATGAGTTTTGGTTTACATCACTGATTAATTTTGTATTGATCACACAAAATCACAAAACTTATTGCCCAAAACTCAACATGCACACGATTTGGCAAATTAAAAGACTTGTTTTATCATTTTCAGTGTCACAAGTTATTTATAACAGTTGGCAAAGATGTCAAGTTCAAACTGTTCTAATTGTTGATTGTTAATGACATTCATTTGCTCAATATACTATAAGCAAGAAAAACTATGTAAAAATGTATTTATGTGTCTGAGGCAAGGTCTTATAATTCACTGTATTAATCACTGTTTAAACATGTTACTTGGTGAAATATAGATTGCGATTGCTGTAAATTCTCTGCTGTATTACATCTTTAAAAGTCTCATTAGGCAAAACAATGTATGAGCAGAGCACATGGAAAGTGCAGTAGCCTCAGTGTAGCACCGTGCACCTTACCTTTTATAGAAGCTGTTCAGAGGCTGTAGACAGAGGAACTGCCAGTAATCCAAACAAAATGCTTTAATCTTCAACATTTCGTCAGTCTATTTTAATTGGAGCATTTTTAAATAATTCAAAATGAAGAATTTAAAATAAGAAGAACAAAGCAGATCCGTCTTGTCCCATCACAGAATGAGTGTGCATTGGGGCCCGCGTGAAGGGGGCGGGACCTACATCACTTCTTACTGGAAATCTTTGTCTTCTTGATAGAATGGTCCAGCAGGTTTCTCCTTATTGGAGAACCTGCACACCCAAATCTCCTGGTCCTCCTGGTCCCTGTACTCCCTCTTGGACAGTCAGTCAATAGAGGAGGGTCCAGTCTCAATCAAGAAAGAGCTACAGCTGCTCCCATTGTCTGCACCCACACGCTGACAAGGTCTGCGTGTGCCATGCCTCTCCGGGCCCCCAAAGAACACAAAGGCCTCCCCCCACGGTTCCATCAATTAGGATTTATCACAGAAAGCACATGCCATTGACTGGGGAGGATCAACTCTCCCTTCCCTCTCATAGTCATAAATTTACACATAGAGCCATGGAGAGATTAAGACTCAAAAGAGCTTCATCAGTGAGGTAATTTAATGCATAAAGATAAAGACAAATAAATGCCAATGTTGAAATGTGTTAGTTATTAAGGAAAGTAGCATTATCACAGCATGCCAGCTAACAGATGCTTTTTATGTAGTCCTTATACATTACTACTTAAAATCCTTAACATAATAGTTTTCCATTCCTTACATCCTCCCAGCTGCTTCTCAATTTTTGCAGGATAAAGATGCAAATGTTAAAAAAAACAATGCTTGCAATCATAAATCATAATCTCTTAAATCTTTTCAGATCAAATGACTGAATGAACAGAAGAGGGTTGTGAAAAATAATTTCTTAGCATATCACTTCTGTGGATGCATTTATAACTGAGCCTCGTCCAAAGCAGTACCAAGTCCCTTCACATCTGCTAATCAGCATCCGCACATGGTTCATGCTGGGACAGGTCCAACCCCATGGACCCCCACCAAGTATCGCAAAAACATAATGATGGAGGGGGGGATCGGTTACTGTGGCAACACAAAACATGGAAACACCAGACTTAAATGGCCTCTGAGGTTTGACTGATCCAGACTGATTGGACAATGAGCAATAGTTGTTTATGCTTGCCAATAGTTGGAAAGCATAAACAACTAAAACGTAAAAAATTACCAACCAAATAAGGAAGTTAGTATCTGCAAGTGTACAATAGCATGGTTAGCAAGAGACTCCAGGTCTGTTTCACCTCTTTTGTTTACTCAATGTAATTAATCACTGATTAATGAAGTCTACATACAGACTAAAATGATTTGTAAACAAGATATTTTAACTGCAAATTAAATCTAAATGACCAAATAAAATAAAAAGACAATAACAATAATCGTTACAACATTTGGAAAGATGCCAAGCTCCAAAGAACAAAGAGGAGCTAAACCATTTATCTCCCAACAAATGATTCAACATAACTTACTAAAGACAGTAAGTACCAATATAAGTATATGATTTGTTATTTTCAGGGGCAGACACTGATAGTAATAAGAAAAGTGCAAAGCTGGGGCTAAAAGATTAAAGAAATATTAGTATATTCAAGCTATAGCCATGCACTCTCCTGATCATGAACCATGATCAAGCAGAAACACTGCAGATCTGGATCTGCACAAACATGTGACTTTCTGCTTTGATGTAAGAACAGATGGCATTTCCAAAGTGGTTTGGAGCCATGTAAACAACATGACACTGAGGAGGTGCCAAGCTGCATTGGCGCCAATGAACATTATCCTGCTGATTATGACCTAAATGTGGCAGGTAATTTAAAAATGGACGTCTGATATTTGTGTGGGGCTAAATTCTACTTGCACAGTCCTCTGTTACACAAGGTAAAACACAAAATGTAAAGCAAAATTTAAAGGCCAATTACATGGCTGATTCAGAGGCAAAGGCTTTTTTAGCCAACTGGATCTTGATCTACATGTGCAGCAGTAAACTGCAGTCCATTTGTCTTGAGCAGAATGATAGGACCCTTGGTTCCAGCTGAGCCTGGCTGTAACTCACACAGTGTAATGGACTGTTGTGAACCTGACAGGATAACAGCTCCCTTTTACACAAAATAAAAACATGGCATCTAACTATACTCAGGAGACGAAAGCATAGTAAATAGCTGTTATTTCACAGGCTGGAGACAACCTCACATCATCAAAAGTGAAAAAACATAATCTTTGAAGATCCCCCAACTTGTTATTATATTGAACAGATAATACTCCCTACAACTGTACAACAACTCAATCTTATGTAGCGGATAACCTTATGTCCTTTCAATCATCATATCATTGCACTGCCATTCTTGTCTCTTGTATATAGCTGTGATTTTATATTTTATTACTTATTTTTCTATTTTATTTTGACTCTATTTTATTTTGAATATACATTTATTTATATAATTATGTCTTATTTGACACCTGTCTCTTGCTATCGTTTTTGCTACTTATTTAGAATTTATTATTACCTTTTATTTTTTACTCTCTGTTATATATTATATTGTGATGAGTGAGCTACTGTGTCCAAATGATTTCCCTTATGGATCAAAAAAATTTGTTGAAGTCTAAGTCTAAATCTAAGAAAAATAATCTCCATAAAACAATCGATTAAAGAAAATGTATTGGCTGTTCACTGTGAGACTCAGCTCTGGACTGGTGCAAGTAGTATAAGCTATGCACCACTGACCATACAAAAAATGTAAAATAAAGTAGTGTCAGATTTGATACATTTGTGACATGTTTAAGTAATCAAGCATCCCAAAACACAAGCACACTTTACTTTTACATGAAGGTGCTTATAGCTGCAGTGAAGAACACAGAGGCAGCAGTGACACAGGGATTAGGCTGTCATTTTGTGCTGAATCAGATCCCATTATTTTATTTAATCTTGTGGAAAATGAAGTGTTTGCATGTGACCTAAATTTCCCCCCTGTCTTACTTTGCGGAGAGTATGGATGTGAGAGGTTTGTGCATGTCTCTAAGCTCACAAATGTCTAATTGAGTTTGAAATGTTCAGGATGGTATTCCATGAGTTTCAATTCAGGAATATATTGTTGCAAAGTTATTTTTTGAAAAAAGGTAGAAAAAATAAACAATAGATGGGAATCCAAAACATCCTTGCCATAGTCTTTACATGTTTATAGGACACATCCTCAATACTGAGTACATGGACAATTCTCAAATTATTGTTGTTGCCCAAATCTACAAACACATGAAACCACAAAAAACACACAGTATGAAGATGGACCAACAAAAACAAACATTATTCTTCTTCTGCACCCTGCAGCTTATTCCCATACAGTCCTGACACTGTGAGTTCTATTAGATGTCGTGGAACATTTTGTTCTGCCACTGTATAGATGTGAACACTATCTCTCAGGTTTCGACAGTGGTGATAAGCACTCTTCTTATCAGCTTACAGAGACCTGGCTCGGAGGCCTAAACTCACCTGTATTGACTGCGCTGGGCTGCAAGTCTCCCCCTGAGCCTGCGCCCTCTGGGGACCCAGTGCTGTAATTGCAGCCACTGTGAGGGCATGCACCGCCAGTTGAGCTCTGAACAGTAGGAATCACAAGAGACGAAGGGGTTGACACTGAGGCCTGTCTCCAACACTTCTTACCCGCACCGAGTGCCCACAGGCATCACCACAGCAGAAAGACAAGTTAAACTCTAAAGAGATTGTGGTATTCATTATTATATCTATAGCCAAAATTTGGCTACTGCAACACATCACCCCTAATGAAAGAACCTTTGAAATAACACTGAAAGATCCTGACCAAGCTCAGCTTAAGATCTGGAGATGGGTTCCCCCCTAGGCACTGTACTGCAGTAGCTCACTGCACCTTTCTGGTTGCCCCCACGGTACTGGTTGAAGGATGGGTCAAATGCAGAGACTCAATTAACATTACAAGGGATAATCTTAAAATGTATTTGTATTGCTTGTGTGAAAAAGGCGGGTTTCTAGGAATAACAATCATAATCAAAGGGACATTTTCTGGATTTAATTTCAGACATGTTTGGTCCCACAGTATGCCTAGGTTTCCATGGCTATGTTGATATGGAGACAAGTCCCCATATCAAATAGATTTTTAAATGTTTTTAGCTGTTGACATCATTTTAAATATTGGGTTTAGCCTGTAGTCCCATAGGCCTAATAGCAAAGCCTATATGAGTGCTCCCTCTAGTGGAGATGGATCATCAAGACAGAGAAGGACACACACACACACACAAGGAGCTAAATGTCAGTGCCACAGACTGTTGAACCACTCATCTGCAGACTGCTTCAGAGGATGGGCTTCAACACTGCACTATCATTGTTACAAAATAGAAAGTACACTGGGTGTCAAGGGAGAAGGTATTCACTGCTTTTACAGATTGTAAGATAAGCTTAGAAGAAGCAATTGCAGAGAAAATGTCAGCAGATGCATACAAATGATTATGTCCTGTGGTTGTTATTGTCCGTTGAAAACAGGACATTACATAAATAAATCAGTTGTGACAGTACTGATCATGTGAGATGGAAAATGGAGATTTCCAAGTAAAATTTACACTTCAGCATCATATATTGTGCACATTATACCAACCAAGGGAAATTGACATTGAAGAAAATGCATCGTTCTCCCAAATACCCATAAGGGTAAATATTGGGAGGGGGGGGGGGGGGGTGTCCAATACAGGCAGCTAAATAATCCCCAACAGTAACCACCAAAAGGGTGTGATGCTCAGTACTCTACACATAACAGTAACATATGGTGTAAATGTTAGAGGCCTCTGGATGTTGGAGGGGGTCCATGGAATACTCTGTATGCAACTCACAGTCTGAGCAAGTCCAATACACAGCTGCTTGGCACTGCTTTCAGCCTTTGTGTGTCACTGCATGATTGTAATTTTTTTATTCCTTTGGTTTCTTTTTCTACAATTTCCACATTTTCAACTCTGCAATTGTTCTGCAATTTTCAGTTTTAGACAACTGCAAATGTCTATATATACCGTATATACAAAAAATGTGTTCCGCACCATCCACGGTGGTTGTTCTCTCTCACTCTCATCCAGCTTGGGTCCTCTACCAGAGGCCTGGGAGCTTGAGAGTTCTGCGCAGTATCTTTGCTGTTCCTAGTAATGCACTTTTCTGGACTGAGATGTCTGATGTTTTTCCTGGGATCTGCTGTAACCACTCCTCCAGTTTGGGGGTTACAGCCCTGAGTGCTCTGACCACCATGGGCACCACTGATGCCTTCACCTTCCAGGCCTTCTCCAGCTCTTCCTTGAGCCCCTGGTATTTCTCTAGTTTCTCGTGTTCCGTTACCATCACTTGGTATTGCAATGTCCACCACCACGGCTCTGTTCTGTTGCTTATCCACCACCACTATGTCTGGTTGGTTCGCCATCACCATTCTGTCAGTCTGTATTTGGAAGTCCCACAGGATCTTGGCTCATTCTCCGCAACCTTCGGAGGTGTTTCCCACCTTGACCTTGGGGTCTCCAGCCCGTATCCTGCACAGATGTTTCTGTACACTATGCCCACCACACCCTGCCAGCATCTTACACCCTGCAATTATGTGCTGGACTGTCTCAGGAGCCTCTTTGCACAGCCTACACCTTGGGTCTTGTCTGGTGTGGTAGATCTGGGCCTCTATTGCTCGGGTGCTCAAGGCCTGCTCCTGTGCAGCCAGGATGAGGGCCTCTGTGCTGTCCTTCAGACCAGCCTTCTCCAGCCATTGGTAGGATTTCTTGATATCAGCCACTTCAGTTATGTTTCGGTGGTACGCCCCATGTAGGGGTTTGTCCGGCCATGATGGTCCCTCCAGCACCCCTTCCTCTGCACTTCACTGTCTGAGGCATTCCTTGAGCACATCATCTGTCGGGGCCTTGGCCTTGATGTACTTATGGATTTTGGATGTTTCATCCTGGACAGTGGTTCCCACACTCACTAGTCCTCGGCCTCCTTCCTTCCGGCTCGTGTACAGTCTCAGGGTGCTGGATTTGGGATGGAACCCTCCATGCATGGTCAGGAGCTTTCGTGTCTTAACATCTGTGGTCTGTATCTCCTCCTTTGGCCAGCTTATGATTCCTGCTGGGTATCTGATCACTGGCTGGGCATAGCTGTTTATTGCCTGGGCCTTGTTCTTGCCATTGAGCTGACTTCTTAGGACTTGCCTTACTCGTTGCAGGTATTTGGTTGTAGCCGCTTTCCTTGTTGGCTCTTCAAGGTTGCCATTTGCTTGTGGGATACCAAGGTACTTGTAACTGTCCTCAATGTCTGTTATTGTTCCCTCTGGGAGTGAGACCCCCTCTGTGTGGACTACCTTCCCTCGCTTGGTCACCATCCTACTACATTTCTCAAGCCCGAATGACATTCCAATGTCTGTGCTGTAGATCCTTGTGGTGTGGATCAGTGAGTCGATGTCTCGCTCACTCTTAGCGTACAGCTTGATGTCATCCATGTAGAGGAGGTGACTGATGGTGGCCCCATTTCTGAGTCGGTATCCGTAGCCAGTGCTTTCAATGATTTGGCTGAGGGGGTTCAGACCTATGCAGAACAGCTGTGGGGACAGTGCGTCTCCTTGGTATATACCACATTTGATGGACACTTGCGCAAGCGGCTTGCCATTGGCTTCAAGGGTGGTTTTCCACAACCGCATTGAGTTTGCAATGAGTATTATTGATATTGTACAGCTCCAAGCACTCAGTGATCCATGTGTGTGGCATTGAGTCATAGGCTTTCTTGTAATCAATCCAGGCAGTGCACAGGTTGGTATGACGGGTTCTGCAATCACAGGCAACTGTTCGGTCAACCAGGAGTTGGTGTTTGGCTCCCCTGGAGTTTTTGCCGATGCCCTTCTGTGCTGCGCTCATGTATTGATCCATGTGCCCACTTATCTTAGCCGCCATGATGCCTGACATGAGCTTCCATGTTGTGGAGAGACAGGTTATTGGCTGATAGTTGGATGGAACTGTACCCTTCAAGGGATCCTTCAGGATCAGGATCGTATGCCCTTGGGTTAGCCATTCAGGGTGAGTCCCATCCCTTAGCAGCTGGTTCATTTGTGCTGCCAGGCGCTCATGGAGAGCAGTGAGCTTCTTTAGCCAGTATGCGTGGATCATGTCAGGGCCCGGTGCTGTCCAACTTTTCATGCCTGAGACTCTTTCCTGAATGTCTGCCACTGTGATGGTGACTGGATCTTGTTCAGGGAGGTTGCTGTGGTCTGTCCTCAGAGCCACCAGCCACTGTGCATCGGTGTTATGTGATGCCTCCCTTTCCCATATGCCTTTGCAGTACTTTTCAGTCTCCAGCTGTGGTGGGTCTGCTCTGGTGTTATCCCCCTGCCATTGAGCGTACACTTTCACAGGTTGTGTTGGGAACAACCGGTTTATTCGTCTGGCCTCGTTATCTCGAGTGTACCTCTTTAGGCGGCTGGCCAAGGCTTGTAGCCTTTGCTTGGCAGTTTCGAGTGCTTCAGGTATGGACATCTGGCTGTACCTCTTGGGTACTTGTTTTTTCATTGCACCTTTCAAGGCCTCTGACAATTGGCTCACTTCTCTCCGCACCTGCTTGATTTTAGTCTCTAACCGTCTTTTCCATGGTGGGTATTGTCTCTCATGGCTCCCATGGTTGCTCTTATAGCCCAGCACCTCTAGGATCACTGCTGCTGAAGTGTATATCAGCTCATTGGTTTCAGTGATGGTTGTGGTAGGGATCGCTCTCAGTGCTGCATTCACATGTTCTAGGAGACTTTCAGATGGTACTTCACTTAGCCATATATATATATATATATATATATATATATATATATATATATATATATATATATATATATATATATATATATATATATATATATATATATATATATATATATATATACATACACACACAGGCATTGAGCGTGGCAGTGTGTAGCCCATCTGTAAATGAAGACTTGTGAACCATAAGACAGCTTTGATCAGACAGCTACGCTTGCTGCGTTACCATGAAAGAGATTTTACAATGAGATCAATTCCACACAATCAGCTGTGGCAGCCGTGCATGCAAAAGACTGGTTTATTTATAGCCATTGTACACTGGCTGATGGCACTTATATGAGCTTACTCTTAATCAGCAGTGTCTGTGGTTTTATGTGCCAAATGACAATTTCCACATGTAATTGCTCATTTTTATTTTTATTTATTTATTTTTATTTTTTTCAAAACAGCTTTTTACTGGAATTATTCAGTGTATGTATAGGGAAAAAAATCAAGTCAAAAATAAATTTGCTTCTAAATGTATTGGATAATAGCTGATGCAAGGAAAAGCAAGCTCATCCAGAGAGAGATATCTTCGTTCAGCCCTTTGAAACATGGGAATGATGACGTTGGCAAGATTGATCAATTAAAACAATCTAATTAAAGCCACTCTAGCCTGAGTAAGATCTAATGTTAATTCAATATAAATCAACTACTGTATGGTAAGATTTCCCTGTTTACTTGTTTAATTTATTTATACATTCACATTTTGGGGACAGGAGTCAGTGTGATTCCTCATTTGTCCAGGAGATAGAAAAGGTTTCAAAAGGTAGTCATCTGGATAAATTTCAACAACTCCATTCATTTACAACATGATGGTACTAACCTGAGATACTAGAAATTATACTGTAGTGAGATGAATAAATCCTGCCCTAAAGGGAGGATTTTAACCTGAAAGGGGTCAGAGTAGTTCACCTGTGGTTTAGAATGATCCATAATGAGGCTAGCATGTAAACAAAGGCAAGGCAGTTTCAGGCTAAAACCGATCCCTTTAAGGTAGGAATTATCTCACTCCGTACTAGGGGTGGGTATTGGCAAAGAAGTCATGATTCAATTCGAATCACGATTCATATGCCACAATGCGATACTATCACGATGCATCACGATACTTGAATTATTGCGATTAGGGATGTCAACAATTAATCGATTAACGATTAATTGTCGATTAAGACGTTGGTCGATCAAAAAGCATTAATTGTAATTAATCGCTAATCGCGGACACGCGCACGTGGTCATGAAACAAGGCAACCGCGCTGCGCCAAGCTTGACTCACAGCCGGCCGCAGGCGCCAACGGCACTGCTCAGCAGCCCCGGGTGTACGCGCGAGGCGAGATCGAACTGCGGCGCCCGGAATGCGTCTCAGCCTGGTTTGTGGCTCGGGCCCCGGGTTTCGTGCCCGAGCCACAAACCAGGCACACGAAACCAGCAGCGGCACGTGGTGGTTTAATCCTGGTTTAGTCCAGGTCTAGACTTGGTCAAGTCCTGGTTTAGTCCAGGGTTAGTCCACGTTTACTCCTGGTCTAGTCTCTTAGCCAATCAGGACAGAACACAATGTTACACTATAAAAAAATGTTACACAATTTAAAAAAAAAACGCAATAGAGCGAGGGATTACTGTATTTTGTTATTCAGCATCAATACATTTGTCTGCTTTTTACTAAGGAATAATTAATTGAGGAATATACAATATAATAATACTATGATATATTTATGACTCAGTGTTATGTATACTATAGCTTATATTCTTAAAGATCCTATTGAAACACTCAAATTCAGGTGAAAAACGCTGCTTATCAGTTAATCGTTAATCGATCGATAAGGTCAATCAACTATCAATTAATGAATTAATCGATAATTTGCATCCCTTATTGCGATGCATTGCAATATATTCGACATACTTCAGTGAAAATGTACCCAAAAAAAAGAGGATAACTTAAATATCAGTGGCTGTGTATCTGGGTAGTGTCTTCAATTGATACATAACTCTGAGCAACTCATAACATAACATTCATAACTGAATTTATTGAATAACAAAAACAAATTAAAGCCGCAAGCGGCGTTGTCGGGCCCTCGCACCTGCGGCCTATGGGGGTGGGGGCATGCTCCATGCCAGCAATACAAAGTATTTTCAGCCGCACAAGATGTCATGTCAATCTAAAGCACAGTAGCAGCTTCAGTGCATTTATTTTACAGTTCCCTTGTCTACCACATGGTGGAGCTATGACATACAGGCAGTTCATTTGCATAAAAATGTTTCTCTTCATCATATACAAGGCTCTACCAAATTTCGTGTGGTTGGCTCAAGTGTTATGCTAACCCTGACCCACTTTGCGTTTAGGGGGCTAAGCTACTGTATTTCCTTGCAGTTCACTTGCCTACCATATGGTGGCGCTATGCCAAACTACCATTTAATTTGCTTGAAAATGTTCATAGTCACAATATACATAAGCCTATGGGGTTCCAGGCTTTTAAACCCCTGCTAAATGAAGTGGTGACACACCTCCTATTGAATTTGGCACTTTCAAATGGTAGCAAAATTCATCAGGCCGCCATTTTGTCATCTTACAAGATATCAAAAATCCCTTCGCAATTTAACATCTCCAATGCCTTGAGCTCGTGTACACCAAAATTTATGCCCATCTGATGTACGGCGTAGGAGGAGTGTTTTAAAATCCATTGTATGTCATATTACACAAAACCGCAATACAAGTCTTCTTATCTCACTTCCTGTTGGGCGTGGCCATGACATTGTAATTACAATTTTGTTCATCTTAGTGAGATACACACCCATACCGACTTTTGTGTGTCTGGCTCAAATGGTATGCCACCCACGATCCTCTTTGTGTTAAAGTGCTCAATTTCTGTAATTTTCTGACAGTTCACTTGCCTACCACATGGGGGCGCTATGTCAGACTGCCAGTTATTTTGCATAAAAATGTTGGTAGTCCTCATATACATTACCCTTTGAAGCTTTAGTCCAGAGAATTACTGCAAAATGGATTTGTGACCCATTTCCTGTTTGTTTGGGTACATTTAATCAAATACCTAATTTTATGAATCCGCCGTGTCATCATATTACATCACGTTTGAAATTCCTTCGCAATTTAACATCTCCATGGTCTTGAGCTTATGTACACCAAAAATTACGCCCATCTGAGTTACGGTTCAGGAGGAGTATTTCAAATTCCATTGTATGTCAAATCACACAAAATCACACAAAAGCCCAATTATCTCACTTCCTGTTGGGCGTGGCCCTACCTTTCTATGGACTTTTTTGTTCGTCTTACTGAGATACACATCCATACTAAATTTCGTGCAGCTATCTTAAACGGTATGCCAGCCCCGACTTAAATTGCGTTAGGGGGCGCTAGAGAGCTCCTGGGCCCCATCGGGGGCCAGGTCTTTTTGTGGTCGTACTGGCCGCACTTTGTGATGCCCGTGCAAAGTTAGATTCATTTTGAAGCATGGAAACATGCTCAAAATTGCCCGAGCTTGTGTGAACAAGAATAATACGGAAACGGAGCAACAACAATAGGGTCCTACGCACCTTCAGTGCTCGGGCCCTAATAATACGGAAACGGAGCAACAAGAATAGGGTCCTACACACCTTCAGTGCTCGGGCCCTAATAAACCAAACCAATAACAAAAAAGTGCATAGGATGTGCGTAGGATTTTTTCTAAAACAAAAAATGATGTTCAAACATTTGCCATTTTGGAGGTAGCTACCATCATAACAAACAATACCCTTTCACAAAGAAAAAAGTGCATAGGATTTATAAAAAAAAAAATAATAATAATAATAATTAATGTATTTATTAATATTAAATATACAATTATTAGATATTAAATTATTAATTAATAATAATCGATTTTTGGCATCAAGAATCGATGCAGTATATTGTGAAAGTTAGTATCGCGATGCATTGTCATGACGATTATTTTGCAGTATAAATTAGTTTCTCAGGTACAAAACATCTCGATTTCAAACAGTGTCCTTATAACTACCTTTGAAACCTTTTATATAATTCACTTTATGCATTCATCTTCGCATCAGATTCCACTTAATCTCAAGGGGTCTATTAAGCTCTCTGTGTAATATAATAATTTCCCCAGCTATCCTCCTGATCTGATCCAATGCATAAACCAAAGGGAGTTTTTTAGCACGCAGTTCACTGAGACCATATCTGTTTGTACAAAACACTTTTAAGAAAGAAAGAAAGCTATGCCTTTATTAGTCCCACAGTGGGGAAATTCCAGTTCTGCATTTAACCCATCCTGTTATCAGGAGCAGTGAGCAGCACATTACTGCGCCCGGGGACCATCTCCATGATCTTCTTGCTTCGGCTTGGTCAGGACCAAAGCTGGAGGTACCTATGGTGCATGTTTTGGGTTGGTGGGGGAAACCGGAGTGCCCAGAGGAAACCCACCCAGACACGGGGAGAACATGCAAACTCCACACAGAAAGGCTCCGGTGACCCGGGGATCGAACCCAGACCATGCATGCAAACTCCACACAGAACACACACAGAAAGGTCTGGGCGACCCGGGGATCGAACCCGGAACCTTCTTGCTGTGAAGCATGAGTCCTACCCACTCAGCCACCGTGCCGCCACACACTCCCATCAATATTTTATCCTTCTAAAACCCAAGTAGAGAGGATACAGGCTAAGGTTGACTTTGGGGAGGCTGTGTATAACGCACTAAACATGCTGATGGAGAAATTTTCTTTGGCCTAATCAATCAATCGGGAACAGTGTTGATACTAGAGCTGCTTTATTTGACAGAGCTGTCACAAAGGGTGATATACAGCCCAGCATTAGCGCTCAGTAAATGTTCGCACACAGAGCAGAGAGAGAAAGCAACAGATGTGTTAACCAGAGCCCCACCATCCACTCAGTAATTACCATCCATTTGCATCGGAGAGCACTGGAGAGATAATTATGCTATCACTTTGTGTGCAAATGTGTAGTAGCTTTGGTGCAGAGTAACATGGTCTGAACCCAAACATTATGTAATAACTGTAGGTCACTTACAGTAATAAATGAGGACAGTGTAAACAGAAAGCATGGATGAAGGGAAGAGGGCGTTCACTGCACATGTAACATTCTGCTGTCAAGGATGAATTTCTATTTATATTGTGATGGACAAAATTTTTGTCAGCAGCTCAAAAGTACTGATGGATTGGATTGGACTGATGGAAGTAAGATTTGGATCTCAATTTGTACCTTGCATTTGCCTTGCAGATCCAGAATGATATCTCTGATATGTATTTTTAATTGATATATAACAGTCTGGCCAAACGTGTGCAATCAGATTTTTTTTTTTCAATGACAAATGTGCTCATTGATCCCATATGATTTACAAATAAAATTAAATTTCTCTTACCTCAAGTGCTTGGCTCATTGATTCTGCAGAAATCTACAATGTTTTTCAGCCCCTTGTGATATTTTTTGTCTACTTTTTCTGATACAGACGGACCATGCGTATACCTAATTGGCGAGTCCATCTCTCAATCATGCTCATTTGAAAAGGGGAGATTCACAAGTAACCAGACTCACATCTTCGCAAAGTATTGAAGAAGTGTGTATTCTGGATCCCAGTCATGCCTTGCTACTATTAGAAAAAAGTAATCATAAAAACCAATACACAATAATAATAATTACTGACAATAAAATGTCAGCAATAACAATAATTGAAAACGCTACAGTATATCGTTTGGTACATGTTTTAACTACGCCTACTATAAAACTATAAAATGCACTACAAAATACAGAGAACAAAATAAGTAAATTAGACAGCCTTGATAATGACCAAAATCCACATGGAGTCTTGTTGAGTCTGCATTTGCTCCCTTTTCTGTGTGGATTTTTAAAAGGTCTAGGCAAACCATTCAATGTAAAACATACATGATTTGTCAGTTTCTTTGTAAGTACCCTTGACCATGTCCCAGCAGCACTGAAGGCTCAATACAAAAGACATACTTCTTTAAAGAGCACCCACATATATGGATTTTCTGTGCATATACCTTGCAAGCTGGCTAGAGTCTCAGAAAAAGAATGATGCATTCATGTTTTTGGATAAGGATACTGCTTACGACATGAATTTGAATGGGGTCCTTTGCCTATCATAAACTCACTGCTGACGACCTTGAACCCAGAATGGACTCTCAAACCTCATCCCTCTTCAGGATGTGGCCTTGCTCCGCAGCAGTTTGTATGTGATAATGTGGTCACATGAGGAGGTTTCCTGCAGGCCAGCCTGGACTACAACAGAGCGAGGACTTTTCTTATGCAGTGCACGTCTAGTCAAGCAGAATATATGGCTTTTCAGTGACCCTGGAATGTGCAGTGAAATAGAATCTAATGAACTTCCCTCCAAGAGAGATGTAGTTACATGTGTCTTGTGGTCAAGGAGAAGAAAAACTGTACTGATTTGTGTGTGTCTTTCTACCATATGTAATGCAAACTAAGCGTATTTGCTGGGTTTGTCGAGCTCTTGATTGACCTATGATAATAGTAATGCATTAGTCTTATATAGTGCTTTTTGAAACACTCAAACTGACTTTATAATGACATTATTCATTCATTCCATACCCGGTGGCTGGTAAACTATTGTAGCACAGCTACCATGGGGAAGTGAGGCTGCCAGTCTGTGCCATGTGACCACCACCAACCCTCACGCTCACACCACTTTCATACTAGGCAATATGGGCGAAGTTTCTTGCCTAAGGACACTCAATACCAGTTTCTGGTATTCACTGCTGACCCACTGTGGTGCCTGATATTCCCTGCGGTCTCCCATCCAAGTACTAACCAGGCCCCACCCTGCTTAGATTTTGACAACTAGGTTTTGGCCTTCTGATTTGAGGAGAGGTGGAATGGGATAAAGAACATTTGTTGGGAACAAAAACAAGGCTTTCGTTCAAGTACCATCTCTATGTAAATGCTTAAGCAATTTTGTTTATATGAATTGGTATTTTTTGGCACCTAACTCTAACCCTAACCCTGGTAATATTTCAGATTGAATTTCATTTGCTATAGTTTATGAAAGACAACACAATGTAATGTCAGATAAACAGTATTCACCTTCAACTAACCAGGTTGCAAATGTTAAATGTAAACTTTTATCTTTGTTGATTTTAGGCTAAGGCATTGTTACTTGGGAGCTGTAAATGAATAATAGTGCTGAGCAGCAGATAATTTGACTTGTCTGCAGCACGTACCATGAATAAAACCGCATGAGGCTTCATCATTTATTGCTGGGTATTGTAACTGCTATTTCTTGCATAAATGTTTTGGTTTCCTCATGCATATTAATACCTATTATAAATAACCGCTTAGACAGCCAAGCAATAGTCATAAATCCATTGAATCAGTTGGAGTCAAGCATTCTGGACTTGACAGCTGCTTATTCAATAAATCTTACCACAGAGAAGCTTGATCCTCTTTTTATGGTTTAATTACATTTTCAATAATCTATTTAGTGATGCATGTGTGTGAGGCTACCATGGAAATCGCAAGAGAAGACTCCAAATTGGCCAGAAATCTGAGGTTAAACAGGCTAAGGGAGGCTGCTAAAAAGGCTCTGATTATTAACAGAAGCAGCACGCGAGACTTCCCTCCTTACACCCCTTCTATAAATAGTCTGTGACATCACCAGCACTAAGCAAATACCCTCCACCTTTTCACTTGTGTTGAAGAGGCGAAAAAGAAAAATTCAGATGAGGTCTTCTTTTAGCTGACGGAAGCATAGTATTTGTACTATTTTGGGCCACAAAGAATGGCTTGAACAAAACTCACTTTACTATTTCCATCTATTATAATATTTTACAAAAGGTGAACACATGCAGTAGCAGAGTCAGAAAATGCCTTTCTGTCAAATTGATTAAAATTGACTGAACAAATTATCAGTTGATATGGGCACTTTGAGACATATCAGCATCAGTATTTATCAGAGGGGTAATTTGTCTGTGTCTGTGACGCCGCACTGCACTTTTTGTTTTGTTTTTTTTTGTTTTTGTTTTTTGGAGTACTTTTATTATCCCTGTAGGGAAATTGTTCTCTGCATTTCGCTCTTGTGTCTGATCTAAAATACTGACTATAAATAAAAAATTACTTCAGTGCATAGACAGAGGACACACATGCAGCTGCTATCAACATGTTGGATTATATTTTTTTGTAGATGATCGGTTTTGATTAAAAGGACACTTTAAAGATGTGATTTGAGAGGTGCCTGTCTGAGCAGTGAGTGCTGCAAATTTGTCAGTTTTTGAGCTACTTTTTGTCTCAACGGTTTCCGCTTAGCTGTTGTAAGCTACCACACATAAACAACCTGTTTTCTCTGACATTGGCCTAGTGTAAAGTGACTTTAGTGACTGTATACACGTTCCTGGAAACGCATTGGTATGTAGATGAGCTGTAAATAGAGGTGTGAATGGTCTGCTTTTACACATATAATTACCAGGGCACACACACATACTGCTAAAGGCTATTAGTGGTAGTTTTTACTTTGTTCACGCACTAGAATGTCATGCAAAAATGTCATTAGGCCTACCTACTGCCTTTAAATATGACCATAAAGATGCAAAATAACAGTAATTGTAGACTAAACAAACTCAACTTAAAATCTAATAGAGTCAAATGTAAGTTTTATAATCAGTAGGAGACTTACAGTGAATTTTTACATCACTAAATATATAGGCTAGGTTTAGGGTTGCCAACTCCCTGAAAAATAAATAAGGGACACCTCATTGGCAGGACCAGCCGGCCCAATTGCCTTCACCCTTTGTGGTGTAGTGAATCTTTTTAGCCATTTTGTGTATGTGTGAAGCGATTTTTTAACTATTTGACTCAAACCGGAATTGAATTAGATGCATATCTGAGTGATATGAACACAGGGAAAATAAATAATTATCAGCAATTTAATTTAATACTAAATAACAAAATTAACAGAATAAAATAAATATATGTCCTGCTTAACTTAAAACTGTATAAATTAATATAAACAGGGATGAAAGTGACCAGTAATGAAAAAAGCTGAAAGTCACCGAAAAGCTAGGGGGGTCCGGGCCCATGCCTCCCTGGAAAATTTTTGAATTCCAGATGCTCTGAGATGCAATCTGGGGTCATTCCAGCCAATAAAACCTAAGATGTCAACCACCCATTTTGGGGGGAAAAATTCCCTTTCCCTCTTGATGATCCCACTTTGCACGACCTTCTCACAAAATTTGACTTGCACTGGATGGAATCAGCTCAGGATGTGTAGTCTTGACAGTAGCTGCTGACAGACTCAAGCACACTTCTAATTGATCATCAGTCATGGTGGAACAGTACTTAATGATCTTCATGTGGGAAAAGGCTGACTCACATAAATAAGTTTTTATACATCTATCCCCATTTTATCTGATAAATGTTCATTTTAATCTTAAAATAAGCCAAGCAAACTGTACTGCACTTAAACACTCTGTGCCCCGTTTTTGGACCCTCACCCCCCTTCTTTGATTTTTTTTTTTTTTAAACCTGTTTTTCTAACTGGAGTTACATTCTCTTACTGGTTTTGTAGTGGTATTTACCAGCCTCTGCACATTTACCAAACGCATGTCGTGACAAACAGATGCATTTCTGCACTTTTATAAGGCAAAATTCAACCACATGTCGCTGTAGACCTGCTTTGTGTGGACGCTGTAACATAAATTTAGATTAGTTTTTGCTTTGCACTTAGTTTGCACTTCTAAACAGAGTGCATTGAGGAGGGAGGGAAGAGAGAGTTGGCGGTGCGTGTGGGTTCCGCGTGTTCCAGATGAGCGCACGGGCTGCAGTGCGAAAAACACGGCAAAAGTTTATTGCTAAAGGCAGCGGCCGTAATGAAATATGATCACAATCATCTCGAGACTAAGACCGGACACCGATCGACTGGTAGATGGTGATCGATGTATTGGGCACCCTGTTTTAGACACTATTTTTGATTCACACGGTAATACGGGACAAAGTGCGTCCCTTTTCAGCTCAATACGGGACGTGCACTTTTGTTTCTGAATACGTGACGATTCCGTTTTTCAAGGGACGGTTGGCAACCCTAACCAGGTTATATCAGCTATTGGCACCTCCAGGTAACATATCCAAAAAAAAATCCATTAAAAAAATCCTCCAAAAAAATCCATATTGGTCAGGCCCTGGTAAACACAACAGGTGCAAAGTCCAAATAATCCCAATATTTATGTATGTATATATGTATATGAAAAAATACCCATGCTTTTGTTATGAGGCTTATGTGTAATGGTTAATATGCTAGCAACAAAAAGTTAACAAAAGTTATCCTTATAAAGATGCTCCCTATGTGACTTGAGACTAGAGGCTTATATTTTGTACACAATTTCTCCACACACTTATTTCTCCACACACTTTTCATGGTCTGGTCTGATCATTCAGATAATTGGACTTCAGAAGATTGCTACAAGAGACACTTTATGCAGGTATTTCCAGCATTTGTTTGGTTTCAAAATGCACAGCAAAAAATGCAAATACAGGGTATCCTCAACATGACTAAGGTAACTATACCATATAATTTTCATTAATTGATGCCAATATTTAAAAAGATACATAAAGCCATAAGAACACAAGGCATCACTCAAACAACTATTCAGAAGCATTATTATCGGGAGAGGAAAAGTGTTCATGAGTCAGCAAAACACGCACCACGGTATTAATCCAACCTTGTCAAGTGAGCAACATAATGTATTTCATAATAAGTAGCTTCGATGAGCGCTATGCTAGGGGGTCAGAATGAAATCGCAGCCAAAAGTCAATGGATCTTCACAATAAACTGAACAGAGTTTGGGTTTCTGTCAGCTCAAAATGGGCTGTCTTGTCAGTTGATGGAATATTTTTCTACCAAATTCTTAGAGAATAAACATAAATAAAACTACTTACAAATGCAGATGCTGCTGTGTCATGGCAGGTCCTGATCCGAGGAACTCTGTGTCAGGTCTGAAAGGAGAAAAAGATGGTGCTTAGGAATGGAGATGAAACAAGTTAATTGATTTATTGCAACTAATTGATCATTTAAAGAATCATCACATGGGTCTCACTTTCTGCATAATGATCTAACGAAGGCCACACATCTTATTCAAAACAGCCAAAGGGCAACATTTACCCTATCAACATGTAAATGCATGATTTATTGGCAATGGATTAAAGTATTTAATAGTATGTCTAATGCACTTGAGGATTATTTCACTTATAGCTGCTCAGTAAAAGATATTCAGGATGGAATATAAGCCTTTTCATTTAAACCAATGTAGGCTACAGTAATGGTGAATATTCTGTAATAATATATGGGGAAACACAATTTTATTAATCTATTCACTTTCCCCAAATCATGACAAATAAAAGTTGCAAAATGCCTCATTTTAAAACATACTTACAAATAAAACATCTTATAAAAATACAAACAATCATTAGACCTACACAAATAAAAGTATGTTCCAATTGTCAAAGCAATTCTTCCACAGCTGACCCTACAAAGAGTGATACAAAGATCTCATGCTAGTGTTTGCTCCTATTTACCCATTTTCTTTAGTCTTTCAAGATGTCAGGTGGTCGATAGGAGAGAAACAGTTTAGTGACAAGCTCTCCCCTCCAGCCTATATCTGACCCAGCAGCACATACTGTAACTCTACGCTGTCTGAACATGTCTGCACTAATCAGAGACATCCAGCTGTGTCCAACCATGTGTCCAGGCCTCGCTCTGAAGATCCACTTTCTCTCTGTGTGTCCACTAGCATTCATTGTGCTGGTCAGTATGGGAAATGTCCATAGGCTTTACTGGCACTAGAGTCTTGTAACTTAGGACTGCAGAAGATTGTGTGTATCCATGTGTTTCAAAATGATGAAATGTTAGGACAGTGATTTACAATTAAAACTAAATATTATACCTTTGAGAAATGTTGCTAACAGGAAGTAAGTTGGTGAGATACATAGGCTGGAGAGTTACCGTAAAGGAAAACCGTACACCCCTCTCAACAGTGTCTGGGAGGCTTTGATTGGCTGGAGTAATTACCAGGTATTTAAATATTTTACAACTAATTTTGATAGAAACAGGTGACATCTTAAACAACAACAACTTAAACTACAACAGATGACCCCCCCTGCCCTGCCTCGGTAAGAAATGTTTTTCAAAATAATGAATGTAAACGGCATTAGAGCATGCCTGTATACTGTACAGAGAGGCCTGAACCTCAGAGACATGACATGAGCAAGGCGGACTCACGCTTTGACACCATCTATTGCACAGAGCTGCAGCGGTTGTCATGACAATGGGTGCGAGCAGAGATGGTCTTGTTTTCGCAGCTCCAGTGTCTTACAATAGGCACCACAGAAACAGGTGCAGTAGGCTACTCTAAGACCTCTACTCTATGGCTACTTTAGGGCATGTTCACACCTATTGGTCTGGAGAACTCATGACTGATAGTTTGTGATCACATTTAAGTTCTGTCAAACAATCTGAACTGCCTGAGGGTGCTGTACCACTACTCGCCAGGAGAGGGAAGTGTGTCCAGTAGGAGTGTGTCAGTGTGTCAGCCTGTAAATGAGAAACTTCTATAATAATTTTTGTAAGTTTTTGAGTTTTTGTCTTTGTGAGCTTTGTGATCCATAAGAACTGCAGGGCTGGAACTATACTGTGCTGAGACCTCTGATTGCAAAAGGACTAGATATACATATCCACATATTTGGTGTGATGGAAATTTCACATTTCCACAAACAAAGCTTGGGCATCATTACATCTAGAAACACCATGAACCTTACTATATTACAGTTATGCTTCTGCGGTCAGCTCAGAGGTGTCTTTTATATTCCTGCCAAAAGACAAATTATGTTTGAAGGTGTTGGCAAAGATAATATAAACAAGTGAATGAAGCAGTTAACCACCTACCACGGGTTATTTATTTTTGCTTAACATAAAAATATGCCTAATGTAATCAATGTTGCAGTGTACATTTTTCTAAGTTTGTGAATTACATTACTCACTATCATATAAGGTGACCACATTTGTGCAATACAATACACTATAAACTATTTCCAAGGTGTGACATCAAATGCCATCTGCAAATGGCATTGTTGTTGCATTACAAACTAACAGTTCTTGTGAACCATGTACTGTATGTGCACAGCTGGGCTCCAAAAATTCTATACACAAACAGCATAGAGTGTCATAGTCCTGTCTGGGGTCACTCAGACCATAGTCTGTCTCACAGATTATTCACTGCTCTAATCTTTGGGTAAAATGGGACTAATGAGCCATTATGTTACCCATTTAAAACAGCACCAGCCTATACTGGGAGGCTAAGACAGTTAGGACCTTGAGGAAAAGAAGCCCAGGTTGTTTGCATTTGTATAACAATCAAACACAATTGACAAGAATAGAAAAGAACAGAATAGAAAAAGTTAGTAAGACAGGGATTTCTGTGCATATACTCTACAATATCTCTGTGACACAGTAGTTCACACTCCTGCCCAAGTCCTTTTTGTGTGGAGTTTGCATGTACTTCTAAAGTGTCAGGTTAAAATCCATCTATAATAATGGTACTAACCAAGAAAATGGCAGTGGGCCCACATTTAGGGTGCCCCACCAGTCAGGAGCAGTGTGGCATTGAAATATAGGTTAAACCTATAACCTATATATATTTTTGTAAAATACGCTATTTGAACTTAAATTAACTATTTTTTTCTATTAGAGTTTTATAAAACGAGTATGCACTCACTACTTAATGTATAAACTTAATGTATAAACTCAAATGAGGTTAAGCGCTTCCTTATGTGTGTGAAAATTCAAGGGCTCGTAACATGAGTGAAGGAGAAGAGGCTGTGGAAGAGCAATCCAATCAGCATCGAGGAAACAGCACTGATGCACATGGGACCAGAGCTATTTGAACAATTGTACATGTGCTAATCACTTGTAGCAGCAGTGTGACTGCTTTTGTGTCTGTGTGAATGGGTGATGATTAGCTCCTCCCTTTGAATAGCTTCCTTTACAATTATTAGAGCTGTATGTTCAACAAGACTGCTTTCAGTCATTTTAGTATAGCAAACTTTATTTCTATGGACATAAGAACAATATTAATAGTGTAATAGTTTCCAGATTGTACCATAATTAAGTTTTAGAAGTTGGCTATCGTATATTACAAAACATTTCATCCAATTCAAAAGTTATCCACTCAAATAAAAAAAATATATATATGTTGCTGATATTATTTTCCATCCATGCTACAAAAAATAATACTGATTTGCCATTTGACCATATCCTTTTTCCTTAACAACTTAACAACTGCAAAAATAACAGGCCTATATACTCCAACATCAAAAGCATGATATATCTATCATATTTTTGACTTTAGACTTTATTGTCTAGGGATCAGGCTTCTGCCTATATATATATATATATATATATATATATATATATATATATATATATATATATATATATATATATACAGTGGTACCTCACCTTACAAAAGAACCAACAAACGAATATTTCAAGTTACGAAACGCCTTCACGTTAAATTTTGGTCTCTAGATACGAAAGAAAATTCAAGTTACGAAACGTGAAATCTCAAAAATTCAAATAATGCGTGCTCAGCCACACACATTATACGCTTTTCTCAAACTGGATTTAAACTTTTCTCACATTTGTCTCTCGTTTAAACACTCAAACTTTCATAGATTTTCAACTAAATGTATTAATAGTGAAGCGTGGGGGGAAGGGGGAGGGCAGTGTGTGTGCGCGCGGACACGTCTCTGATGACCCGGCGCGGGGCGCAAGCACTAGACCCGTGCTCAAACCATGCCAGGTCTAAACCAGGTCTAAACCAGGTCTGAACCAGGTCTAAACCAGGATTAGACCACCGTGGCTCTTGCATGCGTTCGTTCATGCGCTCAGACTGCGTGCGGTCCCGAGGGGAGTCCTCGCTGCTCACCTCAGCCGTGACTCGAAACGAAACCAGGAAATAGACCCGCACACGGCGCTTTAATCCACCTGGTTTAGTCCAGGTTTAGTCCAGGTTTAGTCCTGGTCCAGTCCTGGTTTAGTCCAGGTCTAGACCTGGTCCAGTCCAGGTTTAGACCTTGGTCTAGACCTGGTATAGTCCACGTTTAGTCCTGGGTCTACACAGTCTCTACGCAGGACACAGTGTTACACTATAAAAAAATGATCAAAGGAGAAGTTCAATTTGTCAACTGGACAAAGTTTGTTTGGTTGAAAACGTTTCGCCGCTCATCCGAGAGGCTTCGTCAGCTCTGGTTATTGTACTGGTTAGACCCTGCTTATATCTAGCTGCCGAGAGGCGCGTCCTACAATGACAAAAGCTCTGAAAACGATCCCCCCTAATCTGTCTCTTTGTTTTTCAAATTACTCTGACGGCTGGTTTCGACCCCCTATTCAACGTCTAACGACCCTTTCCACCCCTCTGCCCTGGCTCTGTTTGACTGGTCTAAGAATCGCGTTATAGATGGGAGACAAGTTATGTCTAACTCCCCCATTTCTGTTTAATGACGGATTCTCTTTTTTGACAAAAATAGCCTCTTTAACTCCCCTCTCAAACCAGTTCTTTTCCCTGGCTAAGATCTGAACCTCACTGTCCTCAAAAGAATGGCCCGTGGCTTCTAGGTGAAGATGTACCGCAGAAGCCGGTCCACTCTGGCACGCCCGCCTGTGTTGGTACATCCTCTTGTGAAGTGGCTGTTTTGTTTCCCCAATATAGCGCTCACTGCAATCCTCACTACACTGAATGGAGTAGACCACAATGCTTTGTTTGTGGCTCGGTGTTCTGTCCTTTGGGTGGTATAAAAAAATGTTACACTATAAATAAAATAAAAAAAACTTGGAACGAATCAGGCCTTTTCCATTGAAATAGCTACTCAACTTATGAAAAATTCATGTTACGAAACAAAATTACAACAAATTAATTTCGTAAGGTGAGGTACCACTGTATATATATTAGTGCTGTCAGGCGATTAAAAAAAATAATCTAATTAATTACAGGATTTGTAATTAATTAATCTAATTAATGACATTTTTAAATAAAAAATTTTAGGTGGTTTATTGTGCTCTCCCACAGTGCAAAAAAGGTGTCAAACTTGCGATTTATAGTGGTACAGTGAAAAGACTGCAGACTTCCCCTATAAGTCTTTAAGTTTTTCAGTCTTTCTTTCCGTGCACACAAGACAAGACTGCTGACAGACCCCCATTCCCCCTCCCACATTACATAACATTCATTCAAAAGCTCATTTACACCATTCCACTATAAAATGGCGAATATTCCTGGTGCCAAAAGGGTGAGCACATACAGTAGCTTTCATGCAATGTCAATAAAACAACGCTTCAAATATACAGAGAATACAAATAATTGCCCAAAATAATTGCCCGTGCGAATTACTCATGGCTCACATGACCCCCGGAACCCGCGGGTTTGCCAGATCGCACCAGATCGCACCGCGGGAGGAGGAAGAAGGCGGCGCGGATAAGTAAATGATCAGGTTTAGCGATTTGGAAGGGCAACTCTGGCGCTTCTAAGTGTGCAGCCTTAGTCACAGCAGAACACGCTGGCGAGGTTATGGGGAATTGAAAAGGGTTCGGCCCGTGGAGCTCTTCATGTGCTCTCCGCGGGGACAACGGGCTTGGGGACGGACCTGCTTGTCACATTTTTATACATAAACTCGCCGTTCAAAGGCCCCGCACGCCAAATTTAAAATGCGTGCATTGAATTGCCGCTCATAATTATTTGCGTTAATTTTTATAACGCGTTAATTTGCGGTATAATTAATTAATCTAATTAACGCGTTAAACTGTCAACTCTATTATATATATATATATATATATATATATATATATATATATATATATATATATATATATATATATATATATATATATATATATATATATATATATATATATAGTCAGTGGAATGCAGAGGAAGAGGTGCTGGAGGGACCATCATGGCTGATGAAGTGGCTGATATCAAGAAATCCTACCAATGGCTGGAGAGGGCTGGTCTGAAGGACAGCATAGAGACCCTCATTCTGGCTGCACAGGAGCAGGCCTTGAGCACCTGAGAAATAGAGGCCCAGATCTACCACACCAGACAAGACCCAAGGTGTAGGCTGTGCAAAGAGGCTCCTGAGACAGTCCAGCACATAACTGCAGGGTGTAAGATGCTGGCAGGGAAAGCATACATGAAGCAACAAAACCAAGTGGCAGGCATAGTGTACAGAAACATCTGTGCAGAGTACGGGCTGGGGACCCCAAGGTCAAGGTGGGAAACACCTCTGAAGGTTGCGGAGAATGACCGAGCCAAGATCCTGTGGGACTTCCAGATACAGACTGACAGAATGGTGATGGCGAACCAACCAGACATAGTGGTGGTGGATAAGCAACAGAACAGAGCCGTGGCGATGGACATTGCAATACCAAGCGATGGTAACATCAGGAAAAAGGAACACGAGAAACTAGAGAAATACCAGGGGCTCAAGGAAGAGCTGGAGAAGGCCTGGAAGGTGAAGGCATCAGTGGTGCTCGTGGTGATAGGAGCACTCGGGGCTGTAACCCCCAAACTGGAGGAGTGGTTACAGCAGATCCCAGGAAAAACATCAGACATCTGAGTCCAGAAAAGTGCATTACTAGGAACACCAAAAATACTGCGCAGAACTCTCAAGCTCCCAGAGGACCCGAGCTGGATGAGAGTGAGAGGCAGTTTCGAGTGCTTCAGGTATGGGCATCTGGCTGTACCTCTTGGGTACTTGCTTTTTCATTGCACCTTTCTGGGCCTCTGACAGTTGGCTCACTTCTCTCCGCACCTGCTTGATTTTAGCCTCTAACCGTCTTTTCCGTCTCTCATGGCTCCCATGGTTGCTCTTATAGCCCAGCACCTCTAGGATCACTGCTGCTGAAGTGTATATCAGCTCATTGGTTTCAGTGATGGTTGTGGTAGGGATCGCTCTCAGTGCTGCATTCACATGTTCTAGGAGACTTTCAGATGGTACTTCACTTAGCCTCTGTAACTGGCGTCGGAGTTGCCTTGTGTTCATTCGGGCCATGATCTTATCTTTCAGTTCAGACGCTGCCTCGCTCAGCGTGATACTTATTGGGGCTTCGTACCCAATCTCTGGTTGGGGAGTTGGTGTTAACTCCCCTCTGACCTCTTTGTGTTGTACCTCATCAATCTCTAGTTGTGATAGCAGTTTCCGTTTTTTTTTTTTTTTGTGGATGTTGGAATATCTATATATATATCTATCTATATATCTATCTATATATCTATATATATATATATATATATATATATATATATATGTATAATGAACAGGGTTTAAAAGTCACCCAAATTAATGCATATACCTCTCTGTGCAGTGTGCAATCACATCATATCTTGTTCCATTAATCCAAGTGACATCCCAGTTCATTCACGGCTGTAATGAAGACTTCTGTACTGCTGTCCAAGGAAAAGTTCCTGATTAATTTTACCTACTTTACGTTCCATCATCTGAGGTGTTTACAATCGCTGCAATTGTATTAACTACAGTGTCAACAACTTTTGGCACATCCTGACACTTTTGTATGAGATAGGTGATATATATTCTCCAGATGACCACATATTTTCAAATAACTCACAGAGGAAGAATGTGGAGACATAGGTCATCTGAGGACAGCTTAGACCGATTCTGTTCTGAGCTGTGGAGAGCTTCAAAGTTTGATGCTCACAATGTGGTGCCACAGTATGTTTTTGTCCAAAGCCAATACAGACTTAACCACAGAGAAACCGCTGTCTCTTCCACTGAACTGCATTATCCTGAACTTCACAATATTCTTATAGCCTCCTACCAATGGAGACTGAAATACCACACAAAGGTTGCAGTTTTAGATTGTAAGATGAGAATTTTGAATGATTTTCTTATTTCTTATGCCCCGCTTTTACAGATTTCCATGCCATGTCTTATTGTATCACCTCTGTTTTTATTAGACATTCCAAAGACATGTTTAATATATATTTTCACTAGAATTTAATGTTTGAAAACATTGTCATCCATTTTTCCAGTCTTGTCACTCGTCTGTCTCTAATTGTGCATAGCCAGGGCTGTTCCACGCTCAATGAATGTCACATCACAGCCAGATAACACTGTAATGATGATTAAAATCATACTAATCGAAAAAGCAAATGGCTGCCATTATGTTTGCAGTTAATTATCTCTCCTTTCACCACGTCCAAAGTGTGACTGAAAGAGCAAAGCAATAACCTGGCTCTGACATAAAGGATGTGGCTCTGCAGGAGGCAACAGAACAGTTTCTCTGATTCTCACAGCAGGGGCCCACAGTGATACTGGTCATGTGACAGAAGCATCTCAGCTCACGCGCTCATATCCACACTTCAAAATAAGGCTGCAGCAGCTTCATTAACATGTCTAAACTACACTGTATGCATAATTATTAGGCAAGTTGTATTTATGAGGATTAATTTTATAATTGAACAACTACAGTGCTCTCGGTCAATCCAAAATGTTAATAAATCCCAAACATGAATATTAACAAACTAAAAGTTTTGGCTTTCTGAGGAGAAAATCTATGTGTGCGCAATGTGTGGGCAACTATTAATGTTATTATGTAAATTATTATGCAACTAAATGAAAAATGAACATTTTCCATCCTCACTTGTTTATTTTCATCTGTCAGAATAGTAAACAACTCAAAATTTACAAATAAACATTTCTGACATTTAAAAAACCCTTAATCCATTCCATTCATGGAGTCTGTGAGTTTCTTGATCTGTTGACGATAAACTTTTTGTGGAGCAGCAACCACAGTCTCCTAGACACTGTTCAGAGGGGTGTGCTGTTTTCCTTTACTGTAAATCTCCAGTTTAAGAAGGGCCCGCAAGTTCTCAGTAGGGTTTAGGTCAGGTGAGGAAGGGGGCCATGTCATTATTTTTTCATCTTTAAGGCCTTTATTGCCTAGCCATACAGTGGAGTACTTTGATGCATGCGATGGATCCCCCTATAAATCATGGTCCTCTTGAAAGATGCAAAGTGTCTTCTAAAAACTGCCAGTAGGTTTTGGAGTTCATTTTGATTATTATATTTAAACTATTAGGTAAGTGGGTATTTTGCCTAATAATTGTACACATAGTGAGTGTGTGCACAATTATTAGGCAAGTGAGTATTTTGACCACATCATAATTTTTATGCATAAGCTCCAAGCTGTAAAAATTTGAATTCTTATTTGATGTAATCATATATATCCGGTGATGTGTACTTGCTTAAAGAGGGAGGGTGTGGCCTAAGGAGATCAACAACCAATATCAAGGTGTGCATAACAAATAGGCAGCTTCCTTTCTTCAGGCAAAATGGGCCAAAAAGAGATTTAACTGACTCTGAAAAGTCAAAAATTGTAAAAAAGATTTTCAGAGGTATGAAGCACCCTTGAAATGGGCAAAGATATTGGGGCATGATCACAGAACCATCAAACATTTTGTTGCAAATAGTCAAGAGTGTCACAAGAAACGTGCTGAGAAAAAAAAGAAGCAGATTAACTGTGAACATGAGCCTACCAGGAATCATCCTGGTAGGTTATCCTCCAGTGCTGTTATATTCCAGAACTGCAACCTACCTGGAGTTCCCAGAACTAAGATGCTCATGTCAGGGACATGACCAAGGTAAGGTAGGCTGAAACCCAACCACCACTGAACAAGAAACATAAACTGAAAGGTCAAGACTGGGTCAAGAAATATCTGGAGACAGATTTTTCAAAGGTTTTATGGACTGATGAGATGAGAGTGGCTCTTGATGGACCAGATGGATGGGTCTGTGGCTGGTATGGGCTGTTATTATTAAAGATCCCATGACATGGTACTTCTTGATGCTTTTATATGGTGCCTTAATGGTTCCCTAATACTGTAAATGAATCCTTCTTCAAAATCAAGACTCAGTGCATGAGAAAGACCCATGAACACAGTCAGAGTCAAAAATATGTCTCTGGAACACTTTATTCTGGGCGTTGTTGCTTGAATGTGAATGAGAAGGACAGAGACAGGCCAGAGCAGCAGGTGGGGAGGGGCCAAACTCTCCACTGTTTCCTCGTTTAGCGGTGCGCTGGTGCGCTGGCCCCACTTCCGCGTTTATGCACGAGGAAGATATGAGACGATTTCCATTGAAAAATAAACATATTTCCACAGAAAATAAAATTAAACCACTGCTGTTTCAGAGGTTTGGAGGCTCGGATAAAGGGCATCCGAGCCTGGAAACACTCTCATGTGCCTCCAGGCAAATAAAAAAATGCATCTTGCATTGCGTAGCTCGTTTGCGGTCCAAACTCTGGCCGAGACGGTGGGTAGATATCCAGACGGGCGGTGGAACTGCATTTGCATTTTTGCTTCAGTGTAACGTCATATAGTTTCCATGTTCAGAATCACCCGTTTGGGCTGTCTTTTTTTCAAACGCAGAAAAGGATCGTAAATGTTTCACAACTTTTAGCCATGGGGGGGTAAACAGGGTAGGGGAGCTCACATTAACGTTCAAAAATCTCAGAAAATGAAAATTTCATGCCATGGGACCTTTAAAGTGAGGAAATGAGCTTGCTGGACCTTTTTAGGCTGAAGTGGAATTCAGAATGAACTCCAAAACTTACTGCCAGTTTTTGGGAGACACTTTCTTCAATCAGTGGTACAGGAAAAAGTCTGCATCATTCAAGTGGACCATGATTTTTAGGCAGGACCACGCTCCATCACATACATTGAAGTACTCCACTGTGTGGCAAAAAGGCCTTAAAGATGAAAAATAACGACATGGCCCCCCTCCTAATCTGACCTAAACCCTACTTGTGGGCCCTTTGTAAATTGGAGATTTACAGTGAAAAATAAATAAATAAATAAATAAATACAGTAGTATGCCTCTCTGAACAGTGTCTGGGAGGTTGCTGCTGCACAAAAAGTTGATTGTCAATAGATCAAGAAACGCACAGACTTCATGAATGGAAGGGTTCTAACCATTACTGAGTTTTTTTTTTACTATTCTGACAGATGAAAATAAACAAGCGAGAATGTAAAAGGTTCATTTTTTTATTTAGCTGCATGGTAATAGTTGCCCAATAATTGTGCACACATACATTATATTGCCAAAAGTATTCACCCATCCAAATAATGGAAAGAGATAAGATAAGATAAGACTTTATTGATCTCACACAGGAGAAATTTACTTGCCACAGTAGCTCCAGGACAGTATGGACAAGAAAGAAAAGTGCATGCAGGCAATGATGGAATAAAGTAAGTAATAATAAAAATAGTAATAATAAGTAATTATAATAATAATAATAATAATACAAGCATCAACAGGGAGAGCAGGGAGCTGCTCAGCTCTTCTACAGTCCGGTGCTGAGGGTGAGAGGTGTCGTCCATGATGGACGTGAATTTGACCAGTACCCTCCTCTCAGCCACCTCCTCTACAGAGTCCAGAGGATAGCCCAGGACAGAACTGGCCCTCCTGACCAGCTTATTGAGTCTCTTCCTGTCCCGTTCGGTGCTGCTCGGGGCCCAGCAGACGACAGCGTAGAGGAGAGCAGAGGCCACCACAGAGTCATAAAAAGTCTTGAGCAGAGGCCTGCACACTCCAAAGGACCTCAGTCTCCTCAGGAGGTGGAGGCGACTTTGGCCCTTCTTGTACAGGGCGTCGGTGTTGTGGGACCAGTCCAGTTTATTGTTGAGGTGAACACCCAGGTACTTGAAACTGTCCACAGTCTCTATGTCCTGCCCCTGGATGTTCACCGGTGAGTGAGGTAGTGGTCTCCTCCTGAAGTTGATCACCAGCTCCTTTATCTTACTGGTGTTAAGGCACAGGTGGTTGCGCCCACACCAGTCCACAAAGTCACTGATGACCGAGCGGTACTCCAGCTCGTTCCCCTCAGACACACAGCCCACATTGGCCGAGTCGTCGAAGAACTTCTTGAGATGGCAGCTGTCTGTGTTGTATGTGAAGTCCGAGGTGTAGATGGTGAAGAGGAAGGGTGAGAGGACAGTTCCCTGGGGGACCCTAGTGCTGCAGACTACCACCTCTGACTCACAGCCGCGCAGCCACACGTACTGTGGACGGTCAGTGAGGTAGTCGATGGTCCAGGCAGCGAGATGTCCATCTACTCCCGTGTCCTCCAGCTTCCCCCGCAGCAGCGCCGGCCTGACGGTGTTGAAGGCACTGGAGAAGTCAAAGAACATGACTCTCACAGCACTCCCGGCGGTCTCTAGGTGGGTAAGCGCCTGCTGCAGCAAGTAGATGACGGCGTCCTCTACTCCTACGTTTGGCTTGTAGGCAAACTGCAGCGGGTCCAAGGTGGGGCTCACCACAGAGCGGAGGTGACTGAGGATTACCCTCTCTATGGTCTTCATGAGGTGGGAGGTCAAGGCGACTGGTCTGTAGTGGGCCGGTTCCCTGGCGTTTGTTGTTTTGGGAACCGGGACCACACAGGAGATCTTCCACAGGACGGGGACCTTCTCCAGGCTGAGGCTCAGATTGAACATGTAGCAGAGAACCTCACAGAGCTGGTCTGCACAGGTTCTCAGCAACCTGGAGCAGATACCGTCAGGTCCTGCAGATTTCCTCTGCCTGAGACGCCTTAGCTCCCTCCTCACCTCGTCCGGTGTGATGGAGAGGGGGGAATGAGGGGGGGACTGGGATGGACTGCAGGGGGTGGTGGAGGTGGGGGGTGCAGGGGGGCTGGTGCTCGGTTGGGTCCGTGTGAAGGGGGAGGGGGATGTGCCACTGGCCTGGGGAGGTGTGAAGAGGAGGAGGGAGTCGGCAGAGGGGGTGGGGGGTGAGTCAAACCTGTTGAAATAACAGTTTAATTCGTCAGCTGTCCCTCTGCCACTCTGTCAAAAACCAGACATACTCCTTAGTCCTCTCCACACGTTGTTCTGGGTCAGCTGCTCCTCCATCCTCCTCCCATAGTCCTTTTTGGCCCGTCGTATCCTCCATTGGAGCTCCCTCTGGACCCTCTTCTGCTCCTCTCTGTCCTCTGAGTTGAAAGCCTTTTTCTTCTGGTTCAGGAGGGCTTTAAGCTCAGGGGTGACCCAGGGGTGGTTGTTGGAGAAGCACCGTACCCTCCTGGTTGGCACAGTGTTCTCCACGCAGAAGTTGATGTAGTCTGTGATGCAATGGGTCAGACCGTTGATGTCGTTTCCATAAGAGTCAGTGAAAATGTCCCAGTCAGTGTTCTGGAAACAGTCCCTCAGACTCTCACAGGCCTCCTGAGTCCAAAGCTTCACAGACCGCTTCTGCACAGGTCCTCTTCGCACCCTGGGTGTGTATTGAGGGAGCAGGTAGACCAGACAGTGATCCGAGCGTCCGAGCGGGGGGAGGGGGGCGGAGGTGTAAGCGTCTTTGATGTTGGTGTAAAACAAGTCCAGAGTCTTATTGTCTCTTGTGGGGAATGTGACATATTCCATGAAAGTGGGAAGAGTAGTGGAGAGTGATGTGTGGTTAAAGTCCCCAGTGATCAGAAATAAGGCACACGGATGGCGTATCATCATGTCATTAACGACGCTGTGGAGCTGTTCGCATGCTGCCGCACCATCCGCCGATGGAGGAATGTACACACAGAACACAATAATATGTGTAATTTCTCTGGGCAAATAGTACTGCCGCATACCGACAGCGAGTAGTTCAATGTCCAGGGAGCACAGCTGATGTTTCACGTGTACATTCCCGGGATGGCACCAGCGTTCGTTAATGAAGAAGATAAGTCTGCCTCCTCGTGTTTTCCCGCTCCCCGTAACAGTCCGGTCCGCGCGCCTCATAGTAAATCCATCCAGCGAGATTACATTGTCCGGTATATTCCCATTCAGCCACGTTTCGGTGAAGCACATCAGACTGCAGTTCCGGAATTGTCTCTGATGTCAACAAGCTCCTCCACCTTATTGGACACAGAATGCAGATTCCCCGTTATCACCATGGGTAGTCCGTTCGGTAAATACGGTCTCCGGTTCTCGCGTCCGCCCCTGCAGCCTCTCCTCTTTCTCCGTATCTCCACCGGGACATCCGGTTTTCCCGCGTGGAGTAGAGAAGGGCCCCATAACTCCAGGAGCCGGTCCCGCGCGTATGTAATCCGGTGCATGGCTGAAAGTGATTCCCGGCGTAACTCCTGGCGCAGGTTCATAAAGTGTCCAAAAACACTACAGCTAACAATAGAGTTGTAGTGAGAGTAGGCTTCCCAGGTGCATGACTGCGCCCTGTTTCACCTACTCTAAAGAAAAAGCAAGAAAAATGACTATTTACAAGTAAAAAGAGGAAAAAAGGAAAAGCAGCTGGCCTCACCAGCTGGCCTCACCAGCGCCATCATGAAATCAGATGTTCCAATCACTTCCATGGCCACAGGTGTATACAATCAATCACCTAGGACTGCAGACTGTTTCTACAAACATTTGTGAAAGAATGGGTCACTCTCAGGAGCTCAGTGAATTTCAGTGTGGTACTCTGATAGAATGCCACCTGTGCAACAAGTTCACTTGTAAAATTTCATCGCTCCAAAATATTCCACACTCAACTGAGTGGGAACAACAGCAACTCAGCCACAAAGTGGTAGGCCACGTACACTGACAGGGCAGGGTCAGCGGATGTTGAGGCGCATAGTGCGCAGTGGTCACCAACTTTCTGCAGAGTCAATCGCTACAGACCTCCAAACTTCACGTGGCCTTAAGATTAGCTCAAGAACAGTGCGTAGAGAGCTTCATGGAATGGGTTTCCATGGCTGAGCAGCTGCATCCAAGCCATACATCACCAAGTGCAACCCAAAGCATCCGATGTAGTGGTGTAAAGCACAAACATTTAGGTTTGAGGGTTATTGACATTATAACTGTGTGTAATAAACATCTCTGTCTCTAAATTGGTTTCTTTAATGAACAAACAAGACAAACAAAAAAGCTGGGGTGCCTAATTTTGAGACAGCGAAAGGAGGTCGTTGGTTGCCTGGAAGAATACATGACTCATCGCTGTAACAGCGGTGAGTCTGGTAACGCTTGGTTCAGAATGCGCTGCGGTTGCGCGTAAACAGACAGCTAAGTGAACCAATCAGAGATTGCGCCATCTTGATTCAAAACTGAGGAGGAACTTCCGCTGCCTAAGAGTGACTTTGCGGGCAAAGGCGGGTGCACTGACGTCACCATCTTTGAACGAATCAGAATCGCGGAGTCCGTTTTTAACCGGAGGAGCAAGGGTGGAGCGAGGGTGTCCAAATGGTATCGCGCTGTATAGGAAATACAGAGAGATATCATTTGGCTGGCCAGGTAAGGTCGTTGGTAGTTGCTGCAACATTTTTTGCAGACTGCACAGTTTTAGAACATCTTGATCAGGTGATGAAGCAGGGTGGCCCAAACTAGCAGAGCTGGCGTGCTCATCTGGCGTCACAAAATAACACATCACTTTTTGTTCTGTGTTTGCAAACAATAAAATGCTTTTTAATTAGATAACAGGGCTCTCAAGTCTCACACATTGAGAGTGTGACACACGCAATTCGACGTGTTCACACGCTCACACATGGCATTTCTCACGCTGATTTCTTTTTTTTTTTTGTGCCCAGAAAATCGGTCTGTGTGGCTTAGTTTATGCAGGCTCCACGCGTTTTAAGCGAAAAAAAAACTCCCCCTGCTCCGGGCGCACGGTCCGAGCGGAGGCCGGAGCAGACGCGCCGTCCCCCGGGCACGTCCTGAGCCTCAGTCCCGGTGCCACGTCTCCTCTGAGACGCACCGACTCCGGTCCCGGTGTCTCCGTCTGTGCATAACGTGTCCCCCCCGACGGCTTACGCGTGGAATACGCGCGGCCCAGAGCCGAACTGCCCATGGTGAGTCGCGGTGAGCCGCGGTGCCGCGGGGCGCGGGCCCGGTGCAGACTCTTACATGAATCCGTTAAAAATGTCCCGCCCCGGTCTCTCCTCCCCGCCCCTCTCAGCGCGCGGTGATGTCATATCAGATTATTTCTGCATCTATTTCGGCACTAAACCAGAACTAAACCAGGACTAAACCAGGACTAAACCAGGACTAAACCAGGACTAAACCAGGACTAAACCAAGACTAAACCAGGACTAAACAGGACTAAACCAGAACTAAACCAGGACTAAACCAGGACTAAACCAGAACTAAACCAAGACTAAACCAAGACTAAACCAGGACTAAACCAAGACTAAACCAGAACTAAACCAGGACTAGACCAGGACTAAACCAGGAGTAAACCAGGACTAAACTAGGACTAAACCAAGACTAAACCAGGTCTAAACCAGGACTAAACCAGAACTAAACCAGGACTAGACCAGAACTAAACCGGGTCTAAACCAGGACTAAACCAGAACTAAACCAGTACTAAACCAGGACCTAGCCAGGACCTAGCCAGGACTAAACCAAGACTAAACCAAGACTAAACCAGGACTAAACCAGGACTAAACCAAGACTAAACCAGGACTAAACCAGGACTAAACCAGGTCTAAACCAGGACTAAACCAGGACTAGACCAGGACCTAGCCAGGACTAAACCAGAACTAAACCAAGACTAAACCGGGTCTAAACCAGGACTAAACCAGGACTAAACCAGAACTAAACCAGGACTAAACCAGAACTAAACCAGGACTAGACCAGGACTAAACCAGAACTAAACCAGGACTAAACCAGAACTAAACCAGGACTAAACCAAGACTAAACCAGGTCTAAACCAGGACTAAACCAGAACTAAACCAGGACTAGACCAGGACTAAACCAGGACCTAGCCAGGACTAAACCAGAACTAAACCAGGACTAAACCAAGACTAAACCAGGTCTAAACCGGGTCTAAACCAGGATTAAACTGGGACTAAACCAGGACTAAACCAGGACTAAACCAAGACTAAACCAGGTCTAAACCAGGACTAAACCAGAACTAAACCAGGACTAGACCAGGACTAGACCAGAACTAGACCAGGACTAAACCAGGACTAAACCAGGACTAAACCAAGACTAAACCAAGACTAAACCAGGACTAGACCAGGACTAAACCAGGACTAAACCAGATCTAAACCGGGTCTAAACCAGGACTAAACCGGGACTAAACCAGGACTTAACCAAAACTAAACCAGGTCTAAACCAAGACTAAGCCAGGACTAAACCAGGTCTAAACCAGGACTAAGCCAATACCAAACCAGATCTAAACTGGGTCTAAACCAGCACTAAACCGGGTCTAAACTAGGACTAAACCAGGTCTAAACCAGGACTAAGCCAAGACTAAACCGGATCTAAACCAGGACTAAACCGGGACTAAACCAAAACTAAATCAGGTCTAAACCAAGACTAAGCCAGGACTAAAACAGGTCTAAACCAGGACTAAACCAGGACTAAACCAAGACTAAACCAAGACTGTGTGTGATATATTATCCTGTGTATTATTGAATAATATGGACTTTTAGTTATAAAAGCATTTCCATATTAACAAAGTACCTTCTAATTCTGCACTGCCCTTCCACCATCCCCCCTGGTTTAATTTTATAACTCGACTACTGCTCGCACCCCCCCCGTCCTCAGAAATCTCACTCCTAGCAATCTTCAAAACTTGAGAGCCCTGTTAGATACAAGCAATGCACAAAAATTGTTGGAGTTTGTCACAGAGTGTTGCTTTTAAAATATAACAAAATGTACTCTCCCGCAATAAAGTTGAGTATTAGTGGAGTACACTAGCCTCATTCTGAGTTTGGGCAATGATTGTACATGACAATATTAACTCACGGATTGCACGGATTCATCCTCTTAGAGCCATCCTCTTTTACTGCACTTTGCACATTGATCTTTCAGTTGTGTACTGGTAATAAGGTCCACATGCCCATGTCCAAGCAGCATATACTGTCGCCTCAAGATCCATCTGCACACTCACTGCATGCACAGGGACGAGTGTAATCCGAATGCAAATGGATTGGGATTGTAGAATTCATGTGCACAGGCTAAGGATCGTATAGGGATTGGTTTCGCAAACCCCTTAGGTCGATAGTAATCCGCTTGGTGCTGCCTTGTGCACGATATCGGATGGGATTGGTGTATTGCGCATGCGTGGGAATTTTTGCCAGGGATTTCACCTGGAAGTGGCAGGAGGCGCCGATGCCGTCATAAGTAGCGATTGTTCCTGGAAAAGTCAGACGAAATCATGGCTGCAAAGAAAGAATGCACAACAGGTACACCAATGCTGCTCCCTCGACTCCTCGAAACTCCTCGAGCGCCATCATTGTATACCGCCACGTAGTTTGTTGTGTTTTTATTGAGTAGCCATCACCCGGAAGTAGTTGGACTACAGCACCACATAGCGTAGCGGAGCCGGCCAGGTCGCTGACCATTATCCGATTACATGAGCTTCATGTGCACTGGGATCTAAGGAGAGACCACCCACCGAGTAACAGGATCGGATTTGGAGAAATCCAATCCGATCCTACCATGTGCACGCAGTGACTGTGAGGTATAAATGTGTGTAGGGTGAGTAATGGGAGAATCATGGTTCATGCACTTCTATTCGCTTTGTGTTACATTTTTGTATGAAAAGCGCTTTATAAATAATGTTTGATATATTGATTGATTCACATCAAAGTGCCATAGTTTTAAGAGAAAGCACTAACATTATCAGGCTGGTTGAGAGGGGTTAGAGCTTCCAAGGCCTTGCATTTGAATTTACCCCGAAAACAGATCCATTACGGCCACTGCAGAAACAGGCCAAATGTTTGCAGTCATGTTTGTGAAGATCATACAACAGATAATAAAGGCTTCAAACTGAATCACTATTGAACAATTCCCAAGGTCAACACCAAGAACAACTCTGTCTTGAGAGACCATAATCCAGTTTGGCCTCCTGCTGCCGTCTGGCTGCTACACATTGGAGCAGCAATTCATTACAGTCAAACTATCAGTCAAAGCCTGTGGACAGGGGTATTACAGCATAAACATACTGTAATTTTGTACAGTAGAATTTTTTTTATTTCTCAGTTTGGTCTATGTAAGCAATCATGACTGTATGCTGACCTTAGATGTAAACATACTGCATGTAATAAGATAAGATTAAAAACTAATTACCCACTGTTTTGGTGCCTGAGGTTGACCAGTTATGAGCAGCCTTACTGAAACCAGGCATATTTGGCTATTGTGTTTAATATTGATTTGGTTGGTTTAGTTATTGTCAGAGAAAAAAGCAAATTAATTGTCAGCTCATAGCAGAGTGGATCTTCTACACTATGCATATTCATAATGCATAGAGCATATTTAATAATGAGCATAGTAGAAGACGAGGCACAGAAACGTGAGCATGTCTCCACATGGGACGAGTCTTTACACAAACAAAAAGAGGTCACGCTTAAGCACGTCAACATCAAAACGACTTATCTGAAAGTGGGCTAATGAAAGCGCTAGATTCTCACAAATGCTTCCACCACTATTCATTCCTCTATCCATTTTTAGCCTTTGACTAATTTATTGCTCATTACAGTTAAAACAGATGTATGCATTACCAAAAACAAAAAACAAAAAAAAAACTGTGCACTGTTTAAGTATTCTCCAAACTTCTAAAAGGGCCCTCTTCAGACATGGACTCATCAAGCATCTTAAAACTGGTATAATCAGGAAAACTTTTACCTCATATAAAAATAGACTGTGAGATCACTTAACACTGCAATGAGTTTCAAGTGAAACCCCAATGAGAGCTGTTGAATAAAAAAGGAAAGCTACATTTCACACTTCACCTCAACATTGCGTCGCAACTTGTCAGGTATTGAATGTAGTGGAAAACAACTTCACCCCTCAGTGCCCCAGAAGAGAGTCCAGGTCTAGGAATTTTGTTACTTTAGAAGACTTAACTGAATTACCCACATTTGTTTTTATTCATATACTGTGTTTTATGATGATCCTAGAAAAAAAATCCCATGGCTGTTTCAATCAAAAGGCAGAAGAAAAAGTGTTTGCTAAGGCCTTAAGGTTAGTGGCTCTATTCCACATTATATCCCATACTCCAACAGTGTTGACATGTGTTAAACAAGATAATTAAACATGATTATACAATGAAAAAGGAAAAAAAAAACATTATGAAAGAAAAGACAGGTATTTGAACAGCAGTCTTTTTTACCATATAGGCTACTTTATTTGTGCTGTGATGGGCTGTACTGTAATGTACTGTATTGACTCAAAACTACATACATCTCTTAAAGAGCAGACATTTTCATCAGATTTCCCCTACATTCTCTGTATGTTTGAACTTCTAAACCATGTTAACATTTCCTTTTAGTAACCATGGTAACACTTGATCAAATTTCTCAGTAAAGCAATCTTTATCCAAGTTCAAGTTCGAAGCAACTGAACACTGATGAGGGTCTTTGTGCAAAAGAAAGTCAGCTCACTCATACTGTTAAATACACTCATCCAGAATTCAGGAAGGACAAAAGATGACCAGAAAACACAAAAGATACACAACATTTATACATAAAAGTAAGAGTTTCTTGTAGGGAGGTTACTGGACCAGAAAATGTGCATTGAAAAGAAAGGAAACTGGTGGAGAAAAAAAAGCCTAAATCTGTTTAAACACCAGTATTAATGCATGTATCTGTACAGTAAAATACATCACTACAGGACTGAAAAAAATATAGTGTGTATAATGACATGAGCCTCTTTACTCCACCAGTCTGAAATAACAAAACACGGATGCTGTTCCCATGAGCATTAAGCGTTACAGTGATAAAATGTAGTTTGCAAACAGCATGTCTTGATAGGTCTGCCGTTTTCAATGAAATGAATTCTGCTTGCTATGGATTTTGCTTACAACTGAAAAAATGAAAACTTGGCTTCACTCCAGCTATGCAAAATAATATGAGTTGCGGGGCATCCCCAAACAGAAGCAATTATCATATAGCACCATTCATTTAAAAGGGATGCATCTCCAAAATCTAATTCTGTGCTTAGCTGGGCCATATCAGTGAGGGAGAAATTAGTTCATATTTTTTATTCCGAGCAAAAAAACAGCCAGACACCATCCATGAACGGAGAGAGAATCATTTCAGCAGAAGCCTTGGGACAAATGGAAACAGCTGGCAAAGGCTGAAAGGTTTGGGGAGAAAAACAGAGAAAACAATTGCACCCCAACAACAATATATTATTCTCTATATTTGTAGCATTTTCACACCAGTAATTCGAATATCCAGAATCGACTCTGGCTGTAGTCTGCTAAAGACACGCTCTACCTATTGATTAGTTGACTAAAGGGGACAGTTGCGTAAAAGCTCTGTATCTCAATGATCTGACCAACTGCAGTGTATTTATAAAGGCAAATTCAGATAACTCATTCCATTTCTTCTCTCTTCTCATATTTCCTTTTGTTCAATATAAATCCTAATAATCTTCAATACGTTCTGCATTTTATATCCAGACTGAAGATATCAAATATATAAGCAAGATGTATAAAATTATGTAGCAAATTATGGTTTCAATATATTTTTGGTTTACTACATTTCATATGTGTCCATTCATAGTTTTGATGCCTTCAGCGAGAATCTACAACGCAAATAAATAAAGAAAAAAATAAATGATAAAGTGTGTCGAAAATTTTCACTGGTAGTGTATATAAAATAATGGGTCAACTAATATGCATTCAAAGACCATTGCCAGTGCTCAGATGTAACTATGCCCTTTTACGTGTTTGGAGAGTTTCTGTGCTGTTGATGCGTGATTTCAGCCTGTTTGTGAGAGCAGATCATGTGCACACGCTGGGAGTGCAGCATGTGTAGAGCACTCATGAGCTCATTACAGTGGCAGTAGATAATAGGAGTGTTGCCATGCAAGGCCACAGCAGCCCCCTTCGGCTTTTTACAGTGGTGACAGTGCACCGGTCAATACTCACGCACACTCACTCCCACAGTGGTGAGAGGATTCAAGGAGACGAGTGTAAAATATGTAGTAGTATGTTTGTATTTTTATGTTGTTTGTGATACACCAAAACTGTGTTCAAAAGTTAAAAGTGCAATTCCTTTAAGTAAATTAATATTGTGAAACAAAAGCATTACATCTTTAAAGGTCCCATGACATGGTACTTCTTGATGCTTTTTTTTCAAAATCAAGACTCAGTGCATGAGAAACAGAGATAAGATGAGAAAGAGTAATTTTTCTCTGTCTGAACACTCCATTATGGGAGTTGTTGCTTGAATGCAAATGAGGAGGACAGAGATGGCCTATAGTAGAGGGTGGGGGCGTGGCCAAACTCTCCGCTCTCAGCTCTCAGCTCTCAGCTGTGCGCTCTGACCCATTTCCGTGTTTTAAGAGCGGAGGAAGAAAGGAGAGCCAGAAAATAAAATTAAACCACTGCTGTTCAAAGGTCCAGAGGCTCAGATAAAGGACTTCCGAGCCTAGAAACACTCTGACGTGCCTCCAGGCAAATAAAAAAACAAATTTTGCATTGCCTAGCGCATTCGCGGTCCAAACTCTCTGGGCGTGATTTACAGAGACGCTGCCTAGACACAGACGGGGGGTGGAGCTGCATTTTTCGATCTGACGTCAGTAAGGTGCCTTGTTCAGTATCGCCCGTTTCAGCTGTGTTTTTTTCTAACGCAGAAAAGGGCCGCAAATGCTCAGTTTAGACATTTCGCAACTTTTAGCCATGGGGGGGCCCTAAACAGGGTAGGGGAGCTCACATTAACGTTCAAAAACCTCAGAAAGTGAAAATTTCATGCCATGGGACCTTTAAATCAATGCCCCAAAGCAGCCATCTTCTGCCCATTACAATTTCTTCTTTAATATGCTAACTTGTCACATAACTCAGGACTACAGGGCCTTCCACTGCAAGAATGAATACAAAATTTGAACAAAAATGAGCAGACCAAAAAGACATGCCTCTTTTTTGCTTTGGAGTGCACCTAAATAAACATATAAACCAACATATAAATTAACATGCTTTACAACTGTGGATAATGAGGTTTTAAACACTCAACATACATCATATCTTTTATATAGTTCTAAGACACTGGACTGGCTGGCTTAATGCTGCATCACATTAATATGTAAAGTCAGAGCGGCTGGTTAACAGCAATTACAAAGATATTAACCCTTTAGCTATAACATGGAGCACAGCAGTTGGTTCTCTCATGTGAAATTCCCACACATTTTGAGCTGGAACAAAAACATAATTTTAGGCTATCTTCTGCGTGAACAATCCTGCAGTTAGCTTCATTACTATTTCTCCCACAGCGGGTTGGACTCACACCTCAGTATCTAAATGCTAATTCCTGACCTGACCATAATGTTCTTTCTTCCTTTTCCTCAAATGTGTAGATCCTCAAGTGCCTCGCAGTGGCTCCTTCATCCTGAGGGGTACATGTAACTAAGCAATGGCTGCTTCAGTCACTCTCCAGCTGTTTCCGTCTCTGTCATCAAACTTTCATATCTCAGTACAACCATGTAGCACACAGCCTGAGCAGGACTATAGACATTTTTATTTAAATGGATAAGATTTCACTTTTTGTACATAAACTACCTGCACTAGCTGCCCACATATGGCTGTTTTTACACTGCATGCCATTTCTGTAGGCCTATCATGATAATTACTATATCAACTTCAATATATCGTTCAAAATATATTTTGGGGCTCAGTATAGTGTGTACGATTTCTTCATAAAAGTGGGGAGATTTTGTGTATTTTTGATGTAGTACAATAAGATTTGAGTTGTACAGTACTGAATAACTTCTATGGCTAATTATTGGTTCATTTTATTTCTTTGTTACAGCTCAGGCCGTTGAATCATACTGTCTATTTAAAAGTGGTTTACTAGGATAATCCTGCTTTATTATTATTGTATCAGTGGCATAAAGTACATATTATCATTGATCTCAATATATCTCTGTAGTAATATATCGTGTTTTTTAATGTATTTTTACTTTTATCTTTATTCTTTCTCTCTTTTTCATTTTACATTGTATAATACATTTCATATTGTATTGTATTACATTGACAATACAGGTGACTTTGACTTAACATATTATCCTGTGTATTACTGAATTATTGAAATTATTGAAAGTACCTTCTAATTCTAACTGGCCCTGAAGGCTAACACCACAGTGATAGATGATCTGCAGAGGGAGGGCTTAGCTTAATGCCATGCAAATGACAAACAAGTAGTCACACCAGTAGCACGCAGTGACTTTTACGGGTAGGCAAGGAGACTTGGGGTGGACGTCAACATTTAGTCGATAACACTTTTTTTTATAATATAAACAACTTTTTATGAAAACTATATTATAAATGAGCATATTTTTTTACTCACATTTATTGCAAGTACAGTGGTACCTCACCTTACGAAATTAATTCGTTCCAGAAGTGGTTTCATATACGTGATTTTTTCATAAGTTGAGTAGCTATTTCAATGGAAAAGGCCTGATCCGTTCCAAGGTTTTTTTTTTATAGTGTAACTTTTTTTTAATAGTGTAACTTTGTGTTCTGCGTCCTGATTGGCTAAGAGACTAGACCAGGACTAAAAGTGGAATAAACCAGGTCTAGACCAGAACTAAACCAGGTCTAGACCAGGTCTAAACCAGGTCTAAACCTGGACTGGACCTCGACTAAACCAGGACTGGACCAGGTCTAGACCTGGACTAAACCGGGACTAGACCAGGATTAAATCACCCCGTGTGGCTCTTTGCTGGTTTCGTGCGGCTTTTGCGTTCGTTTGTGCGTGTTCGGTTTGTGGTTCGGGCTGCATGTTCGCCGCGGTTCTATCTCGTGCTCGCCGTGCTCCTGTCCCCGCGCTCCTTGTGTGTTCGGTGCTAGAGCTAAGAGGCCGAGAAAGGTGCTCTTTGAGCGGGCACGACCGCGTGGTTTTCCCCGGGGGTGGCTCTGGTTCTATCCGACTTCCAGAGCCGGGGGGCTGACACTTGAGCTAAGAGGCCGAGAAAGGTGCTCTTTGAGCGGGGATAACAGCGGGGCGTGCATCTGAGCGCGCATTATTCGAACTTTTGAGATTTCGCGTTTCGTAACTTGAATTTTCTTTCGTATCTAGAGACCAAAATTTAACCAGAAGGCGTTTCGTAACTTGGATTTTTCGTATGTAGGGTCTTTCGTAAGGTGAGGTACCACTGTATACTGACCAGGAACTTTGAGGGGCAGTTGCTCTGACCTGATAAAGGGCAAACCAACCCCCTCAACCACCTCTTTTCCGTGGGCATCACTTAACATAACACACATGACCCAAAACAGTGATAAGATTTAGTCATTAAACAATTTTGAATGAAAGAATTCATGTGATGCATTACTTCCATCATTCATTCTGCTTGCTAAAATGAAATGTTAGAAACTGCAGACATGTAGCTTTGTTTTCCTACCACAAAATTAGCAACCTATTTAAATAATGGGTTGCTTGTCTGCAAGCTAGCTAGCTGTCTGATTGTTTAGGCTAAACATAGCAAACTGAAGTGATAAAAGGAGTCAATTTGTCAACTGGACAAAGTTTGTTTGGTTGAAAACTTGTCCAGTTGACAAATTGAACTTCTCCTTTTATCATGGATTCTACCTGGACGACTGAGGGACTTTTCACGCATAGCAAACTGAACATGTATTTATGAACATTTTTATTAAAGTCATAAACACTTTAATCTCACCTTTTACGACAACGTCAAAGCAGTCAACAAGACAACCACGACAATCTCTTGCACATGCAGGCTCGGGTGCCAGTCGCATGTAGTGCTGCAGCTATGTAAACAGAGCCCACTCCCCCTTCTGACTTTCACTCTCGGTGTCCAAATGCAAGTGTTTGAGGCTGCTTTTATTTTATGAAAAATGTGGCAATTTTTTGGTTTTCATTTTCAAATCTAGGCCTAGGCCTACATGAAATTCTGTATCCATTGAAGGATGTATTATTTATTTATTTATTTATTTATTTATTTATTTATTTATTTATTTATTTATTTATTTATTTATTTATTTATTTCGACTCAGAAGTGCAATGTCAGTCCAGGAGGGCATGGGGCAGTTGCCCGAGCAACCTGAGCAACCCCCCTGTGCACATCACTGATACTGACCCAGTTTGCTCAGTGACCAAAACGGTAAAGAACATCACCATTATAACCATGTTTCAAAGAGACAAAAGTGAAGGGAAAACGGGATTATTTGGATAATTCAATACAATTTAATTATACTTTTGACACATGATGACATTAGATTTTATTGGGTAACCACTGCTTGCCCTGATTCCCTGACCACACGCCACTCAGTCACACATAAATCAGTAGGTAATGTGGTTGAAGTACCTTACCCATAAAGATCACTATATGCTTTGGGCCAGCTTGACAGTTTCTCTTTTTCTTACAGAATGAATATTACAAGATTACAAGAATACCATTGATTGTTTGATATACCTTTGAAGAATCTGTTACTGAAAACAAAACAAAAAGCTGCCTGCTTGACAACACACAGTTCAGTGGATTATGTATTTCTTGGGTTCTATATTATGATGCTGATTCTCTGACAAACTCCAAACTTGTAGCCAAGGAGACAGGTTTTTCAGTGGAGAGGAAAAATCTTGGCTGTGTGATATCAGATTGTATATTTTTCACATTTCTGTAGAGAGAATGAGATGCACAGGAAGTTTGATTCACAGTACGTGCCATGTGCTAGGGTCTGTATTTATCTGAACTTGGGATAACAAATAAAAAGTATAATGCGAACAGTGACATAATATACACATATGATAGTTGTTATAATATATACAGGATAAGATATTATGTTGATTGATTTTTGTTTATACAATATAGTGCCTGTGTACAAGCAAGTTTCCATGGGAGCAGGTGAAGTTTTGAATATCCATAAATAGCCTAAGAGTAAGTAGTAATTACTAGTAAGAAACTTGACTTTCTTACATGTAAATTTAACATTTTCTTATAAATACTTTCCTTTCATTTACATTTATATATATACACTTTTCTGGAACAGTGTGTGTGTATATATATATATATATATATATATATATATATATATATATATTCACAGACATTGAGGACAGTTACAAGTACCTTGGTATCCCACAAGCAAATGGCAACCTTGAAGAGGCAACAAGGAAAGTGGCTACAGCCAAATACCTGCAACGAGTAAGGCAAGTCCTAAGAAGTCAGCTCAATGGCAAGAACAAGGCCCAGGCAATAAACAGCTATGCCCTGCCAGTGATCAGATACCCAGCAGGAATCATAAGCTGGCCAAAGGAGGAGATACAGACCACAGAAGTTAAGACACGAAAGCTCCTGACCATGCATGGAGGGTTCCATCCAAAATCCAGCACCCTGAGACTGTACACGAGCCGGAAGGAAGGAGGCCGAGGACTAGTGAGTGTGGGAACCACTGTCCAGGATGAAACATCCAAAATCCATAAGTACATCAAGGACAAGGCCCCGACAGATGATGTGCTCAAGGAATGCCTCAGACAGTGAAGTGCAGAGGAAGAGGTGCTGGAGGGACCATCATGGCAGGACAAACCCCTACATGGGGCATACCACCGAAACATAACTGAAGTGGCTGATATCAAGAAATCCTACCAATGGCTGGAGAGGGCTGGTCTGAAGGACAGCACAGAGGCCCTCATCCTGGCTGCACAGGAGCAGGCCTTGAGCACCCGAGCAATAGAGGCACAGATCTACCACACCAGACAAGACACAAGGTGTAGGCTGTGCAAAGAGGCTCCTGAGACAGTCCAGCACATAAATGCAGGGTGTAAGATGCTGGCAGGGAAAGCATACATGGAGCGACACAACCAAGTGGCGGGCATAGTGTACAGAAACATCTGTGCAGAGTACGGGCTGGAGACCCCAAGGTCAAGGTGGGAAACACCTCAGAAGATTGCAGAGAATGACCGAGCCAAGATCCTGTGGGACTTCCAGATACAGACTGACAGAATGGTGATGCAGAAACAACCAGACATAGTGGTGGTGGATAAGCAACAGAACAGAGCCGTGGTGGTGGACTTTGCAATACCAAGTGACGGTAACATCAGGAAAAAGGAACACGAGAAACTAGAGAAATACCAGGGGCTCAAGGAAGAGCTGGAGAAGGCCTGGAAGGTGAAGGCATCAGTGGTGCCTGCGGTGATCGGAGCACTCGGGGCTGTAACCCCCAAACTGAAGGAGTGGCTACAACAGATCCCAGGAAAAACATCAGACATCTCAGTCCAGAAAAGTGCAGTACTAGGAACAGCAAAGATACTGCGCAGAACTCTCAAGCTCCCAGGCCTCTGGTAGAGGACCCGAGCTGGATGAGAGAGAGAGAGACCAACCACCGTGGAAGGTGAGGAGCATATTATATATATATATATATATATATATATATATATATATATATATATATATGTGACAGCGAGCACCTCTGCCCCGCCGAGACAATCCACCCCACCTCACAGGTGCGCCACATCAAGATGCCAATCCGACGTCATGACCAGTGCACAGGTGCGCCCCAGACTGCCCACAATAAAAGGCCACCCCGAAATGTGCATTTTTTTTGCTTTATTGGGGGTCTGGGGACTCAGAACCAGTCAGTATCTGGTGTGACCACCTTTTGCCTCATGCAGTGCAACACATCTTCTTCGCAATCAAGTTTATCAGATTGTCAGTTGTGGCCTGTGGAATGTTGGTCCACTCCTCTTCAAAGGCTGTTATGGACGAAGAACACAGGTGCATTTTATTGATGGCATTTTGAATGCACAGAGATACCGTGATGAGATCCTGAGGCCCATTGTTGTGCCATACATCCATGAACATCACCTCATGTTTCAGCAAGATAATGCACAGCCCCATGTTGCAAGGATCTGTACACAATTCTTGGAAGCTGAAAATGTCCCAGTTCTTGCATGGCCAGCATACTCACCGGACATGTCACCCATTAAGCATGTTTGGGATGTGCTTGACCGGCGTATACGACAGCGTGTACCAGCTCCCACTAATATCCAGCAACTTCGCACAGCCATTGAAGAGGAGTGGACCAACATTCCACAGGCCACAATTGACAATCTGATAAACTCTATGCGAAGAAGATGTGTTGCACTGCATGAGGCAAATGGTGGTCACACCATATACTGACTGGTTCTGAGTCCCCAGACCCCCAATAAAGCAAAAAAAAATGCACATTTCGGGGTGGCCTTTTATTGTGGGCAGTCTAAGGTACACCTGTGCACTGGTCATGATGTCGGATTGGCATCTTGATGTGGCGCACCTGCAGTGTTGTATAGTAACGAAGTACTAATACTTCACTACTGTACTTAAGTACATTTTGGGAGACTTTGTACTTTACTTGAGTTTTTAAAAAAATGATAACTTTTACTTTTACTTCACTACATTTCTGAATTTAATTGCATACTTTTACTCCACTACATTTTCAATGTGCCGTTTAGTTACTCATTACAAAAAAACCCTCTACTGACTGAAGGAAGTCAGGACGTGCCTGGGCTTGTTCACTACTTGCGCATGACAATCAGCCTACACCTGTTGGTTTCATGCAGCTAGTTTAATCAACCAACATCCCTGATGGAAGAGGAGACAGCGTCCCCGTCGGCTACAAATGAAGGGGGACCTGATAATGAGCATCCCTGGCCGTACTTAAACACAATGTTCTCTTACGCCGATATGAAGGATTCGTCCTATCGAATGAAGTGCCTCTTGTGCCTTCCAAGAAACGTGGAAATCCTAACTTACAGAAACTCCCTGTCCAACCTCAAGAAACACATCGAGGTAAGTTCTAGATTAATGTAATTGTTAGCGTCTAAATTCCAATTTCAATAACCATAGCATGGACATTCTAGACACCGTTGTGAAACCTTGAGCATAACATGTAGAAATTAACTTTGTGTGACATTGTTTCGGTTACACAAAGCGTATTTGACGATGTTCGAGCTAACAGGATACCTAGCTTTTTCGGCTCAACAGAAGGCATAGCTGTAGGCTAAATGTAACAAATGAGAAAGGGCACACGACTTCAAAAGGACAAAAAATAACATTAACATGTGCCTACTTTTAAAAATGTAAACACGCGCTGTGTGTTTGTGCTATCTAAGTAACAAAGTGAGGGTTAGCTTCAGACTGCCTTTGCTTGATACTTTTACTTGTACTTTTAATTACATTACTTGAGTACATTTATTTTTACATTACTTGTCGTACTTAAGTACAAGAAGTTCCAGATACTTTAAGACTTTTACTCAAGTAACATTTCAGTCAGTGACTTCGACTTTTACCAAAGTCATTTTTGGGAGGGATACCTATACTTTTACTTGAGTTTGATTTTCCAGTACTTTATACAACACTGCGCACCTGTGAGGTGAGGTGGATTGTCTCGGCGGGGCAGAGGTGCTCGCTGTCACACATTTGGACAGATTTGTGAACAATGTTTGAGAGAAATGGTAGTGTTGTGTATCTGGAGTGAATTTTGGATCTTTGGGTCCATCTCAGGAAAAATGGGAGCAAAAACAAAAGTGTTGCGTTTATATTTTTGTTGAGTGTGTATATATATATGTGTACATATATATATACACATATATATATACACATATATATATACACATATATATATATATATATTAGGGCTGGGAATATTATCGCGATTAATCGCGATAGAGTTTTAATCGCGAACAATTTTTTTAATCGCGATCAGAGTTTGCCAGCATTTTCCACAATTCTACCATCCATATGCAGCTCATTTGGTTGTATTAATTAAACTCATTGTTGGTTAAACGCGCTATTTTGAGTTTGCTAGTATTTTGTTCCTTCTACGCATCCCTAGGCAGCTCGAGCGGGCTTCAATCATTTATTTACAATTTCTCAAAGTAAGCACTATTACTGGTTCATTGTTACTTTTTCCTTTCTCTGCACTTTTTTGAAATAAAAAAAATGGTGAGAAATACTTTGCATTGTGAGTTTAACTTTAGATTCGAACGGTCTTACTGCAAGATATCAATTTTAAACATGCAAAATAAATCACGATTAATCGCGATTAACTATGAAATTTCTGAGATTAGTTGCGATCAAGAAAATTAATCGTTTGACAGCCCTAATATATATATATATATATATATATATATATATATACACACACAGTGGTACCTCACCTTACGAAAGACTTAACAAACGAAAATTTCAAGTTACAAAACGCCTTCACGTTAAATTTTGGTCTCTAGTTACGTAAATTCAAGTTACGAAACGCGAAATCTCAAAAATTCAAATAATGCGCGCTCAGCCACACACATTATACGCTTTTCTCAGACTGAATTTAAACTTTTCTCACATTTGTCTCTCATTTAAACACTCAAACTTTCATAGATTTTCAACAAAATTATTAATAGTGAAGTGGGGGGGGGGGGTCTAGACCCGCGCCGGACCTGGACTAAACCAGGACTGGACCAGGACTAAACCTGGACTAAACCAGGACTAGACCAGGACTAGACCAGGTGGATTAAAGCGCCGCGCGCGGGTCTATTTCCTGGTTTCGTTTCGAGTCACAGCTGAGGCGAGCAGCGAGGGTGACCGCACGCAGTCTGAGCGCATGAACGAACGCAGGTAAGAGCCGCGGTGGTGGAGGTCTAGACCAGTTCTAGAGGAGGTCTAGAGGAGGCACGGTTTGAGCACGGGTCTCGTTCATGCGCTCAGACTGCGTGCGGTTTCCCTCGCTGCTCGCCTCGGCCGTGACTCGAAACGAAACCAGGAAATAGACCCGATAGATAGAATAGATAGAATAATGAATGATATGTCAAACCCTGGGACATGTCAGCTAAATCGCCTTTAAACTGTCAGAGCAAAAGAAGTCCTTTATATATGGATGTGGATGTTCACCTACTCCACAAAGCAACTGAAAAGAAGACCCATGTGAAGCATGGCCTTCTACTGTTGAACCAGGTTAACAGTATAATGTACAGTGGTTAATGAGCACATCTCTTTTGAGCTTTTCTTCAGATGATAATATTTCATAAGTTCTGCAGATTTTAGCATAGCCCACAGTGTCTGATGAGAATATCAGACATACATTATTATACATTATTCAGGCCCTGTACGTTATGTTAAAATTTACATCATTTCTTGGAAAGAATGTTGATCTAGAATTCAGCTGGGCATTTACTGTATTACACATATTTTAGGTTCTGCTGAGATACTTTAGCTCCTTGAGGACACCCATCTATTGTATGCTGAGATTTGGTGAGGCTTCAGTTTCAGAACAAAAACCCAAGTATGTGCACCACATTATCAAGAATTTTGGAAAAGAGAATAGTGTAGGCAATACACAAAATGGCTACTAAACTAAAAGTAGACAATGGGCACAGACCTGCCAGGAACACATAATGATCACTACATTCCTTCACTGTATAGACCAGTATGGATTTGTACTTTCACATAACATGTTGCACATTTTTGGAGCTTGTCTATGTTTTCGTTCTGCCAGCTACCAGAATGAACAGGACAACAGGCTTTCTCTCGAGGCCGCTCTTGTGAGGAGAGGGATTAGTTGTAAAGCAGCTCCGCCCCAGTGACCTCCAATCTGTCTGGTAGGCAATAGCCTTTCTTGTTTACAATAATTACACTAATGAGTCCAAATTAACATGCTAATAGTTTGCTAATGCTCAGACACCACATGTCAAACCTTAATGAGTATTATACATTGACAACATCGCCACTGCCTCAGCGCCTGTCACCTCTTAAGCAGGTGTGCACTAGAGCCCAGGATCATACAAATACATCTGGCATTGCATTCATTCATTCATTCATTTTATTACCCATATTTCAACTACAGGCTTGTTGTATGCTTAAAATTTTATTAAATCCCTACTTTTACAATAGAGTAAACTAGATGCAGATTGAGGTAAAGACCCACTTGGCTGTTCCTTCCTGTACCTCATGAGTAGAATAAATGTCAGTGTTATCACAAAGTCCAAATGAAAGTGCCCTTCTGCCCTCTCTGACATGGCTGCCTGCAGGAGAATCCAATATGCTGCAGTCCTGTTCCAAACACCAAGTGCTGGAGGAGAGTATAGTGAGCAAATGGGCTGGGATTACATTTCACTGCTGCCCACACAGATGCACTCTAATCTCAAATTACAGCCGGGTCCAGAACAGCCAGAGAAATGAACAGTCCTGGATTGTCTCCCAATGTTCTTCAGCCAAAACACCCATTGCCATCGTCCGTCTCAAACCCGGCAGTTTACTAGAGTACGTTTTGCTTGCTTTACCAGCTCCTGCTAATTAAGATGATGCATAAAGCTATAAAAGTATTGTGGAAAGTGCTTTAATTCTAGTCATTATAGAAGTTGTAAAACGTGTGAGGGTAAGTCATTAGCAATTGTGACTGTGCACACAAACCACAGACAGCTAGTCTTTGAAATGAAAATAAAATACACTGAAGCCACAGCACTAGGGTGAAAAAGCACACTATATTATCTTTTTTAAACATGCACAATAGTGTTTTGGAAAAATATGTTGTATTAGCTGATTGGCTATTGGTAGAGAACGCTGTAAGAAGCATAGGGACATTTGATTTTGTTATGTTTCTCGTTATTTGGCCCCTCCTCAAACAGCAACAGCCAATCAACTCTCTCACAAATCTCTGCTGAGCCAAGATGTAGGGACCAACATAAGCGTCTGTTTCAACAAAGACCTGAGAGATGCTGGAAAACTATCACCCCACAGCCCGCACAACTATCGATTGCCCTCTGCTTCTCTTAGTGATTAGAGAAAGACAGTCTGCCCACTTGTACAGCTGACCACTGCATACAAAATGTTTTACCTCATGGCTAAACAAAAGAGATGTATTTGAAAAAGTAAACACTATACACATCCTAACCAACTGTCACTTACAACTACCAATAGATTCAGAAACAATGTTGAAATGCTGTCTCTTAAGACTAAACTCAATGACACAAAGACCCAGAACATGCACAGTACACATAGTTTTGGGCAGAACAGCACACAAGAATATCCAAGAGGGTATTGATCCAAAGCGAGGAAGACACTTCTATTCAGTGAAGCAATCTGTGAGAAGAGAAAACTGTGGAGTTGAAGAAAGTAAGCGGTCCATTATGTAGATTTATGTGCATTTATGTGAGGAGTGACTATGTACTGCAGCTGGTGTCTGCTCCATGTGACTGAGAAAGAGTGGACTAAGCAACCAGTCAATGAGTATGTGTAGCAGTTTACGTCACACAGTTATATGTGACAATATGAAGTGTTATTATGATGTAGGTGGGGAATGGGATTCAGCCATATGTAAGTTATGGGTTCCATGTTAATGTTAGATGATTTGAAGACCACCATAATGATGTGAATAAGACTGTTAAAATATTGAATATGTTAATTTATTTCTTTTGTGTATTTTACTGTTTGGTGTTTGGAGAATTTATCATTTTTCTAAATACAGTACATGTGTGATCTACAAATACTAATAAATAATAAGGCCATAATCCTTTCAACACCACACATCCTAGGCTTTAGAGACAATCATCATCAGATTAATTTGATCCTGCTTCTGAGGTCCAAGATTGTGTGGTGGGTTTCCTATTTGTACACTGAAACCATGGCCACACATTTTCACAGCTTGTAGCAATCCCAGCCTCCCTTTGCTCAACCCCCCATAGTTGACGGAAAACTAATTAAATGGCTCGTTCAAGGCTCACGTTGGTTTTAGTCCCACCGCAAGAATCACGCTATTACCACCATTTACAGTGAAAAATAATTCTTCTTTCAGAAAGAAGATGTAGTCTTGTGTGCACACAGGAATTTAATGGGGCAAAGGGTTAAAACTGACATACAAACAAATCTATTAGTAAAATTAAACGGTTTGCTTCGTATTTCAAATTTGCCTTCGACAATTAGTTCCACAAAAACAACCTATTCAAACAACATACTTTTAGGACTAATAAACTGACACACCTGATTTTAGAATGATAAAGTTATCTGATGAACTCCAGAATAGACTACTGTAATTTCTGGACTATAAGCCACTACTTTTTTCCTCAGACTTTGAACCCTGTGGCTTGTACAGCGATGTGGATAATATATGGACAGATTATGTGTTTATCAACACAACGGATGCGTGTGCAACCTGAGTGCAGAAAGCGCCGCTGTCTGTGCGGTTAACATGAAGTTACAACTCTCGCTAGCGCTGTTGTCAGCACTAAAACAGTTTATGGCCATGTGATAAAATAAGTTATGATGCTAAATGAACATTAGTGAGTGGGATACATCTTAATGACCCATATGCGTTAAATGCAGATGAGTGGGTAAATGACAAGAAGAAACGTCTCAAACTTCAGACATCGACTCATACCTCATCGATAGAACTAGCCCCGCCCCCCCGGCAGAGCCTGAAATCTGTTGAAATCCAACGAGACACTGACATGATCCTAGACAGGACAGTGGCTCTTTCTGCAGGAGGCATGTGCAGTAGAGCACAAAGTGACGTAGTCTATAGATTTTCATGGGCTAAGGCTTTCAGGGGCCCCTGGAGTGAAGAGATGATGCACCGAGGAAGATGCTAGTTTGATTGTGTTTTGAACAGTTATTTTGCTGTTCATGCACACACCCTCTTCATGGAAAATACATGAAGAAATGCATACGATGCAGCTTCTAAGTTAAAGACAATTGATCTGGCTGTCTAAGAAGGAAATAGAGCTGCTGCTGGTGAGCTTGGCATCAATGACTCGATGGTGAGACATTGGCGACAGCAGTGTGACAAACTGACTCAATGCAAAGGCAATAAAAGCAGATGGCCTAAACTTGGAAACATTCTTGAAGACTTGGACACCTGCGGCTTATAGTGAGGTGCAGCCTATATACTGTTTGCACAATTTTCTTTTAAAATTTATTTGATGCGGCTTATATTCAGGTGCGCTCAATAGTCTGGAAAATACAGTACTTTAAAATGCATTAAACATCAACAAACTTCACAGATGAACGGTCCCCATTGAGCGCTGTGTCTATTTTTGCAGTACCAACAGGATTTAAGTACATTACATTACATTACTGGGCTGCTATGCTTCTTCAGTGAGCTCATTCACAAAAAGCAGCAGGCATGGGGATGTAGCAGTAGGCCGCTGTGAGGCTATTGTCTCTGTTATTGGGTACTGAGCTGCAAGGAACTGTAGGTTTGCATCTATGTGATTGTCAGGGATTATGACACAGCATTCACAGCATTCATGGAATTTAAAAATAGCCACCATGGATTTTATTGCTACAACGGGAATATTTATACACTTTTGTGAATGCTCTGCCCCATTCGAATCAGTTTGTGCAAGGCATCAGTGGATTTGTATGGAACCCATACAGAGCGATAGGCCCATTAACATGTCTTTAACAGCGCTTAATGTTAATTAGCTCATGTGTGTTTTGTTCCCCGTGACGGCTACGCTTTTCCTCCTCCAGGGTCCACAGCTTTTTGCCACCATTCTACCACAATATTTCTGTTCTCCAAAATCTTGGGGTGCTACTCAATGTTGCACTTAAAAAGGTAAATACACCGGACATAGCTTAGTGGTGGCATCAAAACATAGGGCCTTGCACGTTGTAGAGTGCATTGCTGGAGACTGATGTTATTCTTAACAGCAACTGCTTGTCCAACCCAAACCTAATTTAACTGATTCAACATTTAATTGATGGCTTATATTTTACTCTGGACCAGCGGGAGATAAGTATACATAGCATACTTATCCCCACATTTAGGCTACGTTTATATGATGAGGGTCTGAACAGAAGACACAAAAGTGGCGTTGCATCTTCACTTTTTATTCTGCATTTAGAGGAGCGTTTTCGGGAGGAAATCTGCGTGCATATGGTGATGCAAAAGTGTGTGGAATTTGATTGGGTATGCATGCCAGGCGGCTAGGTGGTGCTGTGATACATTATCACTATGTCCGCGCCCATGCGTAGAATCTTCCTTCTTCTCATCTGCGCCGTGAAAAGCAAAACAAAACATGGCTACCCGTAGCAAAATAAAACATTAGTGTAGTCAGACGAAGAAGTTCATCTATTGCTTCAGACCACGTTAGACTACAAAGCAACGAAGGCGCAACAAGGTGTGGACTGGGAGTCCTGCCAAACAAAGTACACTGATATATGGACCAAGGTGATGTAAACGCGTACGCGACGTCAGCAGATTTGACCAGAGTTTTGCGTCTTGGGCAGTGTAGATGAAATCCCTATGGTAGAGCATATTCAAGTTTTCCACTTTGGAGGGCAGTTTCAGTTTTTTGCATTTTTAAGCCCCCAAAACGCTATCACCGTCTAAACGAAAGGCCCTTCCGATAAAATATTTTGTCATTTTTACCTGTAAGCGTCCTCATGTAAACAGGCCTTTAGTAGTTGTTTCTGGCGTCACTATCACAAGAAGTGGAAATTTAATGAACTGCACGTAAGCTCTGAGTCAAATTGATTTTGCTATTGAAATATGTAAAAGTGGAGCAACCTGCTCACTCAAATAATGCAGGAAGCATAACGTCAACCTGAAATTGTGGTCACAGTCTCAGAGCAGGGCCATTTGTCAAGGGCTTTGTGGCATGAAATAACCTGCATCTTGCAGTTTTTAAGTTACTTGTAACTTCGTGGTCGTAAACTCCATCTAAGGTTAAAGGTCCCATGACATGGTACTTCTTGATGCTTTTATATGGCTCCTTAATGGTTCCCTAATACTGTAAATGAATCCTTCTTCAAAATCAAGACTCAGTGCATGAGAAACAGAGATAAGATGAGAAAGAGTAATTTTTCTCTCTCTGAACAGTCCATTATGGGCGTTGTTGCTTGAATGCAAATGAGGAGGACAGAGATGGCCTATAGTAGAGGGTGGGGGCGTGGCCAAACTATCCGCTCTCAGCTCTCAGCTGTGCCTGTGCGCTCTGACCCATTTCCGCGTTTTTGCGCGGAGGAAGAGATGAGAAGCGTTCCATTGAAAAATAAACACATTTCCACAGAAAATAAAATTAAACCACTGCTGTTCAAAGGTCCAGAGGCTCAGATAAAGGACTTCCGAGCCTAGAAACACTCGGACGTGCCTCCAGGCAAATAAAAAAACGCATTTCGCATTGCCTAGCGCATTCGTGGTCCAAATTTACAGAGACGCTGAGTAGACACAGACGGGGGGTGGAGCTGCATTTTTCGATCTGACGTCAATAAGGTGCCTTGTTCAGAATCGCCTGTTTCAGCTGTGTTTTTTTCTAACGCAGAAAAGGACCACAAATGCTCAGTTTAGACATGTCGCAACTTTTAGCCATGGGGGGGCCCTAAACAGGGTAGGGGAGCTCACATTAATGTTCAAAAACCTCAGAAAGTGAAAATTTCATGCCATGGGACCTTTAAATACCTGCACAAGGCCGATAGTCGACCATAAGGGAAAGTTGAAAAGAACTTTAAAGAGAGCGTTCAAGAGGACGTGAAACCATTAAGAGGTAAACGAGTGGGGTCTGCATAGTCTGCCTGGGCAAGGGATGGCTTGGTGCGGGAGGATCCCCTCGGGACCCCCTGCTCCTGTCGACACCGGCCCACATACAAAGTAACGTTGCGCATAGTAGCGCATTACACTATTTTTACCGGAAAAAAGTACTTGCAATACTGTAACGCACACTGCATTGGAGCAGAGGTGTGCGTCTGAGAAAAGCACAGTGAAATATAAACCAGTCCAGGTGTTTCCTTTGTGCATTTTAGGTTGAAATTCACCACAAACATAGAATAAGGTGACGTGCCCCCACCTTAACCTGTCTGCAATGGCACCTACAAGAGGCTGCAATCATTTTAGCAGCTCTAGCCCGACTTTCACAGGAGCACCGAATATTGAGGTCAAGAGGTGGAGGTGGAGGTGGATTCTTCACAGAGCATCTTCCATCTAAGCACTATTGCGCATCAACTGGACTTACTTTGCAAAGCTGAACAACTTCAATTAACACAGTTCTTACACAGTATAAGCCATATTTTTATTATCCCTGTTAACCCAATCCAGACAAAGAATCAATTTGCTTCACATAACTTTATCTTGAAGTCATGTTTGTATCAGCCCTTGAATGTATTATTCTGTTCACATTTAGTATAACAGGTCAGAACATCTATCAACTGATCTTCGACAAAGTATAGAAGTTAAAAAGTTACTAGAACTGCAAAAGTTACGAGTGACACTGGCCAATAAAAGTCTGCTGTTTACCTGATGAGTCCCCTGTATAGAATGGGAAATTATATGAGATTCTAATAATAACAACAGCTATTTAAATTCTAATGATTATCAGAATGCATTCAAGTTTAGGCAACTGTATGTACAGTTGCTTTTGTTTATATGGTACCAAACATGCCTTCAGAACTGAATAGAGCAGATAGAAAGGGGAATAAAAAAATAAATAAAAAGCCTTTGAAATTGCAGAGCAGCGTTTGAAGCTTCTGTCCCACTGCTCAGTGCTTGCATGGTTTTCATCTCGCCCCCATCTGGGCTCATTTGCAGAGTGCTGTAATGAACTCAGGAGAAGAGTCCACAGAGACAGAATTGGGCACAGTAGGATTCTCACACTCTTAGAGGGACATTTTCTGAGACATTATCTGTGATCATCAACTTGACAACTCTAATAGGTAACATCAAAGGGCTAAAATGGGCTAAAATTGGAAAACAGCCATGCAATACAAACAAGGCAAGGCATTTTTTTTTAAAGTTTTACTGAGGCCTAAAACATATCAAAATCGTAGTAATATTGTGACCCATATTTTGACACACTGAGATATGTAGGATCATGAGAAAACTGTATTGTGCCATCCCAAAAAAACAATACACTCCTTAATGTACATTGGTCAAGCAGTTACGTCAACTATTTAGTGTAACTCACTTTCTAAGAAACCGTTTATTGCCAGGACAAAACACCACCGGATAGATGCATGCTCTGCCACGTCTACCCTGACATCAGCCTGCCGCTCGCTGTGCTACCCCTCTGTTTGTGCTGGTAATAGGGCTTCATTTTGGATGTGAGAGTGATTCAAAGGAGCAGACTGGAATCTTAACAGGTTGGGCACAGTGGGAGGTGGATGTGTTCAGAAAAAAAAAAATATATATATATATATATATGCTTTGTGGGAAACAGTGAGGTCAAAGGTCATGTGACTAATCATGTGCAACCCATAGTCTGTTCTTGAGAATATCACCCATAACAGATTTGTATTTCAATCGTACAATGCTGAGACATTCATGCAAGCAAGTAGGGTGTCTTTGCCAAAGGACACAACAACAGTATGCAATGCCATTTCAACCAACAAACCTAAATGATGTTCATATAATGATTTTTTTTTTTTAAACAAACACACAAGAAGTACTTTTAATGTTGCAGGTGGAGAGAGCAGCAGTTTCCCTTTGTTTTAAAGATCCCATGACATGGTACTTCTTGATGCTTTTATATGGCACCTTAATGGTTCCCTAATACTGTATATTACTGTATATACGGGAGAGGCTCTCACGTGTCTCCAGGCAAAAAAAAAAAAAAAAAAAATGCATCTCGCATTTCGTAGCTTGTTTGCGGTCCAAATTCTCTGGGCGTGATTTCCAGAGACGGGGTGGACATCCAGAAGGGGAGTGGTGGAAACCTTTCCCCGAGTGTGACGTCAGAAAGTTCCCTTGTTCAGAATCGCCCGTTTGGGCTGTCTTTTTTTCAAACACGGGGGGGGGCTAAACAGGGTAGGGGAGCTCACATTAACATTCAAAAACCTCAGAAAGTGAACATTTCATGCCATGGGACCTTTGAACACAGATTTAGTTCAGATAATTTGACATTTCAAACAATGACTATGAGTAATAATGGAAATAGGATCATAATGTGTTTGAATAGACCTATAAACCCTGTAAGTGTGAGTGTTAATGGACAAGAACAATGCAAAAGTCAACAAGTCAATTTACAAATCCAGAATTCACAAAATACAGTAGAGCTCTATATATAATGTTAGCACACACACTGATGGTCTGGTTTTGAAATACTATTATAAAAAATTATGAAAACATTTAGAACATACCCAAAAGATGCAGACTTCCATTTGCGGCAGGGGTAACCTCTTCTGCAAGGAGGGGCCATGAGCTTCAAAGGCATTTCAGAGAGTTCTATGGGCAGTGAAGAATGGTGCCTGCAAAGAAGGATAGTGGATAGTGAAATTAAGCATGAATTACGACTTCTGGAATCTGGTCACATCACATTTCACATTTATGATTCTTGTGCATGTAGGCCTGTCACAATAACAAATTTTGAAGTGCGATATATTGCTGAAGTAAATATAGACTATAAACAATAATATTGCAATTAATATATTCCATTGACACAATAACCCAAGAGCATTAAAAACTATTCAAAACCTATTTTTAAAAATATGCATCTATAATGTCATAGAAGTTGTATTGTATAGTCAAAAAAAAAAATTTAAAAATAAAAAATAAAAAAAATCACAATAAATATTGAACCCCAAAATATTTATTGTTTGATATATGGAAGCTGAAACAATACCAGTCATACACTGAACAATAAAACTGATTTAGTAATTATCATGACAGGCCTCTGCACACAGCCACTTTCAAACAAATTTTATTACAAAATGCAAACATTTCAAGAGACTCTTATCCATGGGTTTCAGAGTGATAAAAAAAAAGTGCAACACTGCCATAGCAATAACCAATACGAAACACATTCTACATTTTGAAAGGTCAAAAATCTTCAAAATGTTGCCTATAAATGGCAAGCTGCAAACCATGAATATGGTTTGAATGACTGAATCAGCAATGTTACAGGGACACTGCATATGACCCAGACAGAAGACCGTACCAGGTTCAGTGGAATGTGAGAACACACCAAAGCCAGCAGACAACTGATACGAGATAAGAGGATGCACTTTCAATGACTTTCAGAATGCACCTTGCACTACAGAAATAATCCCTGCTTCTAACATCTAAAAAAGATACATTTGTGAGGATGCAAAAGCTGAAATTTTATAATACAGTGGTAATCATCCATATAATAATTTATGAAGAACTGTTTAAGCTTATACTTAATAGTTAAGAAAATACTTTAATATAGTGGGATGACAGAGGTTAGGTGTCTTGCCCAAGAGCAAATTGGTAAATTGGGTAAAGAAACTGATGAAGGAGAACTGGATTACAAAATCTGCCCTGCATGGGGCACTGTTTCGTAGTAATTTGTCACATGAGCTACAACTGCATTGTTCTTGGGTTAAATAGATGTTATGTTATGTTAAATAGACTATTTATTTCTTGGTTTAAATGCTTTCAAGTGACATATTTAATATTACATTCTTTGCTAATACTTTCTCCAATCTAAATCAGTGCCCAGTTTTCTCTGGACAAAAGAGTTCTATTTCATGGGACAGACCCAAGGTCAGATCTAACCACAAACATCTAAACCTGGCACTCACACATCTGTTCCAAGATTCTTATCATAACACTGGGCTTAGTAATGGAAGAAGTCATTTGTCACTGAAGCTTTTCCTGGACTTCCCAAAGCCAACTGGCAGCATGTGACGCCTGTCTGAAACACTTTGACCTCCTCTTTACAGTGAAAGATACATCCGCTCATAAGAACAGGCTTAGGTAAATACGCAACTTTTTCCATAACAAACTGTCTACTGTGTGGACCCTACCGTACACTAAAATGAGCCAAAAAAGAACTGATCCAAGTCTTTGAAATGGTCATGTGTATCTGTTTTAAGACTAAGCATTAAACACATTAGAGTAACATTGAATTATAGCTAAACCTTCACGACTTCCCCAGAGCTCTTATATCAGAAAAAAAAGAAAAAATCTCACAGTGCATCACCTGTCACCTAATTGTACCTGCAGCTCACACTTTGTGTGCTCATAAACCTTTGAGGTGGACAAATCAGGAACCATTCATGTTAAGAGGCCTTTAAATCCCACTATAAAACAAAGTAACAACATAAGAGTGACTCATGAAGGACAGTGAACTGGGCATCAGTCTGTTTGATGCTCAGGGGGATAATTTCAGTTTATAATACATACATTTAGGGACCTAGGTAATATTTGCCAACGACTTCTCCTTTAAGACAACCTCATAAATAAGACAAGATTGATGCACAGCATAAAAGTTGAATAAGCCACAGTGGATGCTGACTAAACAGGCAGCTCTGGATGATTTAAACAGTTTTGTGGTGAGAAAATGATCCAGTGGTATATAATATGTTTGGAAACGATGAACCAGAATCCAGTCCTCATTAGCAGGTCATTAGTCTTTATATGACTATAAGTACTACTATTAACATCAATTCAGGCATCTAATTGACTCAGGACTAAATAAAATAATAAATAAAAAGACCCTAAAAAAAGTGTTGAGGTATTTTTGGTCATTTATGGGAAAAAAGAGCAAAAAAAAAAAAAAAAGCGCTGCATAATAAGAAAGAGGTGGAATGGGCGAAAGCAACATACTAAATAAAGGTCCATTTGGCAATACAATAGCATTTTTAAAGCTCCTCTGGCCTTATGTTACTTCTTTCTGACGTTACAAATACAGTGATACTTACGTCCATATGGAAAATACTGCAATCTAAATCTCAATTATAGATTATTGTTACAAGAATAAAATGATGGCGTTATTATTAAACTAGTGCTGTCCCTTATGGGTAAACCCAAGGGCAAAGGGTTATGCATGGCATGACCCTCAGCTCCCATAAGAATCTCTTTTCCATAGAGTTTGATGGAGATTTCCCCAAAGCTGTGTGTTATCAGCAGCATGCAGGGTGCTCACGTAATGCTGTCAGCAAACTGGTAGTGGCTTCAGAGTTTGCTTCAAATTGATGATGATAGAACTGCATACATAATGCATGTATTAGTATTTGGCATTTTAAATGATTAAAAGCTTAATAAGGTGGCTATATCTTCTGATATGGCTTGTTCTGACCTTTTTTCGCCTCAGTAAATAATTCCTGGCTCATAGCTGAGTAGTGCTACTACCTTTTTATAAGAAAATCTAGAACTATAGTTAGAATGTCATCTGAAGAAAAAGGTATTAAATAAATATGCGTACAATTTGCATATTTCTACAAATATAACAGCATATTTCTACCCGAGTGTTTTCACTCAGATCTGTTACATGTTTAAAATACATTAAATGTATTCACATTCCAATTTTACCAGTTGAATAAACTTTATTCAACTGGTAAAATTGGAATGTGATGTACTTCGAAAACAATACATGCTTTGATTTCTGTGTCAGTTTCCTTTAATTTGGAGGATGATATAGGGCGTAGCTTCCTTTGCTTTGTGTGATGGAACGTGTCTAAATCACCTTACGAATGCTCCAATAAATGCCACATCAGCATGTGCAGTGCTGCATCTGTCCCACTGGAGCTGTATAAAGGTGTAACACATGAAAGTATGAGTATGGCCACGAATCTGCTCCTGGGACAGGGTCAGCCAAGGGCACCAGAAGGAGACCTGGGGATAATGTGCTGTGTACAGGACAGGTAAAACAGGCTCATGCTGAATCACATATTCTGTACACTAAAATACACTATCCAAAATAAATTGAGAAAAATTTGAGGTTGTCTACACAATTTGAAAAGATAGACCAAAAACAATGTTTTGTTAAGACAAAAATAACCATTAAGATGTTTTAGCAGTGTGAAAATAAAGGAGGATAATTTTGGATAGCTTGGTATGACTGTTTAATTTAACCACAGAATACAACAAAAGTACCATAGGCTGTGAAATGCATGATATGAATTAAGTAATTTTAACAGCTGGGACTACTGAAGCTCTCCGAATACTAAAGTGTTTGGCTTCTGGTCATATTCCATGCATTATTACTGAGTGCTGCCATTTACCTCTTCAACAAAAGGCAACAAAATTAGACTTTGTTACTGGGGGCTTACATTAAATTGCCATGAAGAGGCAGAAGTTGAGTTTGAGAACCAGGCACGAGAGCCTTGCGAGGAAAGCTCTGCAGCATCAACAAAGAATGCAAGCATTACCATACAAGTGAGGAATCAGGTGGAATTATTTTTGGAGACTTACAAAGCAAAATATTAAATAATTTCTTTGACTGTTGTTCAGGTCAAGCAGATCACTTCAATCAATGCTATTTTTTTCTTCTCATGATGTAAGTCCATAGGATGGTAATTTAGGTTATAAGAATGAGGCAGTACTGTCTTAGTGCCTTTAATTCACCTTGCCTTTGTTAATATGTTCATGTGATTTGTGCAATTGCTCAAAATAAATTCTATTCTCAAAATAAATTATAAAAGCTGTCCATTTGTTAATCTCCATACTATACATCCATATAAAACAAAGCCTCAAATAAATGGTTCATACAATATACTAGGGCAAGCAGAGTTCAAATTCTCAACCCTGGTCAAGTGGTCAACCATGAGAAACAATCTTCCAGTGGAATAGTTGGGAGTATGATGTTGTGGAAAATTATATACCTCTTGATGAATAATAATCCATTTGCGAAGCCTGGTGAGTTATGAAATACAAAAAAGGTGTATTCTTTGTTACAGATAGGACTGGAGAGGGCCCAGGCCCTGGCCGCTGACTGCCTGGCTCCCTGCTCTACCCAGAGCATCTGAGTATTTATAGTAGAATAACAAAGCTGTACACATGTCAAAATTGAAATCACATTAATTTGCACAAAGATAGATGATGACAGAAATCTTGTCTTCAAAACATGCATTTCCATCACAAAGACATTACAACAACCTGTTCAACTATTCTCAATAAATAGCCTAACAGCACAGCCATAACACACTAAGTTAAGAGTGAAAATTAAATGTTACATTTGAATTCAGTTAAGACCACATCCAGAACAATAATGTCCTATCTGCCTAAATGTTGCAGGACCCTGTGAAGCATAAGCTCTTTAAGAGTTTTTTTCCCCCTGATCCAATAGAGAAGGAACAGTTTAAGTTTGCCAACAATTCAATTCTGTCATTTTCCTATTTGAAAAGCTGAAAAGCTGTCTTTTTTTCTTTTGGGAGTACAGTGAAAATGCTATATATAATTGGAACGTTTTCAAGATTTCCCCTTCAAAATGTTCAAAATGATTTTACAAAAAAGTTGGTGTTCCAGCTTTTATTATAATTATAACAAGAGCCTCCTCTGGCTTTTCCACTTTTAATTTGATTCTGAGCTGCTCATTTGCAAGTCTCCTGCTCAAGCATCGATGATATTGCCAATCCAAAACAAAGATGGCAACCACTACTAGTCTTAAAAATAATATTAGAAGAACCTTGGTCATGAATAGCCATAGATGACAAGCCCACCAGGCATACTACATTTAGTTTTGCACATATGATTTAATTGTTGTAGTTAGCAAAACTTTGAATGGTGCCTGAAAGCTAAGGTTTGAAGGCTGTCTGTGAACCTTGAACTACATACAGTGGTACCTCACCTTACGAAATTAATTCGTTCCAGAAGTGGTTTCGTAATGTGAATTTTTCGTAAGTTGAGTAGCTATTTCAATGGAAAAAGCCTGATTCGTTCCAAGGCCCCGATCCAAGTTTTTTTTTAGTGTAACTTTTTTTTATAGTGTAACATTGTGTTCTGCGTAGAGACTGTAGACCCAGGACTAAACGTGGACTATACCAGGTCTAGACCAAGGTCTAAACCTGGACTAAACCTGGACTAAACCAGGACTAGACCAGGTGGATTAAAGCGCCGCGTGCGGGTCTATTTCCTGGTTTTGTTTCGAGTCACGGCTGAGGCGAGCAGCGAGGGGGACCGCACACAGTCTGAGCGCATGAACGAGACCCGTGCTCAAACCGTGCCTCCTCTAGACCTCCTCTAGACCAGGTCTAGACCACCGCGGCTCTTGCATGCGTTCGTTCATCCGCTCAGACTGCGTGCGGTCCCCTTTGCTGCTCGCCTCAGCCGTGACTCGAAACGAAACCAGGAAATAGACCCGCATGCGGTGCTTTAATCCACCTGGTCTAGTCCTGGTTTAGTCCAGGTTTAGTCGTGGTCCAGTCCTGGTTTAGTCCAGGTCTAGACCTGCTGGCAGCCCCGCGCCAGGTCATGCTGCGCTATCACACGTGTCCGCGCGCAGTCCCCCCCCCCCCCAATCTATGAAAGTTTGAGTGTTTAAACGAGAGACAAATGTGAGAAAAGTTTACATTCAGTCTGATAAAAGCGTATAATGTGTGTGGCTGAGCGCGCATTATTTGAATATTTGAGATTTCGCGTTTCGTAACGTGAATTTTCTTTCATATCTAGAGACCAAAATTTAACGTGAAGGCGTAACTTGAAATTTTCGTTTGTTGGGTCTTTGGGGGGTTGTCAGGGCTTTCCATTTTTCATTGGGCCTTGCAAGTCCCCCTTATGCTGTAGATCACATCCATTCACATCCATAGTTTTTCTGAAGAACATTTCAATCATTACATAAAGCAGGTGCAGTAGACATACACTGACAAAAACACATTTAGACATTACTCCACCATCAAAACAGTTAATTATGCAGTCTAGACATTTTTAATAGATTTAGATAATATTTGTTATTTCACAATAACAAAATGCCAAGCACTGAACAGGCTAAATAACAACTCTGGTGTAGGGCATTCATGCATCTAAACCCACCATTATACTGGTAGACAACATAACTATATCTATATAACGTAGCATACATTGGGGTAACATACTAAGCATTGAAGCAGGGAATGTACTTTGACACATCTTTCATGAAACCAGCTTAGCTTTTCTTTCCAAAATGAAGTAGCACGCGGGGCTAATGGGGTTTTTGAATAAGCCAAAGTGTATTGAATTCCACTTCCTAAAGGTGGCTCTGACATTCAGCCCACATGTTATTTCCCTGACAGAGCGGGTGGAGCGCATCAAATCCTCTGCTAATGACATAATGGTACCCCCAGCAGAACAAAGACACTAGCGCACTTCTCCTCGTCTACTTTGTCACATTCAGAAGGATAAGAGGCAGTGTTACAGGCGGGCGGAGGCCAAGACCAACCTGTAAAATATACATTGAAAACAAAAACATCAAGCCAAGAGGAAATCATAGCTGTCAGCTAGAAATTCAAAAAAAGATTAACCTGTCCTTTGTCAGGAGCAAAATCAATTGTGAATAGTAAACAAGCATTCTGTATGGTACTGGACTGATTGGAGGTGATGGCCCGTGTCATCCTTTACAGCAGGCAAAGAAACAATAATTGGTTTACTGTATTCACTCTCGTACAAACATGAGGCAAAAAGTAGAATTATGTGTGTGTAAAATCAATCCAGACTAACAATAAATGCTTGCACAAAACTAAATCATATTATTAGCTCTGCGGGCTTATTGTTTTTCTGTTCAAAAAACTTAATAGAACAGCAAATATGCTACATTAGGGGAGAGGAGAACCTTTGAATTCAATTAGATTTTGAAAGGCACTGAGATTAAAATCAGTGGTCTGATAACAGTAGCTAATGATACTATCTGCAAATAGGAGATGGCTGCTCTTCTGTGAAAATATATCCTGAGTTCCCCAGCAAATGACATTAGGAGTGAAGTGCTGAGCTAAGAACGGAGCAGGACACACTGTCAGACATACTATACACGTGTTGTATCTTAATAACATTGTAGGCTCAATTATGATTGTAGTGCAGTTTAACATTTATTTATCCTAATTTATTATATATTTATATCCAAATAGTTTCACCAAGATATGGAGTTCCATAGAGAAAGGTCCCACCCAATCTGGGGTTTCAAATCTGAGACATTCTTTTTGAAAGGCTGAAGAACTAACCACTCTGCAGCCATACCTTTGCAATACTTCCATTCATAGAGTATGGTTCTACGTATCTGGTGCAGTCCCCAAAAATAATGTTTTAGTGAAATTAATTACGGTCACATAATTGTTCAAATTACAGTACAACTTTCTGTGTGTGGGCTCTGTTTTTGCCACCTCTCATCACATGGACCCCTCTTTTGAAGTTTTAAGGGCAACCATGAGACTACAAGTAAGAGACTACAATGTAAGTGAGGAAGTGAAGTGACCCCATGGCTCCAGGAGCAGCTCCACGGCTGAATAACGCCTGATTAATCTGCTCAGCTCTCAGACAGGGAGCAGCCTGGACCTCGCACTCACAGGCTAATGGACACAAATTAACAGAGCTGTCGGACACTGTCACAATGTGAGACCACATCAAATCGCTTGGCTGGACTTCATTTCCCACTATAAATTTTCTAGTAATTCACATCTAACTAAAGGATAACGTTTAAGGTTATAACAAATTAGTGAAATTAAATGCTAATTTATCTGAAAGATTAAAAGTAATCCCTTGGCTGAGATAACACATAATGTAATACGTACGTAAACTGAAATGTTCAGATATATTAGTCATTTGTTTAATTTAATTATTTCTGTTCTATTGAGCAGATCCTGAAGCAACCAAATGATTTTGTCAATGTGGTTGTAAGGGAAGGCTCCAGGTTTGTTATAATCCATTTTATGGATGTCATATTTTAAATACCAGATAAGTATGAACAGGGATGTCACATTATAAACTTTTAGTGTTATAATTATTGCAAGAAGAAAAATCTAAATGTAACAGTTATTCATAATTATTAACCAAACAATAGTAAAAAAAAAGAAAAAAGAAAGAAAAGAAAAAATCATCATCATCAGAATCATCATCATACATTCTCTTTCAATATTACTTCTGACAGTTTAGTCCTTTTATCGTACAGTTGTATTTGAATCACAATTTGAATAATCTTGACATCCCTGCACAACTACCAGTATGGAGTCATCCTTTCGTCTGAGAGCACATGACTTTGTGATAACTGAAGACTGAATCACTGAAAACTAGTTTAAAGAATTGTGAGTAAGCTCAGTGAGAGATTCTCCAGTGATGACTGCAGTATGAAACATGTGCAGTGATAACAGGTTTCAGTGGAGTCAGTTACATCATCTGATGTTGATCCAAGGTTTTTCATGACAACACTATTATACTGCAGTGCCATGGAATTTAACACATATGCAAAAATATATTATGGAGCAGAACCAAACTAACAGATTTTATATATTATATAACTACAAATATGGCCTACTTTCTTATGTAGTGATTATGTTTTTTCCTTTTCATCCCTGCTCACATGTTAAAGGTGGATCTTCTAAACAATGTATTAAAACAGACCTTTTCACATTACATCAGCACTTCAGCCAGCTGATGTGCATTTTACTGTGTTGCCTGACCTGATTATGCCATCAAATATTCACCAAAATATCACATTTTAGTAACAGGGTTTAAGGAATAAAGTTATTATCCATCTGTAGTGATCAAAGGAGAAGTTCAATTTGTCAACTGGACAAAGTTTGTTTGGTTGAAAACGTTTCGCCGCTCATCCGAGAGGCTTCGTCAGCTCTGGTTATTGTACTGGTTAGACCCTGCTTATATCTAGCTGCCGGGAGGCGCGTCCTACAATGACAAAAGCTCTGAAAACGATCCCCCTAATCTGTCTCTTTGTTTTTCAAATTACTCTGACGGCTGTTTCGACCCCCTATTCAACGTCTAACGACCCTCTCCACCCATCTGCCCTGGCTCTGTTTGACTGGTCTAAGAATCGCATTATAAATGGGAGACAAGTTATGTCTCACTCCCCCATTTCTGTTTAATGACGGATTCTCTTTTTTGACAAAAATAGCCTCTTTAACTACCCTCTCAAACCAGTTCTTTTCCCTGGCTAAGATCTGAACCTCACTGTCCTCAAAAGAATGGCCCGTGGCTTCTAGGTGAAGATGTACCGCAGAAGCCGGTCCACTCTGGCACGCCCGTCTGTGTTGGTACATCCTCTTGTGAAGTGGCTGTTTTGTTTCCCCAATGTAGCGCTCACTGCAGTCTTCACTACACTGAATGGAGTAGACCACATTGCTTTGTTTGTGGCTCGGTGTTCTGTCCTTTGGGTGGACCAGTTTTTGTCTTAAAGTGTTTGTGGGTTTGAAATAAACTGGAATTTCATATTGTCTGAAAATCCTCTGTAGTTTTTCCGAAACGCCGGCCAGGTACGGAATCGCTACCCCTTTCCTCCTGGGTTCGGATTCTCTGTTGTCTTGTTTATTGTCCTTGTCTCTCTTGGTTTTGTTGACAGCCCATTTAGGATATCCACAAACAGAGAGGGCTTCCTGCACATGTTGTTCTTCTTTCTCCTTACCCTCTGTGCTTGTGGGAACCACTTGGGCCCTGTGTTGTAATGTCCGAATAACACCCAGTTTGTGCTGCAGTGGGTGGTGTGAATCAAAAAGCAGGTATTGGTCTGTGTGTGTGGGCTTCCTGAAGACTTCTACTTGGAGTCCCCGGTCTCCTCCTATCGTTACTGCACAATCTAAGAATGCCAATGTGTTATCCTTGGCATCTTCACGGGTGAATTTGATGTTCGGATCTACAGAATTGATATGTGCAGTGAAAGGTTCCAAATCTTGAATTTTGATTTTTGTAAAATTATCATCAACATAACGAAACCAGTGTGTGGGAGGAGTGCCTGGATATGAAGCTAAGGCACTCTGTTCAAATTGTTCCATGTATAAATTAGCCATGATAGGGGAGACCGGTGAGCCCATCGCACAGCCATGAATTTGCCTGTAGAAGTTCCCTCTGAACTGGAAATAGGTGGTATTTAGACAAATTTCCAGCAGTTGGCAGATTTGGTCAGGAGAAAGTTTGGTTCTCTCTTCTAGCTTGGAATCCTGTAGTAAACTCCTTCTCGCTGCTTCGACCGCTACAGCTGTGGGGATACAAGTGAAAAGAGAGGTTACATCAAAGGAAACCATTGTCTCATCCTGACCAAACTGGAGAAACTTAACTTTGTTTACAAATTCAGCTGTGTTCTCAATGTGGTGCTCCGTGTTACCCACCAATGGCGCCAAGATGGTTTTAAGGTGTTTGGCCAAATTATATGTGATAGAGTCAACACTACACACAATGGGTCTGAGTGGTACTCCTTGTTTGTGAATCTTCGGGAGGCCATAGATGCACGGGATAGCATCACCAGGGTACAATCTGTAATACAGCTGTAGATCAATGACTTCTTCTTTCCTCAACTTCTGCAAGCAATCAATGATCTTCTTTTTGTACCCATTGGTGGGGTCCCGTTTCAGTATTTCGTATGTTGTCGTGTCACTGAGTAGGCTGTTCACCTTAGCCTCATAATCAGCTGCGTCCAAGATCACCGTGCATCTCCCTTTGTCTGCAGGCAGGATGTTGATGCTCTGGTCCCTCTCTAGAGCAATGATGGCCTTCCTCTCCTCTGGTGTTACGTTTGAGGGTGGAAGTTTTGCATTGCTCAATGCAGCTGTTAATTTCAGTCTAAGGTCTCCAGCTTCTGTCTCTGTGAGCTTGTTGTTTCTAATGGCGGTTTCCGCTGCCGTGATGTAGTCTACCATGGGGATGTGGTTGGGAGTCACCGAGAAATTCAGTCCTTTGCACAGAACTTCTTTCTCTGTCTGAGTGAGTACCCGGTTGGAAAGATTTTCCACCCAGCGTTCTTTTTGCACTGATTGGCTCGGTCTGTCCTCCTTCATATTGTCACTCCGACCCTTGGGGTTATTTCTATGTTGATTCTGGAGTTGTGCAAACTTCCTAATGTGTCGCTCTTTGGTTTTGCTGTGCTGCCTCAACTGACCCGTAGCTATGAAGTCGTTAATCTTGTGAAACATTTCTTTTGGCACTAGACCCGTTATTTTGTTTAGTAAGCTGTCTATTTCAGATTTTAAGTTATCAATTTCATAATTGAGACGGCTAATTCTAAGGCTAAGTATACCTCTCAGGTAACGCTGGGTTAACCTGTCTGCCCTTTGTCCTGGTTCCGGTGCTTTCTTTTGTAGAACCTTGGGAATAAGTTGCTCCTGTCGACATCTAAGGTTAAAGCGTAGATGATTCCTCTTCTCAGCTAGATTTCTTGTGCCCTTTTCCAGCTTTCTTACCAGTCCAATGATGTTAGGCTCGTAGTTTTTCTTAAGATGCGTGAAAAGTCCCTCAGTCGTCCAGGTAGAATCCATGATCACAGGAGAAGTTCAATTTGTCAACTGGACAAAGTTTGTTTGGTTGAAAACGTTTCGCCGCTCATCCGAGAGGCTTCGTCAGCTCTGGTTATTGTACTGGTTAGACCCTGCTTATATCTAGCTGCCGGGAGGCGCGTCCTACAATGACAAAAGCTCTGAAAACGATCCCCCTAATCTGTCTCTTTGTTTTTCAAATTACTCTGACGGCTGTTTCGACCCCCTATTCAACGTCTAACGACCCTCTCCACCCCTCTGCCCTGGCTCTGTTTGACTGGTCTAAGAATCGCATTATAAATGGGAGACAAGTTATGTCTCACTCCCCCATTTCTGTTTAATGACGGATTCTCTTTTTTGACAAAAATAGCCTCTTTAACTCCCCTCTCAAACCAGTTCTTTTCCCTGGCTAAGATCTGAACCTCACTGTCCTCAAAAGAATGGCCCGTGGCTTCTAGGTGAAGATGTACCGCTTAAGCTGTCTATTAAAATCTGTCTATTAAAATCTGAAATAGACAGCTTACTAAACAAAATAACGGGTCTAGTGCCAAAAGAAATGTTTCACAAGATTAACGACTTCATAGCTACGGGTCAGTTGAGGCAGCACAGCAAAACCAAAGAGCGACACATTAGGAAGTTTGCACAACTCCAGAATCAACATAGAAATAACCCCAAGGGTCGGAGTGACAATATGAAGGAGGACAGACCGAGCCAATCAGTGCAAAAAGAACGCTGGGTGGAAAATCTTTCCAACCGGGTACTCACTCAGACAGAGAAAGAAGTTCTGTGCAAAGGACTGAATTTCTCGGTGACTCCCAACCACATCCCCACGGTAGACTACATCACGGCAGCGGAAACCGCCATTAGAAACAACAAGCTCACAGAGACAGAAGCTGGAGACCTTAGACTGAAATTAACAGCTGCATTGAGCAATGCAAAACTTCCACCCTCAAACGTAACACCAGAGGAGAGGAAGGCCATCATTGCTCTAGAGAGGGACCAGAGCATCAACATCCTGCCTGCAGACAAAGGGAGATGCACGGTGATCTTGGACGCAGCTGATTATGAGGCTAAGGTGAACAGCCTACTCAGTGACACGACAACATACGAAATACTGAAACGGGACCCCACCAATGGGTACAAAAAGAAGATCATTGATTGCTTGCAGAAGTTGAGGAAAGAAGAAGTCATTGATCTACAGCTGTATTACAGATTGTACCCTGGTGATGCTATCCCGTGCATCTATGGCCTCCCGAAGATTCACAAACAAGGAGTACCACTCAGACCCATTGTGTGTAGTGTTGACTCTATCACATATAATTTGGCCAAACACCTTAAAACCATCTTGGCGCCATTGGTGGGCAACACGGAGCACCACATTGAGAACACAGCTGAATTTGTAAACAAAGTTAAGTTTCTCCAGTTTGGTCAGGATGAGACAATGGTTTCCTTTGATGTAACCTCTCTTTTCACTTGTATCCCCACAGCTGTAGCGGTCGAAGCAGCGAGAAGGAGTTTACTACAGGATTCCAAGCTAGAAGAGAGAACCAAACTTTCTCCTGACCAAATCTGCCAACTGCTGGAAATTTGTCTAAATACCACCTATTTCCAGTTCAGAGGGAACTTCTACAGGCAAATTCATGGCTGTGCGATGGGCTCACCGGTCTCCCCTATCATGGCTAATTTATACATGGAACAATTTGAACAGAGTGCCTTAGCTTCATATCCAGGCACTCCTCCCACACACTGGTTTCGTTATGTTGATGATAATTTTACAAAAATCAAAATTCAAGATTTGGAACCTTTCACTGCACATATCAATTCTGTAGATCCGAACATCAAATTCACCCGTGAAGATGCCAAGGATAACACATTGGCGTTCTTAGATTGTGCAGTAACGATAGGAGGAGACCGGGGACTCCAAGTAGAAGTCTTCAGGAAGCCCACACACACAGACCAATACCTGCTTTTTGACTCACACCACCCACTGCAGCACAAACTGGGTGTTATTCGGACATTACAACACAGGGCCCAAGTGGTTCCCACAAGCACAGAGGGCAAGGAGAAAGAAGAGCAACATGTGCAGGAAGCCCTCTCTGTTTGTGGATATCCTAAATGGGCTGTCAACAAAACCAAGAGAGACAAGGACAATAAACAAGACAACAGAGAATCCGAACCCAGGAGGAAAGGGGTAGCGATTCCGTACCTGGCCGACGTTTCGGAAAAACTACAGAGGATTTTCAGACAATATGAAATTCCAGTTTATTTCAAACCCACAAACACTTTAAGACAAAAACTGGTCCACCCAAAGGACAGAACACCAAGCCACAAACAAAGCAATGTGGTCTACTCCATTCAGTGTAGTGAAGACTGCAGTGAGCGCTTAGTCTGGTTAACACCTGACCATATCACAAGTGAGATATGGGTCTGGAAACTCGCTTCGAAAAATCCCGTAGCGGAGGTGTGGTTAGCGATTGCCAACGGCCGTTTATTGGGCGTTATGAATGTCTATCATTGAGCGTATACGTAAGTCCATAGCCAATCATGTCAGTTGTCAGTTCAAACTACAAGCTTCCGTTTGTCATGTGGTACGCGTCACCGTCTTGCCACACCTCCCCCGCTCTCTGATTGGGGCCCTAAATCTGGGACTCTCGCTTGGACGAGTTTCCAGGCCGCCTTCCAGTTCGAAACGAACGGAAGCGGCCTGGGAATTCCCAGGCTAGTGAGCGCTACATTGGGGAAACAAAACAGCCACTTCACAAGAGGATGTACCAACATAGACGGGCGTGCCAGAGTGGACCGGCTTCTGCGGTACATCTTCACCTAGAAGCCACGGGCCATTCTTTTGAGGACAGTGAGGTTCAGATCTTAGCCAGGGAAAAGAACTGGTTTGAGAGGGGAGTTAAAGAGGCTATTTTTGTCAAAAAAGAGAATCCGTCATTAAACAGAAATGGGGGAGTGAGACATAACTTGTCTCCCATTTATAATGCGATTCTTAGACCAGTCAAACAGAGCCAGGGCAGAGGGGTGGAGAGGGTCGTTAGACGTTGAATAGGGGGTCGAAACAGCCGTCAGAGTAATTTGAAAAACAAAGAGACAGATTAGGGGGATCGTTTTCAGAGCTTTTGTCATTGTAGGACGCGCCTCCCGGCAGCTAGATATAAGCAGGGTCTAACCAGTACAATAACCAGAGCTGACGAAGCCTCTCGGATGAGCGGCGAAACGTTTTCAACCAAACAAACTTTGTCCAGTTGACAAATTGAACTTCTCCTTTGATCATGGATTCTACCTGGACGACTGAGGGACTTTTCACGCATCCATCTGTAGTGTTTACATTAATATTCCTAGAAAAATCACAAAAAGGCTAAATTCACCGTATACAACTGTGATCAATTCAAAGATGCTAGATTTTTAAAATTACATTTAATTAGATTATAGCACACATGACACAACTATTTTCTAGTCAACGTATTTTCTAACCAAATCAGTCAATCAGACTTCTGCATGGACTTGTTCTTCTCCAAACTATTCAATATTTGATTTTAGAAGTGAAAGTTGAGACAATCCTATCTTAAGTCCTCACCAGTACTACAAAATGTCATATGCAGCAGCTGTGCAAACAACATTGAAAAAGGTCACATTGAAAGACAAGGCCATCATTGCTCTCCACTTCTCCAGCTGAAAACCACCATATTTTTACTATCTCTTCATCAAGACTGCATATACAATCTTTTACATATTTTTAAAGCCAAATACTCCCCACAAATGCAGCTAATTCTGTTAAATAGAGCATTTGTGTTTTAGAATACAGCTGGTGTGACTAAATGACTAGTAATCACGCAGGCCTTTGTGAAGACTCGAGACGGCCGGTGCCGCAGTCCTTATTGAGAGATTTCAAATATCGTCTTTTTATTTTACTACAAGTTTATCTAATCTGTAAATGTGTATTAACTGTACAGTTATTTTCTAACAATTTTCTTAAGGTTACACATTGATAAAGCAGTACCAGTTTCAACATATAGACTATATATTTTTCATTTAAAAGATAAATAATGAAAGATAAATACATTACACTTATCTTAAAGCAAACACATAATAATAATAATAATAATAATAATAATAATAATAATAATAATAATAATAATAATAATAATAATAATAATAATAATAATAATAATAATAATAATAATAATAATAATAATAATAATGATAATAATATTAGTATTAATAATAATAATAATTGTTTTTTAGCATGTGGTCATATTCTAAAAAAGGGTTAGCACCAAGTCTCAAATTTGCATTAATATTACATAACAGTCAACATGAAAAACTGCAAATTTTGCCATTAAAGAAGAACCCTCAAGCTGGTCAGAACACCTCCCAGATCATGCCTGTCTTGAACATTTGCCGCCTGCCCCTGGAGTTTGCGTTTTATTTCCATGTGGTAGATTTACACAGTCCATTATATGGTGTTGCCTGACTGCAGCATCACTCACTGTCTCCTGAGACATATGAGTCTATTATGTACACTAAGAACAGTGGAGATCCCACATGTACAGCACATCATCATCAGGGTCAAACACTGTATGCCCTTGATTTTCTGTGTGCACTGGTATTAGTTATTAGAATGTATGATTGCTTTGATTAAAGGGCCACTAAAAACTAAAAATCACTTTTTCTTCTGATTACCTCTGTAAGTGGGTCTAAAATAGAGGTGTATACCTATCCCTGGGCCTATTTTTGACATTTTAGTGCATACTTGTTAAAAATCTGACTTTTGGGTCAAAATGTGTGTAGTAACAGCCTCTTTAGAATCAACTACAGCCACTACATTTTAATTTTCGTGTTGGACTAACGGCCGCCAATGAGTCAGAACAGGTTATTACGTGACAAGCACAGCCTCTGGCGGTCTACGAGCAGTATGTGAGGACCCCCTCTCAGCTCTGTCTGGAGAAAAGGGAAAACGTGATTCGAGTCCGCTCTGTTTCAACGTCTGGAGCGCACTGGTCCACGCCATGTTGGATTGTTGTCAATCATCGCTCCAGAGCCCGCCTCAGACCCAATCCCCCAACCCACCAGGCATCGCCCACTCTGGAGTATTTTGCAGATTTTGCTTCAGGAGGGTGTTTAATGTGTTTAAATGTATTTCAAATCTGAACATAGAACTACAAGCCACAGTGAGGCTTCTTTTTTTCTTTTTACATGACAGATAGCGTTAAAAGACAAGACATTTTCATAATTTTATTTGTTGTGATAACCACAGGCAATTTGCCTGGAAAAATCCAGACTCATCACTGTACCAGCGGCTAATCTGTATAACAAATGCAGAGATGAGATATCCTTCTGGATTTCCAGGCAAACAGGCAATGGAATTTTAACAATAAAATGCTTGACTTAATGATATTTTTGGAGACGATTGTCATACCTCAGAGACTCTAGCCTGACTGCTTGCTTACTGGCTTCATAATTGTTAGAGCTATTTAATATAATTTTAGAAACAATTACTGAGGTGCACAGATGCATGCAGGCATTGCACAACCTGAGAGCTCCTGTAGACTGGTTGACAAGTCACTTAATAGTCTGATAAGCCTGGTCAAAGTATTTTGATTTTCTCCTGTATAAAAGTCGCCTGTGGCAGGGTTTCCACAGCATATGGCAGCCATGACAGGAGGTGCAGATACAAATGCGTAAAGCCCCAAGGAAGAGCGTGTTAATATGTACGACGGCATACTGCACAGATATTCTTCTTCATTATATCTGTAACCAGGGGGAAGTCATAAGCACATGAAAGCCTAGAGATGTGTGTCGCTAACGGCTGCAACATTAAAGAACAAGGCTTATGAAAGCGGATAGATGATCTCAATCTATCAGGGCTGAGGCCCACAGAAGATGGCATCAAACACACCACAAGACATGAGCTAGGCTGGCTTCATTTACCATCACTGTGGCACCACCACATTTTGTTCCTCACATTATTTGGCAGTTGACTTCCCCCACTTTACCCACCCGCATCAATTACTGACAAGAGGAAGAGATGTGTCTTTGAGAATATTTATTGCATATTATGCACACACTGCTCTATATTCACACAGCACACTTTCTATAATGCACCACACTGAAATGAAAGCTCTCATTTGCCTTATATGTGCCAATCAGCATTCTATTCTGCAGAGGAGTCAACAGTCGATTCTTATGCAGCTGGGAATATTCCATTAACTAATGGGATGAGTAATAAGCAGGAACTTCCATATCACACATCTTAATATAATCCAATATATATATATATAAAAGGGAGGGATAAAATCAATGCATTTAAGGAGCAATATCCAAATGAATACAAAGTTAACTATGAAATTAGCTTTAATATATTATAAAACACAACTTAATTTGAATTTTAAACATTTTGGGTTGACTTGTTCCTTTTTAAGTAATAAATATTTCTAGTGTTCATAACCATATCCTAATCATTAATCATCTAACATCTTTGACTTTGAATTTAAGTCTATATCCAGAGTTCAGATGTTCATTGTCTCCAAGGGTTATTATTGGTGAGCTAATTAATAATGTATAAAGTCTGCATGGTATGTGCAAGAATGACACAAACCCTCTGCTACATCCCTACATAAGGCCACTGAAAGCTGAAGGCTCTTTTCAAAGCAGACTTTTCCGGTCCATTATGTGCCTGTCCTGTGAGTTCTGGACCTTCTGAGACCTTGAGTAAAACAGTGTGGATGAGCTCTGACCTCACTTCCTTCCTCACTTCCTGGTCCACCAGCTATTCCACAGCATAACGGACTAAGGCCACTGATTATTATTTTTTTCCAACACAATAACATGCTGCATTGACTGTAGCCGGAATTATCTTTTTTCATATTATGTTACAGTTTTGTGTAGTTTACAGTACACTTGCCTGTAATTATCGACTTCAACATATGAAAGCTGAAACAATATATTTTGGGGTTCAGTATTTATCGTGTGTATTCTTTCCAATAATGGGGCAATTTTTGTCATTTTAGTTGTAATTATAGACTGTATATATAAATGGACATAACCTGTTAGCTGCGGCGTTCCAAAAAGGAAATTCGCATACGGGCTCTTCCAGCTCCTTCTGACCCTGGCTCCCATTGACTTACATTGGTATATTGTCGTCCCTCTCTCTATAACTGCTGCAGTGTATTGACCCGCCCTACATGATACTGTTTTTTTTCTCGCTATTATGTCTGTTAAAATTTTTATGTTATGCTCTATATTATGCTATTCATAATATAGAGCCTGGCTCCTAATTCAACCCTGTAACCGCTAGCATCGCAAGCTTCATTTGAGTGCTGCTGAACGCGTCACACTCGTGACGTCACACTCGCTTAGGCCACTTCTTTATACAGTCTATGATTGTAATATGATAAGATCTGGGCTGTAGAGGGTAAAATAATTAACTTCTATGGCTGATTAGTTGTTAATTCTGCCATTTATCTGTTGCAGCTCACACCTTTTAAAGGTTGTAGGGAAGATTTTTTTTTGTTTTTGTTTCAAATTGTCAATGATAGCATTATAGAGATGCGGCAGCCTTGTAATGACAAAAAAAAAAAAAAATCCATCAACTGTGGACGTGGTGAGGCTACCTCTTTATCTATTGGCTGTTAGGTTGTCAATCAAACTTCCTACATTCAAAGCATAACTGACTTACCGCCATACTGGGATTACATGATTTCTGTACAACTCTCAGGCATTCCACAGACGCAAGATGCTTTGTTTACTCAACCAACGCAGCAGTTCTTAGCAGCTTTTTCCAACTATAGCTTCCTCACAGTTAACAGTTAGTTTGTTGCGATGGCAGACAAGAATCAAGTTAGCCACAAAATAAAGTCCGTTTTTGAGGTCGCTGAAAGAAGAAGAAGTGTCTCACACTGGAGAAATTCTTCTCTGCATTTAACCCATCCTGTTATTAGGAGCAGTGGGCAGCACATTACTGCGCCCGGGGACCATCTCCATGATCTTGCTTCGGTTTGGTCAGGACCTAAGCTGGAGGATTTTACCTGGAGCATGTTTTGGGTTGATGGGGGAAACCGGAGTGCCCAGAGGAAACCCACCCAGACATGGGAAGAACATGCAAACTCTACACAGAACACAAACAGAAAGGCCTGGGCGACCTGGGGATTGAACCCGGAACCTTCTTGCTGTGAAGCATGAGCGCTAGCCACTTAGCCACCGTGCCGCCAGGAAGAGAAGGGGAAAAGGAGCAAAGCTAAACTCTAAAGACTCGTCGACACATTGGTCTCTAAATTACTTCTGGACATGATACTTCTGCTTATCATTTGCAAACGTACAGTATAGTTACAGCAGTAACAGCGATTCTGAATGTGCACCGGCTATAAACAAGCAGCGTAAGCGTAAGAAGGAGTCGGGAGGAGGCGTTTCTACTTAGGGAGCTATGGAGCTTGGAAAATCCTCTTTACAACCTTTAATATACAGTCTACATAAAAATGGTTGACTTGGATTATCTTGCTTTATTTATATTGTGTCAGAGGCATAAACTAGTTTCAATATTATCACAGTATATCTCTGTATCAATATATCATGCTTCAATATTTGTTATTGTGACAGGCCTAACAAATACTCACTACTACCATTCACAGCTAACACAACTATTCAACACAACAAACATATCAAGTAGTTTGGTTTGTCACTAGAATGTGCACAACACAGTGTCCAGGGTTGACAAAGCACAATTTGAATGCAGACAGAGTGACCAACTTGCAGAGTGCCACAATGCAACAGTACATGATTTCTCCCTTGTCACTTTTCTAGCTAAAATCCTAAATATCAGCTCATCCAATAAAAGGGCAATAATGAGTGTTCCTTGAGCCCAGACTATTAACAGTCATCTTATTGAGATTGCCAAAGTTACTGAGGGACATGGACGCAAAGGGTGAGTGACCTCCATTACAGAGGATTGCTATCTAGGAGCTTTTTTGTGTGTTTGCAATGCTTTACTCACTTGTGATGCTGAAAGAATGCAGCTAAATCACTTTTTAAATAAGTGTTCTGCACGGTGTAGATACACTCTAATCTCACTGGAAGCTTACTGCAAGCATTTATACTAAAGGAAAAACGTCAGGGTAAATTGTTCAATGAAAGACCGGGTCTAGCCTTAGACAGACGGACCTCTGTTAAACGATTTACTGAAAAGGGGTAAAGATTGGTATAGCTCACATTTTTCAAAACATGGGCATGCCTTAGAGATAATAATTCTGCATGTTACTGTTTGAAAGTTGAATCTAACAATTGTATTTTTATAATTTGCAGAACCATGGGATGGGGCTGAAAAATTCTCTGTTGACTACAGACAGAATGTGCAAGTTAAGTCAAGACAATGTAGCTATACTTTACTGATGTTTTCTGCATTTGAGAAACATGTACTACAAATACAGTGGTACCTCACCTTACCAAATTAATTCGTTCCAGAAGTGGTTTTGTAACGTGAATTTTTCGTAAGTTGAGTAGCTATTTCAATGGAAAAGGCCTGATTCGTTCCAAGGTTGTTTTTTTTTATAGTGTAACATTGGTTCTGCGTCCTGATTGGCTAAGAGACTAGACAGGACTAAATGTGGTCTAAACCAGGTCTAAACTAAACCAGGTCTAGACCAGAACTAAACCAGGTCTAGGCCAGAACTAAACCAGGTCTAAACCTGGACTGGACCTGGACTAAACCAGAACTGGACCAGGATTAAACTACCACGTGCCGCTCTTTGCTGGTTTCGTGCGGCTGGTTTGTGGCTCGGGCTCCAGAGGACGCGGTCCGGGCGCCGCGGTTCTATGTTGTGCTCACAGCCTCGGTGCCGGTCGTGCAGACCAGGACTAGGGGTGCTCCTCGCGCGGTGCGTGCTCCTCGCGCGGTGCGTGCTCCTCGCACCGGCTGGTTTGTGGCCCGAGTCACAAACCAGCCGGTGCCGTGCTCCTCGCCGCGCGGTGCATTCATGTCTCCGCGCTGCTTCCGGAGTCGTGTCTCCCCCCACGCTTCACTATTTAATACATTTTGAAAATCTTGCGTGTTCGGCGCTAGAGCTAAGAGGCCGAGAAAGGTGCTTTTTGAGCGGGGATAACAGCGGGGCGTGCATCTGAGCGCGCATTATTCGAATTTTTGAGATTTCACGTTTCGTAACTTGAATTTTCTTTCGTATCTAGAGACCAAAATTTAACGTGAGGGCGTTTCGTAACTTGGATTTTTTTGTATTTTTTGTATTTCGTAAGGTGAGGTACCACTGTAAGTGGGTTTTTATTGTTGTGCCCATTGTGTCCATTTAAACAGAAAGTAGAAGGGACTGACTCACCATGATACAGGTTAAAGGGCCCATATTATGCTATTTTCTGATATATTTTCTTATAATGCTGTTTCCTCATCACAAACTCTGCACAAACCCTCCAAATTTTGGCTGAGTTCTTCCCTCAAACAGAAAACATTATGTTACACCTTGTAATGTCATGTCACAAGAAGTGCTCCACTGCGTTTTTAACCTCCATACATCTTCACTAGAATCATTTGGATGATTTCAGCCCTGGAATCACCCTTCTCTCCTGAACTAAAGGTAAAAAGTAGCTGTTAACTTGAAAACTAGCACTTCATGACATTACAAGATGAAAATAGACAATTTTGAGCTTTGGAGTGTAAACAGACTAATAATAAAAGGGTACTCAAACATGTTGAATGAAACAAAACACAACTCCAGGTATGTTTTTGAGGACGTAAAAACATTATAACATCGTCAATTTTGTGTAATACTGGACCATTAAGACAAATGTACAGATGGCCAATAACCCAAAACACATTGTCAAAGGGACCCAGCAGTAGGGAGTAAATCAGGAATTAAATATTTTTGTCAACTTGTTCGAGCAAACATTTAATTTGAGAAAACAAACACGGGAAGCATGTCTCCAAACATCATCCACAACTGACAAAAAGCCCGATGTGGATAAATTGTCATGGTTTCTTGGCAGAGGTTTACTGCTATCACCCTCTCTTCTGTTCTCTTCCTTAGAGGTTGCTACAGTGAATCCTTCACATGGAGGATTTATTCACTTGAGCAGGCTTTTTCAAACAATGCCATATAGA